>CM055127.1:1200000-1846465 GCA_029206835.1 Rana muscosa | reverse complement strand
TAGATTTACAGAGGAGGTCTACTGCTAAAATTATTGCCCTCGATCTGACCTTCACGGTGATACCTCACATGCATGGTGCAATTGCTGTTTACATCTGATGCCAGACCGACGCTTGCGTTCGCCATTGGGCAAGAGCAGGGCAGGACAGAGGTGCTTTTTTTTTCTTTTTTTTTCTTATTAATTTTGCTTTTTTATTTTATTTTTAAACTGTTGCCTCCAGAGGCTAATTAGCCACTAGGATTGCTTTTACATGAAAGCCAGCCGCTGGCTGAAAAGAATGATACCAAGATGATACCTAAACCCGCAGGCATCATTCTGGTATAAACATTCAAAGTCCAGCAACATACCAGTACGTTGCTGGTCCTTGTTGGACATGTATTGTAATCTTTTTTTTCATGCAGCCTGTTGGCTGAACGAAAAAAAAAGATTGATCGGTGGGTATGCCCACCATTAGAATACCGCCCTTCATCCACCCACTTCTAATGATGGGCATACATGCACCATTTATATATGCCGAAGCATGGGGGCATCTTCCCGCAAAAGTTATGCCGCGTACACATGGTCAGGCTTTTCCACGGGCAAGCCTCCGTCGGAATTTCGACCGTATGTACGCAGCATTAGGAGCAAAATCGCTCCTCCGCTCCTCCGCCCCTGCTGCCCCAATGCTTCGGCATATATGCTCTTTTTTTTTTTTAACTGTGGTGGTGAAATCACCTCCTACAGCACTGGAGTCGCAGGGACCAGGCCTGTCTCTGCGAATGCTGCAGTTATGTGTGTTGTGTTTTGTAAGTGACAGTGATCGATCAATGCTGCACTTGGGTGGCCTGGGCTGGACGGAGGGGCAAAACGCAGGTGCTAGCAGGTATCTGGGCTGATCCCGCTAACACTGCGTTTTTGGGAACCCTAAACTGCTGGGGACGCTAGTATAGATGTGATCAGATCAGATATTGATCTGTTCAGATACTATACCACTAAGGGGGGTGTATGCTTCACGCGTGGGTGTTAGCGCTACTGGCACTAACCTGACGCTGCCTGGGGTGTGACGCAGACCCTCTCTGACGCTAAAACCTAATTGATATCACCCGCCGGGCGATCAGGGGGTTAAACCTTTATTGGGTTATATACGGCGGGTGCCCTGACACTATAAAAAGCAAACTAACTAACCAGCGTCACCCGTAACACTTATATGGTGATTACTGGTGAAAGGGTTAACTAGGGGCAATTAGGGGGTTAAAACCTTTATTAGGTAATATATGGGGGTACCTGACGCTATATAAAAACCTGACGGCGAACCTAAAAAAAATTACTGGCTACCTATCGGCATCACCGACACTAAGACAGCGATCAGAAAAACGATCGCTTAGCGACAGTGGTGATAGGGGGTGAAAGGGTTACCTGGGGGGCGATCAAGGGGGTTAAACCTTTATTAGATAATATATGGGGGTACCTGACGCTATAAAAACCTGCGGCGAACCTAAAAAAATGACTGGCTACTGATCGGCATCATCGACACTAAGACAGCGATCAGAAAAACGATCACTTAGCGACAGTGGTGATAGGGGGTGAAAGGGTTACCTGGGGGGCGATCAAGGGGGTTAAACCTTTATTAGATAATATATGGGGGTACCTGACGCTATAAAACCTGCGGCGAACCTAAAAAAAATAACTGGCTACTGATCGGCATCACCGACGCTAAGACAGCGATCAGAAAAATGATCGCTTAGTGACAGTGGTGATAGGGGGTGAAAGGGTTATCTGGGGGGCGATCAGGGGGTTAAACCTTTATTAGGGGGGGTTAGGGGGCTACACTGGACCTAAAACTAACTTTAGTGACACTTTCACAGTCACAAATGTCACTGATTGCAGTGATCAGTAAATAAATGGTCACTGCAATCAGTGACACTGTGACTGGGGGCTGGGGGGTGATCTGGGGGGTGATCTGGGGTGTCTGGGGGGCCTGGGGGGGCGATTTATGTGCCTATGTGTCCTGGTGTCAGTGTAGTGTTTTGTGCACTAACCTGCATCTTCTCTTGTGCGGCGCTCGGTATATGTGAGCACCGCAGGAGAGATGACATCACTTCTTCTGCCTGTGTAAACATTACACAGGCAGGGGAAGGATTTGATTCGCTGGGAGCGATCGAGAGGGGGTGGCCGGAATCGAACGGCCGTCCCCTCTTCCTGGATCGCTCCCGAAAACTTAACGACAGCTCACTGTAAAGAAGGGGGGTCTGATCGGACCCCCCCAACTATACAAAGGCGATCACGTACATATACGTGATTCTGCCTGTCGGTGACATTCTGCCGACATATTTTTACAGTGGGCGGTCGTTAAGTGGTTAAACTAGAAATCACATAGTCAAGTCTTTTAAGCAAAAAAAAAAAAGAATCCTTTATTTAGGTACCTTACAAATTAAAGGGGAAGGCAGCACTGGAGAGCCTGATTGCATTTGTGCATCCTTTGGACCCCACAACAACCATCCAAGATGTGAAAACCAAACTCTTGAATTCCTAAAACAAAAAGGAGCCCAATCTTGGCTTGAACTCCCAGAGGTCAGGAACAGCAGCAGATAAGTCAGATATGTCCCCAGTCTGTGGTACTACAGCAGGCATTATTTTTTCCTCTTCCTTGTAGCCTTCTCTCCAGCCTTCCCTGCAGCCTTTGTTGCTTGCTTCCTCGGAGGCTGGGGATCAGGAGGAGAGTTTGTGGCAGGAGGAGTAGTAGGAGGAGGAGGAGGAGGTGGAGGAGGAGGGACAACCTCAGTGAGGTCTGTGAACTTGGTCAGTTCCCCAAGCAACCCCCTGTTAATGACCTTCAGCATAAGGTTCTCACTATATAGGCGTTGCCTTAAGTCCATTTGGCTTAACTTATGGGCCAGGACTGCGGCATAGCCCTCCTCAGCAGAGGGTGCCTCTCTGAGGGCCGCAGTAGCCTCTTTTAGGAAGGCTCTTGTTTCCTCCTCTACCTGCCTAGCTCTCCTTGGCCCTCGTTGGCTAATTTTCAGGGGAGGCATCTGGGCTCTTGTGCTGGGCCCAGCCTCCTCCTGTGTGCCACTGGGCCCTGCCTCCTCCTGGTCCCCAACATCACACTCTTCCTGGCTCTGCTCTGGCTGTAAAAAAAGAAAGGGACATTCTTTATTTTTTGCCTCCATCAATCACACACATTGTTCACCTCCAGACATTTTTAAATTGAATGGCAAAAGGGATTACATTTCCATAGATTCCGCCTCATGATATTGTTGCCTTGTCCCCATCAAATTTGACCACTACTATCTCTTGCTCTGTAAATCCTAATTTTTTCGAACATTAAATACCTAACAATACTAACATCAATTTAAAATCATCACTTTTGTAACATATAAATGTGGATATCAATACTTTACCTGACTCCATATATCCAAATCTGCCTCCTCAAGGACCTCATCTTGATCCTCAGAGGAAGCCAGAGCAGGGTTGCTAGGAAGGCTGGAGGGCTGGCTGCAAGGAAGGCTGGAGGGTTGGCTACAAGGAAGGCTGGATTGACCTCTGGGGGGAAGGGTGGACAGAGATTCCCGCACTTCCAGCTGGTCATCCAGAAAAGATAACTTGCTGTAGTACCACAGACTGGGTTTATAAACCTTATCTGCTGCAGCACCTGACCTCTGGGACTTCAGGACCATATTCCTCTGGGTCCTGTATGTCCCCCTGATGGTAGCAATTTTGGTTTTCACATCTTGGAGAGTTGTTGTGGGTATCTGGGTTTGGACAAATGCAAGCAGGCTCTCCAGTGCTGCTGTCCTGCTTTATTTTTATTGACACCACTTTTGGTCTGCCACAGGATAGGGAGTTCCTTCCATTTATCTATGAACTCCCCCATAAACTCCGGATTTTTGAAAGTATTCATTCTCTCTGTAAAATCAAGAACCAAGAAAATACATATGTTTCAGGCAACATTCATCAAATCAGCATTTTGGACAGATATAAAAGGCCCAAATCTCCTCCTCTGATGAAACCCAAATCCTTAAAATGTTATGTATCTTGTTCAACACGTTCGTTGCTAACTCCCTCTCCCGGCAAATGAACGTATTTTCGACACATGGATCCTCACTTATATACACTGCGCATGCGTGAAACTCTGCACGCTTTCCCCGCCCCTGACGTTCGATATTGTACTTTCCCCCGCCCCTTCTCGCTCGTCGTAGTGCTTAACAACATGGCGGAGACACAGGTGGCTGAGATTACCTCTACAGAGGAGGAAATTCCTGAGGAGCCCAAATCCCGATCCCGGAGATATAAGGCATCCAACATGTCATTCGAGGAAATGGTGGAGATGGTCGGCATTTTGAGGAGGGAGGATTATGATGCCAAGCATGGGCCGTATAAAAGGCCTAATCTTGTCAAGACAAAAATTATGGGCAAAGTGGTCAAAACTCTTCACCAAAAATTCAGGGTGTGCAGAACGAAGGAACAGCTCAGAAAACGATGGTCTGATCTGAAGTTGCGGGAGCCCGACCAATACAAAAGAATCAAAAAAGTTTTAGGAAAAAGTAAGTCATTTTTATACATTTTCCCTGCTAAAGATTATTACTTGTATTAAGTCGTGTATATTTGACTTTGATATAGTACAGTGAAAGATACCAACTTTCATGTTCGTCCGCACAGTAAACGGACGTAGTAAACCTCTTTCTCCGTACAGTTCATAAAACAATGTTTTTGGATCATCCAGTGTGAACACCCAAATTTCTAAGTTTTTTTGGGGGAGCTAATTTTGTAAACAAGTTGCTTTATTTTTATAATCCAAATGTCATTTTTTTTAAATTAAAAGGGTATGCATTGTAATGTTAAGGCAGAGAATGCTCAGCAGCTGATTAAACATCTGAACGCAGTAGTACAAGTGTGGGCCAAAACCCCAAAAATTTTAGAGTGTCACACACAGGTAATCCTGTGTATATACTTTGGGGGGTTACAATGTGTCAAACTTTATTTTAAAAAGTATATGCTCTGGTTGTGGCTATGTATCCAATCATGTGTTCAGGTTGTCACTGGGGGTACATTTAAAAATGGACCACACTTCCAAATAATCTTTCAAAATTTACTTTTCAGGGTTTTTGTTGGAAAATAATTATTATTTACTAATGAAACTATACCTTTTATTGCAATCTCCATAGGGCTTCAAAAAGCTACGTCAGATGAGCCTAGAAATCCAACACCTTCAACAATACCCCCAGAACCACATAATGGAGAGGAACGTGAAGTTGAGGAAGTGGAAAGTGGCACCACAACAGGTCAGTGTCAAACCAGACAGATGCAGGTTAATCGATGTAGGCCTACATATTCTATACTACATGTTTTTTTTTTGATTTAGGTGCAGTTCTGGCCGAAGACCCCGAAAAGTTTACACATCACAATGCCCAGATTCTGATCCAATACCTCATGGTCTGCTGTCGTGACCTTAAAAAAAATAAAGGGAGACTTGATAGAGATCAGGGAAAATACCAAGCGGGTTGAGGAAAGGCTACAAAATATCATGGCTGTGCTTGGGCGTGTATAATGTTTTAACACAAAAGAACGTTGAACTTGCTGTGTTTTTGCAGATTTTTTTGGCTTTTAAGCTTTAATGAATAGTACATGTTTACATTTACACAAAAAAATTTAAGATTGTTTTTTTATGCATGGCTGTTCATGCGTTTTACCCCCATAAATATTTTTCATACATCTACATTTAAAAGGAAGTTTACTAAAACAAAATAAAAAAAGGTATTTTCTTACCAAGAATTTGTGGCTTCATTATGTAAATGTTGTGCAAAGTGAACTAATCAATGTTTTGTGTTTACACTGACAATGAAGGCTAATTAAGAATGCTAAATACACATGGCACTACAAGAAACCTAAAAGAATATTAAATGAAAACACAATACCAATATTTTCTCTTAAAAAAGTTTTATTTTAACAAATAATAATGTTAAACATCCTCAGGCATATCAATGGCCCCCCTACCCACAAAATATTCAACATATTTTTGTCTGACATCACATCCGGTTTGGGGGGCCAAGCCTGGACGGCCAGCTTCCAGGGCCACTAAATTTTCTGATTCCAATAATGAGGCCTCAGGCCCACTCAAAATCATATAATTTGAAGAATGCACCATCAGAAAATTATGGAGCACACAACAAGTCATTACTACATGGTTCCATTTATAAGGGGCAAGGTGGATGGAGGTGAGGAACAGGCGGAATCGGCTGGCCATGATGCCATAGGCATTTTCCACCACCCTTCTTGCTCTGGCCAGCCGATAGTTGAACACCCTCCTCTCAGGGGTGAGGGTGCGTTGCGGGAATGGCCTCATCAAATGGGGACCCAGGCCAAACGCCTCATCCGCCACAAAAACAAATGGGAGTCCCTCCACATTCTGCTCCGCTGGTGGCAAGGCCAGCTGATCCAATAGGAGCCGTTCCCCAAACTCAGTCTGTGCAAAGACTCCTCCATCTGACATCCTGCCATTCTTGCCAATGTCCACATACAGGAATTCGTAGGTGGCCGACACCACTGCCATCATGACGATGCTGTGGAACCCCTTATAATTATAATAAAAGGATCCGGAATGGGGTGGTGGGATGACCCGAACATGCTTGCCGTCGATGGCCCCTCCACAGTTCGTAAAGTTCCATCGTTGGGCAAACTCAGATGCCACATTCTGCCATTCATGTGGCGTAGAAGGGAACTGTGGAATTAAATTAAAAATAAATTAATACTTTGAGACAGAAACATTGAAAGCAGATTTAAGAAAGCCATTCATGGGCAACATTAGGAGAAACAGAAAAATTAAAACATTATTAGTAAGTAACAACAAACCAAAAACAAACCCAAAAGAAAAACTGGGGGGGGTTGAAGATGAGTTGGGGAGATCACAAATGAAGGCTGTAGCACTCTGTATGAAGTTTAATAAATGTAACATTCCTAGGCAATCTTTAGGGTGCGTTTAGGGTAAAGCACTACGATGGAGCATAGAATAAAATACATGGAAATGACTAGGCAAGGTGGGTATGGCCCCAGGATAGCATGCTGGAGAGGTTAGGTAAGGCAAATTTTAATGTAGGCCTAATGAAAACATTCCAAAAAAAAAAAAAAAACGTGGAGAAAGGGGACATTCCCTGCAGCTAAGAATCATGGGAATTAGGGAATGCTAATAAACCAAAAAAAAAAAAGATTAAAAAAGAAATGCATACAATGTGAGGCTTTAAATAAGAACACTTACCTTAATATAGTCCTCCTGCAAAACTTGAAGGATGGCAGAACACGTCTCTGGTATAATGATACCCAGAGCCTGGGGGGATATGCCTGTGGAGAACTTTAGGTCCTGCAGGCTTCTCCCAGTCGCCAGGTATCGCAACGTGGCAATGAGCCTCTGCTCAGCACTGATGGCTTCACGCATAACGGTGTCCTGCCTGGTAATGTAGGGGGACACCAAAGCCAACAGATGCTGAAATACGGGGTCAGACATCCTGAGAAAATTCCTGTAGTCCTCAGGATTATTCTCCCTGATCTCCCGCAACAAAGGCATGTGACAGAACTGGTACCGCTGGAGCAACCAATTCTTGGTCCATGAACACCTCCTCACCCTGTTCATGGCCTGGAGTCGGGATACAGCATGAACCCCGCCACCAACTACAGCACGAACTCTATGACGAGTACGTAGCCGCAACATGGCTAGATAACGGTCGGCAGCTCAGAACGAACTAGAAGAACGAACGGAAGAACAGCAAGGCCTATGAAGAACAAGCTGAAAAACAGGAACGAGCAGACAAGAACGCACTGAATAAACAGATACAAACTGACTACAAGCACTGCAAGACAGATACGAACCCACAGGCACAAACTGAACTCCACAAAACGATCTTCAAAGCACGAAGACTGAAAAGCGCGAATCGTCTCTCATCAAACTTTTACTAACACGCGGTAACACGAAATTAGCAAAAGCGTCCCAAAGGGTGGCGTCATTAGAACGGAACTTCCCCTTTATAGTGCCGTCGTACGTGTTGTACGTCACTGCGCTTTGCTTGAACGTTTTTTTTAATGATCGTGTGTATGCAAGACAGGCTTGAGAGGAAACATGAAAAAAAACGACGAGAAAAACGTCGGGTTAAAAAATGGCATTAAAAACGTACGTGTGTACGCGGCATTAGAGTTTTTGGATGCAAAGCATTCATCTACATACCGGAAGAAAAACGCACTAAACTCCAAAACAGAGCGTTTGAAGGTATCTTTGTTGGATACAGTGACAATGTCAAGGGTTACAGAATCCTAAATCCCAAAACAGACAAGGTTACCATTAGCAACAGCATAACTTTTGTTGAAGATTTAAGAGACAATGTAATGAAACAGTGGAAGCAAGAATAGAAGAGAAAACTGACATTGACCAGCCCATCTCTGTAACTTCCAAACAAACAGTTGAAGTGAGTGTAGACTCAACCAGTACTGAAGAGCAGACACAAGAAGGCTCAGACACAAAAACGAGACGTTCAGCAAGAGAAAACAAAGGTAAACCACCTATACGTCTCTCATACAAAGCAAGTACTGCCAGTATCAACGAACCTGCAAACTGGGAAGACATATCTCAACTTTCAGAACAAGAAGCAACTAAATGGATAAAGGCTGCTGAGGAAGAGATAAAATCCATGCATGACACTAAAACATGGACACTTACAGAACTACCACCCGGAAGGAAAGCCATAGGCTGTAAATGGACTTTTAAAGTGAAATACAATGCAGATGGCACAGTTGAACGGTACAAAGCAAGACTAGTAGCCAAGGGCTATTCTCAAAAATATGGAGAGGACTATGATGAGACGTTTGCACCAGTAGTCAAGCACACTACAATACGGACTTTACTGACAGTAGCCGTCACAAGGAAAATGCAAGTGAAACATTTTGATGTGAAAACCGCGTTTCTACATGGCGATTTAACAGAAGAAATTTACATGGAACAACCGCCAGGATTCAAAGATGAACAAAGGTCAGACCTAGTGTGCAAACTTCACAGGAGTATATATGGTCTAAAGCAAGCAGCCAGAGTGTGGAATATAAAAATAAATGAAGTGCTTACACATCAAAACTTTCAAAGGAGAAAAGCAGACCCCTGCTTATACACAAAGAAATTGGCAAACAGATGGGTCTATATGCTTATCTATGTGGATGATATCCTGATTTGCTTTGAGCAAGAAGGGGATGAAGCAGAAATACTGGAAAAACTAAATCAGCACTTTGACACCAAAGATCTTGGCAACATAAAGAATTACCTCGGCATCCAGATCGAGAGAGAGGAAGATGGCAGCTTTCTTCTGAACCAAAGACACAAAATACAAGAAATAATTGAAACATTTGGAATGGAAGACGCCAAACCAGTAAAATCTCCCATGGAAACCAACTACCTAAAGGAGATGAATTGTCAAGATAACCCATTACCTACTAATCCTCAATACAGGAAAGCAATAGAGAAATTGCTGTACCTTACCACCGCTACAAGGCCGGACATTGCAGCAACTGTCGGAATCCTATGCAGAAAGGTTTCGATGCAAAGTCAAAAGGACTGGAATGCTGTAAAGCGAATCATTCGCTATCTTAAAGGGACTTCGCACTACAAGCTAAAGTTACCACCAAGTGATGAAAGCACCTTAACAGGATATGTGGATGCTGACTGGGCAGGAGACACCAGTGACAGAAAATCTACCAGTGGCTACTTATTTTTTCTGTCAGGAGGTGCCATCAGTTGGACTAGTAAAAAGCAACTCTCTGTTTCACTGTCGTCTACTGAAGCAGAATACCTTGCTGCAGCGCAGGCAAGCCAAGAAGTTATATGGCTGAGACAGCTATTAACAGACTTAGGTCAACCACAGTTGGGACCAACTGAAATCTATGAGGACAATCAAGGATGCATTGTACTTGCACATATGGAAGGAGTTAATTCAAGAACCAAGCACATTGATGTGAAGTTCCACTTTCTTAGGGATCTTCAAGAGCAAGGTCTTCTTGAGTTACTTTATTGCCCAACCGAGGATATGACAGCAGATATCCTTACAAAGCCCCTGACTGCTAAAAGACATTCAAGGCTTACAAAAAAGATGGGTTTAACAGACTGAGGCCTCGTACACACGGCCGAGATTCTCGTTGAAAAAAACATGTCATTTTTTTCGACGAGATTCTTGGACAAGAAACTTGTCCCGGCCGAGTGTGCACACGCTCGTTTCAAAGAACCCGCGGTTCTTTGAATGGAGCGTACGCGGTGACGTCATCAACTACGACGAGCTTGCGCTCGTCACATTCGATGCCGTCGCAACCATCTTGGTATACCCTACGTATGCCTAGGAAGCTACCGCGTATGCGTCGAATTCATTTCGAACATGCGCGGGCTTCCGGGAGGACAGGTAAGTGTACACACACTCACTTTTCTCGTCGAGAAACATGCCGAGGAGAATCTCGACGAGAAAATAGAGAGCAGGTTCTCTATTTTCTCGTCGAGGTTTCTTGTTGGTTTTCTCGACGAGAAACCCGATAGCCGCGTACACACGACCGATTTACTCGGCAAGACCTCTCTGCCAGCAAGTTTCTTGCTGGTTCTTGCCGAGAAAATCGGTCGTGTGTACGAGGCCTAAGCCTTAGTTGTTGAGAAGGGGTGTTGGAGATACAACAAACTTTCAGCTTAGCTTACTGTATTTGACTGCAGTTTAGAAAAAGGACACAAGATGTCGCTAATGCTCAGTGATATGCTATGCTATGTATTTCTCTATGATGTGTTGTATTTCCTGTATACTGTGATGTACTTGTTGGTTACTTTTTCCTGTCTGTGATTCTTCTTACAATGTGAAGTGACATCTTTGCTAGTGTGGTTATGTTCCAATAAAGAAGCCAGTTCCTGTTACTACACAATGTCTGATCTGAACTGACTCCGCTGCACCTATCAATTGTACTTTGCAACACATCAGGCATATCAATGGCCCCCCTACACACAAAATATTCTAGATATTGTTGCCACACATCATGGCCGCTTTGGGGGGCCAAGCCTGGACGGCCAGCTTCCAGGGCCAGCAAAGGGTTTTGGGTCCTGTATTGTGGCCTCAGGCCCAACAAAAGTCATATAATTCTGGGAATGTACCCTTAAGAAATTGTGAAGAACACAACATGTCATAACCACATGGTTCGATTTGTATTCCGCAAGATGGATGGAGGTCAGGAACAGGTGGAAGCGGCTGGCCATGATGCCAAAGGCATTTTCAACCACCCTTCTGGCTCTGGCCAGCCTATAATTAAACACCCTTGTCTCAGGTGTGAGGCTCCTTTGAGGAAATGGCCTCATAAGATGGGAGCCCAGGGCAAACGCCTCATCCGCGACAAAAACAAATGGGAGTCCCTCCACATTCTGTGCCGCAGGTGGCAATGCCAGCTCATCAGATAGGAGCCGTTGGGCAAACTCAGTCTGAGCAAATACTCCACCATCAGACATCCGTCCATTTTTCCCCACATCCACGTATAGAAACTCGTAGTTGGCCGATACCACCGCCATCATGACGATGCTGTGGAACCACTTGTAAATATAATAATAGGATCCCGAATGGGGTGCTGGCATGACCCGGACGTGCTTGCCATCGATTGCCCCTCCACAGTTTGGAAAGTTCCACCACTGGGCAAAATGAGATGCCACATTCTGCCATTCCTGTGGCGTAGAAGGGAACTGCGGAGTTACAAAAAATAAATAAAAATTAATACTTTCATACATAAACATTGCAAGCAGATTAGACAAAATCATTCTTGGCCAACATCAGGATAAACTTTTTTTTTTTTTGAGGATTTGAATCCAAAAAAAACTCTTTTCAATTATCAGATTATCACTGTCACTTATCAGATTCATCAGCCCCTCTGATGGGCCATTTAATAAATTTTATGGGGAGGGGGGGTTGAAGATGAGTTGGGGACCTCACAAATCAAGGCTGTAGCACTCTGTCTGAATTTAAAGAAAAATAACAATCATCACAAATTTTTAGGGGGCGTTTAGGGTAAAGCACTACAATGGAGCAGACAAAATACATTGGGAAGTGACTAGGCTAGGTGTGTATGGGCCCAGGATAGCATGCTGGAGAGGTTAGTTAGGGAAAATATGCATGTAGGCCAAAAAAGGAGCATTAAAAACTTACAGCATGCATGGAGACAAAGGGGACATTCACAGCATATTACAATCATGGTAATTAGGGACTGATGAAAGAAATATAATACATTATTAAGCATTAAATACATAGAATGTGATGTTAAAGTAGAAAACTTTTACCTTAACCACTTCCCGACCGCGCCATGTACAAAAGACATCCACAGCGCGGTCGAGTTATCCTGAGTGGACGTCCCAGGGACGTCCTCACAGAATCTTGCTCCCGCGCGCCCCCCTGGCCCCCTGCAGTCACAGATCCAGCCATCCATCCATCCCTGCTCAGCCATCCCTGTGCAATACTCTGCCAATACTCTGCAATACACCCTGCCAATACTCTGCAAACCAATACTCTGCAATACTCTGCAATACTCTGCAATACCCTGTGCAATACTCTGCAATACCCTGTGCAATACTCTGCAATACCCTGTGCAATACTCTGCAATACCCTGTGCAATACCCTGCCCATACTCTGCCCATACTCTGCAATACCCTGTGCAATACCCTGTGCAATACCCTGTGCAATACCCTGCCCATACTGTGCAATACCCTGCCCATACTCTGCCCATACTGTGCAATACTCTGCCATATTCCGCAATACCCTGCCATATTCGGCAATACTCCACAATACCCGGCAATACTCCACAATACCCGGCAATACTCCTCAATACCCGGCAATACTCCTCAATACCCGGCAATACTCCTCAATACCCCGCAATACTCCTCAATACCCGGCAATACTCCTCAATACCCGGCAATACTCCTCAATACCCGGCAATACTCCTCAATACCCGGCAATACTCCGCAATACCAGGCAATACTCTGCAATAACCACTTCCCGCCCGCCGGCCGTCATATGACGTCCTTGACTTTGTGCGGAGATATCTGAATGATGGGAGCAGTTACAGGCATCATTCAGATATTCGCTTTTTCAGCTGGCGATTCCCTGCACCATAAGAACGATCATAGCGGCTGTTCCACCGCTTGATCGCTCTTACGGAAGGTGAGAGGGGATCCCCCCTCCCGCTGCCCTCCGGTGCTTCTACCGACTCACCGCTACGATCAAAGCCAAGATTGTTTTTTTTTTTTGTTTTTTTTTCAGGCTTCCCAGCCTAGAGGTGAGATGTGGGGTCTTATTGACCCCATATCTCACTGTAAAGAGGACCTGTCATGCCATATTCCTATTACAAGGGATGTTTACATTCCTTGTAATAGGAATAAAAGTGATCAAAAAAAAATTTGGGGCGGAAAAACATGTCAAACTAAAATTAATAAAGTAAAATAAACAATAAAATATATATATATTTTTTAAAGCGCCCCTGCCCCCGCGAGCTCGCATGCAGAAGTGAAAGCATACGTAAGCCCCGCCCACATATGAAAACGGTGTTCAAACCACACATGTGAGGTATCGTTGCGAACGTTAGAGCGAGAGCAATAATTTTGGCCCTAGACCTCCTCTGTAACTCAAAACATGTAACCAGTAAAAATATTTAAAGCGTTGCCTATGGGGATTTTTAAGTAGCGAAGTTTGGCGCCATTCCACGAGCGTGTGCAATTTTGAAGGGTGACATGTTAGGTATCTATTTACTCGGCGTAACTTCATCTTTCACATTATGCAAAAACATTGGGCTAACTTTACTGTTTTTTTTTCTTTTAGGCACAAAACAGTTTTTTTCTGTAAAAAACGCGTTAGAAAAATTTCTGCGCAAATACCGTGCAAGATAAAAAGTTGCAATGACCACCATTATATTCTTTATGGTCTTTGCTAAAAAAACATATATAATGTTTTGGGGTTCTATGTAATTTTCTAGCAAACAAATTATGATTTTTACATGTAGGAGAGAAATGTCAGAATTGGCCTGGGTTCTCCAGAACGCCTGATGGTGCTCCCTGCATGTTGGGCCTCTCTATGTGGCCACGCTGTGTAAAAGTCTCACACATATGGTATCGCCATACTCGGGAGGAATAGCAGAATGTGTTTTGGGGTGTAATTTGTGGTATGCATATGCTGTGTGTGAGAAATAACCTGCTAATATGACAATTTTGTGGAAAAAAAAAAAAAGAAAAAAAAATCTTGAATTTTGCAAAGAATTGTGGGAAAAAATGACAACTTCAAAAAACTCACAATGACTCTTTCTAAATACCTTGGAATGTCTTCCTTCCAAAAAGGGGTCATTTGGGGGGTATTTGTACTTTTCTGGCATGTTAGGGTCTCAAGAAATGAGATAGGCCATCAGTACTTCAGGTGTGATCAATTTTCAGATATTGGCACCATAGCTTGTGGACTCTATAACTTTCACAAAGACCAAAAAATATGCACCAATTTGTACTTATTTTTACCAAAGATATGTAGCAGTATAAATTTTGGCCAAAATGTATGAAGAAAAAATACAAATTTGCAAAATTTTATAACGGAAACAAAGAAAAATTCATTTTTTTACAAAATTTTCAGTCTTTTTTCTCTTATAGTGCAAAAAATAAAAAACCCAACAGTGATTAAATACCACCAAAAGAAATCTCTATTTGTGTGAAAAAAAGGACACAAATTTCATATGGGTACAGTGTTGTATTTAATTGTCATTCAAAATGTTAGAGCACCGAAAGCTGAAAATTCGTCTGGTTAGGAAGGGGGTTTAAGTGCCCAGTTGTCAAGTGGTTAATATAGTCCTCCTGAAAAACTTGAATGATGGCAGAACAGGTCTCTGGTATAATGATACCCAGAGCCTGGGGGGAGATGCCTGTTGAGAACTTGAGGTCCTTCAGGCTTCTCCCAGTCGCCAGGTATCGCAACGTGGCGATGAGCCTCTGCTTAGCAGTGATGGCTTCCCGAATAACGGTGTCCTGCCTGGTGATATAGGGGGACACCAAAGCCAACAGATGCTGAAAAACTGGGTCCGACATCCGAAGAAAATTCCTGTAGTCCTCAGGATTATTCTCCTGGATCTCCTGCAACAAAGGCATGTGACAGAATTGGTTCCGCTGGAGCAACCAATTCTTGGTCCATGAACTCCTCCTCACCCTGTTCATGGACTGGAGTTGGGATAAAGCAAGAACCCCAGCACCAACCTCAGCATGAACTCTATGATGAGTACGTAGCCGCAACATGGCTATAAAATGGTCGGCTGGTCAGAACGAACAAAAAGAATGTACGGAAGAACAGCAAGGCCTATGAAGAACGACCTGAAAAACAGTAACGAGCGGACAACAACGCACTGAATAAACAGATACGAACTGACTACAAGCACTGAAAGACAGATACAAACCCACAAGCACAAACTGAACTCCACAAAACGATCTTAAAAGCACGAAGACTGAAAAGCGTGAATCGTCTCTCACCAAAATTTTACTAACACGCGGTAACACGAAATTAGCAAAAGCTGCCCAAAGGGTTGCGCCATTAGAATGGAACTTCACCTTTATAGTGCCTTCGTACGTGTTGTACGTCACTGCACTTTGCTCAAGCATTTTCTTTCATGAACGTGTGTATGCAAGGCAGGCTTGAGAGGAAACAAGAAAAATCACGTCGAAAAAACTTCGTTTTTTTCAATGACATTAAAAACGGCCGTGTTTACGCGGCATTCCTCTTCACTCTGGTCTTGGGCATCCATCTCTTTTGAACTGGCTACTTGAGACCTGGTGGCGGATCTAGGGGTATTTGAGACTGAAAGATGCTCAGAAGGATCTGAGGTAGAGGGTAAACAAACTGCTTCGGAGAGGGGCAGTAGGTGGTTCGTGTGCCATGTCTTCAAGGGCCCCACACTTCCTTCTGGTTTAAGTTGGTACACTGGTAAACCTGGCAGTTGTTACAGATTACATAGGGTTGGAACCTCCACCGGTCGGCCAGCTTATGCTTCCCTGGTATGCCTAAGTTCCGCAACGGCACCCTGTCTCCTGGGTGTAATTCGTGAATCCGGACCTTGAGGTCATAGTTCTGCTTATTCCTGGCCCCTCTTTGATCTGAAGTCGCCTGGGCCTTCTCATATGCCAATCTTAGACTTCGTCGCAAGTGATCCACATATCCTTTGCGAGAAGCCGCTGATGTATGATCTATGGAAGTGCCGAAGGCCAGATCTACTGGTAGTCTTGCTTCCCTGCCGAACATCAGTCTGTATGGGGAGTATCCGGTAGCATCACTAGTTGTACTATTATATGCATGCACGATGGCGGCCACATGCTTGCCCCAATGCTGTTTCTTTTCACTGCTCAAAGTTCCCAGCATATTTAACAATGTCCGATTGAATCGTTCAGGCTGAGCATCTCCTTGTGGGTGGTAAGCAGTGGTTCAGGTCTTCTTTATACCCAGGGAATTCAACAGTTTCCAGATCAGCCTACTTTCAAAGTCCCTTCCCTGGTCCGAGTGGAGGCGTTGAGGCAGTCCGTAATGTACAAAGAACTTCTCGACAAGTACCTTAGCCACTGTGGAGGCCTTCTGGTCTCTGGTTGGGAATGCCTGGGCGTAGCGAGTGAAATGATCGGTTATCACCAGAACATTCCCATGCCCACTCAAATCAGGTTCTATACAAAGAAAAAAGGGATTTTTATAACAGCTTACCTGTAAAATCCTTTTCTTGGAGTACATCACGGGACACAGAGCGACTTAGTCATTACTAATGGGATTATATAGATTACCTTCAGGTGCTGGCACTGGCAACTTCCAAACCGGAAGTACCCTCCCCTATATAAGCCCCTCCCATCCGGGAGCACCTCAGTTTTGTAGCAAAGCAATAAGTGTCCCAAAAAGAGGGGTGGGAGCTCTGTGTCCCGTGATGTACTCCAAGAAAAGGATTTTACAGGTAAGCTGTTATAAAAATCCCTTTTTCTTGTTCATACATCACGGGACACAGAGCGACTTAGTCATTACTAATGGGACGTCCCAAAGCAATGCCAAATGAGGGGAGGGATACACTATACATAAGCTGGGCGCCATCAGGCATGAGGATCTTTTGCGGCCTGCAACACACTGCGCCCAAAGGCGACATCCTCCTGACTTCTAACGTCTACCTGGTAGAATCTAGTAAACGTGTGTACTGAAGACCATGTTGCGGCCTTACAGACTTGAGCCAGTGAGGTCTGGTGATGCACTGCCCATGAAGTTCCAACTGCTCTTGTGGAGTGCGCCCTAACTTTGAACGGAGGCGGTCTCCTTCTCAAGCCATAGGCTTGTATTATGACCTGTCGAATCCACTTGGCTAAAGTAGATTTTGATGCTGCCTGACCATTTCTGGGGCCTTCCGGCAGAACAAACAAAGTATCCGTTCTACGAATCTGAGCAGTGGCTTTTAGATAAGCTTTAACTGCTCTTACTACATCCAAAGAATGCAATAACTTTTCCTCTACCGAACTAGGTTTGGGGAAAAAGGAAGGAAGAACCACATCTTGGTTCAAATGAAACCTCGATACCACCTTAGGAAGAAAGGCTGGATGAGGATGTAACACTACTCTGTCCTTATGGACAACCAGATATGGCTCCTTACAGGACAAGGCGGCTAATTCCGATACTCTTTTAGCCGAACAAATGGCTACCAAGAAAATCAATTTCCTGGTGAGAAGAACCAAGGAAATGTGCTGCAATGGTTCAAATGGTTGTTTCTGTAGAACCGACAGAACCAGGTTTAAGTCCCATGGACATATGGGAATACTAACCGGAGGGCTAATACGCATCACTCCTTGTATGAAAGCTTTGACTAGTGAATGCGAAGCCAAGGGCCTTTGAAAAAATATTGACAAGGCCGAAATCTGACCCTTGATAGTACTCAAGGCAAGCTTCCTATCCACAGCCCACTGTAGGAAGTCCAGAATCCTACCTATTACGTACTTACGTGGATGCCATTTCTTGGCCTCACACCACGCGACGTACGCCTTCCAGATCCTATAATAGATCTGCCTGGATACCGGCTTCCTGGCATTGATCATGGTAGATACCACAGGATTAGAGAGACCTCTCTTTTTTAGAATGTGGGCTTCAATAGCCAGGCCGTCAAACCTAGGGCTGGTAAGGAAGGGTGGTATATCGGTCCTTGTGAAAGCAGGTCCGGACGATGTGGGAGGGTCCAAGGACTCCCCACTGACATTTTTACAATCTCCGCGTACCATGCCCTTCGGGGCCATGCTGGAGCCACCAGAATCACCGGTTTCTTTTCTACCCGGATTCTGCGGATTAATCGCGGTAACAATTGTGGCGGTGGGAATGCATATATCAGCTTGAACTGATCCCAGGGGAACACTAGGGCATCCGAGCCGCAAGCTAGGGGATCCCTTGTGCGAGACACAAATCTGTCCACCTTTGCGTTGAATCTGGATGCTAGCAGATCTACATCCGGTGTTCCCCACCGCTGGCATATTGCCTGGAAAACCTCGGGGTGAAGAGACCATTCCCCCGGGCATAATTGCTGGCGACTTAAAAAGTCTGCTCTCCAATTTTCCACTTCTGGGATGAAAACCGCGGATATGGCTGGAACATATCTTTCTGCCCATTCCAGGATGCAATTCGCTTCCCTCTGGGCTGCACGACTCCTGGTGCCACCCTGGTGATTGATATATGCCACTGCTGTGGCATTGTCTGATTGAATTCTGACAGGGGACCCTTGGAGTTTGGATGTCCATGCTACTAGGGCATACCGGGCTGTTTGTATCTCTAAGAGATTGATGGGCTGGGCCTTCTCTGCTTCTGACCACTTGCCCTGGAGAGACCATTGCTCCAGTACTGCCCCCGAGCCTATGAGGCTGGCATCTGTAGTGACCACCTTCCAAGAAACCGGACTGAAGGGGACAGGGACATTGGTAAGTCTAAAGCCTGAACTTTTTTGTTCCAGGCTGACAGTATGGCCCTCTGCAAGTTCCTTGAATGGAATTGACCGTAGGGTACTGCTTCGAATGAAGCCACCATTTTTCCCAGCCGCCTCATGCACAGGCGTATGGATGGTTTTCTTTTTGTACCCACTAAGTGGGTCAAATCTTTCAAAGACGACACCTTCTCTGGAGGTAAGAAAATCTTTCTCTGATTTGAATCCAGTCTTAGCCCCCAAGTATTCCAGACTTTTGACTGGTTTTAGGGCTGACTTGTCTCGGTTGATAATCCAACCGTGAGATTCCAGATACTTGATTGTCTTGTGAACGACCACTTCTAGTTTTTTTTTTTCACTGAGTGGTCTATCAGCAACAAGTCGTCTAGATATGCCATTATCGTTACACCCTGTGTTCTTAGTTAGGCCAATAGTGGGGCCAGAATTTTTGTGAACACTCGTGGTGCTGTGGCCAGACCGAAAGGTAAGGCTCTGAACTGAAAATGGCGCCCTTCTACTGCAAAGCGTAGAAATTTCTGGTGGGCCGGAAAGATGGGAATATGCAGATAAGCATCCCTTATGTCGATCGAGGCTAACCATTTCTGCCCTTGTAGGGCGGTGGCCACCGATCGGATCGACTCCATCCGAAAAGTCCTGATATGTAGGAACTTGTTTAGCCCTTTTAGATTTAATATGGGCCTCACGTCCCCATTTGGTTTGGGGACTGTGAAAAGGTTCGAGTAAAACCCGAACCCGCTTTCTTCCAAGGGAACCTTCATGATTACACCTTGGAGCAATAGTTGTTCTAGTGCCAGAAGGAGGGATCCTCTCTTCTGGGGATCGCTTGGCACGTTTGACCTCATAAAATGGGCAGGAGGAATGTCTTTTAACTCCAGCCTGTATCCCAGACTTACTGCGGAGATCACCCATCTGTCTCTGATGGTGTCCCGCCAGGTCTCTGTGAACAACTGAAGTCTTCCCCTCACCCGATTGAGTGGGGGCAACCATTCATGACTTGGGGGGAGGTTTTGTACCTCTCTTGACCCAGGGTTTCTTGTTACCCTGTGATTGTCCCTGATTTCTGCCCCCTAGATTTGACCGCGGAGGCCGTCGGAACTGTTTCACAGCCGATGTGCCAGGGACTGGAGAAGTAGGCCTCTTAAAAGAAGGACTTCTACCCTTGTTCTTAACCGGCAAGAGTGTACTTTTACCGGCAGAACTTTTCTGGATATACCGGTCCAGATCTTCTCCAAATAAGCGTTCTCCATGAAATGGGAAGCTAATCAGCAATTTCTTACAGGGAGCTTCAGCAGACCAGTTTTTGAGCCATAGAAGCCTACGCATATGTACTACAGACAGCGTAAAGCGGGAGGCCTGTTGGATTGTATCCTTTATGGCGTCCACCGCAAAACACAAGGCTCTAGGTAGGTCAGCTAGGGCAAGAGCCTGCTGATCTGGTAAGTCCCTTAAGACTTGTTTCAACTGATCTTTCACTGCTTGGCAGACTCCAATCGCTGCTACTGCAGGTTGTGTCACCATGCTTGCTGTAGAGAAAGCAGATTTTAGTAAAGACTCCAATTTTTTATCTATTGGGTCTTTGAACATTGGAACATTATCTACTGGACATGTCAGTGATTTATTCACACAAGAGATGGCTGCGTCCACTGTAGGGACCCTCCATTTTTTTATGAACTTATCCTCCATGGGATAGATCACTGGAAATCTCTTGGGGGGAGTAAATATTTTATCAGGATGCTCCCAATCCTGGTAAATAAGCCCTTCCAATAAAGGGTGGATTGGGAAGGAACAGACAGCCTGGGGAGCTTTCAGCGACCCCAGCGAGGAAACCGTAGTGGTTGATGGTTCCGCCAGAGGCATTTTAAATGCTGATCGGACCATGTTAGTCAGAGACTGAACCCATAATCTTTCAGCCTGAGATGCTGAGAAAGGTTCTTCCACTGTTGATTCCTCTATAACCGAATCAACCTCATCCTGATCCCCTTCAGGTAGGTCCATCTCTGTGTGGGACTGTTCCTCCACTAACAGGCACTCTGAAGGAGGAGACGGAGATCGGACGCGCTTTCCCTGTGACAGGGAAGCAGCGATCAATGCTGTTAATCTCTCTTCCAATCCTCCCAGAGTTGAGGAAAAAACCTCCTCTGTTATATATACAGGAGCAGGTGGACTGGGGACAGCCGCAGCACCAGGTACTCCTGCGGGGTTCCTACGGCTACTGACCTCTGAATTTTCAGGGGAGATTGGTCAGAACAAGCATGCCCAAAATCCTTAGAGCCTGATGGAGACCCCTTTGGCTTCCTGGAAGACTTACTTCCGGAGCGTCTGGACGACATATCCTTTAAGCACAAAGCTGAGGTATTCCCGTCGTCATACACCAATTTTGCTGGTAATAGTCTAACACAGTTGCTGCTATATGCCAGCTGGTGTCCACTAAAGTGTCTTTCTATGGGGATGCCTGCATCAACCGCCTCTGTGTGCCACCGTTTGTTGCTAGCTCTGCTTGCATCCAGCTGACACTTGTACTGTGTCTTTTATCCATGCTGGGACGCCTGTACATGCGCAGAAGCGCCGCGGCGTGCATCGAGCGTCATCCACCCGCCCCTTTCCTTTCATAGGAGGCGCTTGCACGCGCCCGCGCACGCGCCCGTGCGCCTTTGGCGCTCTTTTTTGAAACCAAGCAGGGACTAGGAGCCAGGGCCCTTTTTGCCGGAGGGCCTGTGCGGTGGATGAGCGCAGCAACAGGGCAGAGGCAGTGGATTCCCACAGAGAAACTTACCAACTGCCTGGATCTTTTGACTTAAAAAAACCAAAGATCCACATGACAAGAAAAATGGACCACAGCGGCCTCTAGTGGTTTAACACAGGTACCGCGGTCTCCCTTTTTTTTTTTTTTTTTTCTTGACTACTATTAAAATTTTACATTTTCCAGTAGTTACAGGCATACACAGATATCAGCGGGAATACCGTTAGGTAACAGACAGAAAGACAAATTAGGCTTGGGGGTCCCCCAATAGAACCAAGTTCCTGGGGGCCCCCACTTACCTGTTCCCCGCCGCAGGACTTTGTTTGGTCCACAGAAGCCCAAACTTCACCTATCACGGCAGGCATTGTATTTAAACCTTCAGGGACCGGGTTCCGAAGGATTCCACTCCCCTGGACCTGTATAGCACCCTGCACAGAAAACATCTTGGTCGTGGGTATGACCAGAGCTCTGGATCCCAGGGTCCAGCCCTCCTAAGAGAGGCATTACAGGCAAAACCTTGCTCTTCTGTTGCAAGGCCTGGGTACCGACCGTTTAGCTATGAAGCTTTTTTGGTCGGATCCGGAACAGCTTACTGAGGCCCATAAAAGAACCTGTACGCAAGCCCAGTGAAAACACATGTTACTCTTTGGCCAACACCTTAGACACTGGCAAAAAACTGAGGTGCTCCCGGATGGGAGGGGCTTATATAGGGGAGGGTACTTCCGGTTTGGAAGTTGCCAGTGCCAGCACCTGAAGGTAATCTATATAATCCCATCAGTAATGACTAAGTCGCTCTGTGTCCCGTGATGTATGAACAAGAAATCAATGCATACCAGATCCAAAAGGCCCTTGACTTTGTAGGTGGCCCATTGGGGCAGCTTGGTGAGGCAGAGTCTTTCTTTGTATGCAGCTTGCGCATGAATGGCAAAATTCCTCCACTTCAACCAGCATTCAGGGCCAGTAAAACCGGTTCCTTACGAGCTGAAAAGTTCTTTCCGATTCTAGGTGACCATGATCGTCATGTAAGGTGGTCAGAACAGTCTTTCTATATTTCTCAGGCAGAAACAGTTGCCACTTATCTTCCAAATCATCAGAGGGGCCCCTTCGGTAGACCACCCCTTGATGCATCAGTAACCGATCCCATTCTCTCCTCAATAGGCGAGCCTCCTTTGAAGGATCCTTCAGAAGTAAGTCTGGGGTTTGATTCTCCAGTGCTTCCAGGGCCAACCTTCCCAGCGGGTCTTCCAGTTGATCTCTTCTTAGATCTCTCTTGGAAAGTCTGGGTAGGTTCTCTTCTCCAATCTGAGTCACATCACAGTAATATTTAGGTACTCCCGGGGGGGCGTGGCCGACCGGAGCTGAAGATGGCTGCTTAAGTTGAGAGCTCCTCATCCCAGAGACGACAGCGGAGCGACTACGGCCCACACAGCTACACCATCCACGGCCATCCTAGCTGCAGAAGCTCTCCTGCATACAGGAAACATGTCCAGGAAAAGATACACGGACTACAAGCCGCAGAAACTGACCGAGTTTGCTTTTAAACCTGCGGAGAAGGTCAGTGGGTTCAAAGATGGCGTCGGCTCTGCCGTGCTGAGAGAACAGCGGGCCTCTTACACTGACCTTCCGGACGCTGATCCGGACAATCCACACCTCCCTGAGCCCCCAGGCAGCTCCGATCACCTCCCCGAGTGTGATCCCCTCACCAGCAGCCCCGCAAAGGCTAAAATGCGTCTTGACACGCTGCCGCACCAGACACCACAGGCACTAATTGAGGCCCCGGCTTTCAACCCCTTCTCCTCAAACCAGGCCCTGCACTCCTCTATGGTGTCCTTCCCCACCTCAGGGCAGCCTGCACTAGATTCGACCCTGAAGGATATGCTATTATCACTACAATCCTCTCCAATGACTGACCTCTCCTCACTCTTCACAAAAGTCACATCTGACATACACTCACTAGATGAAAGAGTGTCGACCATAGAAAGGGGTATGACTGAATGTACCTCCACGGTGAATGAGGTCATAGATGCGTATGAAGACATTAAAGAAGAACAAGCATGGCTGTGCACCAAGCTGTCCGATTTAGAAGATAGATCTCGCAGAAACAATGTTAAACTGCGTGGGGTCCCTGAAACAATACCACCAGCCGACCTACCCAAATACGCTAAAGAGCTCATGCACATCATACTCCCTGAAGCGTCACCCAGGGATTTAATAATTGACAGAATACACAGGATTGCTAAACCATCCCATCTCGCTGCCACTGTCCCCAGAGATGTACTTATGAGAGTGCATTTTTTTCACATTAAGGAGAATCTCATGTTTGGGGTTAGAGCAAAATCCCCCCTTCCTGCTCCCTTTACTGATGTGCAAATGTTCCCGGATCTGTCCAAATTCACACTCCAATTTAGAAGACAACTAAACCCAATCACTAAGGGGCTCCAAAACCACAACATTCAATATAAATGGAGACACCCAGCCACACTCCTTATCACTAAAAATGGCAAATCGCATGTGGTCAGCGACCTTACTGCAGGGCTGAACCTGCTCCATGCCTGGGGTATACTGCCGTAACCACCCGCTCCTCTTCCACCACGCAACAGCAACACCCAAGCACGCCGTAACCTGGACCAAAACTTCACCTAGGTGACCACTAGCTCCACCACTACGTGGGTCGAGCAACCTTTTTTCTCATACGCCTCTGGGATGTCAGAGTATATTTCTGAAGACTTCAGTTCTCTTTGTTCAGACTGTTTTTTTACCCCCTTTCAGAGGTCGCAGCGGAGATACGCTCCACCTCTATATACCACCTTAGTTGAGCACCACAGTTCTAGTGGACTTTTGCTACAATTGCTCCTTCGAGCTAGCATAGTGCATGCTCCTCAGAGTCGCGCCTTTACTTTGTAACACGCTGACTGTGTCCAGATTTTTGTCTCCTTTAAAGTTTTTTTTTTTTTTTTTTTCTTGTCTTGTTTCCATTTTGACATATTGCTCTATTCACGGCTCTAGCATCCACTTCGTGGGAAGACCCGGATCCTTTCTTCTGCAGCCACGACTACCTGGACCCGCCTGATGACATACCAGATACCAACCAACTAACTGTAAGTGTGGACCTAACACCATAGCCTTGCCCACACTGACACAATGCCTATCAATTTTCTGTTCTTTAATTTTAACGGGCTTAAACACCCAGCTAAATGCCACTCCCTGTGGAAAACTGTCCAAGCTCTTCACAGCGACGTTGTTTGCATTCAAGAGACACACCTCCTACAAGCCGACATACGACTGTGTACCAAACGGCTGTTTCCCCACGTCTTCCATGCACACTACGCCTCTAAAGCTAGAGGTGTTCTGATAGCAATTAGAGACAAGGTTGATTTCCACCTATCCTCTGTAACCCTTTACCCGGAGGGGCGCTACATAATCCTGGTCTGCACCATCGGCAATACACCATACACCATCGTCAATCTCTATGCCCCAAATGCTCACCAGATTAAATTCATTCGCAAGATCTTCAGACTCATTAAATCTGTAAAGAAGGGCCACCTCATAATCTGCGGGGACTTCAACATAGTCCCAGATATTCACTTGGACTCCACTTCTGCTGCGAAAAGGAGACCTTCCCCATTGAAAGGGCTACTAACGGCACATGACTTGCTTGACGTATGGAGGTGCCACCACGGCACAGAAAAAGACTATACTTACTTCTCACATAGCCAAAATTCTTACTCCAGAATTGATTTGTTTCTGTCCGACAAATGGGTACTACAAAAAATTGTTGCCTCCGCAATCCACACCACCACGTGGTCAGACCATGCCCCAATCTCACTTTCCATTGACGATTCTAAACGCACCCACAACTCATTTATCTGGAGAGTTAATAACTACATTCTACAACACAAGGACTACGCTCCAGAGATAGCAGCCCACATTAATGAATTTTTTTAATTTAACGACGGCTCAGTGTCTGACCCTAACGTGGTGTGGAGTGCGCACAAGGCTTATATGAGGGGAATCCTGATGAAAATTAATGCGGTACATAGGAAAAAGAGAACGCAGCGTATAGATGAACTTTCTTCCCAGATAGCAGACCTAGAAATGCACCACAAAACAAACCCCCACACCCCTTTACCTGACCAGCTATCGTCCCTAAGACAGGAGCTTCACTCTTTACTACTACATTCCTTTGACCGTATCCAACGGAAATTAAAAGCCACCACTTACTCAACTTCCAACAAAGCTGGGAAACGCATGGCACAGCGCCTTAAAGGTAGATGCGCCAAGTCCAAAATACACCACCTGTACCACCCCCATACTCACACCCCCTTGACGAACCCTCAGGACATCGCCAACGCATTTAGCGACTATTATAAAGACCTGTACAATTTGAACGCAGATCCGAACACCCCCCAACCCTCTCAAGATGACATTAACCGCTTTCTTAATGACTTGCATCTGCCTGTTTTGACACCTGACCAACTCAAACATCTGAATGCTCCGTTCTCGGAACATGAACTATGGAAAACAATTCGCTCTATCCCCACTGACAAAGCCCCAGGTCCCGACTGACTATCGGGAGAATATTATAGACAATTAATCCCACACTTGGTTGAGGTATTTAATAACGCTGCCTCCTCTTCTCAGTTTCCAAATGACATGTTAAATGCTCTTATAATAACGATACCCAAACCAGGGAAGGAGCCGACCAGTCCCCAAAATTTCCGCCCGATATCCCTACTAAATCTGGATATCAAGCTATACGCTAAAACAATAGCAGCGAGAATGATCGGCATAATGCCCACACTGATCCACAATGATCAATCAGGCTTCACGAAAGGCAGACAGGCATCGGATGCCACGAGGAGAATGATAAACATCATACATCAAGCGGAAATTACTGGAACGCCTTCTCTGCTCCTCTCTCTGGACGCGGAGAAGGCGTTCGACAGAGTACACTGGGCCTACCTCAGATCGGTACTACAGAAATTTGGTTTTGATGGATATATTCTTAACGCTATCATGGCACTGTATTCATCCCCCTCGGCCACAGTCTTTACGGAAGATATGACCTCCCACCCATTCCCCATAACCAATGGCACCCGACAAGGTTGCCCCTTGTCACCCCTTATTTTCAACCTTCTTATGGAACCTCTGGCATCGCGCATACGAGAACACAACTGCATCTCGGGTATACAAATAGGACAGATCTCACATAAAATAAGCCTATTCGCGGATGATGTGATACTAATCCTTACAAACCCGGCTTCTTCCCTGGCAGAGGTGCAAAAAATACTTACCTGGTTTAGCGAGATCTCTTACTACAAGGTCAATACATCAAAGTCGTTTATACTCAACATTAATCTAGATGCTACCACAAAAAACTTACTACAAATGCAACACAAATTCAAATGGGCAGAGACAGAAATCTCCTACCTAGGGATTAAATTGACCAGATCAACTACACTCCTATTCTCCACCAACTTCTTACCCCTGCTTCTCAAGATACAAGGTGAATCCCAGAACATAGCGAAACATGAATTATCCTGGTCGGGCAGGTTAGCGGCCTTCAAAATGATCTGCCTCCCGCAAATTTTATACTACTTTAGGACACTTCCCATTCCTGTCCCCCCTCTTTTTTCAGATCCCTTCAACATGTCCTGAATACCCACCTATGGAAAGGTAAAAAACCCAGATGTGCCCACACTAAACTGATCAAAAACAAATTAGCGGGCGGGGTGAGTTCTATAGATTTTGAGGACTATTTTTTCGCTGCCATACTAGCCCAATTACAAGATTGGTTTCGTACCCACCCCACCACACTATGGGGACAAATAGAAAACTCCTTCCTCCCTCGCTCAGATCTGAAATCTTGGTTAATGAGTACCCCTTTCGGGAAAACTATCCCATCAGCTTTCCCCCCTACCATGAAAGCATCCGTGCATGCATGGAAAAAAATTATCATACACTCAGGCTACATTCCCCCCAAGCCACCATTCCAAATACCTCTGGAATCTCTCCGCTATCTATCTCCAGACCTGTCACTAACACACTGGTCTAGTAAAGGCATACGCTTCCTGCAATCTCTTCTCCTGGGGCCTCACATCAAGCCATTCGCTGACATACAAAAAGAATTTGACCTCCCCTCCAGGGAGCATTATACCCACCTAAGAATTAGCCATTGTCTAAATGCAGTACCCACTCCCCTATACGCCATTCCGCCCAAAACCTGGGATTTCCTTACAAATGTTCTCTCCAAAACAAAAGGCATATCTCATTTTTATAACCGCCTCCACTGCAAACAACACTTCTTTAAAACATCCTCGCACTTGCGTTGGGAAGCGGATTTAAATTGCTGCTTCTCCACAGATCAATGGACCTCTGCACTGAAATCCATATATTCCTCCACCAAATGCTCTGCCTTATGGGAACTTACCCAAAAAATCACCCTGCGATGGTATCTGACACCTGCCAGATTAGTGTACTTTTCTCCCCAATCCTCTGACACTTGCTGGCGGTGCAAATCCCTTAAAGGTGACTTACTACATACACTCTGGTATTGCCCCATCATACAACCATTTTGGGAAGACATATTTAAACTCTTGTCTCGAGTCACTCACTGTGAAATACTCCCTTCCCCAGAGTTGCCGATCCTAAACATAAAGATAGAGAAGATCCCCCATGCCCATAGGTATGTTACAACCCACATTCTCCTGGCGTCCAGGCTATGTATCACAAGACTGTGGAGATCAGAAAGGGTCCCGGCTACTTCCCAAATCATTGACCTTGTGAATCTACGCTTTAGCTACGAATCTGTTATGGCAGCCAGCAATGGTCAGGCCGAAAAGACCCGGAAGGCCTGGGTCCCATGGACCAATTGGTCCGGAGCTGTGCCTATCTCATAAAGCACCCTGTTTAGTTATACATTTTCTTGACTGAGCAATATGTAGGTTACACCCTACTATACCATGTGAATATCACCTATATAGTATTTTTGGAACTATACATGTTTGGACTTATCTTCTATTACTTGGGCGACCGCGGCCGTCTCTCCTCCTGGGACACAGAAGTGCTCCAGTCCGGGTGGCCTCGGAGGAGAGAGGACCTTGTACTGCTGTTTTCTCATGCACTCTTAGTATCACTGTGCTAAATCTCATTTCTTGTACTCTTCTATATTTTATCGTATCCTACCGTCGTTGCACGACGAACATTGTTAAGTGTTCTTGTACTATATGAAAGGAAAAAAAAAGAATTTTCAATAAAGAATGATTTTGAAAAAAATAAAATAATATTTAGGTACTCCCAACTACTGAGACTCCAATTTCTTCGGCCCTGGACCCTCTACTGGCTTGGAGCTCCGCTCCTTGACACAGGGCCCGCACTCCCTCTGGGGTCAGTCGAGTCCAGTCTTCCGTAGGGTTAGTGGGAGCATGGGTCCTTCTTGATAAGGCGTCTGCATCTCTGTTTCCAGCCCCAGGTCTGTATTTCAAACTGAAGGTGAATACAGAGAGAGCCGGTGGCATCCAACTTGGCTGTGGTCAGAAGGTAAGTGAGCGGGTTATTATCTGTTTTAACCACAAACTCCGCTCCATACAGGTAATCCTTTAGCTTGTCCACCACAGCCCACTTTAAGGCCAAGAATTCCAATTTGTGGGTGGGGTAATTCTTTTCAGCTGGGGTTAGGCTTCTGCTCACATAAGCAACGGGTCTCAGCTGGTCATCATGTTCCTGATACAGCACTCCTCCCAGACCATCATGACTGGCACCCACATGTAACTCATATGGCTTCTTGGTGTCCGCATAGGCCAAGACGGGGACAGTGGTCAAGCTCTCCTTCAATCTTGTGAATGCTTCTTCACATTTCACAGTCCACTGATCTTCCACAGACTCCCCTGGCTTCCTGGGGCCTGAGTCATCCTCCTCTCCTTCTGTCTTCAAGAGTTCATTCAGAGGTTTGGCGATTTTAGCAAACCCCTCCACAAACCTTCGGTAATAGGAGAAAAACCCCAAGAACGATCAAAGCTCAGTCACTGTAGTGGGTCGGGGCCAGGAGGTGACAGCCTCCAATTTCTCTGGGTCTGTGGACACTCCTTCTTCAGACACAATGTGTCCCAGGTAGTGAACTGAAGACTGGTAGAACTGACATTTCTCCAGTGAGAGTTTGAGTCCTTCATCACTGAGTCTCTTCAAAACCTAACCCAGTCTCTATTCATGCTCCTCCAGAGTCTTCCCCCAATACAATAATATCATCCAGATACACCAGTACTTTGATGAGATTCATATCCCCCACTGTCTTTTCCATGAGTCGCTGGAAGGTGGCTGGGGCTCCCGACAAGCCTCGAGTCATGCGATCGAATTCATAGAACCCCACCGGGGTAATGAATGCTGTTTTTTCTCAATGTTCCGGGTGCATGGGGATCTGATAATACCCACTCTTCAGGTCCATCACACTGAACCATTTGGCTCCAGACAAACTCTGTAGGGCATCCTCTATTCGTGGGGTGGTGTACTGGTCGGGTATCGTAATCAATACAGAGCCTCAACGACCCATTTTTCTTCCTGACCACCACTATCGGGGAAGCGTATGGACTTCTAGACTCCCGGATGACACCGGTTCTCTTGAGCTCCGTCAGTTGCTCTCGCAGATCTTCTAGATCAGCCAAAGGGACCCGTCGCACTCTTTCTCTGATGGGCTTGTCCTCCTGCAGGCAGATCCTGTGAGTGGCACTTTTTGCACATCCCACATCGTACTCATCCTTAGAAAAGATCTTTTGCCACCTAGTCAACTGTGCTCTGGCTCTCTCCCTCCATGCCAGTGGCAAGGCCGTCTCTTCCAGGCAGAGCTTCTCCACAGTAGCTTTTCCCCCTTCTTCCTTCTCCAAGTCTGACAAGGCAACCGGGGTGGCAGTATTCACTTGGCCCAACAGCATCCGGGCTGGGAGCTTCGCAGGGGTGTTGGTAGTGTTCCAGATGCTCACTGACACCCTGCCATTGGCCTTCTTGAGAGCTCTTAATGAAACTTTTTCAGGGATTACTTCCAACCCCGGATGGGTGTCCAGGGGGTCTGGTTCCAGGACCACGAAGGGGCCAGGTTGTTCCCAGGTAAGTTTCACAGTAGCCTTCAGACTGGCAACCTCACCGGGCTGTAGCATCTTCTCCTTCCTGTCCAACTTCCAGATGTTCCCCACTCCTTCTTCTGGAGCCTTTTTTTCTAATACCAGACGCTGATAGGCCTGTTGCAACATAGGGTGGATTCCGGTTGTTGGGGCGTCCTATTCCTGTGCTATAGGGGCCAATAATCTCCAGACCAAGTCAGTGTTTGTCCCTATTATGAGGGAACTCTTGTTGGCTCCTGGCGGGCGGGGGCAGATTACCGCCAATGTGTCGAAAATTTCTGTGTCTCCGGCTACTGAAGGGTCGAAGGCCAATCTAATTGGGAGGTATCTATCATATGGGAAACTTTGGGTTCCAATTCCCCATATTTGCAAGTCCTCTAGCTTCTGCAGGGGCAAATGCTTCAGATGTTTCTGATAGAAGTCCCGATACAGGAGAGTCACTTGGGCTCCTGTGTCAAGAATGGCCCTTGTGTATATCCCTTCTACTTGAATGGGGACCACTGGAGAGGGTCCCACCAGTTTGACAGGGAATTTCTTCGGAGAGGTCTCCTTCCTGAATTCCATGGGTTTGGCTTTCTGTGATTTATTTTTCTTCACTCTTTTTCTGGATCTGAGTCCTTGTTGGGCCTGGTATGCATTAATTTCCTGCCAATTTTTAGATTTGGGCTTAGGGTCAGGAGTATTGAGTTTGTGGGATGGGGAATTGTCCCCCTCTCCTCTTGGCTTCTCTTGTTCTCTGATTCTTTTGGAGTTTACTGGAACTGATGGGCACCCGGTTGACTCCTTCACCGGGGCCCTCTGAAGTTTTCCGCCGGCTTGCGGTATGCACTTTGACTCCTCCTCAGGCTGGGACACACTCGGCCGTAATACCCAACCCCTCCACAGTTGAGACAAACTTCTTCTCTTCTAGCTTGTGGGGAAACTGGATTTGAGGCATTCTGATACACTTCCTTCTTCACTTCTTCTTTTTGTGTGGCTCCAGGGTTTTTTAAAGAAGTCAGCATTTCTAGGACTTGGGTCATTTGTGACTTCAAGATGGCCACCTCAGAGTCCCGTTCCATGACCATAACAGATCTAACCTCAGCTGAGGGAGAAGGGATGGGTTTCTCAGGCGTCTGTTGGTCTTTGAGCAAAGCCTCTTCATCTCTGACTATTCGCACAAGGTCTGGATAGTTCAGGGACATGACTCCCCAGTTGTTTTCAAATTGAGCCAGACTGGATCAGAGCGCAGCGCTCCCTTCATGACCTGCCGCATCCTGGCTGCATCTATAGCCTGTGGTACCATCCCTTTCTTCAGGACTATCATCTGGCAGAGCATTTTGTTCAACCTTCGAACATATTCTGAAAATTGTTCCCCTGGCTGTTGAAGAGTATGTTCAAATTTGTACATTAAGTCAGTAACTTTCTCCAGCTGGCCGAACTCTTCCTGTAGCATGGTTAGGTAATCATAAGCAGTACAGGAAGTATTGCTGAATCTGAGGTTCTTCACCGCTTCTGCAGCAGCCCCCCTTAAACTTTCGTTTATGCGCTGTTTCTTCTGGATTTCCGTCACTTCCCATCCTTCCACAGCCTGCATTGCTTGTTCCATCCATGTGTCAAAGTCCTCTTCCCCGAGTGGTACAGGTTGTTTACCCGAAAATATTCTGAGTTTCCGGTACCCGGTCTCCACACACACCGTGTTTCTCTTCTGGCATTTTGCAACTAGGTCCCCTAAAGCATTAAGGAGCTCAGGGCCCAAAGTGGTCAGGGGCACCGCAGAGGTTGTTGTCTCTTTTGGCTGCTTCTCCTTAACTGTCAGTTCGGGTGGTTCTTTCTTTATGGACTTTGCATGCGCTAAATGGTATATCTTCTGGTCTATAGCTTGTACAGTCTGACCTCTGAAGCTCTCTGGTATTCCTTCCATCCATTCCACCAATGCGTAGATAAAGGAGGTTTCCGGGTCTGGCTTTAGGTCCACTACCCATGCCTTCTTGCTCGGGGACAGTAACATCATGAGCCGCTCTACATCGTTCTCTGGCCAGTCTTCACCGGGAAGTTCAATGACTACCGCCATGTCTGGAAAAGCGCCAGCTGCTGCGCACCACTGTGTCACTACCAACGGATCCATGCCGGTACTTCTGGTAGGCTTGATTGCAGCGTACAGGATCCCGGACTCTGAGCCCCCACATGTAGCAATACCCCCAGTTAAGAGGGCTGCTGATATAGATTTTGGGCCTGTACACACTGCTGTCAACCCCCGTAATTGGCTCTAACCTCCCTTGGCCCAGATAGCAGTAAAGATGGGATTGTAAAGCCTCGTACACACGGCCGAGAATCTCGTCGTTAAAAACATGTCGTTTTTTTCGACGAGATCCTTGGACAAGAAACTTGTCCCGGCCGAGTGTACACACGCTCATTTCAAAGAACCCGCGGTTCTTTGAATGGAGCGTACGCGGTGACGTCATCGAATACGACGAGCATGCGCTCGTCACATTCGATGCCGTCGCCGCCATCTTGGTTCACCCTACCTATGCCTAGGAAGCTACCGCGCATGCGTCAAAGTCATTTCGAGCATGCGCGGGCTTCCCGGCGAACAGGTAAGTGTACACACACACAATTTTCTCGTCGAGAAACAGGCTGACGAGAATCTCGATTAGAAAATAGAGAGCAGGTTCTCTATTTTCTCGTCGAGATTCTTGTCGCTTTTCTTGACGAGAAACCATACACACGAACAAATTTCTCGGCAAGAAATCTCTGTCAGCAAGTTTGTTGCTGGTTTTTGCAGAGAAACTCGGTCGTGTGCACGAGGCTTGAAACCCGTTAGCTATGGGGATCACAATGCTGCAATAAACATGTAGTCACACAGTAGATTGGCTTAACCACAAGTAATTTTTACTGAATATAAAGCATCAAGTTAAACAGCAATACATGTGCATATGCAGAGCCCTGCAATGTTAACCATTCAGCATATAACAAACACTAAGTTCCAATAGTAATCACACACGCTAAATGTCACTCAACTATGCTCGCGAGCTTCCCCCTCGTGGGCAAGATGGTGCCCAAACAATTTCTAACAATTCTACAGTCAGGCCTGACTATTGCAGATGTGGTGCCTCCGTTGGGAAGGATCTTCGCTAGCAATGGTGGTGCTCTTTGTAGGTTATTTGTAATCCACAGACAATAAAACAGTTAACTTTTTGTCACGTACTAAAGAGTTCAGCTAACGCTGCACAGCACACTGTCCCTCTGGTGTGCAATAACACTTTGGCAACAGTGGTCCCTGAACTAAGGACACTGGGCCTAAAATTAGTCAGTTAATCTCTGAGCAGGTGCTCTCTCACCTGACCGGACCAGTCTATACAACCGACTTGCGTAGCTGGGGCTCCAGCACACCGTCTCACGACACCCGTAGTATCTGATCCTCCCGACAGTCCTTGAAGGGATGATGGACAAAAAACGACACCTGGGTTCTCCCGTGAAGGTCGGAGGGCTCTCTGGATCTCAAGGCCCAAGCTCTTAGGCCCAGGCCCGCGGCAGACTCAGCGTTGGTTCCACTTGCGAGGGGGGGCGGCGTCCAAAGAGACCCGCGTGTCGCTCAGCTCCTCCTTATAAAGCCTTCCCCATCAGACCTTGCGCCGGGCAATGCACTCTGGGTGTCCCGCTGTACACTGGGTAGACGATAGTCTTTGGAGCTCCTTAAAGTGACACCCCGCTACACATGCATCAGTCACACAATCCCTCGTGTTCCTGCTGGAGAAAACTCTGTGTGGCATTATGGACAGGGAACTGGCGGCAGAGCAGCCGGAGGATGAGGACTTCCTTTCCTCTCAAGGCCAGCTTTATGCAGACACCATTCTTGCAACGCCACAGAAGACACAAGAGGAGAAGGAGGATAAAGATTATGGAGGTTTTGGAGGCATTGAAGCAGAGGAAGACATATGTCAAACCTTAAGAGGAAAGGAAAAACGTACCACTCAAAAGCTTGAGAATTCACCAAATGGCTGCTTCCGCCCGGTCACTCACACAGGTGCTGGCTCTGCGCTGATGCATGGGAGAAAAAAAAAACCTGGACTGCCGCACTCTGTATAGACAGTTATTTATTCCAAAATTTCAAGTAAAAAATCCAAATTCAAAATAAATCCATAGATCAATTTGTGACGTGAAACGTGTTAGCCACCCTTCCCTGCATGCACACTATCTGCATTTGTTGTTTTGGATCTATGGATTTATTTTGAATTTGGATTTTTTACTTGAAATTTTGGAATAAATAACTGTCTATACAGAGTCAAACCTTAAGAGATGGTTTTCCATCCCCAGCACCCTTGGGAGTAGCATGTGGCTGGGAGGGGGCAGTTCCAGATACTGTAATCCTCAATGACCCTCAAGGACTGGGCGTGGTCTCCCTCAATCTTCAAAGCCTGCAAAAGGACCCGAGAATTTGTGGCATCAAGGAGAAGTATCACTATTGGTTGGTGACCCTTCTTGGACACCGTTACAAGGGGAAAGCCTCAGAAGCAAATGATGACAAATCTTGAGGACACCTTGAAGAGGAGTTTATGTAATGCCTTTTCAGACTCTGTTAGGTTACAGTCTCATGGAAAGGCTAGTTTTAAGGCTTCTGTTGGTCAAAAGTGGAGCAGTGGAGAAGGGTGCTGCCTCAGTGATGCATTCCAAATTTTTTTTAGTCCTCTGCGCCCATAGCTGTCAGTTTCCACATCCCATCAGCAGTGTCTGTATCATATGATGGGAGATAATCTAGGGGCGAAAACAGACATGGAGAGCATTCCAGTTAATGATCCACTGGGTTACTGGGTCATGAAAATAGACCACTAGCCGGAACTTGCCCAGTATGCAATTGAGCTGCTGGGCTGCCCTGCATCCAGCGTGTTTTCTGAACAGGCAATAAGTGCTGTTGGATGTCATGTCTATCTACAGACTGTTGACCGGCTGACATTTATCAAAATGAATCAGTCCTGGATTAGCAGCAGTAATCAAGCCCCTGATGCCAATGTCACAGATTAAGTGTTTTCTGGATCTGAAATATCTGCAAGACTGTATACGCTTCCTAGCTTTGTGGGTTTTCAATTTAATCTTGAATACATTTTTTGGTATAGGACTCCCTCCAGAGGTGGTTCTGGCCAGCTCAGTAGATTGCTTTAAGAAAGGCCTGGATACTGTACTTTCCTAAATGTTCAGAATATAACTGGGTACTAACACTTATAGGTAAAGTTGATCCAGGGAAAATCCGATTGCCTCTCGGGGGATCAGGCAGGAATTTTTTCCCTTGGTGTAGCAAATTGGAGCTGTTTTGTTTTTTGCCTTCCTCTGGATCAACTGTGGGTATAGAATTGGGTATATAGGATTGTACGATATTTTTATTTATTTTTTATTTTTTTATGGTTGAACTAGATGGACTTGTGTCTTTTTTTAACCTGACTAACTATTTAACTATGTAACTATGTATTCCTTCACAAAAAGTAAGGTGTAAATCAGGGGTGCCCAACCTTTTGAAGAGCGAGGGCCACTGAAGCGACTAGGTAACCGGTCGCGGGCCAAAATTAGTGGAATGGGCAGATGACAGGTCTGTGTCCACGCTGTATATGCTGAACAGAAAAGGTCACAGCCCACGCTACTCTATGGGCCCTCCAATTCAATCCGCCCAGACAGAATGGGACGGATCCCCTTCTGTTTTTTTTTTTTTTTTTTAGCGGATTGGATTGGAGGTAAGCCAGGTTAAATGGACATAGAGGTGAATGGAGGGTCCGATTGGGTCCTTAGGCTGCTTTCACACTGATGCACTACATGCACCTGTGACTTTCCTGCAGGTTATCTGCACTTTGCCATAGACTTCTATTATATTCTGCAGGTGTGGTGCAATTTTTGAAAGCACACAAAACCCACAGGTAACAGAAGTCTATGGCTCAGTGCAGGTAACCTTCAGGTGCACTGCGCTGCACCCGCGGATTAGTTTGAAAGCAGCCTAGTAACCACTGCAAAACAGATATGCCCATATATACACTGTAATTTCAGTAATAAACATACCTTTAATAAGAGGCTTCCATTCAGTTGCTGTTGCTGGCCCAGGCAGAGTGCATTTGGTATCGATTGTGAGAGGAGCTGGCGCTATACAGGAAGCATCGGCTTATGTGGTTCTGCAGCTGCTTGCTTTTTCTAATGCCGGCTTCATTCACAACACTGATGCTCTGGGATGACGGGTCAGCAACCTGCGATCTGGGCTTGCTAAACCACCATCCCAGAGCAGGAGGTCGTGGGCCACATCAGAAGGCTCCGCGGGCCACATGTGGCCCCCGGGCCACTGGTTGGGCACCCCTGGTGTAAATAAACAGACAGTTTTTGACCCCTAAAACTAGTTCATCAGGGAGGGGATGACCACCTCATTGGGGGCAGATAGATGGTTAATAAGCCTCCTCCTTTTCTTTCACCAGTGTTTTAGGAGGGGAGAGACAATTTTTTAGGGGAGCCTCTTTCAAAGCACCCCCACATTTTTTACAGTTGAAGACCGATGTTGCTGCATGTCAGGGAATATAATTTTTGCTGGACAAAACATTACATTTACACCAATATGTGTTTATACATGGCAGACTTTTCTATTAAATGGTGCATCTGCAACAAAAACAAACTCTCAAAGGCCTTAACCAATTGAGTTATTATTTGTATATGTAGCGACCTCACCCCATCTCCTTGGTCTAGGGGTATGTCACATGACAGGGTGAGATGCGCTACGGCCCATGTCCTCCCCATAGCTGTGGGTGAGGTGAAGGCCAGTATCAGTATCTTCCTCGGGCCAATGTGTTTTAGTTATGAAACTCAGTCCTGCTATGCTGACACCTCCCTTTGCTCCCATTAACCAGAGTCCACACACCGATCACAGTCCAACTCTTGTTTTATTGCAAGCTCCACAATAAACAGTGCTTCAGTAGCCAACTGGTTGGAACGTTATAACAGCCTGATACGGTGGGATGAGAAGGTCGAGGCACTATCCTGATTTCAATCTAAACCACTGTGGTTTCACCAGCGGTTATCGTAGCCTTGATCAGTACAGAACATAGAACTTGTGAGTCTCTACCAGCAACTCAAGAGAACGTATTTAGGAGTACCTTTGCTGCGCTGTGGCCCCTATCAGGGGAAGATGTCCCTCTAAGGGAGTTACCGGAGGCCCATCCGTCACCGGATTGATGCTGCTCCGGACTCTCTGGACGGGTGACCTCCCCGGCCTCCTCACCTCAGATGCGGGTCCCGTCCACCTCGGGGACTATCGGATCACTTCGCCCTTGCGAGACCCAGTCGAAGTCACTGGGCCCCAGGCCTACGATTTAGTACCTCACCCCAGGCTGAAGGTGCCTGGGATGGACTCCAACTCCATTCCGGTCAGGCCTAGGGCGCCTGGGCCGGAACTCCGAACCGCCCGCACCCAGGCCAAAGGTGCCTGGGTGCGTGAAGAGAAGATCCTCCAAAAGACCTCGTGGTGAGGGCGTCTCCCCCTTTTATCTCCTCCCATCGACACCACGGCAGGTTCCCCGCCTTCGCCGTACCATCTCCGGAAAGGGACAAAAAGGGTAGCACTGTGGCAGTGATTCTACCTTGAGCCTGCGGGTACCCCGCCACCCACAAGCCAAGGAGAATAATACACCACCCAATCCTCCACGAATACAAAAGGGGTCCAAAACCTCTCATAATTTACACACCTGGGTCACACTACTACCCAGGTGTACCCCAACTAAATTTAAAGACCCTGCTACATACTCCCCCTGTGATTTGACGCTGGTCCCCAGCGTCTGGTGCAAACCCATGTCTCCCATGGAGTGGTGACATAAGACTGACCCCAGAGGCTATCCCTAAAAATTTAGATCCTGTTTGTGCCAAGACCTGCTCAAGGGAAAGGGAAATATAACACAATAAAACTTTTCCATAAAACCATCTGAACATATACACATATACAATCCCTCCTTTCACTGTCTAAGAACCACCCCATACTCAGTAGTCTTGACGGACGAATCTCCTGCAGAAGGGAAACAAAAGAAAACATAACATCCTAACATTTTGTGTTGACTTGAAACGAATGAGTCTATAAGCCTAGAAACCCATTCGCTTCAATGTGCAAAGTAATGCAAGTGTAGAATCACAACAGCCGCTGCACAACACTGCCACCTGGTGACAGTGCCGCGGTAATGACACTTGGTGAAATCTTCATTCTTCCTGCGTCCCTACACTGATTCTACCCCCAAAGTCTCTGTCTTTGATTTATGAAAGAAGAGAGAGCAAACAAATCTGCTCTCATTCCTCCAAAGAGTAGAAAAAAAAAAACAAACCCAAATAAAAAAACAGGGTACAGTTCAGATGTTCCGGCAAGGACATTTCCAGAAGCTGCAGGGAAAAACAAGTGAGTCTCTTCTCACAAATAGAACTTCGGGTCAGGCAAATACAAAGGCTTTAGGTGCTTATCGAAGACCTCAATCGAATAGTTAACGTCCTCTTTATCCTCCAGATAAGCACCTTGTCCGTATAAATGTGGCGCCCCAACATCCAGTCTGCTCTGCAGTCTTTGAACTTTTTCGACACTGTTGTCGAACAGGACAGATATCGCCGGGCATGAGGCACTTTGAGTTTTTCCCAAACGAATTCGTCATACCATCTCTGTCGCAGGACTTCAACTTCATAAAGTAAGTCCCGAGGCAAGTAGGGATATTCCCATCCGTACTCACGGGCGACTCTCTGGGATAAAAGTCTTTGCAATCTGGCCAAAGGAGGCATGACATCCCGCTCACCTTCTCCTGGCTGGATAATGGCCTCCGGGTGCCAAGGTACTTTCACTACCTCAGATGGCTTTGCTCTCGGTGCTCGCAATGAAGCGCGCTGCATCCCCGCTACCAAAACGGGTGATGTTGTGGAATGTGGCAAGTTGGTCGGAGGACTAGACTTCCTCGTAAGCTCCGGGTCCTGCACCCGGGGTGTGCTGTCTCCTATAGACATAGGGGAATCCTGCGGTTCACGTAGCACGGGTAACGGGCGTTTATCCCAGCCCTTCCGGTGAAACAGTTCATCTATTTCCCCGTCCTCTCCGCAGTCTGACAGTGATTCTAGGTCAGAGGTGTCATACATCTCCGCGGGAAGGTAGCCTCTAGTAGACGTGGAACTACCCTCCCTTGCGGGCTCCACTGACTGTGAACTTCCGACACCTCCAACCACCACCACAGTCCCATCCCCTGGCTCACCTGGACCTTCTGAAGCACTAGGATGTCCAGGACTCTTCCAACCGGATCCATCCAGGCCTGGCAAGCGACGGGGTGAAGCTCTTCCACGACCATAGGAGGCCTGCACCAGGCCGACTTTCCTCTTCGGAGGTGGGAGCAGGGAATCTGTGGTGACCGAAGCAGCATCCTCGGATTTTTCTCTCTCAGTCTCTGGTTGGGCAGTCACGTCACCCTGGTCAGTGCGTACGGGGACCTCCGCAAAGGCCTGGATCTCCCCTTCCGGAGTAGCGGTACCTGTGAGGCTGTTGAGGCGGAGGGCCCGGGGCCTTTCTGTGGATGGTTCCACCTCGAACAGGAATTCTTTACACGCCTCACAACGCCCAAATGGCTTCAGGTGGACCACCAGTCCCGAGCATCTGGGACAGATCACGCCGAGGGCCTCCGTGTCTCTGCATGTGTAAAGAGCCAACTGTCCTGGGGCCTGAGTCTTATCCCCGTGTCAGTAAGGGGAGCAGCAAAAGCAGTCATCTTCGTGGGGTACCGAACCGGAATCCACGGGGAGCTTGAGGCCATCCCGACTATCTGCTGCTCCATCACGCACTGACCACGCGCCGGAGTCTCCACGTGTATCTCCTCACATGGCCAGACTCCTCCCACAACTTGCACGTTTTCGCGGGCTTTCTCCAGTCTCCGCCCACGAATTGCGCAGTCACGGGTCTAGGGGTATGTCACACGACAGGGTGAGATGCGCTACGGCCACTGGTTGGGCACCCCTGGTGTAAATAAACAGACAGTTTTTGACCCCTAAAACTAGTTCATCAGGGAGGGGATGACCACCTCATTGGGGGCAGATAGATGGTTAATAAGCCTCCTCCTTTTCTTTCACCAGTGTTTTAGGAGGGGAGAGACAATTTTTTAGGGGAGCCTCTTTCAAAGCACCCCCACATTTTTTACAGTTGAAGACCGATGTTGCTGCATGTCAGGGAATATAATTTTTGCTGGACAAAACATTACATTTACACCAATATGTGTTTATACATGGCAGACTTTTCTATTAAATGGTGCATCTGCAACAAAAACAAACTCTCAAAGGCCTTAACCAATTGAGTTATTATTTGTATATGTAGCGACCTCACCCCATCTCCTTGGTCTAGGGGTATGTCACATGACAGGGTGAGATGCGCTACGGCCCATGTCCTCCCCATAGCTGTGGGTGAGGTGAAGGCCAGTATCAGTATCTTCCTCGAGCCAATGTGTTTTAGTTATGAAACTCAGTCCTGCTATGCTGACACCTCCCTTTGTTCCCATTAACCAGAGTCCACACACCGATCACAGTCCAACTCTTGTTTTATTGCAAGCTCCACAATAAACAGTGCTTCAGTAGCCAACTGGTTGGAACGTTATAACAGCCTGATACGGTGGGATAAGCAGGTCGAGGCACTATCCTGATTTCAATCTAAACCACTGTGGTTTCACCAGCGGTTATCGTAGCCTTGATCAGTACAGAACATAGAACTTGTGAGTCTCTACCAGCAACTCAAGAGAACGTATTTAGGAGTACCTTCGCTGCGCTGTGGCCCCTATCAGGGGAAGATGTCCCTCTAAGGGAGTTACCGGAGGCCCATCCATCACCGGGTTGATGCTGCTCCGGACTCTCCGGACGGGTGACCTCCCCGGCCTCCTCACCTCAGATGCGGGTCTCGTCCACCTCGGGGACCCTCGGATCACTTCACCCTTGCGGGACCCAGTCGAAGTCACTGGGCCCCAGGCCTACGATTTAGTACCTCACCCCAGGCTGAAGGTGCCTGGGATGGACTCCAACTCCATTCCGGTCAGGCCTAGGGCGCCTGGGCCGGAACTCTGAACCGCCCGCACCCAGGCCTAAGGTGCCTGGGTGCGTGAAGAGAAGATCCTCCAAAAGACCTCGTGGTGAGGGCGTCTCCCCCTTTTATCTCCTCCCATCGACACCACGGCAGGTTCCCCGCCCTCGCCGTACCATCTCCGGAAAGGGACAAAAAGGGTAGCACTGTGGCAGTGATTCTACCTTGAGCCTGCGGGTACCCCGCCACCCACAGGCCAAGGAGAATAATACACCACCCAATCCTCCACGAATACAAAGGGGTCCAAAACCTCTCATAATTTACACACCTGGGTCACACTACTACCCAGGTGTACCCCAACTAAATTTAAAGACCCCGCTACATATATAACCCTTCATTATCAGGTCATTTGTCAGTTTTTAGTGCCATGATAGTTTGCCTGACAATTACGTGGTCATGTAACACTGTACCCAAATAAAATTTAGATAGCAAAGGAAGCTCTATCTGTCTCAAAAGCTGTTAGTTTATTACTATATAAAAAGGAAAAAACAGTAGTAGTAATTCTTAGTAGCAAAAAAAAATCCCCTCTGCACGTGTTATTAAATAGAATTTTTATAACTCCTCACCCCCCCCATCATTAATGGTCAGAGATACATTAACCCTCCCATCACAGACAATCAAAGTGAGCACTGGTCATGTACTGTATGCACATTATACATGGCACTCCAAGTAATTGCTTTCACCAACCTGCTGTTTTTTTTACAATCGTGCAGCATTAAAAGGGGGTTAGGAAAGGAAATCCAATTATTAAACATGCTGATAAAGGAGAGAACACAGTTATCAAAAATAGGGTGGTCTAGGCCACTGCATCTTAATTGACATCATTGGGACTGTCTGCACAAGGATGACGGGAACACCTGTTTATCCACATGCAGATAAACACGGCCCTCCACATGCACCCTGTATCTGTATTTTAGTACGCCTCATGCAAATGAGGTTCTAGCTTGCTACCATATCAATTTTAATCAGCTGTGGACCAAACACAAGCTGAAATACTACATGTAAATTCTTTGGGCATGTGTAGTACCCTGCTTTTCCTCCTTCCCCCAAGCTCACTGGGCAGCAAATCACAGATTCGAAATGACAGCTGAGACTGTAAAGTGACACATGCAGAATGGTGTTTGCAGTTTCAATATAGGTTATGGTCAGGGCCGTCTTTACCGCAGGGCAAAAGGGGGCAGCTGCCCAGGGCCATGTCACTGTTTGGGGCCCAAAGCAGAGCTGCCTCTTAAACCTGCACGCTGTCCGCAAATCGGGGGGGCCCGAGCCGGGTGCGGACTGTACCGCTACTTGGGTGACATGATTAACCAGATGCCGGAGCAGGAGAAAAAAAAACACAGTCTCTCGCTCTCTTGTACAGCAGGAGAGCGAGAGACACTGACACTAGGGTGACCACGTGTCCCGGATTGCCTGGGACAATTCAGCATTTTGCAGGTCTGTCCCGGGCACCTTCATTCCAGGACAATACAGTGTCCCGGAATGAAACCGACACAGCCACCCCCGGGCCAATCTGATTCCCCCAAAAAATGCCTCCACATCACCGTTTTACTCACTGACAGTACTTGTCCTGGCCCGAAATGCCTGGAGGAGCACAATCCCCACCCACTGCTTGTGATTGGAGAAATCATAAATCCTGCCTCTTGTGTCCAATCACTGTGCTGTGATTCGTTACAGCACAAGCTGATTTTTGGGAAGGGGGGGCGTCCCTGAATGGTAGTTTGGAAATGTGGTCACCCTAACTGACACTCAGTGAGGCATAGAACAGGAAATGCGGGAGTAGCAGGCGATTGGTTGCTGGGTGGTCCTAGCAACCAATCATTGTCTTCTGAAAACGAAAGTGCAGAGTAAGATAGGAACTGACAGAGCTATGCAACGTGCAGGGGGTCCAGTCGGAGCTGTGTGTGTGTGGGGGGGTTAATATGCAGGGGGTCCACTCAGAGCTGTGTGTGTGGGGGGGGGTTAATATGCAGGGGGTCCAGTCAGAGCTGTGGTGGGGGGAGTTAATGTGCAGGGGGTCCAGTCAGAGCTGTGTGTGTGTGTGTGGGAGGGGGTTAATGTGCAGGGGGTCCAGTCAGAGCTGTGGGGGGGGTTAATGTGCAGGGGGTCCAGTCAGAGCTGTGTGTGGGGGGGGGGTTAATGTGCAGGGGGTCCAGTCAGAGCTGTGTGTGGGGGGGTTAATGTGCAGGGGGTCCAGTCAGAGCTATGTGGGGGGGTTAATGTGCAGGGGGTCCAGTCAGAGCTGTGTGTGTGGGGGGGTTAATGTGCAGGGGGTCCAGTCAGAGCTGTGTGTGGGGGGGTTAATGTGCAGGGGGTCCAGTCAGAGCTGTGTGTGGGGGGGTTAATGTGCAGGGGGTCCAGTCAGAGCTGTGGGGGAGGTAATGTGCAGGGGGTCCAGAGCTGGGGGGGCTGTGTAATGTGCAGTGGTCAAGAGGTGCAGGGGGTGTGTAATGTAAAGGGGCCCAGAGGTGCAGGGTGCTGTGCAATGTAAAGGGGTACAGAGGTGCAGGGGTTTGTGTAATGTAATGGGGTCCATAGGTGCAGGGTGCTGTGCATAGGCGTGCGCAGCCCTATTGCATTAGGGTGTGCACCCCAAGGCTCAAACACACATGCGGCGTGCGTATGTGTATATATACACACACACATGCACTTTTAAAAATAAATGTAAACAAACATTATGTATGTTTTAAACACAAAAAAAGAAACTTGATTTTTTTCAATTTATTAAAACGTTTCATTGTTCACACTAGCGGTTGAGGTGCAGTAAAATCCTTCTGTTGAGCTGTGCTTTTACCGCCCCTCAACCACTACCATCTTTTAGCTTTAGAGGCATTGGCTGGGTATGTTCACATGCCACAGCTGCAATTGTACTCCCTGTTGCTTTCAGCAGGTGTAGCACCCACTGACTGTGACCCATTTAAGTGAAAGGCGGAACCCTGCAAGCGGCCTGCAACTGCGTGCAAAGTGGAGTTCAAGGGGTTAAAGCAGGTTGTGTGGAGGCGATACAATGCCTCCTCACCACCTTTCAAATTCTCTCTGTGTGTGCGGGAGTGACATAATTGTGGCTCCGGCCACTCATACAGCCGGAGCCTGTGAACCCGGAAGGAAGACCGGGGAAGATGTACAGAGGGCTTCGTTGTAAGGCGAGTATTTCATAATGTGCCAGTATGTGATGCATACTAGCACATTATGCAATTGCCTTACAGAGGAAAGTGTTCCCCCCCCCCTTTTCACTGCTGCGGGTTACAACCGCTTTAAGTTGGTACATGTGCATGTTTTTTTTTTATTCAGATCGCTAGCTGATGGGTTCTTGCATCTACACAAGTGATATGGATGCAGGAATCCCCCTTGCTGGGACATCGCATTCTGACAGCGGCGACTCTCCACTGTCAGAATACACTGATTAGTGCTGCAGCCGATTGGCTGCAAGAACAAGGTTTCCAGTAGTCCTGTCCAAGAGAAGCTGATCTAATGATTGGCTTCTGTCTTACAGGGAACGCTACACATAGATTGAAATGTATCCAGTCCCTGGTAAACTGGACAAATCTCAATCTGTGTGTACCCAGCTTTACCTTATTCCTTGCTCCGTTCCCTCCATTGCTGTGACTGTCCACTTAGCTTCTTTGCAAGTAACTGGCTGTGTTCACACTCCAGCCTCCCCATCATACCATACAGGGTTAATGTCCCTGTATGGTATGTGATGATGTCACGGCTTTGAATGAAGAAAGAGCTTGGAATCAAGTAAAAGAGTATATTCCCCCCCCCCCAACGTAAGGATGGACTTTTTTTTTAAACAGAATTTTTTTATTAATGAACTAAGCATATACAGAATCTGTTTGTTGGCCCTGGTTCACACTGGTGCGATTTGACATGTCAAATCGCATGTCAAAAGCATTTGCCAGCAATGGCACCATCCTAATCGGTGCGACGCCGCATCTGCGGTGCTGCACCGATTTCAAAAAGTAGTTTCCGTACTACTTTTTGCGATTTCGGGCTGCGATTTACATTGACATCTGTGCAGAAACCTGCACAGATCAGGGGCGGATCCAGAGTCTTTTCTCGGGAGGGGCACTGCCAAAAAATGTTTTTTTTGTGGGAAATTTATCGGGGAAATGGCTGGTGTCGGCGCTTCAATCATCCCGACACCATGGTTGTTATGGTGTCAGGATGATTGAAGCGCATTATTTCTATTATTACATTGTAATATAAAATTAAATAGTTCAATGCAGAATCAGTGGGAGCCCCGAGTGTGTCACTTGCCACCGTCGCCTGCAATTAGTGGGAGCCCTGAGCGTGTCACTTGCCACACATTGCGGATTGTCACTTGCCACGTCACCTGCCGCATCTTGTGGATTGTCACTTGCCACACCTTGCGGATTGTCACTTGCCACTCACCTGCCACACCTTGCTGATTGTCACCTGCGCTGCCAACACATGTTGTGGAATTTTAGGCTGCTGTTTACAGAGCACACAGCCTATAATTCCTGTGCTATCTAAGCACACATCAGATTTCATCTTCTTGAAGTAATGCTATTGTTAAGTTTGCTAAAGTCCACTCACCGTTCATTCCATCATTCAATCAAGGAAACCACCAACACAGGTCTTCTTATCAGGCCATTCCAGCAAAGACTGTTAAGCCGACGCCTACTCATAGGCTTTTATTAAACTCAAAAGATCTCAAGACAGGAGGTGAATGGTTGCAGCAACCAGTCACCTCCCCCCATGGGAGGGGACATCACAGGATGTCCGTTCCACACAGGAGAATGACCATACAAGGACATCCTTCCAACAGGAAATAAAAGGATTCAATACAATAATACATACAGTGAATACAATAACGTATGATGGCTAAAGTCACCGCTGATAGAAATCCTTATTCTGCGCCATTCCATAGAATATCGCATATTCAGATTATACTATTATTGAATGGGGGAGGGAGGCTATCTGCAGATGCGCGCTACGAATTCCAACCAATGTTGATCAGACACAGCCGAGACAAGAGCGCGCATTTGCCCATAACCAATGATGTCATTGCAGAGCGAGGATATCCCCTCCCTAACGATCGTCCATGCTAATGCACAGAGGGCCCCCGTTGGCGGACATATCCGCACCCTGCAAACATCACACTCCAACCTCAAAACGTTTTCCCCTATCAGACGGGATTCAACCAGCCTCAGACTACCCCAATCAGCTCTTTTAGAGCGGGTTGCGGAAGTACTAACACTGGGTGACACTATGACAATACATATTAAATACATCTCCATAAAAATCTCCACAACAGTCCTCCCTTTTTTGTCATATGCACCCTATGTGTCCCTCGATGAGAGTTGATATGCTTCTTACACCTGGAAATCAATCAGTTATTAGTCCATAAAAAGGAAAACACGGCTTGACATGTAGACTCTACTCTTCAGGGGCATGACTTATAAAGGAGGACATGACATGGTGAGCTGTAGTAATCGCCGATCCGTCTGTGATTCTCTGTCTTGTATGTGGGTCCGGCTTCGGGGCGTCTCATCAAGGAAACTCTGGTCACGCGTCAAATCAGGCAACAGGAGCCTCTCGTCACGACATAGAAAGAATAGAAATAAAACTACATGAGTATATATATTCCCACTTTCTTTAACCACGATCCGCTGTAAAATAAAAAATTAGATCCCCAAAGATTCCCAGACCCTTAAAAAAGGACTCCCAACCTTCACTTAGCTACAGCTCTGGCTTCAACAATTACATGAAGAACCCTATCCTTAACGGATGAGAATTGTTCAATTGTATCCCAAGCCCGAGCCCCCCCACCTTGTACATGCAGGACCCCATGCCCAGACCTGGTTCGGGATTGGTGAACAAATCCCTTCTAGCTGTCCCTGCCATTCTTAATTTCCTGCGCCATCAGATCCTCGCGATCGGCCGCGACCTAAAATGTTGGGACAGCTTCACCATCGCGCATGAACCTCTTGCTTTGGGGGAATTACCTTTATAAGCTGCAGATCCACATAAACACCAAACTAAAGTTCAAACACACTTGTGGGCTGCCTAGATACCCAAACCGACAAGAGACAGAGCCATTAAAACTAAAACCAATTTTACCCTCTAAAAATACATCGTTAGATTCCATTGACAAGTGTCTGTCTGGAATCTTCACTAGTTTGTCAAAACTCCTCATACCCATAATAACATCATAAATGTCATGTACCGCTGACATCGCTGGGGACTAAAAATCCTCATACCCATAATAACATCATAAATGTCATGTACCGCTGTCATCGCTGAGGACTAAAACTCCTCATACCCATAATAACATCATAAATGTCATGTACCGCTGTCATCGCTGAGGACTAAAACTCGGTGAAGACTCAGAACAGACCATCGGTCCTGTTCGCTTTCTGAGCTAGTCAGGACATACACTTTAAATAATAACTTGGGATGCTGCATCGTTACCCTCGCTAAAATTTACTAAACAACAAAAATATAAATAAACAAAGATACTCCTCATTCTTTGGTGTGGTTGAGCCGCTTCTTGCAGTGGCTGGCGTGGTCTCATCCCTCAAGCTTCTTTACAACGACCCAGTCACCTGGTTGGAAAGAATGTAAACTGATTATTGAGTCGGGTCCAGGAGGGAATCGTGAAAACCTTTTGGTGGACATTTTGAAGTTCATGTCACAACGATCGCACCCACCCCATCAGCCGAGAATATAAGTGACAGCTAATGAGGAGAGTACGACCCTGATTTTGATTGACCTCCAAACAACCCTCATATGACAATAACCCAGACATCGGGACTGGGGTCACAGCATAACCTGTGCGTGGCTTACAATACCTGAAACCATTGACAAGGTTCTTAGCCTCTGGGATGGGAACCTACTTCACCAGACTGCTGCTTGCCGATTCAAATTCTATTAAAGAAAGACAGTCTTGGCACAAACTTGGTTAGAATTACAGAGGTTATTATTAGTTTGACAAAAATAAAAACTGTCACTCTTACATTTATCATTCTCCCCCCTTTTCTTCCTCATTACAGACTGAAGGAAGAAATGTGTGGTGCAGGAAAAAAGAAACAATGAAATAGCCTATGATACTTTTACCGCCTTAGACTCATATTTATCCATATGTACCGCTGTCTACATACACCTGTTCTCTGTGTACAAACTCCTTGGACCTGAAAAATACTTATAAGCAAAATCATTACTCTATCCTTCATATTTAACCTGCAAAGAATGGTAAAATAATAATGACATTCCTGTACATTGGTAAATTGTCAATGACATTCTTTCAAAACCGATTCAAACAAAACCCTCTGTAACCCTTACTTTTCCCGTTCCTACCAAAATACAACAGCCGCGACGCATCGAAGGATCGCCGCGGTAAGTTCGAACATATTCACGTTACTACATACAAACATTCCGATACAAACGTGGGGGAAATACTTCCCAGTTTCCAAAACCACAAATGAAAAAAAACAAAAACAGCCAGGATTCTACCTTCACTCTTTCAGCAATAGGAAAAAATACAATGGGAATATGAGAGCAACTCGAGAAGCTTGCATGGACCAGCCATACAAGGTTCAAACAAACGGGCATGAGCCACCATTCCTAATCATTACAGATTTCTGAAGCCGCAGCTCAACTACATCCATTCCAGAGGGATACCCAAAATAGTATCCTTGGACCACCTATGTTAATCTTTTTGGGGTTCAAAGGCCTTTGCCCCAAAACTAGGCTTCGTGCACTGTGTGACCGTCTGACTATGGGAAGCCTCCATTCCTTCCCTTTGCACAGACCTCCTTGTGTCCATGGCGATTCGAATCGGCTTATCGTCTTAAACCTGCGTCCAGGTTAAACCGTTGCACCCATTTTCGGAGATCACCGCCCGGTGTCTTCTTATACGGTGAATTGCAGAACTACAACCACTATATGGTCAAGTCCTCCAACTAGAAACCCTAACCGAGGCGTCAACACTATGGCTTGTTGTCCCAACACTTTTGGAACTACAGCAACAACCACAGATCAACCCCCGAATTAGGCCTCTACCCCTCACAGTGCATGCATACACAAGCGTTTTCCGCTATACACCCATACACTGCGTTGTCAGACTAAACCTCACAGAACAATTACGCCAGTTTACCACCTGCAGAACAATGTGGCTTCTCTCTGTATCTAGATGATAGAATAATGGTGATACCCCCTGTTTTTCTCTCTACCCAAAACTGTATTTACAGTACAAAACTTCACAAAACTGGAACAAAATATAAAACACTTTTAAACGCCAAAATGCTTTCCATTTTCCTTCCAAACACAAATCTCATTTCTCACCTTTAAAAACCCCAAGCTCCTCCCACTAACTTTCTGCTGATATATAAATGCTGAAAAGAAACTTCCGGTTATGCTCAGCTCTTAAAAAACCAAACTGGTTTATTTACATATCAATTGTTCAGGAAGAGGGAGGGGGAGGGGGGAGCCCAGCCACATTGCTGTGTCTATCAAGACTCCAAAAAAATCCATGGCTACACATTATATATTTCAACAATTTAAAACCTTGTCAAGGAAATGATAGAATAAAACCCCCCTTTGCAAATGGGAGGGTCCTGACCCAAACATCCCCTGCAAGCAAAACCACAAGTTGACTCAAATGCAAAACTCCTGCAAAAAGATGGCTCTAGGGGTTTCGACCAAAACCCCCACTCCTCCTCTACAGGCTATACAATACAAGCTTCAAAACATATGAATTGCCTTCTGGGAAGGAAATATTTAAACATAAAAACACATCATTGTACAAAAACTCTGTTAGTCTTACAATCCATCAAAATTCAGTGTAAAGTGAAGTTTTTCATATACTGCAAAGCCAGCCGACCCTGCAATAGCTTACATCTACTTAAATGAAAACAGAGAAATCCCCCTCCTAACACCATCTGCATGGAGTTTGCATGTCCTCCCTGTGTCTGCGTTGGCCTCCTCCCACACTCCAACTGCTGGTAGGTCAGCCAGATCCTATCCATAAATAGGCCCCAGCATGTGCGTGTGTCCGCAAGCGCGTCGTGGCCCCTCAGGGAAAGACCGCGCTATTTTAAGATACCACTCAACTCAAAAGGCGATGCTTAGAAAAACAATTTAAACCAGAGACAAAACCATCCTCAGTATGTCACTCTGGCGTCCCAGCACTCTCCCCAGCAGTGCACAGGTCAAACTGCAAGCGCACAAAACAGGACAAAACTGCGCCAATCAACAAATGCCAATACAGCATATTCAGGGGCCGTGTTTGCTAAACTGGAACTTCCTATCTCAAACTGTAAACGTCTCTCAAAATGGCCGACAAGCCAGGACTACAAAATGGTGGATGACCCACCACAGCACCTCATGGACAACAAAAATTGCGCCATTGACGCATGCAATTTTTCCTGCCAAAACCAGCATCTCTTTAAAAGAAAATCAAAAATGTTTCTCTCCACAAAGACTGACTACACCATTGAAACTTTTCTAAATTATCATCAAAATCCACTGAAAAAGGTGTCAGCTACACTCTACAAGGACCACATGTACACTTACAAACTTAGCCTCCCTTTGGCCAACTAAACAGCACATTCAATAAATATGAGTTACATGACAATATTAAAAACATATTCATTTCTCTAAGTTCATATACTCTGAGATATTCACCACTTCTCTACCTAAAGTTCACACACAGTGGCCTCAGCCTGGCCACTTGGCAGGAACTTTCAACTCAAAAACCAAACACTTAATATTTTTACACTTATGGGGACATGTGTCTTTGTCCCCTATAAAGGCAAAAATCACAATCTATTCATTTCTATTTTTCATAGAAATCACAAACACTACACACATACAGTATATTGTTGCTTGTACATCTGCTTAGTGTCTTTCCCTCAGGGCGTTTCCCTTCCAGCACCATTGTCCTTCCCTTAGGGCATAGCCCAGCAACACAAAGCCCTTCCCCCATTCAAGCACATGGCAGCCAAGCAATCTACTTTACAAACTGTTCAGTGCACTAAATACCACATCTATACCTTCATTTCATACACAATATACAGTCTATATTTCTCGCTTAGTTACACTCTTACAGCCCACAGTTTCCATCAGATCATCTCTCAGGGCCCTCCCACTACAAAACTCCTGCATGCTATTTACAGAAAGTCACCAACTTTCACCATGGTAACTGAGATGCTGGCAGCCCCACCCCCGCTAAACCTCATGGCTCACAAAGACCAGGACAATGCAGCAGCCATTGCTGGCAGCCAACTGCTCAATAGATCGCACAATCTAATCACACAGGCACATGCAGGCATACCCACTGTGACAGCAGGAAGGTAAAGTCACCTGGTTGCATCCAGGGGGGTAGATATATTTCGCCCAGATTCAGGCTTTACGCCGACTTATACAACTAGGTGGAGAGTTGTATAAGGCTAGTGGGCTCATGGATGACTCATACCTCTAGGGAAAGTGTGGGGCGTCGTGCAGACAGGGAGTTGATGAGACCAGCTGAAGCTTGTCAGCTCATTTAGGCCTCTATAAGAACTCCCAGCTTCATTAGATGTTAGCTCATGCCTGGAACCAGACCTGTGTGGACTGTCTAGGGAGAGTGAACCCCTGTGCGGTGAGACAAAGCCTGTGTGGCTATTTGCTTGGACATTTAAAACCAGGGACTTAGGGACTAGGACAGCACTAGGCTGATCCCAGTTGTTAGTTAGGAAACCTGTATGTTTAGTCAGAGGTCAAGTTGACCAGGATTTATTTTGTTTATGTTTCTTTTGCTTTGCTGTGTTTTGTCACTGTAAATAGAAAATAAACCGCACCTTTTTGATTTTGAAAACCACAACCTCCGTTTGCTGGGCCTGTTTTGTGTGGGGAGCCCATCCCGGGGGTCACACACACCCGCTGCCGAGCTAACCCCCTCACAGTTGGTGGAGAACCAGTGGCAGTTTTTTTTTAAGCCAGCATGGAGGAGATACTGAAGCAGCTGGCTCTAGCAAATGCCAATCAACAGCAGACAAATGCAGGTTTGCAAAAGAGCCTTGCAGCTCATCAACAGAGCCTTGCAGCTCAACAACAGAACTTCGCAGCCCAGCAGCAAGCTCATCAACAGAGCCTTGCAGCCCAGCAGCAGACAAACGCAACTTTGCAACAGAGTCTGGAGGCTCAGCAACGAGCCCAGCAGCAATCTGAGGCCCGCTTCATAGACCTGTTGCAGAAGCAAGAGCAGAGACTACAACAACAGATGGAAGCAGTAATGCAGCAACGTCCGCAGACCAGTGAGGAAAGCCGTCCCACTAATACCGCGTCCTTTGGGGTGAGTCGTTTATTGACAAAAATGACTGGAGAGGATGATCCAGAGGTATTTTTGACCACATTTGAAAGGACCGCTGAAAGAGAAAAGTGGCCTGAGGAGCAGTGGGCTGGACTGGTGGCTCCTCTGTTAACTGGTGAATCGCAGAAAGCTTACTATGACCTAGAGCCTAACCAAGCAAAAGACTATGTGATGCTAAAAGCTGAAATATTGGCAAGGCTGGGTGTCACCCAGGCTGTCCGGGCTCAGCGTGTGCATAACTGGACTTTCCAGCTTGGAAAACCCCCCAGGTCTCAAATGTATGATCTCATTCACCTGAGCAGAAAGTGGCTACAGCCAGAGACTTTGTCCGCACCAAAGATTGTGGAACGTGTTGTAATGGATCGGTTTTTGAGAGCTCTTCCTACTGCCATCCAAAAGTGGGTAAGCCATGGAGACCCAGAGACGGCCGATGGTCTTGTGGATCGTGTGGAGAAATACTTGGCTACAGAGAACCTGACGGCCTCTTCCAGAGACACTCGGACTTTCCACCCTAAGACCAGACCATCCCCAGGGGCGGATAAGAGGATTCCAAGGGGTGAGGGTGGAGAGAGTGAGAGGGTGGGAGCTCTACCCCAAGTTTGGCGAGAACAGCCTGGGAAATCAGCGGCTCAAGAGGCGGCAAGAAGGATCGTTTGCTACCGCTGCCGGCAAGCGGGACATATTGCAGCCAATTGCCCGGTTGTGGAGGAACCCATGCAGTGTGACTTTCTGACGGGCAGACGTCAGTCGCTGTGTGCGACAGTCGCATGCACTGCCATTCGAGGAACTGAGAAACATTTATGCAAAATGTGTGTTAATGGTAGAAATGTTGTGGTATTGCTGGATTCAGGTAGCCTTGTGACCCTGATAAAGGCTGAGTTAGTTAAAACAGAGGTTTCTGGGAATAGCAAGGTAGCTGTTATTTGTGTGCATGGGGACACCCGAGAGTATCCAGTGACTACAGTGTGTTTCGAGACCCCCAAAGGTACCCTCTCTCATCCAGTGGGCTTAGTATCTCAGTTACCGCATGACGCCATTGTGGGAAGGGATTTTCCGAAGTTCTGGGAACTGTGGGATGATCCTGAGCCCCCCACTGGTGCCCCTATGTACCAGGAATGTGATAGCCAGAACTCCCCTGAGAGTGGTGAGGACTCTCCGGAATTTCCCTTATCAGTATTGGCAGGGGAGACTCAAGAAACTGGAGAGGAGCCCACCTCCTTAGACGAAAACCTACCGTCTGTGGAGTTTTCTGATCTTGAGGTTCACAGGGAAAACTTTGCCACAGAACAGTTGAAAGATCCCGCCCTAATAAAGGCACGGGAAAACGTAGTGAAAATAGATGGCGAGTTAGTGAACCCAGATAATACCTGCACTTACCCATACTTCAGCGTAGAGAAGGACCTACTGTATCGGGTGGCAAAAAGGGCAGAAGAAACCGTTGAGCAGCTTGTGGTGCCCAAACCTTACAGGAAGTTGGTGTTGGAGTTGGCCCATGGGCACATTCTTGGAGGTCATCTGGGGACAGAGAAAACCCGAGAGAGGGTATTACAGAGATTCTATTGGCCGGGGGTGATGAAGGACGTAGAAAATTATTGTTCCTCCTGCCCTGTGTGTCAGAGGTCGGCCCCGATGCCACATTTCCGTAGCCCGCTGGTCCCTCTACCCATCATTGAGGTCCCGTTTGAGAGGATCGCCATGGATTTGGTAGGTCCTATAATCAAGTCCGCTAGGGGGCACCAGTACATATTAGTTATAATGGACTATGCCACCCGTTATCCAGAAGCGATCCCTCTCCGAAATACCTCGGCCAAAACCATAGCCAAAGAGCTATCTCTTGTGTTTAGCCGGGTGGGTATTTGTAAAGAACTGCTTACGGACCAAGGTACACCCTTTATGTCCCGGGTTATGAAGGAGCCGTGTAAATTATTCAAAGTGACGCAATTACGTACATCTGTGTATCACCCCCAAACCGATGGGCTGGTTGAAAGATTCAACAAAACCCTAAAACAAATGTTGAAGAAAGTGGTGGATAGAGATGGAAAGGATTGGGACTGTCTACTTCCTTATCTGATGTTTGCTATTAGGGAGGTGCCCCAATCCTCTACGGGATTCTCCCCCTTTGAGTTACTGTATGGGAGACACCCAAGAGGGCTGTTGGATATTGCCAAGGAAACTTGGGAAAGTGAGAGTTCTCCCCACAGGAGTGTGATTGAGCATGTCGCCCTGATGCAAGACCGAATTGCACAGGTAATGCCCATCGTGAAGGAACATTTGGCCCAAGCGCAGTTAGCACAGCAGAGAGTGTACAACCGTGGAGCCAAGACCCGTACCTTTTCCCCGGGGGATAGGATACTGGTACTTGTCCCTACGGTTGAAAGTAAATTCCTTGCCAAATGGCAAGGCCCCTACGAGATAATGGAAAAAGTGAGCGAAGTGAATTACAAGGTCAGACAACCAGGAAGGCGAAAGCCCGAACAGATCTATCACGTTAATCTGTTGAAAGCCTGGAGGGATAGAGAGTCCCTAGTCGCAGACACTTGGTCACCAGCTCAAACTGGTTGCGTGATTCCTGAGGTTGGAATAGCAGCCACCTTGTCACAACCCCAACAACAGGAGGTTAAGGAGTTTGTGCTTCGCAACAAGGAGGTATTCTCTGAGCTGCCGGGACAAACATCTGGGGTAGAGCATGACATCATTACCCCGCCCGGTGAAAGGGTGAAGTTAAAACCCTATCGGATCCCAGAGGCCCGACGGGAGGCAATACGGGAGGAAGTACAGAAAATGCTGAACTTAGGGGTGATAGAGGAGTCCCAAAGTGATTGGTCTAGTCCCATCGTGTTGGTGCCTAAACCGGATGGGAGCTGGCGATTTTGTAACGATTTTCGTCAGTTGAACAAAGTTACAAAATTTGACACCTACCCCATGCCACGTATAGATGAGTTGATCGACCGGCTGGGAACAGCCCGATACATGACGACTCTTGACCTCACAAAAGGGTATTGGCAAATCCCCCTGGCCAAGTCGGCCAAAGAGAAAACCGCATTTGTAACCCCAGACGGGGCGTTCCAATATAAAAGAATGCCGTTCGGGTTACAGAATGCGCCGGCCACATTCCAGCGGAAAATGGACCAGATGCTGAGGCCCCATCGGAAGTATGCTGCGGCTTACCTGGATGACGTAATTGTCCATAGCACAGATTGGGCCTCACATCTGCCAAAAGTGCAAGCAGTCCTGGACTCTGTTCGGGAAGCGGGGTTTACGGCTAACCCCAAGAAGTGTACCATTGGGCAGGAGGAGGCCAAATATCTTGGGTACACCATTGGGAGGGGAGTAATAAAACCCCAACTCAACAAAGTCGAGGCCATCCAGAGTTGGCCACGTCCCAACAGCAAGAAGCAGGTACGAGCCTTTCTGGGAATCGCTGGGTATTATCGGCGATTCATTCCCCACTTTGCTTCTAAGGCTGTGCCCCTAACCAACCTGACGAAGGGGAAAGGGTCGGTCATGATTAAATGGACCCCCGAGGCTGAGGCAGCATTCCAATTCTTGAAACAAGCCTTATGTAGCCAGCCAGTGTTGTACTCACCCGACTTCTCTAAAGACTTTGTCGTACAAAGTGATGCGTCAGATGTGGGGTTAGGAGCAGTATTGTCCCAGGTCTGGAACGGGGAAGAGCACCCAGTCATTTACCTCAGCAGGAAGTTGAAGTCCCATGAGGTAAATTACGCCACCGTTGAAAAGGAGTGTTTAGCGGTGAAGTGGGCTCTAGATTCCCTTCGGTACTACCTGCTAGGTAGGCACTTTGACATGGTTACGGATCACGCTCCGTTAAAGTGGATGGCTCAAAACAAGGAAACAAATAGAAGAGTGAATAGGTGGTTCCTGGCCCTCCAGGAATTCAACTTCACAGTAAAGCATCGCCCTGGCGTTCAAATGGGGAATGTGGATGCTTTGTCTCGAGTACATGAATGCCTGATTGCTGGTGTTCCAACCCCGAGGTTAAAACAAGAGGGGGGGGGTATGTGACAGCAGGAAGGTAAAGTCACCTGGTTGCATCCAGGGGGGGTAGATATATTTCGCCCAGATTCAGGCTTTACGCCGACTTATACAACTAGGTGGAGAGTTGTATAAGGCTAGTGGGCTCATGGATGACTCATACCTCTAGGGAAAGTGTGGGGCGTCGTGCAGACAGGGAGTTGATGAGACCAGCTGAAGCTTGTCAGCTCATTTAGGCCTCTATAAGAACTCCCAGCTTCATTAGATGTTAGCTCATGCCTGGAACCAGACCTGTGTGGACTGTCTAGGGAGAGTGAACCCCTGTGCGGTGAGACAAAGCCTGTGTGGCTATTTGCTTGGACATTTAAAACCAGGGACTTAGGGACTAGGACAGCACTAGGCTGATCCCAGTTGTTAGTTAGGAAACCTGTATGTTTAGTCAGAGGTCAAGTTGACCAGGATTTATTTTGTTTATGTTTCTTTTGCTTTGCTGTGTTTTGTCACTGTAAATAGAAAATAAACCGCACCTTTTTGATTTTGAAAACCACAACCTCCGTTTGCTGGGCCTGTTTTGTGTGGGGAGCCCATCCCGGGGGTCACACACACCCGCTGCCGAGCTAACCCCCTCACACCACACACAATCAAATTCACAGGCATACGATCCATGACAAAATCACACACACACATGCGATTCGCAGACATACGACATACACACGCACACATACACACGCTGCAAACTTGAAACATTATTTCAAAAAGACACATTTTTTTTTTTTTGTTCGTTTCAAAGTACAGCCTCTTTACACATCACATCGCAGGTCCACTCTCCCCCCTCTGCTGATCTGATGCTCAAAGAGGCCGCAATTGGTCCCAACCGTGAGTCGCCATTACTGTTGTGGAATTTTAGGCTGCTGTTTACAGAGCACACAGCCTATAATTCCTGTGCTATCTAAGCACACATCAGATTTCATCTTCTTGAAGTAATGCTATCGTTAAGTTTGCTAAAGTCCACTCACCGTTCATTCCATCATTCAATCAAGGAAACCACCAACACAGGTCTTCTTATCAGGCCATTCCAGCAAAGACTGTTAAGCCGACGCCTACTCATAGGCTTTTATTAAACTCAAAAGATCTCAAGACAGGAGGTGAATGGTTGCAGCAACCAGTCACCTCCCCCCATGGGAGGGGACATCACAGGATGTCCGTTCCACACAGGAGAATGACCATACAAGGACATCCTTCCAACAGGAAATAAAAGGATTCAATACAATAATACATACAGTGAATACAATAACGTATGATGGCTAAAGTCACCGCTGATAGAAATCCTTATTCTGCGCCATTCCATAGAATATCGCATATTCAGATTATACTATTATTGAATGGGGGAGGGAGGCTATCTGCAGACGCGCGCTACGAATTCCAACCAATGTTGATCAGACACAGCCGAGACAAGAGCGCGCATTTGCCCATAACCAATGATGTCATTGCAGAGCGAGGATATCCCCTCCCTAACGATCGTCCATGCTAATGCACAGAGGGCCCCCGTTGGCGGACATATCCGCACCCTGCAAACATCACACTCCAACCTCAAAACGTTTTCCCCTATCAGACGGGATTCAACCAGCCTCAGACTACCCCAATCAGCTCTTTTAGAGCGGGTTGCGGAAGTACTAACACTGGGTGACACTATGACAATACATATTAAATACATCTCCATAAAAATCTCCACAACACACACTGAGCAGCACGGTCTGCCCACGAACCGCGCCGCCCGCCCACAAACCGCGCCGCAAGCGGAGCCGCCCGCTTTCTTACCCGTCTGTGGAGCCGCACGCTATCGCACCTGCCTGCAGAGCGGCCCGACGTGACTCACTGACGTCACTCGTTGCTAGACGCCAAGCGGCCCAGGCGTTAGCAACGAGTGCAGGGAAGAGGCTCCACCCACCTCCTCGTCCGCTCCTGGTATCGTGTCAGTGCGCCGCGTAACTACATTAGATGAGTCTCTCTCTTGGCACCGCTGATCGGCTGATGTGAGAAACTGAGAGAGAGACTCAGAGAGGCAGCGGCAGCCGCAGAACAAGTACTGTATATATTCGAGTATAAGCCGACCTGAATATAAGCCGAGGCACCTAGTTTTACCCCAAAAAACTGGGAAAACAGAATGACTCGAGTATAAGCCTAGGGTGTCCATCTGCATGCCTCACTGTGCCCATGCCTCACTGTGCCCATGCTTCACTGTGCCTATGACTAGACTGATGTTTAACCTGGGAGTCTATGGAAGGAGTGCCCGGCTTTGAAAAATCGGTTCTCCCCGGTCATAGGTCTCCCAGACACCAAACTTTAAACACTTCTAGAGGAGACGTGGGGCTACATGTGTGCCAAGTTTCGGGTCCAGAGGACCTACGACCGACCAGTACCGGGTCCGCAAAATCACCGGAGAAATTACCGTTTAACATTGGAGTCTATGGAAGGAGTGCCCGGCTTTGAAAAATCGGTTCTCCCCGGTCGTAGGTCTCCTAGACACCAAACTTCAAACACTTGTAGAGGAGACATGGGGCTACATGTGTGCCAAGTTTGGGGTCCAGGGGACCTATGGCCGGCCGGTACCGGGTCCCCAAATTCCGGGAGATCAGGCACAAAAAAAAAAAAAACAGAGCAAGCAAGTGAGTGTGACAGATGGTCTCGGCAGGGGCGTACCTAGAGCATTTGGCACCCAGGGCGGATCCTATATCTGGCACCCCCCCCACATTAAAATGTAAAAACACCCCACTGTGCCCCCGGCATACCTCTGCATCCTTCAATATTTCTTTGTCACTACTGTGTACCCCCTCTGGACCCCTTTACATTACATAGCACCCTGCACCTCTGGATCCCTTTACATTACACAGGACCCTGCACCTCTGGACCCCTTTACATTACACAGCACCCTGCATCTCTGGATCCCTTTACATTACACAGCCCCCTGCACCCCTTTACATTACACAGGACTCTACACCCCTTTACATTAAACAGCACCAAGCATCTCTGGACCACTTTACATTACACATCACCCTGCATCTCTGGACAACTTTACATTACACAGCACCCTGCACCTCTGGGCCCCTTTACATTACACAGCACCCTGCCCTTCTGACCCCCTTTACATTACACATCACCCTGCATCTCTGGACCACTTTACATTACACAGCACCCTGCGCCTCTGGGCCCCTTTACATTACACAGCACCCTGCCCATCTGGACCCCTTTACATTACATAGCACCCTGCACCTCTGGACCCCTTTACATTACACAGTCCCCTGCGCCTCTGGGCCCCTTTACATTACACAGTCCCCTGCAGCTCTGGACCCCCTGCACGTTACACAGACCCCTCTTCAGCGCAGGCCCCCCTTCAGTGTATCCACCCCTTCAATGCAGACCCCCCCATTCAGTGCAGACCCCCGTTCAGTGCAGACGCCCCCCCCGTTCAGTGCAGCCCCCCGTTCAGTGCAGCCCCCACTCGTTCAGTGCAGATGCCCCCCGTTCAGTGCAGACGCCCCCTGTTCAGTGCAGACGCCCCCGTTCAGTGCAGACGCCCCCTTGTTCAGTGTAGCCCCTCCCCCGCTCAGTGTAGCCCCCCTCGCTCAGTGTAGCCCCCCTCGTTCAGTGCAGACGCCCCCTTGTTCAGTGTAGCCCCCCCGCTCAGTGTAGCCCCCCTCGTTCAGTGTAGCCCCACCTCGTTCAGTGTAGACCCCCCCTCGTTCAGTGTAGCCCCCCTCGTTCAGTGTAGCCCCCCTTGCTCAGTGTAGCCCCCCTTGCTCAGTGTAGCCCCCCTCGTTCAGTGCAGATGCCCCCTCACTCAGTGTAGCCCCCCTCGCTCAGTGTAGCCCCGCCTCGTTCAGTGTAGCCCCGCCTCGTTCAGTGTAGCCCCCCCTCGTTCAGTGTAGCCCCCGCTCAGTGTAGCCCGCCCACTCAGTGTAGCCCCCCTCGTTCAGTGTAGCCCCCCCGCTCAGTGTAGCCCCCCTCGCTCAGTGTAGCCCCCCTCGTTCAGTGCAGACGCCCCCTTGCTCAGTGTAGCCCCGCCTCGTTCAGTGTAGCCCCGCCTCATTCAGTGTAGTCCCCCACTCAGTGTAGCCCCCCTCGTTCAGTGCAGGCGCCCCCTCGTTCAGTGTAGCCCCCCGCTCAGTGTAGCCCCCTCGTTAAGTGTACCCCCCCTTCAGTGTACCCCCCTCGTTCAGTGTACCCCCCCTCCTTCAGTGTAACCCCCCTCCTTCAGTGAATCCCCCCTCGTTCAGTGTACTGTACCCCCCCTCGTTCAGTGTACCCCCCTTCAGTACCTCAGATCAGCGCAGCGCAGCGGCACATGCACGCAGGTCCCCGCCCCCTGTTTACACATAAACAGAGAGGAGGGGGAGGTGGCTTCACTCTGCTGCTCTGTGCCTGTGTGACATCCGGGATCACACAGACAGGCAGCCCGCGGCCGCGAGAGGAGAGGAGGGGATGGTAGGTGCAGCGGTGTCACTCTGCACCCCCTCCCCCCCTCTCGCCACTGTAGCTAGCTCGCCAGCCTCTCTCTGCTGTCAGTGTGCCGCTGCCTAAACCCGCGGCGCTGCCACCGCGGGTTTAGTACAATCGCGGAGGGGGGTGCCTGTCTGACACCCCCCCCCCCCCAGTGTGTGGTACCCGGGGCGCCCCGCCCCCTCGCCCCCCCCCTTAGTACGCCTCTGGGTCTCGGGGGGGCAATTGCCCTGTTGCCCCCCTGGATCCGCCCCTGGCACAGATGTCTCTGTAATCACGGCCCGCTGAACTCGCACGGCTTCACTCCCGCAGCTCAGTGTGAACCTAGGCTAAAATAGTGAGGTGTTTGATACATTGAATCAGCAGGTATACAGACAGTCATATGCACATAGCTGGTCAAAACAAAAAGAAACATGACATAGCATAAATGTCAAAGTACACTAAGTTATTGTCTATAGGGCATTAGGTGAAGAGTTAATATAATCTGAAAAACAAATATTAAGGATGGACTTTTTGACTAAAGTTGGGATGTATTATGGAATTCCATTCCTTGATGTTAATGCACTGATTTTTTGTTGGTTGAGAATTACTGAAACTTCTGAGGTGCTACATAGATGTATTTACCATACACATTATATCTTATTAAAAAATAATGATTTTAATAAGATATATTGTGCATGTTCAATACATAGAAGTCCCAGTCATTCCTAGCCTGTTCAAGAATGTCACTTTTCTTTCAGTTAAAGTTCCCTGCAAGGTGCAGGACAGGTTTACAGCACAGTGAAAAAGGCAGAGAAGGTTGGGACTCACATGTGAAGAAGATGCAGCCTGCCATCATTCCTCTTAGATCTTCACTTTTCCCCAGGGAGAGCTGTGCTCTCTGCTGGACAGGAGGGAAGGGAATCAAGGGTGCACTAGGGTGACCACACTTCCAAACTGCCATTCAGGGACACGCCCCCCCCCCCCCCGAAAAGATGATTTTTGACATCTTTTATTGCCGATTTTTGGGGCAGGGGCGTATCATGAAATCAGCGGGCCCGTGTGCAAGATCAAAAGTGGGTCCTAGGCATCGAGAAGAACAACAATATGGTGCGCAAAGCGCGTTGTGGTGAACAGTGGACATGTCTTAAATTGCGCTAAATATTGGCTTAAAGGGGGTGTTGTTAAAGAGAGTCTGAGGTGACTTATATAGTGCAGAATGTGGTAATGTTAAAAAGGGAATGCAGAGTGTATGGTGGTGAGTAGTATTAAAGGAGAGGAGTGCGGAGTGTATGGAGGTGGGTAATATGTACAGGAGAGGAGTGCGGAGTGTATGGTGGGGGTAATATGTACAGGAGAGGAGTGCAGAGTGTATGGAGGTGGGTAATATGTACAGGAGAGGAGTGTGGAGTGTATGGAGGTGGGTAATATGTACAGGAGAGGAGTGCAGAGTGTATGGAGGTGGGTAAAATGTACAGGAGAGGAGTGCGGCGTGTATGGCGAGGGGTAATATGTACAGGAGAGGAGTGCGGAGTGTATGGAGGTGGGTAATATGTACAGGAGAGGAGTGCAGAGTGTATGGAGGTGGGTAATATGTACAGGAGAGGAGTGCGGCATGTATGGCGGGGGGTAATATGTACAGGAGAGGAGTGCGGAGTGTATGGTGGGGGTAATATGTACAGGAGAGGAGTGCGGCGTGTATGGCCGGGGGGGTAATGTGTACAGGAGAGGAGTGCGGAGTGTATGGCGGGGGTAGTTAGTGGAGAGAGAAGGAAGAGGAGTGCAATGCCACCTCCTGATAGTCTGTCAGCCACTACTATACCACCTTGGTGGTGGGGCACTCCAAAGGATGTAAGGGGGCACTCTGGAGGAAGTAAAGAGACACTCTGGAGGCACTAAGGGGCACCCTGGAGGTTGTAAGGGAGGATGAAAGGGGGCACTCTGGCTGTACTAACTTAGTCAGAGCCCCCCTACATCCTCCGGGGTGCCCCCTTAGTGCCTCCTTACATCCTCTGTAGTGACCCCTTACATCCTCCTCCAGAGTGCCCCCTTACATCCTATTCCAGAGTGCCCCCTTAGTACTACTGTACTAAGGGGCACTCTGCAGAAAGTAAAGGGGCACTCTGGAGAAAGTAAGGGGAGGGAGTAAGGGAGCACTCTGGAGGAAGTAAGGGGCACTCTGGAGGCACACAGATAGTACCTCCAGAGTGCCGCCTGCAGAGAGTCCTGAGGAGTGATGGCCATTAATCCATGCCAGGTGAATGTTACGAAAAGCAGAGCACACCACCCACCTCATGGCTGCCCTATTCCACTACTGCTTGCTCTCTCCCTGCCACAGCCCTTACATAAGCCCGGTCCAGCCTGTGGTGTATGTCCCCATGTTATCTGTACCTGAATTACTGCAGTTCCTCCGGGGGATGCTGCACCCACTGCTGCTCAGGTCAGGGCGGTGAGGTCTAATCCCACTGCCTCCTGGGCTGGGATGAGCTGTGTACAGAGTACAGGGTTCTGGGATCAGCTGTGTACAGAGTGCAGGGTTCTGGGATGAGCTGTGTACAGAGTGCAGGGTTCTGGGATGAGCTGTGTACAGAGTGCAGGGTTTCTAGGATGAGCTGTGTACAGAGGGCAGGATTCTGGGATGAGCTATGTACAGAGTGTAGGGTTTTGGGATGAGCTATATAAAGGGTCCACGGTTCTGAGTTGAGCTATATAAAGGGTCCACGATTCTGAGATGAGCTATATACAGGGTTCTGGGATGAGCTATATACAGGGTGTAGGGTTCTGGGATGAGCTCTATACAGGGTGCAGGGTTCTGGGATGAGCTATATACAGGGTGCAGGGTTCTGAGGTGAGCTTTATAAAGGGTGCAGGGTACTGGGATGAGCTATATACAGGATGCAGCAGAGGCGTAATTAGAACCTTCAGGGCCCTGGTGCAAGAAACCATGAAGGGCCCCCGACCTCCGGCCTGGGCCATTCCCTCCGAGCCCAGAGGGGGGCAGTATAATGTAAAATGGGAGGGGTGGCAGTGGAGGGCAGTATAATGGAAGGGGGCAGTATTATGGGAGGGAGTGGTAGCGGAGGGCAGTATGATGGGAGGGGGGCAGTGGAGGGCAGTATAATGGGAGGGGGCAGTGGAGGGCATGTGGGAGGGGGCTTAGTGGAGGGAAGTATGATGGGATGGGGTCTAGTGGAGGGCAGTATAATGTAAATGGGAGGGGTGGCAGTGGAGGGCAGTATAATGGGAGGGGGGTAGTGGAGGGCAGTATAATGGGAGGGGCTGGGGTAGTGGAGGGCAGTATAATGGGAGAGGCTGTGGTAGTGGAGGGCAGTATGGGGGGACTGTACAGCATGACTGGAGGGGGGCTGTCACATACCTACAGCGGAGTCGGGGCAGCCTCTCGCACGATCCCGGTCCCCGTACCCCCTGGAGGTGGGAACAGGGAATGCAGGGGCACGAGAAGGTGCGGGTGCCTCTTAGAACTGGTAGAGCCACTGGAAGGCACTGGAACCCTCTTCAGGCACAGGTGTGGTGGAAACCAGGCGTCAGATCCGTTCAGGGAAGATCCAGAGGGACAACAGGTGGAGGCAGAGGTTCAGCAGCGAGCTAGCAGAGAGGTACAGATCGTGAGGCAATATCGTGGTCAAAGTCCAGGCCAAGGTCAGAGGTACAGGCAGGCAGGAGAGCAGGTAAGGGGAATCCGAGAAGTGTAACCAAAAGCAAGCCAGGAGTCTTCAGGAGGAGATCAGTCAAACAAGCAGGTTTTCAGACAGGGACACAGGTACTAGCCAGAAAGACAATCCAGCACTGACACTCAGGTGAACCTGGTTAAAATAGGGCGCTGTGCGCCGGGATTGGAGGAGGCGTGCGCATGCGCATTGCGCGCATGGGCGCGCACATTGCGTGCGCGCGGTCTGAGTCCTATTTGGCCCATTCTAAGTGTCCGCGCATGCGCACTAGCACCTGGAGAGCGGACATTCCTTGCTGACACCCGGAAGTGTGTGTCAGCAGCGCTGGGACTCTGACATTGCCCCCTCCCTAGGGGCAGCCTCCGGATGCCCACTCGGGCTGGTTGGGAGCGATGAAATGCCTGTATTAGCCGTGGGGCATGGAGATTGGTCTCAGGTTCCCAGGAATTTTCTTCTGGGCCGAAGCCCTTCCACTTAATTAGGTATTGGTTGAGTCCACGTCGTTTCCTATGACCCAGGATGGCTTCCACCTCAAATTCTTCTTCACCATTTATCATTATGGCCTCAGGGGGCCCAGTGTCTCGATCTGGAAATGGGTTTGACACGTCAGGTTTTAGTAGAGAAACGTGGAATACTGGATGTATTTTAAAGGACTCGGGAAGCTCGAGCTCGTATGCCACCGTGTTAAGTTTCCTCTTAATTGGGAAGGTTCCCAGGTACCTAGGCCCCAATTTTTTAGAGGGACAGGTCAGTTTCAGGTTTGCTGTGGACAGCCAGACAAGGTCACCAGTCTTTAGATCCAGCTCCCCCCTTCTCCTTCTGTTGAAAAATTTCTTGTTATTCTCCTGAGCTTTAAGAATGGCTTTCTTTAGGATACGGTTATTGGACGAAAGGAAATTTAACCTATCCTGGACTGCTGGTAACGGAGATTCCGGAATTAGTGTCGGTAGGAAAGTAGGATGGAATCCATAGTTGGAGAAAAAGGGAGTTTGGTTAGTAGCCGTGTGAATAGAATTGTTAAATGCGAACTCCGCCAGGGGTAGCAAAGATGGCCAATCCTCCTGGGTGAAGGATGAGAAGCACCGTAGGTACTGTTCCAGTGTCTGGTTCGTACGTTCCGTCTGCCCGTTAGTCTGAGGATGGTAGGCTGAGGAGAAGTTGAGTTTAATGCCCAGGGTTCCACATAGTGTTTTCCAAAATTTTGATGTGAATTGTACTCCACGGTCAGAAATTATGTCATCCGGAATCCCGTGCAGTCTGACGATCTCTTTCACGAATACCTTGGCTGTTTCAGGTGCAAATGGGGTTCCCTTCATGGGGATGAAATGCGCCATTTTAGAGAATCGGTCGACCACTACAAATATAGACGAAAATCCCTCCGAAGGGGGAAGTTCAACAATGAAGTCCATCGCAATTCTTTCCCAAGGTCTTTCGGGGATGGGCAGAGGTCTTAACAATCCCCAGGTCTTGTTCTTCGGACTCTTATTCCTGAGACAGGTTGGGCAGGAATTTACGTAGGCCTTGCAATCCTTTGCTAGCCCCGGCCACCAGAACTGTCGCTGAACTAAGTCTGTGGGCTTGTGGCCCCCGAAATGGCCAGCCAAGGGGGAATCGTGACCCACCTGCAAGACATTCGTATGGAGATCCTGGGGTATGAATATTTTGTTTCCCTGCCAGTAAAGCCCCTCTCTTTCCTGGAGACCGGTATGCGGAGGGAGAGGAATATCCGAAGATGCCTGGCGGATCTGAGACACAAAGTCAGTTAGTAAGAAATTTCCAGCTTGCAGGATAGTATCTGGCGGGGATGATGTTTCGGTATCTGGGAACATACGGGAGAGAGCGATAGGCTTAATGTTCTTGGATCCTGGCCGGAACGTTATGTGAAAATTAAAGCGAGAAAAAAAAGAGCCCATCTTGCTTGCCTGGGCCTAAGGCGTTTGGCGGTTCTGAGGTACTCCAGATTTTTGTGATCTGTAAAGATCAGTACAGGATGTGCTGCTCCCTCCAAGAGATACCGCCATTCTGCCAAAGCTGTCTTTATGGCCAGCAATTTTCGGTCCCCCACGTCGTAATTCCTCTCGGAAAGTCCCAGTTTCTGGGAGAAGAAGGCCACAGGGTGCATCAAAGATTTGGTTCCCAGACGTTGGGACAAGATGGCCCCTACCGCAGTCTCAGAGGCGTCCACCTCCAGGACATATGGTAACGTAGGGTCAGGGTGCCTTAGTACTGGGGCAGATGTGAATAGCTCCTTAAGTTTGTCAAAGGCGTTTTGTGCTGCTTCAATCCATTGGAAGTGGCTCTGTTTTTTGGTAAGGTTTGTAATGGGCGCTATAATGCCGGAAAAGTTATTTATGAACTTCCTATAGAAATTGGAAAATCCAATAAAACGTTGCACCCCTTTTTTGTCGGTGGGAGGCGGCCAGGACATGATAGCTGCAACCTTCTGAGGGTCCATGGCCACACCCCCAGTTGATATGACTAGGCCGAGAAAGTGGATGGTTTGACGCTCAAACTCACACTTCTCGGCCTTAGCGTAAAGTCCATTTTGTCTTAACCTGAGAAGGACTAGCTTCACATGAGTCCGGTGTAACTCTAGGGATGTTGAGAAAATCAGGATGTCATCCAAGTATACAATCACGAACAGGTCCAAAACATCTCTGAAAATGTCATTGACATAGTGTTGAAAAGTCGCTGGTGCGTTGCATAATCCAAAGGGCATCACGAGATATTCAAAATGACCAAAACGTGTTGGGAAGGCCGTCTTCCACTCATCCCCCTCACGGATTCTAATTAAGTTGTATGCCCCTCGTAAATCAAGTTTGGTAAATATTTTGGCCGAGCGAAGTCTCTGGAACAGCTCTGGGATCAACGGAAGAGGGTAGCGTTTTTTAATGGTTACCTTATTCAACTCCCTGTAGTCGATACAGGGACGAAGGGAGTGGTCCTTCTTTTCGACAAAGAATATTCCCGCACCAGCTGGGGAGGATGAGTGTCGGATGAATCCCTTGTTGAGATTCTCGTCAATGTAGTCCTTGAGGACAAGAAGTTCGGGTTCTGAGAGAGGAAAAATTATTTCAAAAGGAATCTCTGCCCCTGGTAGTAACTCAATTGGGCAATCATATACCCGGTGTGGAGGAAGAACGTTCGCCTTTTGTTTGTCAAACACGTAGAGGAAGTCGTGGTAAACGGATGGAATTCGTTTCTGGATTTCAGGGATAGCTTCCAGACAGCCAACTACCGGGGTGGTAGGGCGGAAGACCTGGAGACAGTTCTGGATGCAGTAGGAGGACTGGAAGATCACCTGGCCAGTGGACCAATCAATGTGAGGGTTATGAGCCCGTAGCCACGGCATTCCCAGGATGACTGGGAATAGCGGAGAGGGAATGACATCCAGACTTAGAAGTTCCAGGTGGTCCGGTTGGATAGTTGAGGGAAGAGGTTGGGTTTCATGGGTAATGGGCCCAGACTTGATGTTTGATCCATCAGCCAGTCGCACGGAGAGTTGGTGTGACTTGAGTTGCAGAGGGATGTTGTGTTGCTGGGCGAAGTCACGGTCTAAGAAGCAACTGCAGGCACCTGAATCAATTATTGCTTGGACCCGGACCACCCCTTCCGAAAGCTGAAAAGAAACAGGAATAGAGATGTGAGCGGTGTTGGTTAAGGTCAAGAGACTAGGATCTGGAGGGGTGGGAGCAGACTTACGGGTCTTGTTGGGGCACATATTCGCATAATGTCCAGTTCCACCACAGTATAGACAGAGATTGTTCCTGCGGCATCGCTGTTTTTCTTCTGGGGTCAGAGGTGCACGGAGGAGGCCTATTTGCATTGGCTCAGAAACATCAGAGGCAGTAGCAGGAGAGGAGGAGGCAGGGACTGCTGGGTGGCTGGGGACCCTGGGTAGCATCCATACCGGACGGTATTGGCTAATTCTTTCAGACCTACACTCCCTTAGGTGTCGGTCTATCTGAATAGATAGCTGGATCAGGTCTTCCAAGGAACTAGGGACCCCCACTCGGGCCAGTTCATCCTTCAGTGCCTCTGAGAGGCTAATGCGAAATTGGTATCGGAGGGCAGCATCATTCCATAGGGTATCGGAACTACATTGCTTAAAATCCGTGATGTAATCCTCTACTGGCCTACGTCCCTGTTGGAGGGCACGGAGGCTGGTTTCAGCTGTGGCAGTACGTTGAGGGTCATCATACAACTTAGCCATTTCATCCAGGAATTCATCCAGGGTATTTAGGCAAGCATTGGCTTGTTCCATCAAGCGATGAGCCCAGGTTTGAGGCTCTCCTTGGAGAAGAGATACGATAAAGCCCACCTTTGTGCTTTCCAGAGAGAAAGTGCGTGGTTGCAGCAGGAAGTAGAGCCGACAGGCGTTTCTGAACGCACGGAATTTGCTGCGATCCCCTGAGAACCTTTCCGGAATAGGAACACGTGGCTCTGGGGGTGACACCATTACTGTGGTAGGAGGAGCTGGTGCTATGGCTGCTGGAGGTGCTGCTGCTGTGGCAGGTGAAGGTGAGGTACCTGGGGTGATGGATATTACTCTTTGCTCCAGTCGGCAGTAGCCTTCTTGAAGGCCCTGAACCGCCTGGGTGAGATCAGCGATCTGCTGGCACAGAGTGTCCAGAGGCGAAGCCCCCGACCCGGACTCCATTTCTGGCTGGATTGTACTGTCACGTACCTACAGCGGAGCCGGGGTAGTGGGGGCAGCCTCTCGCACGATCCCGGTCCCCGTACCTCCTGGAGGTGGGAACAGGGAATGCAGGGACACGAGAAGGTGCGGGTGCCTCTTAGAACTGGTAGAGCCACTGGAAGGCACTGGAACCCTCTTCAGGCACAGGTGTGGTGGAAACCAGGCGTCAGATCCGTTCAGGGAAGATCCAGAGGGACAACAGGTGGAGGCAGAGGTTCAGCAGCGAGCTAACAGAGAGGTACAGATCGTGAGGCAATATCGTGGTCAAAGTCCAGGCCGAGGTCAGAGGTACAGGCAGGCAGGAGAGCAGGTAAGGGGAATCCGAGAAGGGTAACCAAAAGCAAACCAGGAGTCTTCAGGAGGAGATCAGCCAAACAAGCAGGTTTTCAGACAGGGACACAGGTACTAGCCAGAAAGACAATCCAGCACTGACACTCAGGTGAACCAGGTTAAAATAGGGTGCTGTGCGCCGGGATTGGAGGAGGCGCGCATGGGCGTGCGCATTGCGCGCATGGGCGCGCGCATTGCGTGCGTGCGGTCTGAGTCCTATTCGGCCCATTCTAAGTGTCCGCGCATGCGCACTAGCACCTGGAGAGCGGACATTCCTTGCTGACACCCGGAAGTGTGTGTCAGCAGCGCTGGGTCTCTGACAGGGGCAGTGTATGGGAGGTAGCAGAGTATAATGGGGGGTAGTGGAGGGCAGTATAATGTAAATGGGAGGGATGGCAGTGGAGGGCAATATAATAGGAGGAGGGTAGTGGAGGGCAGTATAATGTAAATGGGAGGGGTGGCAGTGGAGAGCAGTATAATGGGAGGGGGCAGTATGATGGGAGGGGGTGGTAGTGGAGGGCAGTACAATGGGGGGGGGGCTAGTGGAGGTCAGTATAATAGGAGGGGTGGCAGTGGAGGGCAGTATCATAGGAGGGGTGGCAGTGGAGGGCAGTATAATGAGAGGGGGGCAGTATGATGGGAGGGGGTGGTACTGGAGAGCAGTATAATAGGGGGGTTAGTGGAGGGCAGTATAATAGGAGGGGTGGCAGTGGAGGGCAGTAAAATGGGAGGGGTGGCAGTGGAGGGCAGTAAAATGGGAGGGGGTGGTAGTGGAGGGCAGTAAAATGGGAGGGGGTGGTAGTGGAGGGCAGTATAATGGGGGGATTAGTGGAGGGCAGTATAATGGGAGGGGTGGCAGTGGAGGGCAGTATAATAGAAGGGGTGGCAGTGGAGGACAGTAAAATGGGAGGGGGCAGTGAAGGGCAGTAAAATGGGAGGGGGGCAGTATGATGGGAGGGGGTGGTAGTGGAGGGCAGTATAATGGGGGACAGTATAATGTAAATGGGATGGGTGGCAGTGGAGAGCAGTATAATGGGAGGGGGTAGTGGAGGGCAGTTTAATGTAAATGGGAGGGGTGGCAGTGGAGGGCAGTATAATGGGAGGGGGGCAGTATAATGTAAAATGGGAGGGGTGGCAGTGGAGGGCAGTATAATGGTAGGGGGGCAGTATTATGGGAGGGGGGGCAGTGGAGGGCAGTATAATGGGAGGGGGGTTAGTGGAGGGCAGTATGATGGGAGGGGTGGTAGTGGAGGGCAGTATAATGGGAGGGGGGTAGTGGAGGGCAGTATGATGGGAGGGGTGGTAGTGGAGGGCAGTATAATGGGAGAGGGGTTAGTGGTAGACATGGACGCTGTCAAAAAATTTGTTTTGTTCCGTTCCGTTCCGTTTCGTATTAAAAAAAAATCGTATTTCGTAATTCGTGTATGAAATTTAATTCAGATTCGTACGAAATATGAATTTCGTACGAATCGTAAATTTTAAACGTCGCGCATGTTTCCCGTGCTTAGAACTGTCTCTGCAAAAAATGTCATTTTTGACGGAAAAAAAGTAATTTAAAACTCACATACATAGAAAAGTCATTGATAAAAATAAAAAATAAAGCGTGGGGGTTCCCCCAAATTCATTTACCAGGCCCTTCAGGTCTGAAATGGATATTAAGGGGAACCCCGCCGCAAAAAAAAAAAAATGGCGTGCGGTCCCCCCTAAATATCCATACCAGGCCCTTCAGATCTGGCATGGATTTCAAGGGGAACTCCACCCCAAATAAAAAAAAATGGCGTGGAGTCTCCCCAAAAATCCATACCAGACCCTTATCCGAGCACGCAACCTGGCCGGCCGCAGGAAAAGAGGGGGGGACGAGAGAGCACCCCCCCCTCCTTATCCGTACTAGGCCACATGCCCTCAACATGGGGAGGATGTCCCCATGTTGATGGGGACAAGGTCCTCATCCCCACAACCCTTGCCCGGTGGTTGTGGGGGTCTGCGGGCAGGGGGCTTATTGGAATCTGGAAGACCCCTTTAACAAAGGGGACCCCCAGATCCCGGCCCCCCTATGTGAATTGGTAAGGGGTACATTGTACCCCTACCATTTCACAAAGAAAGTGTAAAAAAATGTAAATAAAAACACACAAACACCTTGGAAAAGTCCTTTATTAAAAAATAAATAAAAAAAAAAACATTCCAGCGATGAAATCCAGTGTCCCGCAGCGATCCCGATGTCCAGCGATGTTCGTCATTGGTTGAGCCTGAGCGGACCTGATGGGGAACTTCCTCCGCAGTGTTTTAAATGTATAGACCCGCCCCTTCTAAAGTTCCCCATCAGGTCTGCTCAGCCAATGACTAGGTGTAAGGCTAAGCGGACCAGATGCGGAACGTGAGAAGGGGCGGGTCTATTCATGTATTACACAGTGAAGGAAGTTCCCCATCAGGTCCGCTTAGCAGACCTGATGGGGAACTTTAGAAGGGGCGGGTCTATACATTTAAAACACTGCGGAGGAAGTTCCGCTCAGGCTCAACCAATGACGGACAGCGCTGGACATCGGGATCGCCGCGGGACACTGGATTTCATCGCTGGAATGTTTTTTTTTTTTTTTTTAATAAAGGACTTTTCCTAGGTGTTTGTGTGTTTTTATTTACATTTTTTTACACTTTCTTCGTGAAATGGTAGGGGTACAATGTACCCCTTACCAATTCACATAGGGGGGGCCGGGATCTGGGGGTCCCCTTTGTTAAAGGGGTCTTCCAGATTCCGATAAGCCCCCTGCCCGCAGACCCCCACAACCACCGGGCAAGGGTTGTGGGGATGAGGCCCTTGTCCCCATCAACATGGGGACATCCTCCCCATGTTGAGGGTATGTGGCCTGGTACGGTTCAGGAGGGGGGGGCGCTCTCTCGTCCCCCCCTCTTTTCCTGTGGCTGGCCAGGTTGCGTGCTCGGATAAGGGTCTGGTATGGAATTTTGGGGGGACTCCACGCCATTTTTTTTAAATTTGGGGTGGAGTTCCCCTTAAAATCCATGCCAGATCTGAAGGGCCTGGTATGGATATTTAGGGGGAACCGCACACCATTTTTTTTATTTATCTGCGGTGGGGTTCCCCTTAATATCCATTCCAGACCTGAAGGGCCTGGTAATTGAATTTGGGGGAACCCCCACGCTTTTTTTTTAATCAATGACTTTTCTATGTATTGATAAAAGCCGACAATTCATTAATAGCTGCGAGTGAGTTTTAAATGACTTTTTTTCCGTCAAAAATGACATTTTGTGCAGGGACAGTTCTAAGCACGGGAAACATGCGCGACTTTACATGCATATCATACACACACACCCCCCCCCCAGGTACGAACTTAAAGGAATTTTTCACTTTTGGATCCGAAATTCGTAAATGAAATTTCGTATTTCGTACAGAATTTCCGGAAATTCGTACGAATTTTAGATTCGTACGAAACTAATCGCACATGTCTAGTTAGTGGAGGGCAGTATGATGGGAGGGGTGGTAGTGGAGGGCAGTATAATGGGAGGGGGTAGTGGAGGGTAGTATGACCGGAGGGGTGGTAGTGGAGGGCAGTATGATGGGAGGGAGGGCAGTATGATGGGAGGGGTGGTAGTGGAGGGCAGTATAATGGGAGGGGGGTTAGTGGAGGGCAGTATGATGTAAGGGGTGGTAGTGGAGGGCAGTATGATAGGAGGGGTGATAGTGGAGGGCAGTATGATGGGAGGGGTGGTAGTGGAGGGCAGTATGATGGGAGGGGTGGTAGTGGAGGGCAGTATGATGGGGCGGGGGTTAGTGGAGGGCAGTATAATAGGAGGGGTGGCAGTAGAGGGCGGTATAATGGCAGGGGGGGCAGTATGATGGGAGGGGGTGGTAGTGGAGGGCAGTATAATAGGGGTAGTTATTGGTGGGCAGTATAATAGGAGGGGTGGCAGTGGAGGGCAGTATAATAGGAGGGGTGGCAGTGAAGGGCAGTATGTTGGGAGGGGGTGGTAGTGGTAGTGGAGAGCAGTATAATGTACAGCATGACTGGAGTCTGGAGGGGGGCAGTGTATGGGAGGGAGCAGAGTTACCATAAGCTACTCAGAGTTAGGGCAGTGCAGGGAGCATTTCGCCTACCTTTCTTCCAGTGCAGGAACAGCCATCAGGTAAGAGCCGGAGTCAGGGGCGGGGGCGGAGTCGGGGCGGAGCTTAGGCGCGAGGACGCAGAGGAGGAATCCTCCTCCGGCTCGCTCGGAATCCTGGGGCTCCACTCTCCTCCTTGTCATGACGTCACTGGTTGTTAGACGCTAGTCGGGCCATGCCTAGCAACCAGTTGTTTTGGCAGTTAGCTAAGGAAGCGTCTGGGGGTGAAATGAAGCGGTCTTGGACAGAACTAGCACAGCTGGCAGTGAGGGACAGTGGCAATGCGGTGGCAATTTTTAGGGGGCATCAGATCAGCCAAGGGGGCAATTCAGGGACACTTTATTGTCCCGGATTGAAGGTGCCCGGGACCAGGGACAAAGATGTCAATTACGGGATAATCCCGGGCAATCCGGGACACGTGAGCACACTAGGGTGCACTGTGATGATCTCTTCCTGCTCCGGCTCCACCCACCTGTACTGGTGCTGAGAGAAACGAATACCGAGCAGAGAGACAGTTTTCCCTTGTTGTAAGCAGTTTTTGTGGCAACAGAAGGGATCGGATGGTGGGCACTGGTAACTACTAAATCCTGTCAGTACTGCAGCCACCAGCTGTGGAGTAAGCAGTCAGGAGTTGTCCCACGCTGCCTCTGTAGTCATGGCTACTGCATCCCTGATAGCAGGTGGCGGAGTGATATTCAGCTGTCAGTAATTCTGTAGCCGGGACTACAGAGGCAGTATCGGAAAATGCGGCTGCCTGCTTGCTCACTCCGCTGCCTGTGGCTGCAGTTCTCACAGGAATTTTACGTTCATCTTATAAATAGTGACACTGGCAGCGCTATTAGTTAGCAGGGGGCCGAACTGGAGTTGTCACACATTGTGACAGTAAAAAAACACTGGGGTGTGCCTGGGCATTAGGGTGTGCCCAGGCACGCCTATGGTGCTGTGCAATGTAAAGGGGTTCAGAGGTGCAGGGGGTTGTGTAATGTAAAGGGGTGCAGAGGTGCAGGGTGCATGTAATGTAAAGGGGTCCAGTTGTGGAGAGGTGATACAAAGTAGTGACAAAGAGATATTGGAGGATGCAGAGGTATGCAGGGGGCACAATGGGGTGTTTTTACATTTTAAAGTGGGGGGGTGCCAGATATAGGATTCCCACCTGGGTGCCAAATGCTCTAGGTACGCCCCTGTGTCAGAGTGCTGGATGATCAAGGGAAACTAATGTGGAGAATTGACTGGAGCTGAGCTGGCCAGGAGGACAAGGTAGGTCTTCTTCCTCCTCCCCTGGCTCCCCATGTGTAGAGATTTTAAAAACGTTGACCTGCAGTCCAGGCTGAGTGAGGCTGTGAATGTATTTTTTTATTACAGAGCACACAGCATTACAGCACATGGCATTACTGTATTTAACTGCTTAATGGGCTTATTTTGGGCCTGGCTGGTCCACATGTATGCATTTTGGCGGCCCACATTTGCGCAGGCACAGCAGCCCATTCATTTGAATGGGCTGCCATGCCTGTGTTTCCTGCAGAAAAAAATGTGCATGCATCATGTAATAGGCTGCGCACACCTATGCCCATCAAGCAGTGAAATACAGCACTGTCTGTCCATTCTGCTTTTGCACCATGTGATTTACCTGCAGTTCCTTCAACGGAAAACTTGCTGCGTTTTTAGATGTTTAGGCCACACTTTTAAAAACAGTGCATTTGTGTGTGCAGGAACTGCAGGTAAGTTGCATGGTGCAAAAGCAGAATGGATTTCAAGGCCACTGCCATTTTAAAATGCTGCATGCACCTTTTACATTGCAGCCATTTATTTGAATGGGCTGCCATGCCTGCGTTTCCTGCAGAAAAAAAAGGTGCATGCAGGAGGGAGGGGGGGGGGGCGCTCTCTCGTCCCCCCCTCTTTACCTGCGGCCTGCCAGGTTGGGTGCTCGGATAAGGGTCTGATTTGGATTTTGGGGGGACCCCCACGCCGTTTATCCATAAAATCCATACCAGACCGAAGGGCCTGGTATGCTCCTGGAGGGGAACCCATGCCGTTTTTTTTATTTAAAATTTGGCGTGGAGTTCCCCCTCAAGATCAGCAGAGCACAAGTTGCATGCCAAAGTCGGATCATGCAAGACTGTGGTCCGACTTTGATCCGACTTCAATGATAGTCAATGGGCTGAAGTAGGATCAAAGTCGGACCAAAGTAGTACAGGGAGCATTTTCAAAGTCGGACCGACATGTGTCGGACCAGTTAAGACGGCTCCCATAGGGAAACATTGATTTTCACACGTCATGCGACATGAGCTCCCAATGTCGGAGCATTTGTCGGACAAGTGTGAACCCAGCCTTAATCAATAAGCCCATGAGGGGTATACAGGTGCAATATCTGAAGTGATTAAGGAACAATTCATTGAGTTCTTGCAACAAAAATCTCAATGGAAATGACTGCAGTGAGCGAGAAAGAGATTGTAGTGTGCAAGTAATAATTCCCCATAAATCCGTAATCTAAATATCCTGATTAATTGAGATTCTTTTCACCATAGCAAATGCTTTCCTCCTACTTCCTTGTATATGTTATATGATTAAAACACCTGCAAAAAATAAATAAATAAAAGCAGTTAAGGAGAACGCAGGATTCGCACAGATCAAGATTTTCAAATAACAGATTGGTGGTACGGGGTCATTGAAGTGAGTATAATTTGTAACTACAATCTCTCAGTCCTAGTCTCTTAGCCACTTGTGATCCCTGCTTCATGGAATCAAGTCATCCTTAAAATTACCACTGACGTAACACAAGCTATAAAGGTATACTAACAGTGGGTGAAGATATATTTGTTAGGATAAAAACCAATTCATATAATTTGCTAATTTCCACCTACCACCTATTGTAAAACAAATGTGATATGTGGGAGTTTGTTCTTTTGAGCCTGGTAACCAATGAGTCATTTTCAAACCTTTGTTTCTGTGGCCTATAATAACAACAGCAATTTGTTACTCATTGCTGGAAGAAATTGTAGCTCACTTGGGTTTTACAATCTAAAATAACATTTGATGTAACAAGTGTTACAGACAAGACTAAACAGAAGACAGTCATCAAACAGGAACCCTTTTATAGCAATAATTGCTTTGCCAGACTGGTAAAGCGAGGCAGATTCTGGAAAGCACAATGAGGAAATACTGCATTTACTCAGTCAGAACTGAAACAACATATTTTGCAAGCTCAGTGGAATACCATATGCCTTGTCGCCAAGTCGCCAAGTCGCCTTGTGGGAATAAAATAATCGTGCATAAACAATTTGCAAAATTATCCAAAGGGCGATTTCACTGCAAAGGGAAAAATCCATAATAAACAGACTGTCAATGCTCTGCACTTGCTGCAATGGCAGATGTCAGCCTGCCATACAATATAAATATATTGAATACTTTTATGCAGGCACAGCAAGCCATTCTCAGCGCATTTTTAAGGCAAATATATTATGCAACTGGTATTCTCAGTTTGTGAGCTGTTTTGTTCCCACTTAGCTAGGTGTAATGGAGGTGACAGAGGGTGATAATTCTAGCTCATTTGACTGTTTTACTGCTTTTTAAACATTTCCATAGATTTGTGTCCTCGATTTGTAATAAGGAAAACATATTTTCATAGACTTCTAAGCTTTTTAGGGCTAAGTACTGTATGAATTCTCTGCAGAGCTGTAAGGCATTGTATATTAACCACTTCAGCCCCGGACCATTTGTCAGCTTAAGGACCAGAGGTCTTTTTATAATTTGGCACTGCACTGCTTTAACTGGTTATTGCGCAGTCATGCAATGTTGTACCCAAACGAAATTTGCATCCCTTTTTTTCCGCACAAATAGAGCTTTCTTTTGATGGTATTTGATTGCCTGTGCGATTTTTTTTTTTTGCGATATAAACGTAAAAAGACCGAAAATTTAAAAAAAAAATATATATTTTCTACTTTTTGTTATAAGAAAAATCTAACAAACTCAATTTTAGTCATACATTTAGGCCAACATGTATTCAGCCAAATGTCTTTAGTAAAAAAAATTGTAAATAAGTGTATATTTATTGGTTTGCGCAAAAGTTATAGCGTCTACAAACTAGGGTACATTTTCTGGAATTTACACAGCTTTTAATTTATGACTGCCTATCTCATTTCTTGAGGTACTAAAATGGTAGGGCAGTACAAAAACCCCCCAAATGACCCCATTTTGGAAAGTAGACACCCCAAGGAAATTGCTGAGAGGCATGTTGAGCCCATTGAAAAAATATTTTTGTCCCAAGTGATTGAATAATGCCAAAAAAAAATGATATATTGCTCACACATGCCATGGTTATATGTGGAATTACCCCCAAAATACATTTTGCTGCTTCTCCTGAGTACGGAGATACCACATGTGTGGGACTTTTTGGGAGCCAACCTAGCCCGAAAACCAAGCACCGCCTTCAGGATTTCTAAGGGCGCAAATTTTTGATTTCACTCCTCACTACCTATCACAGTATTGAAGGCCATAAAATGCCAAAATAGCACAAAACCCCCCCCAAATGACCCCATTTTGGAAAGTAGACACCCCAAGCTATTTGCTGAGAGGCATGTTGAGTCCATGGAATATTTTATATTTTTCCACAAGTTGCGAGAAAATTACACACTTTTTTTTTTGCACAAAGTTGTCACTAAATGATATATTGCTCACACATGCTATGGGCATATGTGAAATTATACCCCAAAATACATTCTGCTGCTTCTCCTGAGTACGGCGATACCACATGTGTGGGACTTTTTGGGAGCCTAGCCGCGTACGGGACCCCGAAAACCAAGCACCGCCTTCAAGATGTCTAAGGGCATACATTTTTGATTTCACTCCTCACTACCTATCACAGTTTTGAAGGCCCTAAAATGCCAATTTGGCACAAAACCCCCCCAAATTACCCCATTTTGGAAAGCAGACACCCCAAGCTATTTGCTGAGAGGCATGTTGAGCCCATTGAATATTTACTTTTTTTGTCCCAAGTGATTGAATAATGACAAAAAAAAGTTAAAATTTTTACAAAAAGTTGTCACCTAATGATATATTGCTCACACATGCCATGGGCATATGTGAAATTACACCCCAAAATACATTCTGCTGCTTCTCCTGAGTACGGCGATACCACATGTGTGGGACTTTTTGGGAGTCTAGCTGCGTACGGGGCCCCGAAAACCAAGCACCGCCTTCAGGATTTCTAAGGGCGCAAATTTTTGATTTCACGCCTCACTACCTATCACAGTATTGAAGGCCATAAAATGCCAAAATAGCACAACCCCCCCCCCCCCCAAATGACACCATTTTGGAAAGTAGACACCCAAAGCTATTTGCTGGGAGACATGGTGAGTATTTTACAGCTCTCATTTGTTTTTGAAAACATTTTTTTTTCAATTTTCAAAACTTTGTGACAAAAAGGGAGATCTGCAAAATACTCACCATACCTCCCAGCAAATAGGTTGGAGTGTCTACTTTCCAAAATGGGGTCATTTGGGGGGGTTTTGTGCCATCTGGGCATTCCATAGCCTCTGAAACTGTGATAGGCAGTGAGGAGTGAAATCAAAAATGTACACCCTGATGCCTTGTACGCACGACCGGTTTTCCCGACGAGAAAACTGCCATTTTTAGATTGGTCGGGAACACCGGTTGTGTGTATGCTCCATAGCAGTTTTCCAGACGAGAAAACTGCCCGCAAAAAATTTAGAACCTGCTCTATTTTTTCCCGTCATGTTTCCCGTCAGTCTTTTTCTCGTCGCGAAAACCGCTCGTGTGTATGCTTTTCCGAGGGGAAAAAAACGCGCATGCTCAGAATCAAGTATGAGACGGGAGTGCTCATTTTGGTAAAACTAGCGTTCGTAATGGAGATCAATAATAAAAATAATACTGCGCTAATGTGAACAAGTGAAAATATCGTGCTAATTGGCAGCTAGGCTGCGACAAATAAAATATGTGAAACCATATCCAGTAAAGTAGTAAATTAAAAAATGTCGCGCACAGGTAAGTGAAAAAAGTAGAATACTGGTGAAAATTACTCAAATTAGTGAAAAAATATAAATACAGTGATGTATATATATGTATACATAAACACCAAAACGTGTAAATAACGGGAAATCAACCCCTCCTCAAAATACTGAGACAGTGTTCAAAAAATGAGAATTGAAATATTCATAAGTATATCTAAACAGTGTACTAAACCAATCTGTGATATTAAAACACGCCAGTTATTGACAGCATATGAAGCTGATAAGGTAATATTAAATACAACATATACAGCTCGATGCTATTATTAATAGTAACTGCAGTAATGCTCTAAATATTAAAAGGTGGAGATAGAAAGAGTCTATTCCTTATTAGTTCAAAAGAGGTCCAATGTAACACACAGTTCCCATACGGCAAAAAGTTGCTTCAAATGAAAGGGCAAGGGGTTGTGAGGAAATGCTGGAAAAAGGTAGAACCCAGGGTAAATCCACAGAAGTCACAGGAGAATTACATCCACCACGGTGTGTAGGGAATCAAGATGGGTACCTTACCGCAAAAGTTGGACCTCCACTGTGGCAAGGTCAGAAGAGCCTGCAGATATCACCCTCTGCGGGGTATTAGTACTGGTCCTGGGGGTGTCACGGCTCCAGAGTCCTTACGTTCCCTCTACCTCTCGTTGCTCTGTCTCCTCCACTGGTGGCTGGTGTGCTCCAATTGTTTAAAAAGAACCAACAGACCTCCAATGTAGATACCAAAAAAGAAGAGGGAGGGACTCGGATAGTGTATTACCTCAAAGCAGCTTTATTCCAATCGTCAAGGTAAAAACAGGAATGCAAAGTTCCTAAAAGTAGTTTAAAATTGCCGGAATAAAAATCCTAGCGTTCGCCCGTGCTTCCGGGATCACGTGGTAATAGTGACGTCAGCGCGTAGCACCGCCCTGACTAGTTTCATTTAAAAAAACGTTATCAAAGGGCACGATGCCCTTTGATAACGTTTTTTGAAATGAAACTAGTCAGGGCGGTGCTACGCGCTGACGTCACTATTACCACGTGACCCCGGAAGCACGGGCGAACGCTAGGATTTTTATGCCGCCAATTTTAAACTACTTTTAGGAACTTTGCATTCCTGTTTTTACCTTGACGATTGGAATAAAGCTGCTTTGAGGTAATACACTATCCGAGTCCCTCCCTCTTCTTTTTTGGTATCTACATTGGAGGTCTGTTGGTTCTTTTTAAACAAATGGAGATAGCACATTCGTCACGCTGTAAATTATTGCCTTGTTTAATGCAGCACATTCTTTTTTTCTTTATAATACTACAATAATGAACTTCTTTTGCTGCTGATATTCACACAGAGTTTTGACAAATTTGTTTCTTTATTATTTCTCGGGATCTCATGAATAATCTTTTGTTTTTTAAAGCAGATCTCCATAATAAATAATTTTTATATTATTGTTTTGGTTTTATTTTGGTAAAAATGTTAATGAAGTTCTTCATTTTTGGTTATTTTTGATCTCCATATTTTTTTGTTAATTTTAGTGTGTCAAGTTACCACAACAACATTATTATTTAGTATTATTTACCCTCAAGGAGGTTGCTTGGTGTCACTTGTTAATTTGACATTGTATTTTTGAAATATCCCTGCCTACTCACTAGCAAACTCTCCTTTTTGAATAAAAACACATGGTCAAGTATTTACTGTAAACAAAAATTCCATTTATTCTGGCTCATAATAACAAATTAAAGGTGAAGGCAATGCTGGAGAACCTGCTGCAATTTGTGCATCCTTTGGACCCCAGGGCACACATCAAATAATACAGGTGATACTCGAAAAATTTGAATATCGTGCAAAAGTTCATTTTCTTTCACTAATGCAACTTAAAAGGTGAAACTAATATATCAGATAGACTCATTACATGCAAAGCAAGATAGTTCAAGCCGTGATTAATCATAATTGTGATGATTATGGCTTACAGCTCATGAAAACCCCAAATCCACAATCTCAGAAAATTAGAATATTGTGAAAAGGTGCAATATTCTAGGCTCAAAGTGTCCCACTCTAATCAGCTAATTTAGCCAAAACACCTGCAAAGGGTTCCTAAGCCTTTAAATGGTCTCTCAGTCTGGTTCAGTAGGAATCACAATCATGGGAAAGACTGCTGACCTGACAGTTGTGCAGAAATCCATCATTGACACCTTTCATAAGGAGGGATAGCCTCAAAAGGTAATTGCAAAAGAAGTTGGATGTTCCCAAAGTGCTGTATCAAAGCACATTTATAGAAAGTTATGTGAAAGGGAAAAGTGTGGAAGAAAAATTTGCACAAGCAGCAGGGATGACCGCAGCCTGGAGAGGATTGTCAGGAAAAAGCCATTCAAAAGTGTTGGGGACTTTCACAAGTAGTGGACTGAGGCCGGAGTCAGTGCATCAAGAGCCACCACACACAGACGGATCCTGGACATGGGCTTCAAATGTTGTATTCCTCTTGTCAAGCCACTCCTGAACAACAAACAACGTCAGAAGCGTCTTACCTGGGCTAAAGAAAAACAGACCTGGTCTGTTGCTTAGTGGTCCGAAGTCCTCTTTTCTGATGAGAGCAAATTTTGCATCTCATTTGGAAACCAAGGAGCCAGAATATGGAGGAAGAATGCAGAGGCACACACTGCAAGATGCTTGAAGTCCAGTGTGAAGTTTCCACAGTCTGTGTTGATTTGGGGAGCCATGTCATCTGCTTGTGTTGGTCCACTCTGCTTCATTAAGTCCAGGGTCAACGCAGCCGTCTACCAGGAGATTTTGGAGCACTTCATGCTTTCTTCCACAGACGAGCTCTATGGGGATGCTGACTTAATTTTCCAGCAGGACTTGGCACCTGCCCACACTGCCAAAAGCACCAAAACCTGGTTCAATTACTGTGCTTGATTGGCCAGCAAACTCGCCTGACCTGAACCCCATAGAGAATCTATGGGGCATTGCCAAGAGAAAGATGAGAGACATGAGACCGAACAATGCAGAAGAGCTGAAGGCCGCTATTGAAGCATCCTGGTCTTCCATATCACCTCAGCAGTGCCTGATAGCTGATAGCTTCCATGCCACACTGCATTGAGGCAGCAATTGCTGCAAAAGGGGCCCAAAACAAGTACTGAGTACATATGCATGCTTATACTTTTCAGAGGTCCGATATTGTTCTATATACAATCCTTGTTTTATTGATTGCATGTAATATTCAAATTTTCTGAGATTGTGGATTTGGGGTTTTCATGAGCTGTAAGCCATAATCATCACAATTATGACAAATCACGGCTTGAACTATCTCATATATTAGTTTCACCTTTTAAGATGCATTAATGAAATAAATTAACTTTTGCACGATATTCAAATTTTTCGAGTATCACCTGTATGAATCCAAAATTGAGATTTGGAGAAGCACATATAGTTTGGAGCACAATCTGGTCCTGGGCTCCCAGAGGTCAGAAACAGCAGCAGGTGAGATATATGTCCCCAGTCTGTGATACTACAACAGCCTGTGCCTTCTGTCAGACCATCCAGAAGCCAGACCATCACTTCCTTGTCTTCCTTGTAACCTTCCCTCCAGCCTTCTCTCCAGCCTTCTCTGCAGCCTTCTCTGCAGTCTTCTCTGCAGCCTTCCTTACACGCTTCTTCGGAGGCTGTGTCTCTGGAGGTGAGCTTGTGGCAGGAGGAGGAGGAGGAGGATGGCCGACCTCCGCAAGGTGCGTGGATTGTGTAAGCTGGCCCATCAACCACCTGTTTATTACCTTACAAATGAGGGTTTCACTCAGGAGACGTTGGCCCATCTCCATTTTCGCCAATTTGTCTGCCATTAGGGCGCCATAGCCCTACTCAGTGGTGGGGGGCTCTCTGAGGGCCGCAGTAGCATCCCTAATGAGGGCAAGTGTTTCCTCCTCCATGTGCCTACCCCTCTTGGCCCTTCTTGTTTGAAGGCAGAGGGGAGGCATCTGGGATCTTGTGCTGGGCCTGGCAACCTTATGGCTGCCACTGGGCCCTGCCTCCTCATGGCTGCCACTGGGCCCAGCCTCCTCATGGCTGCCACTCACCCCTGCCTCCTCCTGCCTGCCACTTTCCCCACCCTCAACCTGGATGAGCTCTTCCTGTGTATAAAAAAGGGATAGTTCTATTTCTTGCTTCATCAATCACACACATTTTTCAGCTCATTACTGTTGCAAATTGAATGCTATTAAATAGAAAAGACAATCATTCTGACCCCAGCATTTTTCATTCTTGTCCCCATCATTTTTGGCCACTACTGTCTATTGATATGTAAAACACTTTTTGTTCAAACATTAATTTGTTAGCAATAGTAACATCTATTTTACATCATTACTTTTAGTACAAGAAATCTTTTGCAAAATACTATACCTGTCTCCATATGTCCAAATCCGGTTCTTCCAGGAACTCAGGTTGTTCCTCCGAAGAAGGCTCAGCTGGGGTGGAGGGAAGGGTGGAGGGTTGGCTTGAGGAAAGGCTGGAGCGAAGGCTGGAGCGAAGGCTGGAGCGACGTCTGGAGGGAAGGCTAGAAAGTGATTTCCTGACTTCCAGATGGTTCATCAAGAAAGCTCAATTTGGTATAATACCACAAACTGGGGACATACACTTTGTCTGCTGCTGCTCCTGACCTCTGTGTTTGCAGGACCCTAGCGCGCTCCTTCCTATATGTGCCCCTAATGGTCCCAATTTTTGTGTTCACATCACGGATGGTTGCTGTGGGGATCCGTGTCTGCACAAATGCAAGCAGGGTCTCCAGTGCTGCCCTCCTGGCTCCTATTTTTATATTTATTGGATTTTTTGTTTCCCACAGAGCAGGCAGCTCCCACCACCTGTCCAGGAACTCCCCCATGAAATCTGGATCTTTGAAACAATTCATTATTTCTGCAAGTCAAAACACAAGACAAAAATACTAATGTCAGTCAAGACTCTACTAATCTTTATCACCATATATAGGCCACAATCTCATCCACTGATGAGTCAAGTAAAAATGTTACCTTCGATCTCACGTTCGTTGCTTACTCCTTCTTCCGCACACTGAACGTAGTTACGACACATGCGTCTTTGCCTAATATACACTGCGCATGCGTTAAACACTGCACAATTTGCCCACCCCTGACGTTCCTTCTAGTACTTTCCCCGCCCCTTCTCACTTGTTGCAGTGGTAGACGACCTGGCTGAGAGACAGCAGGTGGCTGATATTACCTCAAACGAGGAGGAAAGTCCGGAGAAACCAACGCCCCGATCCAGGAGATATAAGGCCTCGAACATGGCTTTCGATGAGATGGTGGAGATGGCGTCCATTTTGAGGAGGGATGATTATGATGCAAAGCATGGGCCGTACAAGACACCAAATCTTCGCAAGGCCAAAATTATGGGAAAAGTGGTGAAAACTCTTCACCATAAATTCGGGGTGCGCAGATCAAAAGAGCAGCTCAGGAAACGGTGGACTGACCTCAAGCTGAGGGAGCCGGAGCAGTACAGGAGGATAAAGAAAGTTATTGGCAAAAGTAAGTAATTTTCCTGTGTTACTATGATTATTATTACTTGTATGTTGCTGCATGTGCTTTTCTTTAATTTTGTACAGTTAAAGATGGCAACTTTGATGTTCGTGGGCACAGTAATCGGTCGTAGTAAACATCGTTCATTCGCTCACTAATAATACAATGTTTTTGGTAGATACAGGGTTAACTAAATGTGCATATGCCTATTTTTTGTAGAAGATTTTTTGAACATTGTTGTCTAGATGTGTTGTTAACTACATTTAAATAATATAACTGGATTCAGTGTAATGTAAGGAGAGGATTCTCAGCAGCTGGTGACACATCTGGACTAAGGAGCACTAGTGTGGGCCACCAGAACAACCTTTTTAGGGTGTCCCACACAGGTGATCCAGTGGATACTAGGGATGAGCTTTGTGTTCGAGTCCAACCCATGTTCGACTCAAACATCGGCTGTTCGATCTCTCGAAGATCGAACATTATGGGCTGTTTGCGCCAAATTCGAGTGGCGCGTTACAGCCCATAATTTACTGCGGCATCGCAGTGCATTGCTGGCTGATGATTGGCCAAGCATGCACTATGACCCGCATGCTTTGGCCAATCACAGCGCGGAAATAACAGAGAGCCGTAATTGGCCAAAGCCAGGGTGGCTTTGGCCAATCATGGCTCAGAGGAGTAGGTACACGCCCCACACTATATAAGGCTGCCTGGAAGTCGGCCTTGTGTAGTGTGTTGGCGTTTGTGAAAGAGAGAGTTACAGAGAGAGAGACAGTGTAATTTATATTGAGTTAGATAGAGCAGGCAGGCGAGTCAGTTAGCTGCTGTTACAGTGTGTAGAGGATATATATGCATCCTATGTGTTGTATATATATTTATACACTGTATTTATTTTAGCTAGATCCGTTACTGCTGTTCTCTATACTGTGACAGGCAGACAGGTGATTGTGCTAGCTGCAGCAGAGTTTCACTTAGTGTACTGTGTGCTTTGCATAGCGTTCCCCTAAAGCTTACCTGAATACAGTTAGTGGTGTTCTTATAATAAAACCACAGGCAGAGAGCTGCTAGTATTTTCAGTTAGTGTACTGTGTCCTCTGCACAGTGTTTACCTAAAACTAACTGAAGACCTTTTGCTGCTTTTCTCATACTAATACCACAGCAGGCAGTGGAGTCTGATATATATATATATATATATATATATATATATATATATATATATATATATTGTGAGGGGGTTAACTCGGCAGCGGGTGTGTCTGACCCCCGGGATGGGCTCCCCACACAAAACAGGCCCAGCAAACGGAGGTTGTGGTTTTCAAAAATCAAAAAGGTGCGGTTTATTTTCTATTTACAGTGACAAAACACAGCAAAGCAAAAGAAACATAACCAAAATAAATCCTGGTCAAGTTGACCTCTGACTAAACATACAGGTTTCCTAACTAACAACTGGGATCAGCCTAGTGCTGTCCTAGTCCCTAAGTCCCTGGTTTTAAATGTCCAAGCAAATAGCCACACAGGCTTTTTCTCACCGCACAGGGGTTCACTCTCCCTAGACAGTCCACACAGGTCTGGTTCCAGGCATGAGCTAACATCTAATGAAGCTGGGAGTTCTTATAGAGGCCTAAATGAGCTGACAAGCTTCAGCTGGCCTCATCAACTCCCTGTCTGCACGACGCCCAGCCCTCTCCCTAGAGGTATGAGTCATCAATGAGCCCACTAGCCTTATACAACTCTCCACCTAGTTGTATAAGTCGGCGTAAAGCCTGAATCTGGGTGAAATATATCTACCCCCCTGGATGCAACCAGGTGACTTTACCTTCCTGCTGTCACATACCCCCCCTCTTGTTTTAACCTCGGGGTTGGAACACCAGCAATCAGGCATTCATGTACTCGAGACAAAGCATCCACATTCCCCATTTGAACGCCAGGGCGATGCTTTACTGTGAAGTTGAATTCCTGGAGGGCCAGGAACCACCTATTCACTCTTCTATTTGTTTCCTTGTTTTGAGCCATCCACTTTAACGGAGCGTGATCCGTAACCATGTCAAAGTGCCTACCTAGCAGGTAGCACCGAAGGGAATCTAGAGCCCACTTCACCGCTAAACACTCCTTTTCAACGGTGGCGTAATTTACCTCATGGGACTTCAACTTCCTGCTGAGGTAAATGACTGGGTGCTCTTCCCCGTTCCAGACCTGGGACAATACTGCTCCTAACCCCACATCTGACGCATCACTTTGTACGACAAAGTCTTTAGAGAAGTCGGGTGAGTACAACACTGGCTGGCTACATAAGGCTTGTTTCAAGAATTGGAATGCTGCCTCAGCCTCGGGGGTCCATTTAATCATGACCGACCCTTTCCCCTTCGTCAGGTTGGTTAGGGGCACAGCCTTAGAAGCAAAGTGGGGAATGAATCGCCGATAATACCCAGCGATTCCCAGAAAGGCTCGTACCTGCTTCTTGCTGTTGGGACGTGGCCAACTCTGGATGGCCTCGACTTTGTTGAGTTGGGGTTTTATTACTCCCCTCCCAATGGTGTACCCAAGATATTTGGCCTCCTCCTGCCCAATGGTACACTTCTTGGGGTTAGCCGTAAACCCCGCTTCCCGAACAGAGTCCAGGACTGCTTGCACTTTTGGCAGATGTGAGGCCCAATCTGTGCTATGGACAATTACGTCATCCAGGTAAGCCGCAGCATACTTCCGATGGGGCCTCAGCATCTGGTCCATTTTCCGCTGGAATGTGGCCGGCGCATTCTGTAACCCGAACGGCATTCTTTTATATTGGAACGCCCCGTCTGGGGTTACAAATGCGGTTTTCTCTTTGGCCGACTTGGCCAGGGGGATTTGCCAATACCCTTTTGTGAGGTCAAGAGTCGTCATGTATCGGGCTGTTCCCAGCCGGTCGATCAACTCATCTATACGTGGCATGGGGTAGGTGTCAAATTTTGTAACTTTGTTCAACTGACGAAAATCGTTACAAAATCGCCAGCTCCCATCCGGTTTAGGCACCAACACGATGGGACTAGACCAATCACTTTGGGACTCCTCTATCACCCCTAAGTTCAGCATTTTCTGTACTTCCTCCCGTATTGCCTCCCGTCGAGCCTCTGGAATCCGATAGGGTTTTAACTTCACCCTTTCACCGGGCGGGGTAATGATGTCATGCTCTACCCCAGATGTTTGTCCCGGCAGCTCAGAGAATACCTCCTTGTTGCGAAGCACAAACTCCTTAACCTCCTGTTGTTGGGGTTGTGACAAGGTGGCTGCTATTCCAACCTCAGGAATCACGCAACCAGTTTGAGCTGGTGACCAAGTGTCTGCGACTAGGGACTCTCTATCCCTCCAGGCTTTCAACAGATTAACGTGATAGATCTGTTCGGGCTTTCGCCTTCCTGGTTGTCTGACCTTGTAATTCACTTCGCTCACTTTTTCCATTATCTCGTAGGGGCCTTGCCATTTGGCAAGGAATTTACTTTCAACCGTAGGGACAAGTACCAATATCCTATCCCCCGGGGAAAAGGTACGGGTCTTGGCTCCACGGTTGTACACTCTCTGCTGTGCCAACTGCGCTTGGGCCAAATGTTCCTTCACGATGGGCATTACCTGTGCAATTCGATCTTGCATCAGGGCGACATGCTCAATCACACTCCTGTGGGGAGAACTCTCACTTTCCCAAGTTTCCTTGGCAATATCCAACAGCCCTCTTGGGTGTCTCCCATACAGTAACTCAAAGGGGGAGAATCCCGTAGAGGATTGGGGCACCTCCCTAATAGCAAACATCAAATAAGGAAGTAAACAGTCCCAATCCTTTCCATCTCTATCCACCACTTTCTTCAACATTTGTTTTAGGGTTTTGTTGAATCTTTCAACCAGCCCATCGGTTTGGGGGTGATACACAGACGTACGCAATTGCGTCACTTTGAACAATTTACACAGCTCTTTCATAACCCGGGACATAAAGGGTGTACCTTGGTCCGTAAGCAGTTCTTTACAAATACCCACCCGGCTAAAAACAAGAGATAGCTCTTTGGCTATGGTTTTGGCCGAGGTATTTCGGAGAGGGATCGCTTCTGGATAACGGGTGGCATAGTCCATTATAACTAATATGTACTGGTGCCCCCTAGCGGACTTGATTATAGGACCTACCAAATCCATTGCGATCCTCTCAAACGGGACCTCAATGATGGGTAGAGGGACCAGCGGGCTACGGAAATGTGGCATCGGGGCCAACCTCTGACACACAGGGCAGGAGGAACAATAATTTTCTACGTCCTTCATCACCCCCGGCCAATAGAATCTCTGTAATACCCTCTCTCGGGTTTTCTCTGTCCCCAGATGACCTCCAAGAATGTGCCCATGGGCCAACTCCAACACCAACTTCCTGTAAGGTTTGGGCACCACAAGCTGCTCAACGGTTTCTTCTGCCCTTTTTGCCACCCGATACAGTAGGTCCTTCTCTACGCTGAAGTATGGGTAAGTGCAGGTATTATCTGGGTCCACTAACTCGCCATCTATTTTCACTACGTTTTCCCGTGCCTTTATTAGGGCGGGGTCTTTCAACTGTTCTGTGGCAAAGTTTTCCCTGTGAACCTCAAGATCAGAAAACTCCACAGACGGTAGGTTTTCGTCTGAGGAGGTGGGCTCCTCTCCAGTTTCTTGAGTCTCCCCTGCCAATACTGATAAGGGAAATTCCGGAGAGTCCTCACCACTCTCAGGGGAGTTCTGGCTATCACATTCCTGGTACATAGGGGCACCAGTGAGGGGCTCAGGACATCCCACAGTTCCCAGAACTTCGGAAAATCCCTTCCCACAATGGCGTCATGCGGTAACTGAGATACTAAGCCCACTGGATGAGAGAGGGTACCTTTGGGGGTCTCGAAACACACTGTAGTCACTGGATACTCTCGGGTGTCCCCATGCACACAAATAACAGCTACCTTGCTATTCCCAGAGACCTCTGTTTTAACTAACTCAGCCTTTATCAGGGTCACAAGGCTACCTGAATCCAGCAATACCACAACATTTCTACCATTAACACACATTTTGCATAAATGTTTCTCAGTTCCTCGAATGGCAGTGCATGCGACTGTCGCACACAGCGACTGACGTCTGCCCGTCAGAAAGTCACACTGCATGGGTTCCTCCACAACCGGGCAATTGGCTGCAATATGTCCCGCTTGCCGGCAGCGGTAGCAAACGATCCTTCTTGCCGCCTCTTGAGCCGCTGATTTCCCAGGCTGTTCTCGCCAAACTTGGGGTAGAGCTCCCACCCTCTCACTCTCTCCACCCTCACCCCTTGGAATCCTCTTATCCGCCCCTGGGGATGGTCTGGTCTTAGGGTGGAAAGTCCGAGTGTCTCTGGAAGAGGCCGTCAGGTTCTCTGTAGCCAAGTATTTCTCCACACGATCCACAAGACCATCGGCCGTCTCTGGGTCTCCATGGCTTACCCACTTTTGGATGGCAGTAGGAAGAGCTCTCAAAAACCGATCCATTACAACACGTTCCACAATCTTTGGTGCGGACAAAGTCTCTGGCTGTAGCCACTTTCTGCTCAGGTGAATGAGATCATACATTTGAGACCTGGGGGGTTTTCCAAGCTGGAAAGTCCAGTTATGCACACGCTGAGCCCGGACAGCCTGGGTGACACCCAGCCTTGCCAATATTTCAGCTTTTAGCATCACATAGTCTTTTGCTTGGTCAGGCTCTAGGTCATAGTAAGCCTTCTGCGATTCACCCGTTAACAGAGGAGCCACCAGTCCAGCCCACTGCTCCTCAGGCCACTTTTCTCTTTCAGCGGTCCTTTCAAATGTGGTCAAAAATACCTCTGGATCATCCTCTCCAGTCATTTTTGTCAATAAACGACTCACCCCAAAGGACGCGGTATTAGTGGGACGGCTTTCCTCACTGGTCTGCGGACGTTGCTGCATTACTGCTTCCATCTGTTGTTGTAGTCTCTGCTCTTGCTTCTGCAACAGGTCTATGAAGCGGGCCTCAGATTGCTGCTGGGCTCGTTGCTGAGCCTCCAGACTCTGTTGCAAAGTTGCATTTGTCTGCTGCTGGGCTGCAAGGCTCCTTTGCAAACCTGCATTTGTCTGCTGTTGATTGGCATTTGCTAGAGCCAGCTGTTTCAGTATCTCCTCCATGCTGGCTTAAAAAAACTGCCACTGGTTCTCCACCAACTGTGAGGGGGTTAACTCGGCAGCGGGTGTGTCTGACCCCCGGGATGGGCTCCCCACACAAAACAGGCCCAGCAAACGGAGGTTGTGGTTTTCAAAAATCAAAAAGGTGCGGTTTATTTTCTATTTACAGTGACAAAACACAGCAAAGCAAAAGAAACATAACCAAAATAAATCCTGGTCAAGTTGACCTCTGACTAAACATACAGGTTTCCTAACTAACAACTGGGATCAGCCTAGTGCTGTCCTAGTCCCTAAGTCCCTGGTTTTAAATGTCCAAGCAAATAGCCACACAGGCTTTTTCTCACCGCACAGGGGTTCACTCTCCCTAGACAGTCCACACAGGTCTGGTTCCAGGCATGAGCTAACATCTAATGAAGCTGGGAGTTCTTATAGAGGCCTAAATGAGCTGACAAGCTTCAGCTGGCCTCATCAACTCCCTGTCTGCACGACGCCCAGCCCTCTCCCTAGAGGTATGAGTCATCAATGAGCCCACTAGCCTTATACAACTCTCCACCTAGTTGTATAAGTCGGCGTAAAGCCTGAATCTGGGCGAAATATATCTACCCCCCTGGATGCAACCAGGTGACTTTACCTTCCTGCTGTCACAATATATATATAAATACAGCTAATACAGCTTACAGATATGTATATATATGTAGCGATACCCCCAGCTAAGAGAGCCGCTGGTATGATGTTTCGGGCCTGTAATACACCGCTGTCAACCCCCAGCAATTGGCTCTACCCTCCCTTGGCACAGCTAGTAGGGGATAATAGGATTGTGAGACCTGTAACTTTAGGTCACGCAATCCGGCAATAAATGCACACAGTGATATGGTATAACTGGCACTGACCGTCCCCTCAGTAAAGTAATCACACCAACAACTTGTCTGCTTAATCCTAGTACTTTTACTGAACGAAATGGTTAAGCAGATAAACTGTATACATTAGCATATGCAGAGCCCTGCAATAAAAGGTATTCAGCAAATAAACAGATATACAATCCTGTACACACACAACTAACAGACCCCGCTTGCAGCTCCCCTCCCTCGTGGGCAAGATGGCGCCCAGCAATGTCTAAACTTAGAAGTCAGGCATGACTGTTCTATGTGTAGGTTCCGTGGAGATAGATCTTCACTAGCAAATGGTGGTGCACTTTTGGAAACAAATTGTAATCCACAGGAATAGGTACTTGTAAACTTGAGGAATAAAGTAAAGTCACTAATGCTACTCAATGCACTGTCCCTCCGGTGTGCAGATGCAAACTCTAACTGGTGAGTCCCGAACAACAAACACTGGGCCTAGAGATCCTGTACTAATCTCTGAGCAAGTGCTCTCTCACCCAACCGGACCAGTCTATGTCCATATCTTCCGTCGCTGTGTCTCGGTACACAGGTTCCACGACACCCGGGTCTTCGGTCCTCCTGGAAGTAGTAGATGGGTAGCAGGATGAGACATCCCTCAGGCTCCTCAGTGGAAATGGAAGGCTCTTTTGAAGCACAAGGCCTAAACTTCAGGCCCTGTCAGGAACAACAGACTCAACACAGAGTTCCACTTGCTGGGTAATGTCCAAAGAGACCGTACTCCGGTTTGCCCCTCGGTTAAATAGCCCACCCCAGCAGTCCTTGCACGGGGAAATGCACCCTGGGTATGGTAGTCTCTTGGTTCTTAAAGCAACACCCCGCTACTCACTTCCCACACTTAAATCTTTGGTCCCCAAAGATATTAGCATTATTTACAAACAATACAATTCATGGCTGCAAAGGAGCTGGGCAAGGGAACCTCCCACCAAACTTGGTAAAGGAGATTGTCTTGTCTACAGGTCATATTGGTGGAAGTGTTGTGGAGATTTTTATGGAGATGTATTTAATATGTATTGTCATAGTGTCACCCAGTGTTAGTACTTCCGCAACCCGCTCTAAAAGAGCTGATTGGGGTAGTCTGAGGCTGGTTGAATCCCGTCTGATAGGGGAAAACGTTTTGAGTGTGATGTTTGCAGGGTGCGGATATGTCCGCCAACGGGGGCCCTCTGTGCATTAGCATGGACGATCGTTAAGGAGGGGATATGCTCGCTCTGCAATGACATCATTGGTTATAGGCGGATGGGCGCTCTTGTCTCTGCTATGTCTGATCAACATTGGTTGGAATTCGTAGCGCGCATCTGCAGATAGCCTCCCTCCCCCATTCAATAATAGTATAATCTTAATATGCGTTATTCTATGGAATAGCGCAGAATAAGAATTCCTATCAACGGTAACTTTAGCCATCCTACGTTATTGTATTCATGTATGACATCTCCTGTTGGAAGGAATGTCCAGGTATTGTCATTTTCCTGTGAGGAGGGAACATCCTGTGAGGTTCCCGCCCATGGGGGAGGGGATTGGTTGCTGCAGCCAATCACCTCCTGTGTGAGATCTTTTGAGTTTAATAAAAGCCTATGATTAGGCGTCGGCTAGACAGTCTTTGCTGGAATGGCCTGATAAGAAGATAAGCTTTTGTGGTGCTGCCTTTCTTGGATGAATGATGGAATGAACGGTGAGTGGACTTTAGCAAACTTAGGCTTTAGATAGCATTATTGCAAAAAGATGAAATCTGATGTGTGCTTAGATAGCACAGGAATTATAGGCTGTGTGCTCTGTAAACAGCAGCCTGGAATTCCACAACAGAAGTGACCTGCCGAACTGTGCCAGAGAGTGAGCTGGGGTTGCCCTCCACCAAATGCACAGTGAAGGGGCCAGGTTTCTCTATTGTCCTTCTCGCAGTCACTACAGTATCTTCAGAGCATTCTCCCATCTGGGTGTAGGTTAGTTTTCAGGGAGGGCGAATAGCTCTTTTCACTCTTTGTTCCCTGGGGGCTAAGGTATCAGGCACAATGGGTTCTTCCATTCTTCCTTCCACTGGGACAGGTGTAGTGGATCCTACTGCTTCAGGGGCATCCAAATCCGGTGCAGAGAGGTACAAAGAGTCTCTTGGGTCTTCAGCTGGGACTGACTCAAGGGCATCTTCCCATTCCTCAGTCAGAGTACCCGATGGAATGAACTCAGCAGCTTCAGCATTTAGGGTGCCAACAATGGTAACTTCACAGGGTGAATGATCCATGACCATGGGTTCAGGTGCCTGAGTTGGCCATAGCCAGTCCAGTTCAATTTCCTCATCTTCACTCTGGTCTGTGACATCCATCTCTCCTGACAGAGTGGTTTGAGACCTGGTGTTGGGCCTAGGGATATTGGAGGTTGAAGGTGACTCAGGAGAATCCGGAGTAGAAGGTATCCGGACTGCTTCAGAGAGAGGCAGTAAGTGGTTTCTGTGCCAGGTTTTCAAGGGTCCCACTTTTCCTTCAGGTTTCAGCTGGTACACTGGCAAGCCAGGCAATTATTTACAAATTACATACGGCTGTGATTTCCATCTGTCAGCAAGCTTATGCTTTCCTGGAACACCAAGATTCCGCAACAGCACTCTGTCTCCTGGTTGCAAGTCATGGATCCGGACCCTGAGGTCAAAATTTTGTTTGTTCCGGGCTCCTCTCTGGTCGGAAGTGGCTTGTGCCTTCTCATAAGCCAGTCTTAAGCTTTTCCGCAGCCTGTCCACTAGGGATGAGCTTCGAGTTCGAGTCGAACTCATGTTCGACTCGAACATTGCCTGTTCGCCCTTTCGCCGAACAGCGAACAAATTGGGGTGTTCGCGGCAAATTCGAAAAGTCTATGGGAGAAATCTAAAGTGCTAATTATAAAGCCTAATATGCAAGTTATTGTCCTAAAAAGTGTTTGGGGACCCGGGTCCTGCCCCAGGGGACATGTATCAATGTAAATTATTTTTTTTAAAACGGCAGTTTTTTCGGGAGCAGTGATTTTAATAATGCTTAAAGTGAAACAATAAAAGTGAAATATTCCTTTACATTTCGTACCTGGGGGGTGTGTATGATATGCATGTAAAGTGGCGCATGTTTCCCGTGCTTAGAACTGTCTCTGCACAAAGTGTCATTTTTGAAGGAAAAAAAGTCATTTATAACTCACTCGCGGGTATTAATGAATTGTCGGCTTTTATCAATACATACAAAAGTCATTGATAAAAAAATAAAAAAAAGCGTGGGGGTCCCCCAGAATTCAATTACCAGGCCCTTCAGGTCTGGAATGGATATTAAGGGGAACCCCGCCGCAAATTAAAAAAAAAATGGCGTGGGGTTCCCCCAAATATCCATACCAGGCCCTTGAGATCTGGCATGGATTTTAAGGGGAACTCCACCCCAAATAAAAAAAAATGGCGTGGAGTCCCCCCAAAAATCCATAACAGACCCTTATCCGAGCACGCAACCTGGCCGGCCGCAGGGGAAGAGGGGGGGACGAGAGAGCGGCCCCCCCTCCCTCCTGAACCGTACCAGGCCACATGCCCTCAACATGGGGAGGATGTCCCCATGTTGATGGGAACAAGGGCCTCATCCCCACAACCCTTGCCCGGTGGTTGTGGCGGTCTGCGGGCGGGGGGCTTATCGGAATCTGGAAGACCCCTTTAACAAAGGGGACCCCCAGATCCCGGCCCCCCCTATGTGAATTGGTAAGGGGTACATTGTACCCCTACCATTTCACGAAGAAAGCGTAAAAAAATGTAAAAAAAAAACACACAAATATCTTGAAAAAGTCCTTTATTAAAAAAAAACAAAAAACATTCCAGCGATGAAATCCAGTGTCCCGCGGCGATCCCGATGTCCAGCGCCGTCCGTCATTGGTTTTGCCTGAGCGGACCTGATGGGGAACTTCCTCCTCAGTGTTTTAAATGTATAGACCCGCCCCTTCTAAAGTTCCCCATCAGGTCCGCTCAGCGGACCAGATGCGGAACATGAGAAGGGGCGGGTCTATACATGTATTACCAAAGTGAGAGAAGTTCCCCATCAGGTCCGCCCCCTCGGTATGTCGGACCCGCCTACGTCATTGGTTTGAGCGGGGAACTTCCTTCACTGTGTAATTTAAATTACACAGTGAAGGAAGTTCCCCGCTCAAGCCAATGACTTAGGCGGGTCCGACATACCGAGTGGGCGGACCTGATGGGGAACTTCTCTCACTTTGGTAATACATGTATAGACCCGCCCCTTCTCATGTTCTGCATCTGGTCCGCTGAGCGGACCTGATGGGGAACTTTAGAAGGGGCGGGTCTATACATTTTAAAACACTGAGGAGGAAGTTCCCCATCAGGTCCGCTCAGGCAAAACCAATGACGGACAGCGCTGGACACCGGGATCGCCGCGGGACACTGGATTTCATCGCTGGAATGTTTTTTTTATTTTTTTTAATAAAGGACTTTTTCAAGGTGTTTGTGTGTTTTTATTTACATTTTTTTACGCTTTCTTCGTGAAATGGTAGGGGTACAATGTACCCCTTACCAATTCACATAGGGGGGCCGGGATCTGGGGGTCCCCTTTGTTAAAGGGGTCTTCCAGATTCCAATAAGCTCCCCGCCCGCAGACCCCCACAACCACCGGGCAAGGGTTGTGGAGATGAGGCCCTTGTCCCCATCAACATGGGGACATCCTCCCCATGTTGAGGGCATGTGGCCTGGTAAGGTTCAGGAGGGAGGGGGGGCCGCTCTCTCGTCCACCCCTCTTCCCCTGCGGCCGGCCAGGTTGCGTGCTCGGATAAGGGTCTGGTATGGATTTTTGGGGGGACTCCACGCCATTTTTTTTAAAATTTGGGGTGGAGTTCCCCTTAAAATCCATGCCAGATCTCAAGGGCCTGGTATGGATATTTAGGGGGAACCCCACGCCATTTTTTTTAAAATTTTCGGTGGGGTTCCCCTTAATATCCATTCCAGACCTGAAGGGCCTGGTAATTGAATTCTGGGGGACCCCCACACTTTTTTTTTATTTTTATCAATGACTTTTCTATGTATTGATAAAAGCCGACAATTCATTAATAGCCGGGAGTGAGTTTTAAATGACTTTTTTTCCTTCAAAAATGACACTTTACATGCATATCATACACACCCCCCAGGTACTAAATTTAAAGGAATATTTCACTTTTATTTTTTCATTTTAAGCATTATTAAAATCACCGCTCCCGAAAAAACTGCCGTTTTTAAAACTTCTTTTTTGCATTGATACATGTCCCCTGGGGCAGGACCCAGGTCCCCAAACACTTTTTAGGACAATAACTTGCATATTAGCCTTTATAATTAGCACTTTAGATTTCGAACGTTCGAGTCCATTGTATTTAATAGGGTTCTAAAGTTCACACAAACATTTTGTCTGTTCGCAGGTTCTGGTGCGAACCAAACAGGGGGGTGTTCGGCTCATCCCTGCTGTCCACGTATACCTTGTGTGAAGCAGCCGATGTGTGTTCTATCGAAGTGCCAAAGGCCAGGTCTACAGGTAGTCTTGCTTCCCTACCGAACATTAGTCTATAAGGGGAGTATCAGGTGACATCACTAGTTGTTCTATTGTAAGCATGCACTATGGCAGCTATATGCTTGCCCCAATGTTGTTTTTCCTCGCTGCTCAGGGTCCCCAGCATATTCAACAAAGTTCTGTTAAACCTTTCTGGTTGGGCATCTCCTTGTGGGTGATAAGGGGTTGTGTGAGTCTTCTTTATGCCTAAGGAATCCAATAACTTCCGGATCAGTCGACTTTCGAAGTCCCTCCCTTGATCCAAGTGAAGGCGTTGAGGTAGTCCGTAATGTACAAAATACTTCTTTATGAGTATCTTGGCCACAGTGGAAGCCTTCTGGTCTTTAGTTGGAAAGGCCTGGGCGTATCGGGTGAAATGGTCGGTTATTATGAGAACATTTCTGTAACGGATCTCAGATACCCCAGATGGGCACATCCGCCAGACTTGTGTCTCCTGTCCTCCAAACGCACCCGCAGCCTGCAGATTCGCCATAACCAGCCCTTAACCCCTCAATCACGAGACAATCCACACAGGTGTTGAGGGTTAAACATGCAGAGCATTAACTGTTTATTAAATCCAAAACATACACTTTTACACACAGTTAGGGACACTCCCCTTAGCCTTGTCATAGAGGGGGGGTAGGGGACAAGGAAGAATCAATGGGAACTGAACACTTGTACATTGAAACAGAGACTACAGATAAACAAAGGGATTATGATAAGCAGGCAACCCCTCAATACACATCCCCTGCGGAGAGATGTCTGCAGTCCAGACCATTGTCTGTGTGCCATGAACCAACACAGCTAAACACAGCAACAAGAGGGGGGGGATGGGGGAGAAGGGATGTAGCATTACATTACATTATCTCAATGCCAGCTTCTCCCCGAGTCTCCAGTCTCTTCCGGGCCATAATCTGTGGGTAGGAGGCCCGCCCTCAGTCCCTTCCAAAGCACACAGTGACAGTGGGTTCTGTCACATTTCTCCCCTTTTAAAAACAGACGAACCAGGTTCCTGACCCCGAACTGGTCTGGACCTGCGTTAGTCGCAAACTTCCACCCCAGGCCACCAGGAAAAGGAAAAGTACGTCTCTGGGGCTGGGGAGCAAAATCGCACATACGGTCTCCCGTGAATAAAAACAGCCGCTGCAGAGTGGGAACAGCTGTCCGCACTCCCGTGATCTGGGGCTGGGTTGCAGATATTGAGGGGAGCTGAATAATCCTCTGCCCCGATGCCAGCGCTTCAGCTTGTAGGGAACATAGGCTGGCAGTGCTATGCAGTTGGGGAGGAAAAGGTTCTTGCTTTTCTCCTGGAGTAGCTAACAGCCGCTGAGGAGGTATCTTGCAGGGACTGTCTCCCGGACTCTCCGTCTCTTTTTCTGATGCTGGGCAGAGGCCAACATCGCTCTGCCCCGTAGCCAGTGCTTCTGCTAGGGGGACATATACAATGGTAGAGTTCAGCAGCTGAAGAGGGGGAAGGATTTTCTCCCCTCCTGGTTCTGTGACCAGCTTCTGAGGCGACTTCTGACAGGGGCTGTCTCCCAAACCCTCCAAAAATCTACTGAGGGCTGGGTCGGGGCCGGTAACACTCTGCCATGCAGCCAGTGCTTCTGCTGGGGGGATATACACTGGGGTAGTGTCCAAGTGCTGGGCAACCAGCTCACTGAGGTCATCCCTCGGACTCCCTGGATCTAACTCTGAGGGTGGGCAGAGGCCCGCGGCACTCTGCCCTGCAGTCAGCGCTTCTACTGGGGGGATGAACATTGGGGTAATGTCCAATTGCTGGGGAGGGAGAATTGCTTCCTCCACTCCCGTTGGGGATATCTGCTGTTGGGGAAAAGGCTCACGAAAATCATCTCTCAGACTCTCCGGATCCAACTCTTTTTCTGATGCTGGGCTGAGGCTAGTGGCACTCTGCCCTGTAGCCAGCGCTTCTGCTGGGGCACCGGATGCAATACTCTCGACTTGCTGCTGATCACCATTTACCAGCCTTCCAGCGCCAGTCTCAACTTCCCCTTCTGAGACCTTTATGCTATTATCTTGTCTCTCTGCTTGGGGAACCTCTGGTGCGTTCCGGCATTCTAGCACTCGCAGTACCCTCTGTATCATCGCCGCTTCTTCCATTGCGGTTAGGACGGGAAAACGTAGGGGCACTCCTGGCCCCATTTGCTCCGCATCTTCGTGACTGTCCGCTGTTTCTCCAGGACAGTCCCAGGCAACGGGAGCCATGCCAGGCTGCTGATCACCGTCAAACAGCCGCTTGTAGGCAATCTCAAGCTCCCATTCCTGCTCAACCAGGAACTCCAATTCCTCCAGGTCACACGCCTCTTCAGGGAGGTCCAGCACCTCATCTCGGAAGTCCAGGATGTTTTCCAGCCGCCACTCCTCATCGCTCCCAAAGTCTGGGTCTCCGTACATTTTTGATGGAGCAGCCCCACGCCGCCGTAGCCAACGCCTTCTGTCGGGCTGCCGTCTGCTGTACTTGGCCACAGTTGAGCCGCGAACCACCGGAGGGCTCTGTAGCTGGCGTCCAGCCTCATCTCCTCCTGGACCAATCTTCCAAGCTCCGTCTTCCACTCATCTCGTGGTCGTTCCCTCAGGAACACCTCTCGCGCATGGTACTGCGTCCAGTACATCTCTGTGGAGGAGGGAAGGATCTTCCCCTGATGGCGCCGCTCGTGGCTTAGCGTTTCATGCCAGAGTTGCCAGCGGATCACATCCTCCCAGCCGAGCATGGTGCGCTCTGTCGCTGGTCCCCGATGTTGCTTCCGCATGCCTTGCAGCCTCCTCTCAAACTCCGCTCTCATGCTGGCTGGTCCCCGTATTGCTCCTCGACGGCTGCCCAGATCTTGAATCCTGGTGGTGGTTTGGATGGCCCGGACTGCAGGAGACATCCCACTGCTGCCACCACTGTAACGGATCTCAGATACCCCAGATGGGCACATCCGCCAGACTTGTGTCTCCTGTCCTCCAAACGCACCCGCAGCCTGCAGATTCGCCATAACCAGCCCTTAACCCCTCAATCACGAGACAATCCACACAGGTGTTGAGGGTTAAACATGCAGAGCATTAACTGTTTATTAAATCCAAAACATACACTTTTACACACAGTTAGGGACACTCCCCTTAGCCTTGTCATAGAGGGGGGGTAGGGGACAAGGAAGAATCAATGGGAACTGAACACTTGTACATTGAAACAGAGACTACAGATAAACAAAGGGATTATGATAAGCAGGCAACCCCTCAATACACATCCCCTGCGGAGAGATGTCTGCAGTCCAGACCATTGTCTGTGTGCCATGAACCAACACAGCTAAACACAGCAACAAGAGGGGGGGGGGATGGGGGAGAAGGGATGTAGCATTACATTACATTATCTCAATGCCAGCTTCTCCCCGAGTCTCCAGTCTCTTCCGGGCCATAATCTGTGGGTAGGAGGCCCGCCCTCAGTCCCTTCCAAAGCACACAGTGACAGTGGGTTCTGTCACAATTTCCATGTCCACTCAAATCAGGTTCCAGACAAAGAAAATCAATGCATACCAAGTCCAAGGGCCCTTGGCTTTGCAGGTGGCCCATTAGGGCAGCTTGATGGGGCAGTGTTTTTCTTTGTATACAGCGAGCACATGAGTGACAGTACTCCTCCACTTCAGCCCGCATACAGGGCCAATAGAATCTGCTCCTTATGAGCTGAAAGGTTCTCTCTGCTCCTAGGTGGCCATGGTTGTCATGTAGGGCAACCATAACAGTCTTTCAGTGTTTTTCCGGCAGGAATAGTTGCCACTTGTCTTCTAGGTCATCAGAGGGGCCCCTTTGGGAGACCACCCCTTGATGCACCTGCAACCTGTCCCATTCTTTGCGCAGTAAGCGGGCCTCCTTTTGAGGGATCATGCAAGAGTCTGTCCGGATCCTGGTCTTCTAAGGCTTCCAAAGCCAATCTTCCCAATGGGTTTTCCAGCTGGTCCCGTCTTATATCCTTCTTCGATAGTTTAGGCAAGTCCTCTTCACCAATCTGAGTTACATCACAGTAATATTTGGGCACTCCAACAACTGAGACTCCAATTTCTTCTGCTCTGGATCCTCCACTAGCCTGGAGCTCCGCTCCCTGACACAAAGCCTGTACCCCCTCTGGGGTTACCTGGGTCCAGTCTTCTGCCATGTAAGTGGGAGCATGAGATCTCCGGGACAAGGCATCGGCATCTCGGTTTCCAGTTCCAGGCCTGTACTTCAGGCTGAAATTGAACCCTGAGAGGGCTGCCAACCAACGGTGTCCGGCGGCATCCAGTTTGGCTGTGGTTAGAAGGTAAGTGAGTAGGTTATTGTCTGTTTTAACCACAAAGTCAGCTCCATATAAGTAGTCCTTCAGTTTGTCCACCACAGCCCACTTCAAGGCCAAAAACTCCAACTTGTGTGTGGGGTAATTCTTTTCAGCTGGGGTTAAACTCCTACTCACATAAGCAATGGGTCTTAGCTGCTCTTCATACTCCTGATATAATACTCCTCCCAAACCATCATGACTGGCATCCACGTGTAATTCACAGGGCTTTTTGGTGTCTGCATAGGCCAAGACAGGGGCAGTGGTCAAACTCTCCTTCAACTTAGTGAAAGCCTCTTCACACTTCTCAGTCCACTGGTCTTCCATGACTCCCCCGGTTTCCTGGGGCCTGAGTCATCCTCCTCTCCTTCTGTCTTCAACAGCTCGTTCAGAGGCTTGGCAATTCTTGCAAACCCCTCCACAAACCTGCGATAGTAGGAGCAGAACCCCAGAAATTACCTAAGCTCAGTCACTGTGGTGGGCCGGGGCCAGGAGGTGACTGCCTCCAATTTGTCGGGATCTGTAGATACTCCTTCTTCAGACACTATGTGTCCCAGGTAATGGACTGAAGACTGGTAGAACTGGCACTTCTCCCAGGAGAGCTTGAGTCCCTCCATCACTGAGTCTCTTCACGACCTTCTCTAGCCTCTCCTCATGCTCCTCCAGAGTCTTCCCAAAGACGATGATGTCATCTAGGTATACTAGGACTTCAATGAGATTCATGTCTCCCACCGTCTTCTCCATCAGCCGCTGGAAAGTGGCAGGAGCTCCCGGCAGACATTGAGGCATACGGTCGAATACATAGAACCCCATTGGGGTAATGAAGGCTGTCTTCTCTCTGTCTTCTGGATGCATTGGAATTTGGTAGTACCCGCTCTTCAGGTCCATTACACTGAACCATTTGGCTCCAGACAGACTCTGCAGAGCATCCTCTATTCTTGGAGTGGTGTATTGGTCAGGTATAGGGATGAGCTTCGTGTTCGAGTCGAACATACGTTCGACTCGAACATCGGCTGTTCGATCGTTCGACGAAGATCGAACGATTTGGGCCGTTCGCGCCAAATTCGAGTGACGCGAACGGCCCACAATGCACTACGCCATCGCAGTGTCATCCAGGCGCTGTGATTGGCCAAGCATGCACTGTGACCCCGCATGCTTGGCCAATCACAGCGCCGGCAGCGAGGAGAGCAATGATTGGCCACAGGCAGGATGCCTGTGGCCAATTATTGCTGAGGGTGTTTAGTACACGCCCCACACTATAAAAGGCCGCCAGCACGGCGGCCTAGTGTAGTGTGTTCCGGAGCAGGGATAGAGCAGCATAGGCAGGGACAGTGACTGTTATTTCTTTCTTGCTTAACCTGGATTCCTTTAGTTTAGGGAAAGAGAAGGATAGGTAGGGAGAGTGTCAGTGTGTTTTGTGCTTGTGCTATAGTGTGCTTAAAAAAAACATTTATTCTAGGGACAGAAAACTGTAGGTAGGGACAGTGTCAGTTTCTTTCACTCTGCAAGTCCTTGTTTCCAGGGACCTGGAAGGACAGTGAGTGAATTGTCCTTGTGCTATATTGTGCTTAAAAAAACATTTATTCTAGGGACAGAAAACTGTAGGTAGGGAGAGTGTCAGTTTCTTTCACTCTGCAAGTCCTTGTTTCCAGGGACCTGTAAGGACAGTGAGTGAATTGTCCTTGTGCTATATTGTGCTTAAAAAAAACATTTATTCTAGGGACAGAAAACTGTAGGTAGGGAGAGTGTCAGTTTATTTCACTCTGCAAGTCCTTGTTTCCAGGGACCTGGAAGGACAGTGAGTGAATTCTCCTTGTGCTATATTGTGCTTAAAAAAAACATTTATTCTAGGGACAGAAAACTGTAGGTAGGGACAGTGTCAGTTTCTTTCACTCTGCAAGTCCTTGTTTCCAGGGACCTGTAAGGACAGTGAGTGAATTGTCCTTGTGCTATATTGTGATTAAAAAAAACATTTTTTCTAGGGACAGAAAACTGTAGGTAGGGAGAGTGTTTTTTTTCTTTCACTCTGCAAGTCCTTGTTTCCAGGGACCTGTAAGGACAGTGAGTGAATTGTCCTTGTGCTATATTGTGCTTAAAAAAAAACATTTATTCTAGGGACAGAAAACTGTAGGTAGGGAGAGTGTCAGTTTATTTCACTCTGCAAGTCCTTGTTTCCAGGGACCTGGAAGGACAGTGAGTGAATTGTCCTTGTGCTATATTGTGATTAAAAAAAACATTTTTTCTAGGGACAGAAAACTGTAGGTAGGGAGAGTGTTTTTTTTCTTTCACTCTGCAAGTCCTTGTTTCCAGGGACCTGGAAGGACAGTGAGTGAATTCTCCTTGTGCTATATTGTGCTTAAAAAAAACATTTATTCTAGGGACAGAAAACTGTAGGTAGGGAGAGTGTCAGTTTATTTCACTCTGCAAGTCCTTGTTTCCAGGGACCTGTAAGGACAGTGAGTGAATTGTCCTTGTGCTATATTGTGATTAAAAAAAACATTTTTTCTAGGGACAGAAAACTGTAGGTAGGGAGAGTGTTTTTTTTCTTTCACTCTGCAAGTCCTTGTTTCCAGGGACCTGTAAGGACAGTGAGTGAATTGTCCTTGTGCTATATTGTGCTTAAAAAAAACATTTATTCTAGGGACAGAAAACTGTAGGTAGGGAGAGTGTCAGTTTATTTCACTCTGCAAGTCCTTGTTTCCAGGGACCTGGAAGGACAGTGAGTGAATTGTCCTTGTGCTATATTGTGATTAAAAAAAACATTTATTCTAGGGACAGAAAACTGTAGGTAGGGAGAGTGTCAGTTTATTTCACTCTGCAAGTCCTTGTTTCCAGGGACCTGTAAGGACAGTGAGTGAATTGTCCTTGTGCTATATTGTGATTAAAAAAAACATTTTTTCTAGGGACAGAAAACTGTAGGTAGGGAGAGTGTTTTTTTTCTTTCACTCTGCAAGTCCTTGTTTCCAGGGACCTGTAAGGACAGTGAGTGAATTGTCCTTGTGCTATATTGTGCTTAAAAAAAACATTTATTCTAGGGACAGAAAACTGTAGGTAGGGAGAGTGTCAGTTTATTTCACTCTGCAAGTCCTTGTTTCCAGGGACCTGGAAGGACAGTGAGTGAATTGTCCTTGTGTTATATTGTGATTAAAAAAAACATTTTTTCTAGGGACAGAAAACTGTAGGTAGGGAGAGTGTTTTTTTTCTTTCACTCTGCAAGTCCTTGTTTCCAGGGACCTGTAAGGACAGTGAGTGAATTGTCCTTGTGCTATATTGTGCTTAAAAAAAACATTTATTCTAGGGACAGAAAACTGTAGGTAGGGAGAGTGTCAGTTTATTTCACTCTGCAAGTCCTTGTTTCCAGGGACCTGGAAGGACAGTGAGTGAATTGTCCTTGTGTTATATTGTGATTAAAAAAAACATTTTTTCTAGGGACAGAAAACTGTAGGTAGGGAGAGTGTTTTTTTTCTTTCACTCTGCAAGTCCTTGTTTCCAGGGACCTGTAAGGACAGTGAGTGAATTGTCCTTGTGCTATATTGTGATTAAAAAAAACATTTTTTCTAGGGACAGAAAACTGTAGGTAGGGAGAGTGTTTTTTTTCTTTCACTCTGCAAGTCCTTGTTTCCAGGGACCTGTAAGGACAGTGAGTGAATTGTCCTTGTGCTATATTGTGATTAAAAAAAACATTTTTTCTAGGGACAGAAAACTGTAGGTAGGGAGAGTGTTTTTTTTCTTTCACTCTGCAAGTCCTTGTTTCCAGGGACCTGTAAGGACAGTGAGTGAATTGTCCTTGTGCTATATTGTGCTTAAAAAAAACATTTATTCTAGGGACAGAAAACTGTAGGTAGGGAGAGTGTCAGTTTATTTCACTCTGCAAGTCCTTGTTTCCAGGGACCTGGAAGGACAGTGAGTGAATTGTTCTTGTGCTATATTGTGATTAAAAAAAACATTTTTTCTAGGGACAGAAAACTGTAGGTAGGGAGAGTGTTTTTTTTCTTTCACTCTGCAAGTCCTTGTTTCCAGGGACCTGGAAGGACAGTGAGTGAATTGTCCTTGTGCTATATTGTGATTAAAAAAAACATTTTTTCTAGGGACAGAAAACTGTAGGTAGGGAGAGTGTTTTTTTTCTTTCACTCTGCAAGTCCTTGTTTCCAGGGACCTGGAAGGACAGTGAGTGAATTCTCCTTGTGCTATATTGTGATTAAAAAAAACATTTTTTCTAGGGACAGAAAACTGTAGGTAGGGAGAGTGTTTTTTTTCTTTCACTCTGCAAGTCCTTGTTTCCAGGGACCTGTAAGGACAGTGAGTGAATTGTCCTTGTGCTATATTGTGATTAAAAAAAACATTTTTTCTAGGGACAGAAAACTGTAGGTAGGGAGAGTGTCAGTTTCTTTCACTGTGAAAGTCCTTGTTTCAAGGGACAGAGAAGGACACCTGAAGGTAGCCCTTATTGCTTTTTTCCCATCTCCCTGCAGGCCATCTATTAGAATGTCTGGAAGGCAAACAAGGAGAGGCAGACAGTCAGGAGGCAATAAAAGAGGGCAAGCAGGCTCTGTGTCTGGGGGCAACAGTGCTGGTCGTGGACGCGGTGCATTGTCATCAGCACATGGCCATGGGACACGCTTGTCCTTCTTTTCGGCAGCTGGACATGTTGAGCCACATCATGCCGAAGACTTGGTAGAGTGGATGACCAAGCCCTCCTCCTCCTCCTCATCCTCTCTCACCCAGGCTCAGGGTACTGGAAAAGCAGCTGCCAAAGCGTCGTCTTCCCTGGTATCAATGTCAGACAAATCATCAGTCACTCCTTCCCTAGACCCACCATGTCCTCCTCCTGAGGAGTCCCCCGAACTGTTTCAGCACAGTGTTGGGTACATGCTCCAGGAGGATGCCCAGCGTTTCGAAGGGTCTGATGATGAAACCCAGCTAGAGGAAGGCAGTAGCGTGAGAGCAGACAGAGGGGATGCTCAAGAAGGACACCAATCTGGCAGTCATGTTCCAGCAGCTGCAGCATACTGCCAGATTGGCTCCAGTGAAGAGGAGGGAGGGGATGATGAGGTCACTGACTCCACGTGGGTGCCTAATAGGAGAGAGGAGGAGGAGGAGGATGAGGAGGAGGCACATCTCCAACGAGGCAGGATGCCCTTTGGTGGCCAGCGTAAGGGCAGTACACCGACGGAATCACACCGCAGAGCTCCGCCTGTGCAGGGCGCTGCCTCTGCCCGTCATTCAAAAAGTTCTTTGGTGTGGGCCTTTTTTGAGGCTAGTGCATCAGATCGCACAGCTGCTGTTTGCAACATATGTCTCAAGCGTATATCGCGTGGCCAAAACATCAGCCGCTTGGGTACCACATGCCTGACCAGACATATGTTGACCTGCCATGCAGCTCGTTGGCAAGCCTACCTCAAAGACCCACACCAAAGAACAAAGCGGACCTCTCCTTGCACCGCATCAGCTGGGATCTCCAACCCCACTATAACTTCAGTCCTCTCTGAAACATGCACTGAGAGGAATGAAGGTGTAGAATTAGGTGTGTCACAGCCAAGTACTTGCGCCCACTCTGCTAGCAGTACACCGACGTCCGATTCTAGCAGGCAAATTTCCCTGCCCCAGCTGCTGGACCGTCGAAAGAAGTTCACTCCCAGCCATCCACATGCCCAGCGGTTGAATGCTAGCTTGGCTAAATTGCTAGCGCTTCAACTGCTGCCTTTTCAGTTGGTAGACTCGGCCCCCTTCCGTGAGTTTGTGCAATGTGCAGTTCCTCAGTGGCAGGTTCCCAAACGCCACTTTTTCTCACGGAAGGCTATTCCGGCTCTCTACCGGCATGTGGAAGGCAATGTCTTGGCCTCGCTGGACAGGGCGGTCAGCGGTAAGGTGCATATTACCGCTGACTCATGGTCCAGCAGGCATGGACAGGGACGTTACCTTTCTTTCACGGCCCATTGGGTCACTCTTTTGGCAGCTGGGAAGGATTCAGGACAAGGTGCAGTAGTGTTGGAGGTTGTCCCACCGCCACGCCTCCAAAATGCTACTACTGGTTGTGACACACCTCTCTCCTCCACCCCCTCCTCTTCTTCTTCCTCCATGGCCTCTTCCTGTGGTTTGTCCTATGAACCAGCGGTGCTCCGTAGCCGTTCACGGGGCTACGCAAGTACGCAGGCAAAAAGATGCCATGCCGTGCTTGCGCTGGTGTGTTTGGGGGACAGAAGCCACACTGGGGCAGAGGTCCTGTCTGCTCTGCAGGGCCAGGCCGAGAGGTGGTTGACGCCACGCCAGCTTAAGCCAGGAATGGTGGTTTGCGACAATGGCACCAACCTCCTCTCCGCCCTCCGACAGGGACAACTGACCCATGTGCCCTGTGTGGCTCACGTCCTTAACCTGGTGGTGCAGCGCTTCTTGGGCAGGTACCCGGGCTTACAGGATGTCCTGAGGCAGGCCAGGAAAGTCTGTGTGCATTTCCGCAGATCTTATAATGCCAGTGCTCGCCTGGCTGAGCTGCAAAAGGAGTTGAACCTGCCCAAGAACCGCCTTATATGTGACATGCCCACCAGGTGGAACTCAACGTTGGCCATGCTGCAGCGGCTGCACACGCAGCAGAGGGCCATCAATGAGTACCTGTGCGACTACGGCACCAGGACAGGGTCAGGGGAGCTTGGTTTTTTTTTCTCCACGCCAGTGGGGCATGATCAGGGATGCATGCACTGTCCTGGCACCATTTGAGGAGGCCACGAGGATGGTGAGCAGTGACAGTGCATGCATCAGTGACACTGTACCTCTTGTCCACCTGTTGGAGCACACGCTGCGTGGAATAATGGACAGGGCACTTGAGGCAGAACAGAGGCAGGAAGAGGAGGACTTCCTTGCCTCTCAAGGCCCCCTTTACCCAGACAGTGTTCCTTCTGTCCCACCCATCGCACAGGAAGAGGAGGAGGAGGAGGAGGAGGAGGAGGAGGAGGAGGATTGTGTCAGCATGGAGGTGGAGGCTGGCACTCAGCATCATCAGCAGCAGTCTTTTAGGGATGATTTACAGTCCCAAGAAACCAGTGGACTTGTACGTGGCTGGGAGGAGGTGGCTGCGGATCATGTCGTCCTTAGTGACCCAGAGGACTCCGGAGCGAATGCCTCAGCAAACCTACGCTGCATGGCCTCCCTGATCCTGCAAAGTCTGCGGAAGGATCCTCGTATTCTTCGGATCAAGGAGAGGGACCATTACTGGCTGGCCACTCTCCTTGATCCACGGTACAAGGGTAAGGTTGCGGACCTTATGTTACCGTCGCAGAGGGAGCAGAGGATGAGACAACTCCGGGAGGCCTTGCAGAAAGGTCTGTGCAACGCGTTCCCAGAGACTGGGAGGTTGCAAACTCCTGGTCCTGGACAACGAGTTGCTGAGGCTTCGGCCAGTCAAAGAAGGAGCGGTGGGGAAGGTGGCCGTCTGACCGATGCGTTCAGACAATTCTTTAGTCCGCAGCCCCAAAGTATGATCGGTTCCAGCAACCATCGCCAGCGTCTGATAAACATGGTGCAGGAATATCTAGGGGCAAGGTCAGACTTGGACACCTTCCCCACCGAAAATCCTCTGGCTTACTGGGTCTTGAGGATGGATCACTGGCCAGAGCTTGCACAGTATGCAATTGAGCTACTGGCCTGTCCTGCATCCAGCGTTCTTTCGGAACGCACATTCAGTGCTGCTGGAGGATTTGTCACGGATCACAGGGTGCGCCTGTCCACCGACTCGGTTGATCGACTGACTTTCATCAAGATGAACCAGTCTTGGATCACCACCAGCTACCACACACCTGATGCTGATATAACAGACTAATTGATTTTAACATGTCACATCCCTTCAAGACTGATGCTGATGCTGAGTGCCTGTGCTGTTATGTTGACTGGCTATCCTCCTCCTCCGAGTCCTCAATGATACGATTGATGATGATAGCTTGTAAGATCATTTTTGTTTATGGGTGCCGCCACCAGTGCCTAACGCCCAATTTTTCAGCCCCTGTTTAACAGGGGCGTGTAATTACAATTTTTGAAGCAATACTTTGCAACAGGGCTCATTGCTGTGCTCCAAGTACAGTATCTGTGAGGAGTTGCAGTGTTGTGCCACCAGTGCCTAAGGCCCAATTTTTCAGCCCCTGTTTAACAGGGGCGTGTCATTACAATTTTTGAAGCAATACTTTGCAACAGGGCTCATTGCTGTGCTCCAAGTACAGTATCTGTGAGGGGTTGCAGTGTTGTGCCACCAGTGCCTAAGGCCCAATTTTTCAGCCCCTGTTCAACAGGGGCATGTAATTACAATTCTTGATCTAATAATTCACAGCAGGGCCCATTGCTGCACCCACCAAGAGTAACTGTCAGGGCTTACAGTGTTGTGGCACCAGCACCACCATCAAAGGCCCAATTTTTACTACCACTGTTCAACAATTATATGTAATTAAAATTCCTGATATAATAGTTGACAGCAGGGCGTTCCAGCACCAACCAAGAGTAACTGTGAGTGCTTACAGTGTTGTGCCAACACCAACAACTAAGGGGCCTATTTCTGCAGAGTATATACGGCAGGTCCCTACTTTCAAACATCCAACTTACAAACGACTCCTACTTGCAAACGCAAGAAGACAACAGGAAGTGAGAGGAAATCTACCACTAGGAAGGAAAATTCTCTCCTGTAAGAATAAATATGGGAGAAAGGTGTCTCCTCTGTACTGATGCTTTATCAGCAATCCTTGTTTCAAGAAAAACACCACATTTCAAAAACAGTTGTCATTGGGACGGAAAGTGAGGTGAAATGTTCTGAACAGGGGCACAGACAGCAAAACAAATGTTACAGGGGTGATAACCCTTACCTATGTTTTCCAAAAAGTTTAAAAATAGATTTTTGGTCTGGAGCTACACTTCAACAATGTACCTGTTCAAAATTACAAACAGACTCTACATAAGAACAAACCTACAGTCCCTGTCTTGTATGCACCGCCTGTATAGGGCTGTTCAGAGTATATAGGGCCTTTTTTATTTTATGTGCGGGGTTCCCCTTAATATCCATACAAGACCCAAAGGGGCTGGTAATGGGCTGGGGTAGGGGGGGGGTCATGGGGTAGCTATGCCATTTTTCTTAAAGAATTTCATCCATATTACCGGGACCAGACATTACATTAAAGCCGCAAGCAGTTTTAAATGGCTTTTTTTTCCTTTAGAAGTGTCATTTTGTGCAGGGACAGTTCTAAACACGGGAAACACGTGGCACTTCACAGGCATACTTTAGACACCCCCCAGGTACGATATTTAAAGGAATATTTGACTTTTTTTTTTTCACTTTATGCATCATTAAAATGACTGCTCCCGAAAAACGACCGTTTTTAAAACTTCTTTTTGCATTGATACATGTCCCCTGGTGCAGAACCCGGGTTCCCAAACCCTTTTTAGGACAATAACATGCATAATAGTTGTTATAATTAGCACTTTAGAATTCGAACGTTCGCATCCATTGTATTTAATAGGGTTCTAATGTTCGTTCGAACTTTCGGTCCGTTCGCGGGTTCTGGTGCGAACCGAACCCGGGGGTGTTCGGCTCATCACTAGTCAGGTATTGTCTTCCTGTTGAGGGTCCTGTAGTCTATACAGAGTCTCAATGACCCATTCTTTTTCCTGACTATCACAATTGGAAAGGGGAATATGGGCTCTTGGATTCCTGGATAACACCAGTTCTCTTGAGCTCTGCAAGTTGCTCACGCAGATCTTCCAAATCAGCCAGGGGGACTCGCCGGACTCTCTCCCTAAAAGGTTTGTCTTCTTGTAGACGGATCTTTTGCGTGGCACTTTTCGCACATCCTACATCAAACTCATCCTTGGAGAAGATCTTCCGCCACTTTGCCAACTGGGCCCTGGCCCTATCCTTCCATGCCGGGGGTAGGGCCGGGTTCTCCAAAGTGGGTTCCCCTCCTTCTTCCTTCTCTAAGTCGGGCAAGGCAACTGGGGTAGCGGGATTCACTTGGCCCAACAGCATCCGGGCTGGAATCTTCACAGGTGAGTCAGTGGTGTTTCTGATGCTCACTGGCACCCTGCCGTTTGCCTTCTTCAGGACTCTCAGCGGGACTACTTCGGGGATTACCTCCAGTCCTGGGTGGGTATCCAGAGGGTCTGGTTCCAGGACTACAAAGGGGCCAGGTTGTTCCCAGGTGAGCTTCACAGTGGCCCTCAAGCAGGCTACTTCACCAGGCTGCAACACTCTCTCTTTCTTTTCCAGTCTTCAAACTTTCCCCACCCCCACTTCTGGGGCCTTCTGTTCCAAGACCAATTGCTGATAGGCCAACTGCAACATGGGGTGGATTCTGGCTGTTGAAGCGCCATGCTCTTGTGCTAGAGGGGCCAGTAGTCTCCTGACCAGGTCAGTGTTTGTTCCTATTATCAGAGAACTTTTGTTGGCCCCTGGTGGGCGAGGACAGACTACTGCCAGGGTGTCAAAGACCTCTGCCTCTCCTGCTACTGAGGGGTCGAAAGCCAATCTAATCGGGAGGTAACCGTCATAAGGAAAGCTCTGGGTGCCAATTCCCCATATTTCCAAGTCTTCTAGCTTCTGCAAGGGCAAATGTCTCAGATGCTTTTGGTAGAAATCCCGATACAGGAGGGTTACTTGAGCCCCTGTATCCAGAATGGCCTTCGTGTAGACTCCCTCCACTTGAATGGGGACCACTGGGGAGGGTCCCACTAACTTGGCTGGAAACTTCTTCGGGGAGGCCTCTTTCCCTGGGCCCATGGGTTTGGCCTTTGGTGTTTTTTTCTTTTTCCATCTTTTCCTGGATCTTAATCCCTGTTGGGCCTGGTATGCTTTGATTTCTTGCGATTTTTGGGGTTTTACCTCCAGGTGAGGGGTATTAAGTGCTTTTGATGGGGAATTGTTCCCCTCACTTCTCGGCTTCTCTTGCTTTCTGATTCCAATGGAGCTTGCTGGAAATGATGGGCACCCTGTTGACTCCTTCACCGGGGCCCTCTGGAGTTTTCCGCCGGCTGGCGGTAGGTGCCTCAGGTCTTCCTTGGACTGGGGCACACTCGCCCAAAATGGCCAACTCCTCCACAGTTAAAGCAAACAGCTTCTCCTCTATCCCGCGGGGAGACTGGTGTTGAAACGCTCTGGTACAGCTCCTTCTTGACTTCTTCTTTTTCTCCAACTCCTGAGTTCTTGGCCATTAAAGAGGTCAGCATTTCTTGGGTCATCTGTAACTTTAAGACCGCCACCTCCGAGTCCCGTTCAGTGGCCATGGCGGATCGGACCCCAACTGAGGGAGGAAGAGTGGGTTTCTTTTTTTTTTTTACTTTATATTCTTTATTGTTTTTCCATGTTACAAAAAATACATACACATAATATACTTTAAAATTGTGTTCTACAGTTAGTCACCCCCCCCACACCCTAACCAATCCCTTTTCACATTCCAAAAAACAGAGAAAGACGAAACCAAAAAATACATTCTACCACACTCTTATGTTATTGCCGAGAAAGAACTATATTGCTTTTACTTTATTTCGTTTTCTCTCTCCCCCTGCTTCCATTCCCCTTTTCCCTTCCTTCCTCTTGGTCTTCTAACATATTTACCTTCTCTGCCCAAGGTCCATAGCTTCTCTTTCTGCCCCTCCTCTATCCGCCCTTCCTATCTCAGCCATCTGGTTTCCGCCTTTAGGTCCATTCTTTTACTCTTCTTCCTTACCGCGCCCGTTAGGGCGGACACCCCATTTTCCTCAACCAGGGATCCCACAGTGTTTTAAATTTTTTATAGTTACCCCCGTTTGGTCAAAACTACTTTTTCCTTCCACATTGTTGCATTTATTACATTGACCCACTCTGCTGATGTCGGTGCTTTCTGTGCTTGCCAGTTTTGTGCTATTACCTTCCTGGCCTGGAACAGGCATCTCAGCACTACTTTCGGAATGTCTTTTTGTCCGTGTCTCTCCTCTATACCCAATAGGCACACCCTGGCCTCCGGTTCCAGAGCTGTCCCAAAGGTCGTATTTATGATGTGCAATACCTTAGCCCAGTACCTTTGTAACTTCGGGCACTTCCACATCATGTGTATGAGGTCCCCTGTATCTTGGCATCTGGGGCACTTATCATTTGCTCTCCTTCCAAACATGTGTAGCCTTTTTGGGGTGTAATAAACTCTGTGCACTAAGAACAGATGTGACACTCTCTGTGATGGGGAGAGTGATACCACTGTCCCCTATTCCAGTATCCGTTCCCATTGTACAGTGGTTATAGGGCCTATATCCTCTTCCCACTTTGCTTTATTCTTACCCAACCTCTTCTCAGTTATAAAACCCCCCTTAATCTGTGAATATAATTCTGAAATAAGGCCTTTTGATGTTCCTGTCTTAATTAACCGTTGGAGGTGGGGAATTCTTTGCCAGCACACCGGGTGTGTTTTAAATTGGGCTTGAAGTGCGTGTCTTATCTGCAGATAGGTATAAAACAAAGAGTTTGGGATGGCGTACTCTCTGCTTAGTTCTGAAAATTCTTTTAATATATTGCCTTCATATAACTGCATCAATCTGGTTATACCTCTCTTTTCCCATTCCTTTAACTTTCCCATAGCTTGGATTTCTGGTAGGTATTTATTTTCCCAGAGAGTTGTATATTCTGTTAACCCTTTATACCCCATAGCTTGTTTACCTTCCCGCCATGTTCTTATGGCCGCCTTCAGTGTTGAATTCTTAACAGGAAAATAATCAACCTCCAAGTTTTCTATTATGGTGTTGTGTGGGGCCCCCATTAACATCATTTTCCCACTGGCCCCTCCTCCTCCCTCTATTGTACATCCCCTCAGATGCTGTAGCTGGGCCGCTATAAAATATCTATAAGGGTGTGGGATAGCCAGCCCTCCCTCTTTTATTGACAGCTGTAATACTTGGAGACTAATTCTTGCCCTGCCCTTCTTCCAGATTAATTCCCTGAAAAGGGTCTCTATTTTTTTGAACCAGGCCTTCCCAATACATACTGGGGCATTATGAAGCACGTAAAGTAGCTGTGGCATCCAAATCATCTTAATGAGATTACTTCTTCCCGCTACTGACAGAGGAAGACGTTCCCAGATGTCGGCCTTTTGCTTAAACTTAGCTAGTAGTGGCTTTAAATTATTATCAATGTATTGTTCTGGGTCTCGTGTCACCACTATCCCCAGGTAATCCATTTTTTCCGCCACCTTTAATAGAGGGATGCCTTCACAGACGGTGTTATCTACTGGATCCACCGGCAGAAGTACAGACTTCTCCCAGTTTATCACCAGGCCCGAGAATCGACCAAATACTTCTACCATCTGTAATGCCATTTTTAGTGACGTTGAGGAATCCCCCAAAAAAAGCAAGATATCATCCGCATAAAGTGCGATTTTCTCCTCCCCCATTTTCCTCTGAAATCCCTGTATTGCCTTTTGGGATCTGATCGCTATTGCTAAGGGCTCTATTGCTACCGCAAAGAGAAGGGGGGACAGGGGACATCCCTGCCTTGTCCCCCTCTCTAACCTAAAACTCTTTGAGTATTCATTGTTAATTTTTATTTTTGCGCTTGGGGAGTTATAAAGCGTTTTTACCCATTTAATAAAGACAGAGCCAAATCCAAATTTCTCTAACACGTGCCAGAGGTAATCCCATTCTAGGCTATCAAAAGCCTTGATAGCATCCAGGGATAAGATAGCTCTGCCGCTTCTGTTCTCAGTTGGCGTCTGTAAGTTCAGATACAATCTTCTGATATTGGTGCTGGTATTCCTATTAGGGATGAATCCGGATTGATCCGGTTGTATTCATTTCTGAATATATTTATTCATCCTGGCTGCCAGCACTTTAGCCAATATCTTAACGTCTGAACACAGCAATGAAATTGGTCTATAAGATGAAGTGTCTAATTGATCTTTCCCCTCTTTTTGGAGTACTATTATGGTGGCCTCTGACATTGAGGCTGGCAGCTTCCCCCCTTCTACCGCCCAATTCAGCACCCTTAACAGTTCCGGGAGGAGCACCTCCCCGTACTGTTTGTAAATTTCCACCGGTAAACCGTCTGGCCCAGGGGGACTTTTGATTAGACATTTCCGCTACTGCTAATTAGAGTTCCTCTAGGGTTATCGGGGACTCAATAGCTCTTCTATCTTCCTCAGTTAAGGCCGGTGTTTCTATCCCCCCCAGAAATTCATCCATTTGTAACGTCGCATCTACCCTCTTTGACTTATATAAGTCCTGATAATAAGCCTCAAATGTTTCCAAAATTTCAGATGACTGAGAGGATATCTCTCCCCCCACCTTCCTTATTGCAGGGATACTAGAGGGGGCTGAGTTAGTTTTAGCCAATAGGGCCAGTGTATGGCCTACACTCTCCCCTTCTGCAAAGGTACTCTGTCTTTGAAATAGACGTTTGTTCTCTACTTTCCTTACCACTGCCATTTTGTACTCCTGTTGTTTCTCAAGCCATTTCCTTTGTTTCATCGACATTGGATCCTCCACATATTGTTCTTCTGCTTCTCTCACCTCTTTCCTAATCTTCTCTTCCCATTCCCTAGAGTTTTTTTTAATTTTGGCTATTTGTTGAATCAATATTCCCCTAAGGAAGGCCTTTAGGGTGTCCCAGATCACTCCCACCGGCGCTGTCCCTTCGTTAAAGCCCACCATCTCACTCAATTTTAAATTTATTTCCTCTGGTTTTCCCATTAGTTCTAACCAGAAGGGGCTTATTTTCCAATTGCTTGGAGGGCACTTTTTCCCTGTGTTTATAGTCAGCACCAGTGGTGAGTGATCCGACACCCCTCTTGGGCAATAAACAATTTTGCTAACCCGTTACAGACTCATCTTGTTTCCTAGGGCCATATCTATTCTAGATAATGTGGAATATGAGCTTGAGAAACAGGAGTACTGCCTCTCATCTGGGTTTCCCATTCTCCAGATATCGCACCATCCGACCTCTTTCAAAAACTGTGTTAAACGTCCCTCTCCCCTCCCGATCATCCGTATCCCCGGTGGAAATCTGTCTACTGTCCTGTCCAATACTGCGTTAAAGTCCCCAACTGCTATTATGTAGCTTTCTTCCTTATTTAGCGCAAATTCCGCAAATTTATACAAGATCTCCATATTAAAAGGTGGCGGAACATAGATATTTGCCAATACATATGGTTCATTTTCTATCAAGCAATGCAAAAAAATAAAGCGCCCCAATTCATCCAACCTGACCTCTCTACAAACAAAAGACACCCCCCTTTTCACCAGTATACTCACCCCCCCTAGAGTAAGAAGAATAAACTGAATGATACTGGCATTGATATTTCCTATTGAATAATTTCACCTTTGTTTCTTTTGTTAAATGGGTCTCTTGGATGCAAATTACCTCCACCCCGTACCATTCAAATGTGGAAAATATTACAGCTCTTTTTATTGGGTCACCCAACCCCCGGACATTCCAGGAGCCTATATTAAATGTTTTGGGCCACATACCAATACAGTCGCATAATAACTACAAAAAAAAGAAAAACAAGCATATAGGAGCAAGAGACCCATCTGGGCCCCACAGAGTTCAACCTTGGGCAAAAGAGAGTTCCATGTTCCATTGTACAAAAAAGGAGGAGGTGCTAAACCAGAATAAACTTCGGGAGAAATCCTTAATGTGCCAATCACAATAAAAAAGAAAAAAACAGCAAAAAACTGAGAAAAAAAAATGAAAAAATAAACAGATACAGAGAAAACCGATTACTCTGCTATTCCCTTTTTGTCCCTGATCTGTTACTAAATTAATTTTCTTTAAGTATAAAAAACAACCCATCTTTTAATTTAAACTGTAATATTCATAATTTTGTGCACCAAGCGGGGAAGCCTTACTTCCTATCATAACAAATAAATGAAAAAAAAGTTGATAGTGCAAAAAAATAAGGGAAGAATTACTTCTTTTAAATGTGTCTTTGCTAAAATGTGGGTTACCCCGAATTACCTTCATCTCATGTTTCCCTCTCTCCTGTGTTTGAAGTGTGACATTTGTGAATTTGTGCAATTTTATCCCCCCCTTCTGTCTCCTACCCCACCCCCCACCCACCCTCCCTCCCTCCACCCCCCTCCCTCCACCCCCAGCCTATCTAGGCATACCCTAGGGGCTGTACTTGTGACCACTACCTGCCATCCCTCCCTTTCATACCCCTCCAAATTCATATCCTCTTATGACCTTCCCCCTCCTCTCCCACTATTCCCCCCCCCCTTTCCCCCCAAAGAAAAAAAAAGAATTTTTGTGCATCGGAGAGCTTCATATTTGGTGTTTCCTATTCATGCATTCATGTGTTTGGTGCTAAGCTATAAGGATTCATCCCCTAATTTGTAAAAAACAAACAAAATAATTCCCCCCCCCTTTTTCCCCACCACCCCCATCCCTCCAAAGGAGCCGTTTAGTTAGTTCATAGTGTATTCCAATCTTCCCGAGATTGAGACCTTATCTAGACTCTCCCATCAGTATAGTGTCTATAGTTTAGTTTTATTTTCTTCCAGCCACTGTGCTGCTTTCTCCGGTGAATCAAAGAATTGAGGGCCCTCCAAAGTCATTATCCTTAGACGTGCTGGGTACAGTAGTGCATATGTAATTTTGTTTTTTAAAAGGTTACGTTTGACTGATATGAACTCGGCTCTACGTTTACTTAATTCCGGCGAAAAATCTGGGTATAATGAGATTCTTGACCCTTTATAGAAGATGTCCCCCTTCTCTCTTGCTTTTTGCAATGCAGTTGTCTTGTCAGTGTAATTAAGAAATTTCACTAGTAAGGGCCTGGGGTATCCATCTTTTAGGTGAGCTCTAAATGGAACTCTATGGGCTCTTTCTATCGCAAAGAGAGGTGAAAAGACATTCTCCCCAAACGTATCTCTGAGCCAGTCCTCTAGAAAACGAATAGGGTGGGTACCTTCACTGTGTTCCGGGAGGCCCACCACCCATATATTGTTCAATTTCATCAAGATTTGATGCCTGCCACCCCATTTGTTCTTTCATTGCTTTAATCTCTTGTTTCAATGGGTACACCTCATCTTCCACTTGGCTCATTCTCTCCTCTACAGCTGTTGTCCTTAACACCGTCCTCTGCCGTTCTTGGCCCATAGATACTAGTTGCTCCTCTATCCCTTTTATCTGTTTGGATACACTATCCAATGACCCTCTACATGCGTTCACGGCCCAAAGTACTTCTTTTAGCGTTGGCTCTTCCTCCCCTGGTAGAACAGCATCCGGGGCTACTACAGGAATTGCCATTGAAATTGTTGCAGGTACAGCCATGACTCCCAAAGTCTCTTCCACAGAGCCCTTTTTACTCCCTGTTTTTGGGCCTGTTGTACCCATGGCCTAGGCTTTTTCTATCTGCCGCTGTTCCTGTTTGTTTTTTTCCCTGCGCTTGCTGATGTTGAGTCCCTTTACCTGGTGAGTTTGCCAAAGTATGGGCAAACCTCTCCAATTTAGCTGCTGTAGCTGCCGCCGCTATTTGCATTGCTTTCTCTTTCTCTTTTGCCGAGCGCGTTGTTTGAGACCCCCCACTCTCCAGATTAAACTGATCTTTCTTTGATGACATCCTTTATCCTGTGTCCTTGGCCCGCTGCTGATGGCTACTGTTTAAATATATTTGTTTAAATATATAATGTAGCTGGAATAGAAATGAAGGCCTAGGCTAAAGGTAACTAGGGACAGAGTAAGATTTAATTTGCTTACAGGTCCCAGTTTAATTCAGTTCCAACAGTGAGATACAGTACAGTCCTTTGTTTCTATCGCTCTGACACCGGCTATTAGCAGGGGGATCAGCCTTGGAACGGTTTCACTTAGCACAATTCATAAGCCTTAATGCACAGTTCATAGTATTCAGTTCATAGTGTTTCAGGTGCATAAGTGTATATGGTAACCTCCACAACTGCCCCCCCCCCCCCCAGCAGTCTTCAGCAATTTAACTTTTGCTAGCGTGACTACTGCCGCTGCTGCACTTTTTTAAACACTCTTGGACACTGGCTCACTGGCTCACTGCTCACTGCTCAAATCTGTACAGGTTGCACATACCGGTGTGGAGTAAGTCTCAGGGTCCCCCTCTGCTTTCCGCCGTGTGAGTAGCCGTGCGAGTAGCCTCTGTTCCCGGCGTGCTGATCTCCTTTCCTCCTCTCCTCTCAATTCGTAGCTCCCTCCACACAGTTCCCAGGATTACGGGGGTGAAGCTGCTATTGGTGCACAGGGCTCAACGCTGGAAGCACATCCGCATCACCCGGCGCGTCCTCCTCCACAAGGTATGAGGGAAAAAGGACACTGTAATTGTGTCCAACGGTGGGGCATCTAACACCAGCCTCCTTGCATTGCCATTGTCTGGGCGGGGGGGTAGAACAGGGGAGTAGAATGGGTGGAGGTCACACAAACATCTTCGCTCCTTGCTCCTCACACACACCCGCCCCCTCCATCAACATCCGGTCACGCCCCGGCCGGAAGAGTGGGTTTCTTGGTCGCCTGTTGGTCTTTCAGCAGAGCCTCTTCATCCCTTATTATTCGCACAAGGTCCGGGTAGTTCAGGGACATGACTCCTCCAGAGGTTTTCAGATGGAGCCAGACAGGATCAGAACATAATGCTCCCCTTAAAATCTGCTTCATCCTAGCCGCATCTATGGCTTGTGGCAGCATCCCCTTCTAAAGGACAATTTGGCACAGCATCTTGTTTAATCTGCGAACATATTCAGACAGTCTTTCTCCTGGCTGTTGAAGGGTGTGCTCAAACTGGTAGACTAAATCAACCACTTTTTCCAATTGGTCAAATTCTTCCTGCAACATAGTTAAATAGTCATAGGCAGTACAAGCAGCATTGCTGAACCTAAGGTTCTTCACGGCTTCAGCAGCAGCACCCTTTAAACTTTCACTTATGCGCTGCTTCTTTTGGGCTTTCCGGTATTTCCCATCCTTCCACAGCCTGCATCGCTTGTTCAATCCAGGTGTCGAAATCCTCTTCCCCGAGTGGTACAGGTTGTTTTCTTGAAAAGATCCTGAGCTTCCGGTACCCGGCCTCTACATGCACCGTACTACTCTTCTGGCACTTCGTGACAAGGTCCCCTAAAGCATTTTAAAGTTCAGGGCCTATAGTGGTTAGAGGTGTCCCCGGGGCTATCATCTCTTTGGGACTCTTTGGAATTTTGGGTGATTGCGGAGGTTCCTTCTTTATAACCTTTGCGTGCGCCAAGCGGTACGTCTTATTGCCTATGGACTGCACACTCTGACCTCTAAATTCTTCTGGCACTTCATCCCTCCACTCTATCAGCGCGAAGGTGCGGGAATTCTCTTTGTCTGGCCTGAGGTCAATTAACCATCCTTTATGGTCCGGGGACAGGAGCTCTATGAGCCGTTCTATGTCACTCCCCGACCAATCCTCTCCAGGGAGTTCAATCACTGCAGCCATGTCCAGGGAGACATCAGCGGATAAGCACCACTGGGTCACCATTAACGGGTCCATGCCGGTACTTCTGGCGGGCTTTATTGCAGCATACAGGTATCCCGGACTCTGAGCCCCCACGTGTAGCGATACCCCCAGCTAAAAGAGCCGCTGGTATGATGTTTTGGGCCTGTAACACACTGCTGTCAACCCCCAGCAATTGGCTCTACCCTCCCTTGGCACAGCTAGTAGGGGATAATAGGACTGTGAGACCTGTAACTTTAGGTCACGCAATCCAGCGATAAATGCACACAGTGATATGGTATAACTGCCACTGACCGTCCCCTCAGTAAAGTAATCACACCAACAACTTGTCTGCTTAATCCTGGTACTTTTACTGAACGAAATGGTTAAGCAGATAAACTGTATACATTAGCATATGCAGAGCCCTGCAATAAAAGGTATTCAGCAAATAAACAGATATACAATCCTGTACACACACAACTAACAGACCCCGCTTGCAGCTCCCCTCCCTCGTGGGCAAGATTGCGCCCAACAATGTCTAAACTTAGAAGTCAGGTCTGACTGTTCTATGTGTAGGCAGAGGCGGCTCTCTAATTAGGCAAAAAAGGCGGGGGTCTAAGGCAGGGGAGGCTAAAAATGCTGCTTGCTCTGAAGACAGCCGTGACACCCGCCGGCCGCCGGTACACTGTCTGCAGCAGAGCGAGTATGATGTGAGTGAACCGACCGCCTGACCGACTCATTAACTTCCCTGTCAGGCAGAGTGATCTCCGCCCGACAGGAGCTTCCTAGTCCCACCCGGCGTGATGTCATTCAGACCGGGAGGCGGGAAGAAAGAGATGAACAGATAGCTGCTGTGAAGACCCGCAAGGAGCCAGTGAAGCCCCGTGCAAAAGTGCAAGTAAGTTTGCAGAAGCTAAAAAAGGGATTTTTATAACAGCTTACCTGTAAAATCCTTTTCTTGGAGTACATCATGGGACACAGAGCGACTTAGTCATTACTAATGGGTTATATAGATACCTTCAGGTGCTGGCACTGGCAACTTCCAAAACCGGAAGTACCCTCCCCTATATAAGCCCCTCCTTATCCGGGAGCACCTCAGTTTTGTAGCAAAGCAATCAGTGTCCCAAAAAGAGGGGTGGGAGCACTGTGTCCCGTGATGTACTCCAAGAAAAGGATTTTACAGGTAAGCTGTTATAAAAATCCCTTTTTCTTTTTCGTACATCACGGGACACAGAGCGACTTAGTCATTACTAATGGGACGTCCCAAAGCAATGCCAAATGAGGGGAGGGATACACTATGCATAAGCTGGGCGCCATCAGGCATGAGGATCTTTTGCGGCCTGCAACACACTGCGCCCAAAGGCGACATCCTCCTGACTTCTAACGTCTACCTGGTAGAATCTAGTAAACGTGTGTACTGAAGACCATGTTGCGGCCTTACAGACTTGAGCCAGGGAGGCCTGGTGATGCACTGCCCATGAAGTTCCAACTGCTCTTGTGGAGTGCGCCCTAACTTTGAACGGAGGCGGTCTCTTTCTCAAGCCATAGGCTTGTATTATGACCTGTCGAATCCACTTGGCTAAAGTAGATTTTGATGCTGCCTGACCCTTTCTGGGGCCTTCCGGCAGAACAAACAAAGTATCCATTCTACGAATCTGAGCAGTGGCTTTTAGATAAGCTTTAACTGCTCTTACTACATCCAAAGAATGCAATAACTTTTCCTCTACCGAGCTAGGTTTGGGGAAAAAAGAAGGAAGAACCACATCTTGGTTCAAATGGAACCTCGATACCACCTTAGGAAGAAAGGCTGGATGAGGACGTAATACTACTCTGTCCTTATGGACAACCAGATATGGATCCTTACAGGACAAGGCGGCTAATTCCGATACTCTTTTAGCCGAACAAATGGCTACTAAGAAAATCAATTTCCTGGTGAGAAGAACCAAGGAAATGTGTTGCAATGGTTCAAACGGTTGTTTCTGTAAAACCGACAGAACCAGGTTTAAGTCCCATGGACATACGGGAATACTAATCGGAGGGCTAATACGCATCACTCCTTGTATGAAAGCTTTGACTAAAGAATGCAAAGCCAAGGGCCTTTGAAAAAATATTGACAAGGCCGAAATCTGACCCTTGATAGTACTCAAGGCAAGCTTCCTATCTACAGCCCACTGTAGGAAGTCCAGAATCCTACCTATTACGTACTTACGTGGATGCCATTTCTTGGCCTCACACCACGTGATGTACGCCTTCCAGATCCTATAATAGATCTGCCTGCATACCGGCTTCCTGGCATTGATCATGGTAGATACCACAGAATTAGAGAGCCCTCTCTTTTTTAGAATGTGGGCTTCAATAGCCAGGCCGTCAAACCTAGGGCTGGTAAGGAAGGGTGGTATATCGGTCCTTGCGAAAGCAGGTCCGGACGATGTGGGAGGGTCCAAGGACTCCCCACTGACATTTTTACAATCTCCGCGTACCATGCCCTTCGGGGCCACGCTGGAGCCACCAGAATCACTGGTTTCTTTTCTACCCTGATTCTGCGGATTAATCGCGGTAACAATTGTGGCGGTGGGAATGCATATATCAGCTTGAACTGATCCCAAGGGAACACTAGGGCATCCGAGCCGCAAGCTAGGGGATCCCTTGTGCGAGACACAAATCTGTCCACCTTTGCGTTGAATCTGGATGCTAGCAGATCTACATCCGGTGTTCCCCACCGCTGGCATATTGCCTGGAAAACCTTGGGGTGAAGAGACCATTCCCCCGGGCATAATTGCTGGCGACTTAAAAAGTCCGCTCTCCAATTTTCCACTCCTGGGATGAAAACCGCAGATATGGCTGGGACATATCTTTCTGCCCATTCCAGGATGCAATTCGCTTCCCTCTGGGCTGCACGACTCCTGGTGCCACCCTGGTGATTGATATATGCCACTGCTGTGGCATTGTCTGATTGAATTCTGACAGGGGACCCTTGGAGTTTGGATGTCCATGCTACTAGGGCATACCGGGCTGCTCGTATCTCTAAGAGATTGATGGGCAGGGCCTTCTCTGCTTCTGACCACTTGCCCTGGAGAGACCATTGCTCCAGTACTGCCCCCAGCCTATGAGGCTGGCATCTGTAGTGACCACCTTCCAAGAAACCGGACTGAAGGGTTTCCCTTTTTCCAGATTCTGGGGCACCAACCACCAATGGAGGCTCTTGCGAACGGAAGGGGACAGGGACATTGGTAAGTCTAAAGCCTGAACTTTTTTGTTCCAGGCTGACAGTATGGCCCTCTGCAAGTTCCTTGAATGGAATTGACCGTAGGGTACTGCTTCGAATGAAGCCACCATTTTTCCCAGCAGCCTCATGCACAGGCGTATGGATGGTTTTCTTTTTGTACCCACTAAGTGGGTCAAATCTTTTAAAGACGACACCTTCTCTGGAGGTAAGAAAATCTTTCTCTGATTTGAATCCAGCCTTAGCCCTAAGTATTCCAGACTTTTGACTGGTCTTAGAGCTGACTTGTCCCGGTTGATAATCCAACCGTGATATTCCAGATACTTGATTGTCTTGTGAATAGCTACTTCCAGCTTTTCCACTGAGTGGTCTATTAGTAGCAGGTCGTCTAGATATGCCATTATCGTTACACCTTGTGTTCTTAGATTGGCCAATAGTGGGGCCAGAATTTTTGTGAACACTCGTGGTGCTGTGGCCAGACCGAAAGGTAAGGCTCTGAACTGAAAATGGCGCCCTTCTACTGCAAAGCGTAGAAATTTCTGGTGGGCCGGAAAGATGGGAATATGCAGATAAGCATCCCTTATGTCGATCAAGGCTAACCATTCCTGCCCTTGTAGGGCGGTGGCCACCGATCGGATCGACTCCATCCGAAAAGTCCTGATATTTAGGAACTTGTTTAGCCCTTTTAGATTTAATATGGGCCTCACGTCCCCATTTGGTTTGGGGACTGTGAAAAGGTTTGAGTAAAACCCGAACCCGCTTTCTTCCAGGGGAACCTTCATGATTACACCTTGGAGCAATAGTTGTTCTAGTGCCAGAAGGAGGGATCCTCTCTTCTGGGGATCGCTTGGCACGTTTGACCTCATAAATTGGGCAGGAGGAGTGTTTTTTAACTCCAGCTTGTATCCCAGACTTACTGCGGAGAGCACCCATCTGTCTCTGATGGTGTCCCGCCAGGTCTCTGTGAACAACTGAAGTCTTCCCCCCACCCGATTGAGTGGGGGCAACCCTTCATGACTTGGGGGGAGGTTTTGTACCTCTCTTGACCCAGGGTTTCTTGTTACCCTGTGATTGTCCCTGATTTCTGCCCCCTGAATTTGACCGCGGAGGCCGTCGGAACTGTTTCACAGCCGATGTGCCAGGGACTGGAGAAGTAGGCCTCTTAAAAGAAGGACTTCTACTCTTGTTCTTAACCGGTAAGAGTGAACTTTTACCGGCAGAAATTTTCTGGATATATTTGTCCAGATCTTCTCCAAATAAGCGTTCTCCATGAAATGGGAAGCTAACCAGCAATTTCTTACAGGGAGCTTCAGCAGACCAGTTTTTGAGCCATAGAAGCCTACGCATATGTACTACAGACAGCGTAAAGCGGGAGGCCTGTTGGATTGTATCCTTTATGGCGTCCACCGCAAAACACAAGGCTCTAGGTAGGTCAGCTAGGGCAAGAGCCTGCTGATCTGGTAAGTCCCTTAAGACTTGTTTCAACTGATCTTTCACCGCTTGGCAGACTCCAATCGCTGCTACCGCAGGTTGTGTCACCATGCTTGCTGTAGAGAAAGCAGATTTTAGTAAAGACTCCAATTTTTTATCTATTGGGTCTTTGAACATTGGAACATTATCTACTGGACATGTCAGTGATTTGTTCACACAAGAGATGGCTGCGTCCACTGTAGGGACCCTCCATTTTTTTATAAACTTATCCTCCATGGGATAGATCACTGGAAATCTCTTGGGGGGAGTAAATATTTTATCAGGATGCTCCCAATCCTGGTAAATAAGCCCTTCCAATAAAGGGTGGATTGGGAAGGAACAGACAGCCTGGGGAGCTTTCAGCGACCCCAGCGAGGAAACCGTAGTGGTTGATGGTTCCGCCAGAGGCATTTTAAATGCTGATCGGACCATGTTAGTCAGAGACTGAACCCATAATCTTTCAGCCTGAGATGCTGAGAAAGGTTCTTCCACTGTTGATTCCTCTATAACTGAATCAACCTCATCCTGATCCCCTTCAGGTAGGTCGATCTCTGTGTGGGGCTGTTCCTCCACTAACAGGCACTCTGAAGGAGGAGACGGAGATCGGACGCGCTTTCCCTGTGACAGGGAAGCAGCGATCAATGCTGTTAATCTCTCTTCCAATCCTCCCAGAGTTGAGGAAAAAACCTCCTCTGTTATATATACAGGAGCAGGTGGACTGGGGACAGCCGCAGCACCAGGCACTCCTGCGGGGTTCCTACGGCTACTGACCTCTGAATTTTCAGGGGAGATTGGTGCAGTACAAGCATGCCCAATATTCTCAGAGCCCGATGGAGACCCCTTTGGCTTCCTGGAAGACTTATTTCCGGAGCGTCTGGACGACATATCCTTTAAGCACAAAGCTGAGGTATTCCCGTCATCATACACCAATTTTGCTGGTAATAGTCTAACACAGTTGCTGCTATATACCAGCTGGTGTCACTAAAGTGCCTTTCTATGGGGATGCCTGCATCAACCGCCTCTGTGTGCCACCGTTTTGTTGCTAGCTCTGTTTGCATCCAGCTGACACTTTGTACTGTGTCTTTTATACATACTGGGATGCCTGCACATGCGCAGAAGCGCCGCAGCGCGCATCGAGCGTCATCCACCCGCCCCGCCCCTTTTTCTTCATAGGAGGCGCGTGCATGCGCCCGCGCGCGCGCCCGTGCGCCATTGGCGCCCTTTTCGAAACCAAGCAGGGACTAGGAGCCAGGGCCCTTTTTGCCGGAGGGCCTGTGCGGTGGATGAGCGCAGCAACAGGGCAGAGGAAGTGGATTCCCACAGAGAACTTACCAACTGCCTGGATCTTTTGACTTGAGAAAACCAAAGATCCACATAACAAGAAAAAATGGACCACAGCGGCCTCTAGTGGTTTAACACAGGTACCGCGGTCCTCTTTTTTTTTTTTTTCTTGACTACTATTAAAATTTTACATTTTCCAGTAGTTACAGGCATACACAGATATTAGCGGGAATACCGTTAGGTAACAGACAGAAAGACAAATTAGGCTTGGGGGTCCCCCAATAGAACCAAGTTCCTGGGGGCCCCCACTTACCTGTTCCCCGCCGCAGGACTCTGTTTGGTCCACAGAAGCCCAAACTTCACCTATCACGGCAGGCATTGTAATTAAACCTTCAGGGACCGGGTTCCCAAGGATTCCACTCCCCTGGACCTGTATAGCACCCTGCACAGAAAACATCTTGGTCGTGGGTATGACCAGAGCTCTGGATCCCAGGGTCCAGCCCTCCTAAGAGAGGCATTACAGGCAAAACCTTGCTCTTCTGTTGCAAGGCCCGGGTACCGACCGTTTAGCTATGAAGCTTTTTTGGTGGGATCCGGAACAGCTTACTAAGGCCCGTAAAAGAACCTGTACGCAAGCCCAGTGAAAACACATGTTACTCTTTGGCCAACACCTTAGACACTGGCAAAAAACTGAGGTGCTCCCGGGTGGGAGGGGCTTATATAGGGGAGGGTACTTCCGGTTTTGGAAGTTGCCAGTGCCAGCACCTGAAGGTATCTATATAAGCCATTAGTAATGACTAAGTCGCTCTTTGTCCCGTGATGTACGAAAAAGAAAAGGCAGTGTTGTCACAGAGGCTTAGCTGTGTCAACCTGCCTGAAGTATTTAACTCTTTGGGGGGAGGGGGGGTTTACATTGGTATTTGTAATATGCAGCATGGAGGGGGTTGTTGCATTGCTATACATTAGTGACCACTAGCGGTTAATTAACCCCCTTGTGCTGCATTTGTGGTACCGGTATCAGAGTTAATTAACCCCTATATGGTGCAGCATCAAAGGGTTCACAAACTCTGATACCTGTGACACTAATGCAGCACAAAGGGGTTATTTACTGCCACTGGTCACTAATGCATCAGTGGTCAGTGGTGTATTTGATACTACCCACCTACTGTATATACACTTCACACCCCTCTCATGTACATACTACCCCCCACCATACACTCTGCACCCCTCTCATGTACATACTACCCCCCACCATACACTCTGCACCCCTCTCATGTACATACTATCCCCCACCATACACTCCACACCCCTCTCGTGTACATACTACCCACCGCCATACACTGCGCCCCTCTCATGTACATACTACCCACCTATATACACGCTGCACCCCTCTCGTGTACATACTACCCCCCACCATACACTCTGCACCCCTCTCATGTACATACTACCCACCTATATACACTCTGCACCCCTCTCATGTACATATTACCCACCTATATACACTCTGCACCCCTCTCATGTACATACTACCCCCCACCATACACTCCACAACCCTCATGTACATACTACCGACCTATATACACTCTGCACCCCTGTCATGTACATACTACCCACCTATATACACTCTGCACCCCTCTCATGTACATACTACCCACCTATATACACTCCACAACCCTCTCATATACATATTTCCCACCTATATACACTCTGCACCCCTCTCATGTGCATACTATCCACCTATATACACACTGCACCCCTCTCATGTACATACTACCCCCCACCATACACTCTGCACCCCTCTCATATACATACTACCCACCTATATACACTCTGCACACCTCTCATGTACATATTACCCACCTATATACACTCTGCACCCATCTCATGTACATACTACCCCCCACCATACACTCCACAACCCTCATGTACATACTACCTACCTATATACACTCTGCACCCCTCTTATGTACATACTACCCACCTATATACACTCTGCACCCCTCTCATGTATATACTACCCACCTATATACACTCTGCACCCCTCTCATGTACATACTACCCACCTATATACACTCTGCACCCCTCTCATGTACATACTACCCACCTATATACACTCTGCACCCCTCTCATGGGGGCCTTTTTCCGGCCTCCATCCTGCAGATCCCCCACAGCTGGCACAGCAGTCAGCGGGAGGGCAGAGAAGGGAAGTCGGCAGCGCTGTAGGGGGGGCACACCGTTATTTTTTATCGATTGAATTATTTTTCCCATTATGGGCGTGAGTGGGGCCTCATGTCTAAGTTTTGCCTAAGGCCTCACAAAGCCTAGAGCCGCCTCTGTGTCTAGGTTCCGTGGAGATAGATCTTCACTAGCAAATGGTGGTGCACTTTTGGAGACAAATTGTAATCCACAGGAATAGGTACTTGTAAACTTGAGGAATAAAGTAAAGTCACTAATGCTACTCAATGCACTGTCCCTCCGGTGTGCAGATGCAAACTCTAACTGGTGAGTCCCGAACAACAAACACTGGGCCTAGAGATCCTGTATTAATCTCTGAGCAGGTTCTCTCTCACCCAACCGGACCAGTCCACGTCCGTATCTTCCGTCGCTGTGTATCGGTACACAGGTTCCACGACACCCGGGTCTTCGGTCCTCCTGAAAGTAGTAGATGGGTAGCAGGATAAGACGTCCCTCAGGCTCCTCAGTGGAAATGGAAGGCTCTTTGGAAGCACAAGGCCTAAACTTCAGGCCCTGTCAGGTACAACAGACTCAGCACAGAGTTCCACTTGCTGGGCGGGCGATGTCCAAAGACACCGTACTCCGGTCCGCCCCTCAGTTAAATAGCCCACCCCAGCAGTCCTTGCGTGGGGCAATGCACCCTGGGTATGGTAGTCTCTGGGTTCTTAAAGCAACACCCCGCTACATATATATATATATATATATATATATATATATATATATATATATATTGTCAGCAAAGTTTGGCTGTGTGCAGAGCACACAGCCATTTCTCCTTGTGCTCATAATCACAGATTTCATCTTAATGTAATAATGCTTCTTAAGCTAAAATTCACTCACCTTCCATTCGATCCCCATTCATACAAATCAAGAAGAATCACCAGACTGGTCTCATCATCAAGGCCTCCCAGCAAAGACTGGTCGCCGACGCCCTAACAGCGTCCTTTTTATTATCACAAAATAACTCACCCACAGAAGGTGATTCGCTGCAGCATGTGACCTCCTCCATGGGAAGTGATGTCACAGCATGTGGGCTCCACACAGCAAATGCCCATATATGGATTTGGCAACACAGGATGTGACAATACATGATAACCCTTCCAACAGGGATATTTAAATACATACAATATAATACCAATACAAAATAACACAATAACCAATGAACACAGTTCCTGATGAGGGGAGCTTATCTGCAGGTGTATGCTCATGTCACCACCTCAATGTTGATCAGACACAGAGGCGACAAGAGCATATATCCGCTAAACCGATAATGCGTTTGCAGAGAGGCCTCACTCCGCAAACACCCATCTCCAAATCAGGAAGTTTATCTCAACCAGCCTCAGACTGCCCCAGTCAGCTCTTTAGAGCGGGTTGCGGAAGTACTAACACTGGGTGACACTATAACAATACATAATAAATACATCTTCATAAAATTTTCCACAACTATATATATATATATATATATATATATATATATATATATATATATATAAAATATACACATCCCACCTTTGTGCAGCTACATCTCACTGCAGGTCATTAGTATGTCTGGCAAACAAAGAGAGGCAGACAGTCACGAGGCAATAAAGGAGGGCAAGCAGGCTCTGTGTCTAGAGGCAACAGTGCTTGTCGTGGACACGGTGCATCTTTATAAGCACATGGCCGTGGGACACGCTTGTGTCATGGATATGCATTAATGTCTGTCTGCCATCTTACCTTTCCTCCTCATGTGTTCATCTTAGAGGCCAGAACCCTTTTCACCTGGCTTCCTTTATAATCTCCTCCCAGCCTGACTCCACCCCAGGCCCTATCACAGAACACTATATTAACCTGTGCACTGCAAGCCTGCTTTGCTGATCAACGTGTTTGTTAGGCATTGTGTGTTTGGGTTCCTGCCTGCCGTGTGCTACATCTGTCTCTCTGTTACATATTTGGCTTGTCCCCGACTATCCCTGTCTGCTCGTGACCCTTGACCTTCGGCTCATTCTTTCGTTATCCTTGTCTGCTTGTGGCCCCTGACCTTCAGCTTGTTATTCGTTTCTCTCATATCTTGTGCTGCTGCTTCCCCTCTTTTCCCCTTATCCTACGGGGCGTGAGCTAGGAAACTCCAGGGGCCGCGACCTGGTCCCAGCCTGCAGCATAACATCCTCACCACTAGAGGCTCTGGAGAAGACCTGCTGGGTCTTAGACTCCGCGCCCTGGGGAATTTTGGCTCTAGCTTCCGTTAGGATCCTGGTTGTGCTCCTCTGGTCCCGCTTTCCACAACCACCCAGTTTCCTATCCGCAGAAGCCAGCCATAGGGTTCACTACCTTGCGGTGCACTCCTGTCCCCCTACGGTGTGCATCTGTCACCTGGCCACAGGTGACCTTGACAGTTTGATCAGCCATGAACCCGGCTGACATCCCGCTCCCCGCGGATGATCCATTGCAGGGCATAGTTCGCAGACTTGAAACCCAGGAATCAAATCAGACTCAGGTGATGCGATTCCTCCAGGATCTGGCTTCTCGATTCGAGCAGCTTCAGGCCTCCTTGGGAACCCCGAATCCGCAACCTCAAGTACAACCAGCGGCTGTACCTATCGCACCAGTCGCAGCCTCACACTCACTAAGATTGCCAGTTCCGTTCCGTTTCTCTGGGGACTCCAAGGCCTGCAGGGGGTTTCTCAGCCAATGCACAATTCATTTTGAGCTTCAGCCTCAAAGCTTCCTGTCTGACCGGGCTAAGGTAGCCTATATCATTTCCCTCCTCTCCGGTGAAGCTTTGGCCTGGGCTGCCCCCTTGTGGGAGAGGAATGATCCGGTGGTTTCCAGCCTGTCCGATTTCTTGAAGCTCTTTCGTAATATCTTTGAAGAGCCGGCTCGGGCTTCTTCAGCGGCTAGTGCTGTCTTACGTCTTCGCCAAGAATCTAGTTCAGTGGGGCAATATGCTCTTCAGTTCCGTATCCACACAGCTGAATTGAGCTGGAATAATGAGGCCCTGGTCGCTACCCTTTTACATGGCCTCTCTGACCGAGTGAAAGACGAATTAGCGGGAAGAGCCATTCCCGTCGGTCTGGACGATGTAATTTCATTATGCAACCAGATCGACATTCGTTTTTAAGAGAGGTCCTTAGAAAAAAGACGCCAGCACTCTCTGGGTCCTAGCCAGTCTGAGCTCCCCTCCCTTCATCCCGTGGAGCATCCTCTACCTGCTGAAGAACCTATGCAGCTGAGCCGGACCAGACTAACCCCCGAAGAACGTGCTAGGCGCAGAACTCTGGGCTTGTGCCTCTATTGTGGGGGCAAGGGTCATTTTCGTGACTCCTGCTCGCTTCGTCCGGGAAACGCTCGGGTCTAATACATTTGGAAGGTGGAGTATTGAACCCAGAAACATCACCTTCTCGCCTGCTCTTGCCGGTGTTCCTTCATGTAGGCACTTCTCCTCAGTCAACCCTTGCATACCTGGATTCCGGGGCTGCCGGCAATTTTATGGATTGGAGAACTGCTTCTTCTTTGAAGCTTACCCTTTCACCTCTCACTACCCCATTGGTAGTCTCGGCAATTGATGGCACTGTTCTCCCAGGGGGCCCTATTCGCTTCCAGACGCTACCCATTAGGATGTCGGTAGGGATTCTCCACCAGGAGTGGATATCCTTTCTTATTCTACCCAAGGCCTCTACCCCAGTTGTATTGGGCCTCCCTTGGCTACAGCTCCACTCTCCACATGTGGACTGGGTCTCTGGGCAGATCCTGGCCTGGGGTTCCTCATGTTTCTCGTCGTGTCTTCTCAAGGTGACCCCCAAGGAGAGTCTTCCGGTTGCTGCCACTTCTGTTTCTTCTGATCTTCCTGCTGCATACAGCGATTACCGGTATGTGTTCTGTAAGAAATCAGCTGAGGTGCTGCCTCCCCACAGGTCTTTTGACTGTGCTATTGATCTTGTCCCCGGAGCAACTCTACCCAGGGGTCGTACCTACCCTCTGTCCATCCCAGAGACCCAGGCCATGTCTGAGTATGTCGCAGAGAATCTGGAGAGAGGTTTCATCCGGAAATCCTCATTGCCTACAGGGGCAGGGTTCTTTTTTGTTGCCAAAAAGGATGGTACCTTAAGACCCTGCATCGATTATCGGGGTTTAAATGCGGTTACTATTAAAAATCGATACCCCTTACCCTTAATATCTGAGCTATTCGATAGGTTGAAGGGTGCCTCCGTTTTCACCAAGTTGGATCTCAGAGGCGCGTACAATCTCATTCGAATACGGGAGGGTGACGAATGGAAGACTGCATTCAACACTAGAGACGGGCAATACGAATATCTGGTGATGCCTTTTGGTCTGTGTAATGCTCCAGCCGTGTTTCAAAACTTTGTCAATGAAATCTTCAGAGATCTGCTGTACCAGTTTGTTGTCATCTATCTGGATGACATTCTGATCTTTTCTGAAAATCTGCTCGTCCACAGAAACCATGTCCGCACTGTACTTCAGCGTCTTAGAGAGAACAATCTCTATGCCAAGATGGAGAAATGTTCCTTTGAATGTTCTGAGGTCCTGTTTTTGGGGTGCTTTGTCTCATGTTCGGGTCTTCGTATGGACCCTGGGAAGGTCTTGGCTATCACCAACTGGCCTCTTCCTGCTAGCCTCAAGGCCACACAGCGCTTTCTTGGCTTCACTAATTATTACAGGCAGTTCATAAGGAATTACTCTTCCATTGCCGCGCCTATTATCGCTTTGACCAAGAAGGGTGTGAATGCCAGAGACTGGCCTCCCGAAGCTGTCTCTGCATTTCACAACCTGAAACAGGCCTTTGTTTCTGGCCCCCTCTTGAGGAGACCAAATCCTGGGAATGCATTTTTTATTGAAGTGGACGCTTCCTCAATGGGGGTGGAAGCTGTGCTTCTTCAAATCTTTAAGAAGAGACGCCAACCATGTGCGTTCTTCTCCAAAAAAAATTCTCAGGCAGAGAGGAATTATGCCATCGGTGATCAGGAACTTCTCGCAATTAAATTGGCGTTAGAGGAGTGGCGTCATCTCTTGGAGGGTTCTCCTCACTCCATAACGATCTTTACCGATCACAAAAATTTACAGTATCTACAGAATGCTAAACGTCTGAATCCTAGACAGGCCAGGTGGAGTCTCTTCTTTGCCCGTTTTAATTTCACGATTACCTACAAACCTGGTTCCTGCAACGGTCGGGCTGATGCGCTCTCTAGGTCATTTGACACTTTGGACGAGGAGTCCGCCCCTGAACCTGAGCCGATCATTCCAACCTCATGCATTGTTGCCCACTCTACCACCCTGAAGTCAAAAATTCCGCCTGGTAAGACCTTTGTCCCCACTGAGCTAAGAGCTAAGATCCTTCGTTGGGGACATGATTCCAAGGTGGCAGGTCATTCTGGATTCCTCCGATCCTTCCTACTCATCAGTCGTCACTACTGGTGGCCTAATCTCCGCTCAGACGTCAAAGACTACGTTAAAGCTTGTCATGTCTGTGCTCAGTCCAAATCCTCCACACAAGCTCCTGCTGGTCTCCTCATGCCCTTGCCCATTCCTAAGGAACCCTGGGCCCATATTGCCATGGATTTTATCACCGACCTCCCACTGTCTGAGAATAATACAGTCATTTGGGTGGTAATCGATCGGTTCTCCAAGATGGCTCATTTTGTTCCTCTTCCTGCTCTTCCTTCTGCCCCTGCCTTGGTTCCCATTTTCATTCGAGAAATTCTCCGCCTACATGGGGTCCCTTCTCATATTGTTTCCGACAGGGGAGTCCAATTCACGTCTCGTTTTTGGAAAGCCTTTTGCAAATCCCTCAATATTGTCTTGGATTTTTCTTCTTCTTACCATCCCCAATCCAATGGACAGACTGAGAGGGTTAATCAGGAGTTAGAGGTCTTTCTTCGCACCTTTGTGTCTTCTCACCGTGACGATTGGTCCTCTCTACTCCCGTGGGCAGAATTCTCCCATAACAATCATGTGAATACCAGTTCGCAGAAGACACCCTTTTTCACAGTTTATGGAAAACACCCTCAACTTCCTCTTCCCATGATCTGTTCTCCAGACATTCCAGCTTTGGCTTCGGTTCAGGAGTCTCTCAATTCCGTTTGGGGTCACGTTCATGATTCCCTCCGGGCAGCTGCTGAAAAATTCAAAGGCTTTGCCGACCGCCGCAGGCGTAAACCGCCTTCTCTTCAGCCAGGGGACAAAGTCTGGCTCTCTACCAGGAACATCAAGCTCCGAGTTCCTTCTCTGAAGTTTGCTCCACGATTCATCGGTCCATACACGGTAACTGCTAAACTGAATCCGGTTTGTTTCAAACTCCAGATTCCTAAGAGCCTTAAAATCACTAACTCCTTTCATGTTGCTCTTCTAAAGCCTTTAGTCCTCAATAAATTCTCTCGTCCTCTCCCTACCGTGGCGCCTGTCTCTGAGGATAATCAGGAGTACGAGATCAGTCAAATTCTGGACTCCCGACTCTGTAAAGGCGTTCTTCAGTACCTCGTTCATTGGAAAGGGTTTGGTCCTGAGGAGAGGTCTTGGATCACTGCATCTGAGGTCTTTGCACCTCGTCTGTTAAAGGAGTTTCATCTGAAGTTTCCCTCTAAACCTGGGCCCAGGCGGGGAAGGGGGAGGCCTCGTAAGAGGGAGGGTACTGTCATGGATATGCATTAATGTCTGTCTGCCATCTTACCTTTCCTCCTCATGTGTTCATCTTAGAGGCCAGAACCCTTTTCACCTGGCTTCCTTTATAATCTCCTCCCAGCCTGACTCCACCCCAGGCCCTATCACAGAACACTATATTAACCTGTGCACTAAAAGCCTGCTTTGCTGATCAACGTGTTTGTTAGGCATTGTGTGTTTGGGTTCCTGCCTGCCGTGTGCTACGTCTGTCTCTCTGTTACATATTTGGCTTGTCCCCGACTATCCCTGTCTGCTCGTGACCCTTGACCTTCGGCTCGTTCTTTCGTTATCCTTGTCTGCTTGTGGCCCCTGACCTTCAGCTTGTTATTCGTTTCTCTCATATCTTGTGCTGCTGCTTCCCCTCTTTTCCCCTTATCCTACGGGCGTGAGCTAGGAAACTCCAGGGGCCGCGACCTGGTCCCAGCCTGCAGCATAACATCCTCACCACTAGAGGCTCTGGAGAAGATCTGCTGGGTCTTAGACTCCGCGCCCTGGGGAATCTTGGCTCTAGCTTCCGTTAGGATCCCAGTTGTGCTCCTCTGGTCCCGCTTTCCACAACCACCCAGTTTCCTATCCGCAGAAGCCAGCCATAGGGTTCACTACCTTGCGGTGCACTCCTGTCCCCCTACGGTGTGCATCTGTCACCTGGCCACAGGTGACCTTGACAGCTTGTCCTTCTTTTCGGCAGCTGGCCATGTTCAGCCGCAACATGCCCATGATTTGGTAGAGTGGATGACCAAGCCGTCCTCATCCTCTCTCACCCAGGCTCAGGGTACTTTGTCTGACAAAGCGGCCTCTTCCCTCGGCTCAATGGAATTAGTCACCCCTTCCCTAGCCCCACCATGTCCTCCTGAGGAGTCCCCCGAACTGTTTGACCACAGTGTTGGGTACATGCTCCAGGAGGATGCCCAGCGTTTTAAAGGCTCCGATGATGGAACCCAGCTAGAGGAAGGCAGTAACGTGAGCCCAGAGAGAGGGGGTGCCCAACAAGGACATCTATCTGGCAGTCATGTTCCCCCAGCTGCAGCATACTGCCAGATTTGTTCCAGTGATGAGGAGGGAGGGGATGATGAGGTCACTGACTCAGCATGGGTGCCTGATAGGAGAGAGGAGGAGGAGGAGGCACATCTCCAATGAGGCAGGATGCCCTCCAGGGGCCAGCTTAAGGGCAGCACACCGACTGCATCACACCGCAGAGCTGCTGTCTCTGCACGTTATTCCAAAAGTTCTTTGCTGTGGGCCTTGTTTCAGACGTGTGCAGCAGATCGTACCGTTGCCATTTGCAACATATGTCTGAAGCGTATCTCACGTGGCCAAATCATCAGCTGCTTGGGCACCACGTGCTTGACCAGACATATGTCGACCGGCCATGCAGTCCGTTGGCAGGCGTACATAAAAGACCCACACCAAAAGACAAAGCGGACCTCTCCTTGCTTCTCATCAGCTGGGATCTCCAATCCGACTACACCTTCAGTCCTCTCTGAAACCTGCACTGAGAGGAATGAAGGTGTAGAATTAGGTGTGTCACAGTCACAGCCTTTGCTGCCTTTTCAGTTGGTAGACTCTGCCTCCTTCCATGAGTTTGTTGAATGTGTGGTTCCTCAGTGGCAGGTTCCCAAACGCCACTTTTTCTCACGGAAGGCAATTCTGGCTCTCTACCGGCATGTGGAAGGCAATGACTTGGCCTCGCTGGACAGGGAGGTCAGCGGTAAGGTGCATATTACCGCTGACTCATAGTCCAGCAGGCATGGACAGGGACGTTACCTATCTTTCACGGCGCATTGGGTGACTCTGCTGGCAGCTGGGAAGGATGCAGGACAAGGTGCAGTAGTGTTGGAGGTTGTTCCACCACCGCGCCTCCAAAATGTTACTACTGGTGATTCTGACACACCTCTCTCCTCCACCCCTCCTCTTCTTCTTCCTCCAAGGCCTCTACCTGTGCTTTTTCCTCGGAACCAGCAGTGCTCCGTAGGCATTCAAGGGCCACGCAAGTACGCAGGCAAATAGATGCCATGCGGTGCTTGAGCTGGTGTGCTTGGGGGACAGGAGCCACATTGGGGCAGAGATTCTGTCAGCTCTGCAGGGGCAGGCTCAGAGGTAGTGGACGCCAAGCCAGCTTAAACCAGGAAAGGTGGTTTCCGACAATGGCACCAACCTCCTCTCCGCCCTCCGACAGGGAAAACTGACCCATGTGCCCTGTTTGGCTCACGTCCTTAACTTGGTGGTGCAGCGGTTCTTGGGCAGGTACCCGGGCTTACAGGAGGTCCTGTAAGGCCAGGAAACTCTGTGGGCATTTCCGCCGGTCATATAATGCCAGTGCTCGGCTGGCTGACCTGCAAAAGGATTACAACCTGCCCAAGAACCGCCTAATCTGTGACATGCCCACCAGGTGGAACTCTACGTTGGCCATGCTGCAGCGGCTGCACATGCAGCAGAGGGCCATCAATGAGTATCTGTTGCAATATGGCACCAGGACAGGGTCAGGGGAGCTTGGATTTTTTTCCCCACGCCAGTGGGCCATGATCAGGGATGCATGCACTGTCCTGGCACCATTTGAGGAGGCCACGAGGATGGTGAGCAGTGACAGTGCATGCATCAGTGACACTGTCCCTCTTGTCCATCTGTTGGAGCACACGCTGCATGGAATAATGGACAGGGCACTTGAGGCAGAACAGAGGCCCCCTTTATCCAGACAGTGTTCCTGCTGGCCCGGCTATCACACCGGAACAGGATGAGGAGGAGGAGAAGGGGGATTATTGTGTCAGCATGGAGGTGGAGCCTAGCACTCAGCATCAGCAGCAGTTTTTAAGGGATCAATTACAGTCCCAAGACACCCATGGACTTGTACGTGGCTGGGAGGAGGTGGCTGCAGATCATGTTATCCTCAGTGACCCAGAGGACTCTGCCCTGAATGCCTCAACAAACCTACGCTGCATGGCCTCCCTGATCCTGCAAAGCCTGCGGAAGGATCCTCATTTTCGTGCGATCAAGGAGAGGGATCATTACTGGCTGGCAACCCTCCTTGATGCACGTTACAAGGGTAAGGTTGCGTACCTTATCTTGCCATCGCAGACGGAGCAGAGGATGAAGCATCTTCGGGAAGCCTTGCAGAAAGGTCTGTGCAATGCGTTCCCAGAGACTGGGAGGTTACAAATTCCTGGTCCTGGACAACGTGTTGTCGAGGCTCCAGTCAGTCAAATAAGGAGCGGTGGAGAAGGTGTCCGTCTGACCGATGCGTTCAGACAATTTTTAGTACGCAGCCCCAAGGTATGATCGATTCCAGCAACCAGCAACCAGCGTCTGGTTTACATGGTGCAGGAATACCTAGGGGCAAGATCAGACTTGGACACCTTTCCCACCGAAAATCCTCTGGGTTACTGGGTCTTGAGGATGGATCACTGGCCAGAGCTTGCACAGTATGCAATTGAGGTACTGGCCTGTCCTGCATCCAGCGTTCTTTCGGAACGCACATTCAGTGCTGCTGGAGGCTTTGTAACCGATCACAGGGTGCGCCTGTCCACCGACTCGGTCGATCGTCTGACCTTCATAAAAATGAATGAGTCTTGGATCACCACCAGGTACCAAGCACCTGATGCTGATGTAACTGAATAATTTTTTTGGAAATGTCAGATCCCTTCAAGACTGCCTGTGCTGATGCTGAGTGACTATCCTGTTATGCTGAGTGACTATCCTCTTCCTCCTCAATAATCATGCTGATAGCTTGAAAGAACATTTTTGGTTCTGGGCACCGCCACCAGTGGCTAAGGCCCAATTTTTCAGCCCCTGTTTAACAGGGGTGTGTATTTAAAATTTTTGATGCAATGCTTTGCAGCAGGGCTCATTGCTGTGCTCCAAGTACAGTATCTGAGGGGTTGCAGTGTTGTGGCACCAGTGCCTAAAGCACAATTTTTATGCCCCTGTTCAACAGGGGCATGTAATTACAATTCTTGATCTAATAATTCATAGCAGGGCCCATTCCTGCGGCCACCAAGAGTAACTGTGAGGGCTTACAGTGTTGTGGCAAGACCACCACCACCACCAAAGGCCCACTTTTTCTGCCCCTGTTCAACAGGGGCATGTGATTACAATTTTTGATCTAATATTTCACAGCCGGGCCCATTCCTGCGCCCACCAAGAGTAACTGTGAGAGCTTACAGTGTTGTGGCAAGACCACCACTGTAAAGGAACATAGCATGACAACCTCCATTTTGAATTCATGAATTAAACAAAGTTGAAACTCATACTTAAGGTTTAAAACTCACATAAGGTTTTTTGAAATGTACTTATTTCTATGTAAAGTTTCCATGGTCATTTAGACATACCATATCTATGGACTTTGCCCTAGCTCATGTTTGTTTAAGATAAATTAAGTATCGTTCTACGACACCTGTGTAAACATAGAAAGCATATATTTATAATACATATGTTGAAGTTCACATCTATGTAAGATTTTGTCTTATATTACATCAGCGAAACTGAACTTGTAACGTGTACTAGCTAATAGGAAATTATTAACCTGAATTTGTACCACGTATGAGCCTAGTGAACTCCTCCCATCCCCACCTTTGTCCCCTAGACCTGCATATATATACCAAAGTGTTAAGCTGATTAAATTAGATATCTTTTGGGCACATTGCAAAAGCTGTCTCCTGTGTCATTAATTGATATCTCTGGGCCTGTGGGGGTCGCTAGAGCCTTTTCTTACATTGAACCTTAACCTGCCTTTCTGGTTTGAAACAACTGAATCTCTAACAGAATCTGGGGTGCCTGTCCGGGAAAAGCAAATCATCTGTGGTAAGATTTGTTTTGTCTTTATTGACTAAATATTTTCTTGCCTCAGCTCTGATTAATGCTTTTAGTCCCATAAATTAGTAGGGGATAAGAACCACGCCAGGAGGTTAATATTGGGTTTTTGGTAAACCCACAGAAGGGTTTTAGGTAAACCCACAGAAGGGTTTTAGGTAAACCCATAGAAGGGTTTTAGATAAACCCACAAAGATAAGCAGTACTGCATATAGACACATTCCTTTTGGCAAGGAATATGATAGATACATTCCTTTTGGCAAGGACTATGAAGTGGTTAATGAGGAAATAGACTCCGGTGACCCCAAAACCTTTGCTTTTTCTTTCTATCGCATAGAAGTATTAAGATAATAGAAGTATTAAGAATAATTTGTTGTGTGGATCAGAAGACTGCGTGGTAAAACAGTTGTCTGCCACTGTCAATATGGGTCAGAAACATGGTAAAGAATATCCTCCCCCTCTTCCCAACCCAGGAGAAACGTGTAAAGATTTTGTAGCCAGAATTTGTGGTACTGATTATGAATTTATAGTCCCATGAGTTTCAAATTTAGTGGGATGGACCACAGCCATACACAGTATAGACATATTTTCCTTCAGATGGTAGTAATGATGAATTTAACATGGATATGGTAACAGGATTGTGTTTAGGAGATAAGAGATCTTTCCCTTGGTACCCCTGGGACCCTCAATGGGATATGGGTTATATGGAAAAGGGAGGAGAGAATTGGTTAAGATATGCCCCATATTGGTTTCAGAGGGACAAAAAGAAGCAGAAAAAGCCCACCAAATGTTTAAGTAAGGAAGATTATGACCAAAAACATAGAGAAGAAGCTGATAAAAAGAGAGTTGTCCCTGACCCAACAGCCCCACCCCTGCCAATAGTCAGTCATCCTCCACCCTCATATGTACATGTTTATCCGAGTTTAACAAAGGAAGATATTGATCTTCTGGCTGGACATCATGCAATCAGACAACGGCAGGTCCCTCCCGCTCCACAACCACAACGGCAGATCCCTCCCCCTCCACAACAAGATAGACAGCGCCTACAGAGGCAAGGACAGGAAGCCAGAGTTGAGGTAGCTGAACCAGAAGAAGATCAGGGAGCTATAGGATGGGTAGTTTCACCACCTGGCCAAGAGCAGGAGAAAGAACAGGAAAACGCTTTAAGGGGTAAAACACTTAGTCCCCCTAAAACAAAGAGTGGAACTGTATATAGTCACACTAACCTTCAAGCGCCTTTCATGACCATTGGAAATTAAATATTGAAAAAAGTAATAGATGTTGAGGACATTGACAGGATAGTGAAACATTGCCCCAAATCCACTGCCTCCGCAGGAGGTACTTTAACTTACTTAAAAATGCATGTAAGGGTAGAAATTACACACAGGAAGACATGCGCCTTATCATTGATGGCATCATAGGACACACCAGTTCCTGGAGCTGGGCAAATGTTCAAAGTATAAACACTATTGACACTGGAAATGCGGGAGCATATGGGTTAAACACAGTAGCAGGTAGTAACACTATGTGGACGGAATTAGAGGCTGAAATTATGAAAGTATTTAAAAATAAAAGTTCCCTTCCTACTGCCATAGCATGCAAACAAAAGTCAGAACAATCTGTAGTTGAGTTCTGGAAAAGGTTTCATGTAAATTGGACAACAGAAGCTGGATTAGCTACAACTACTGATGTGGGAGATTTATTTATTCAAATTTATATGAATAATCGAAAACCCCAGTTCTTCTTGATGGTCAAACAGATAATATCTGAATGGACCGCACAGACGATTGACCAATTTCAGGAAACTTTAATACAGAAAGAAGCAGCAGGATGTTTATATGTAATAAGAGAGAAAGCAGTGAGTATCCATTATCAGGCAGGATGGCAGTTATAGATTTGTTCAAGACCTTCGAGCTGTAAATAACCTGGTGTGCGCCTATGGTGCCTGATGTGCCATCACTCCTTACCTCCAAACCACCCGATGCAGAGTATTTCTCTGTGATTGATTTAGCAAATGTACTTTTTAGCATCCTTGTGGATGAGGAGACACAGTCAATCCTTGCTTTCTGTTTTTTAAAACAAACATTTTTGACAGATTTTTGACAGATTACATGGTGTCATGGGTTATGTTGACCCTGTTGTCTACTCAGTTGTGCTCCAGGCCACATTGCGGTCCTGGACTCCCTGCCATCGTTCTGTTCTACTCCAATATGTTGATTGATATGTAACCCAAGCCAGGTAGCCTGCAAAGAGGATGGTTCAGATCTGCTACATTGGTTGGCAGATAATGGTCATAAAGTTTCCAAAAATAAACTTCAATGGTGTCAGGAAACTGTTGAATGCCTTGGTTTTGTACTCACAAAAGGTGAAAGGAAAGTCAGTCACAAGCTGCGGCTCTCCGTGGGTCTAGCCCCCCCACAGACCAAGAAGGATATGCTGTCCTTTCTTGGCATGATTGGGTACCTGACTGTTCCTACTATGATAATCTCTTGAGACAAACCACAGGTACTAACATATCAGATTGTATAAAATGCAATGATGAAATGTACAATGCTTTCGTATACCTCAAAATATCTATGATAACAGCTCCTGGTCTTGGTCTCTGAGTATAGCAAAGGGTTTTACCTATTTGCTAGGGACAACTGTAAAACCATGACGGGAGTCCTAGCGCAAAAACATGGGAGGCAAACTGTGCCCTATCGTTTTTCCCCAAGGGTTGTGCCTATGCCAGTGCAGGGTATGCTGGCGTCTCTCAGAGCTCTGGTATCCTGCGTGATGGTGGTGGAAATGGCTACATCATTCACTCTAGGACATGCCACCACACTACACTGTAGGGCACATACAGGGCAACAGGATGACATAGCCAAAGGAAATGCTTTAGCTGACGAGGCAGCAAGAGAGGCAGCATCCACACATCCAGCAGACATCCAAATGCCATTGCTCTCACCTGAAATCCCACTCCTAGATCAAACATTGCATGATCTCCAAACATATGCTATAGACAAGGACATCCAACAATGGAACACAATAGGTGTGCAGACAAGCCCAGAAACTGGCCTTGTCTGCCAAGAGGGGAGACCATGTATCCCTGTAGCCAGCGCACCCATTTTTATTTCACAACACCATGGGATAGGTCACAGAGGGTGGAAAGTCACATGTGAACTTTTGGATAAGGATTTTTACATTCCAGGTCTTCCCTCTCTCGTTAAGGCATATGTTTCCAGATGCATCACATGCATTCGGAATAATTCCAGGAACCCTCACAAGGCAAAACATGAACATCTGATATATCCATCTACACCATTCACTCATTTACAAATTGATTTTACACACATGCCCAAACTAGGTAAAAGACAGGAATATTTGCTAGTAATAGTGGACATGTTCTCCAGATGGATAGAAGTGTTTGTAACAACAAAGGAAGATGCACAAACAGTAGTAAGAATTCTCACACAGGAAATCATTCCCAGGTGGGGATGCCCACTTCAGATCAACTCAGACAATGGTCCTGCATTTGTGGCCAAAGTTTGTCAAGACCTGGTAAAAACACTGAAAATAGAATGGAAGTTTCATATTCCTTACCACCCCCAGAGTTCAGGTATAGTGGGAAGGATGAACAGACCCATTAAAGATAAGATCAGGAAAGCCACTGGAGGTACGTATGCAAATTGGAAGAAGGTCCTACCAGCTGTACTAGCCGAGGTAAGAATGACACCCTCTAAAAAGACAGGATACTCTCCTTTTGAAGTCTTAATGGGTAGGCCATTCCCCACCCCATGGGCCAGACAGACACTTATGTTAGAAAGAGGGGACCTAGATCTTATTCAGGAAGCATATGTAAAAAAAAAGTATTGAAACTTTAGATCAAGTTGAAAGGAATGTTGCTCGCACCTCTCCTTGTTTCTTCACAGGAACCTACACACCCTTTGACCCGCACCAAGAAGCAGGAGTATCTCTTGGGCTCCCAACCACAGTGATCGCAGTGACTCGCACAGCCATTCTGGTGGAAACACAACAGGCCTGGATCCATGCCAGTCATGTAAAGAAAGTGGACCAGACTTCTAAGAAGCAAGCCAAGGAAAATTTAGTGAAGCAGTTGGTCAAGGCTCTGAACAAGATGACGTCGCTTATTTCACCACAGACTACTGGGAAGGCCTTGTGCCTCTTATGCTGAGCTGCCCTGATCGTGTTCCTGACAACTTGGCTGATAACTAACTGTATTTATCACCCTGAAGATTTGGGACACATAAAGAGTATTTGTGGAGCCTCTAAAACTCCACAACAGAATAATAATATGAATAATACACATGACAGACACAAGAGAAATTAAAACTCAGAAAGTTATACAGATAAAATGTTATTATTGAAGTTTAAATATGCCTATGCACAGAAATCAGGATATGGAAATGTTGGATATGTAGTAAAATTACACCCCTCCACAGTTAGTATTCCTCTTATGGCTGTACCTTTTAAATATCACAAATGTGCTAAATGTGAAATACAATGATAATTAATTTAAACTGAGGAAGATGACCCCAGGGAAGAGATAGAGTGTTATCAGATTGTCAGATTAGCAGATTCGTATGATGCCAAGTTGGGTGAAATTAATGAGTAAAGATATGTATCCACATACACCCTAAGAAGAGCTTTACTCCAAATAGATGTGAAGTAGTACTGTGGACCCTCTGGTATCATACTAAGTAGAGAAGATATGGTAGTGACCCCGCCATAGGGGTCTGATAATATTGAGATTATATACATATATATATATATATATATATATATATATATATATATATATATATATATCTAAATAGACTTAATGAAAAGGTTGAATAATTACACTGGAATCATTGATGAACTAATGGAAAAGAATTCTGATGATATTACTAAATTAAATATAGAAACTATAGCAATTAGAAAACAATTAGAACTAAACAAGTTAGCCATAGAAAGCATGAGTGCTGCTTTGACTGGGTTATGTGAGAACATAGAATATTATGAGTGTTGTACCTGGTTTCATAACACAAGTATTGAGGTACCAGATTATTATGATATAATTGCACAACACCGAAAGGAAGTACCGTGTATATCGGCGTATAACACGCACAGGCGTATAACACACACCCTAACTTTAAGAGGGAAGTTTCAGGAAAAAAACATTCCACAGGCCCCTGCGTATAACACGCAGGCACAGTTTACCCTCTATTTTCAGGGAAAAAAAGTGAGTGTTATACGCCAATAAATACAGTAAGCAAATTACAAGATGAAGCTAGAAATATTACCAAGACATGGGATCCTTTTGCAAACCTAAGTTCTGGAGTAGGAATACTGACATGGTTAAAAAGTGCTGCCATAACCATTATTATGATTATTCTTTTAGTTTTTTTCCTATATGTTTGTTATAAGCTTATAATGTGCATAGTTGTTAAGGCATCCCGGACCCCTGATTCTGCTGCTGTGAATAGGATTTATCTGAGTATGTATTATGATAGAAGGAAGATTACATAACTGTGAAAGGTAGATGAGACATATAAAATTGTCTCAAAGAGAGGATTGTAAAGGAACATAGCATGACAACCTCCATTTTGAGTTCATGAATTAAACAAAGTTGAAACTCATACTTAAGGTTTAAAACTCACATAAGTTTTTTTGAAATGTACTTATTTCTATGTAAAGTTTCCATGGTCATTTAGACATACCATATCTATGGACTTTGCCCTAGCTCATGTTTGTTTAAGATAAATTAAGTATCGTTCTACGACACCTTTGTAAACACAGAAAGCATATATTTATAATATGTTGAAGTTCACATCTATGTAAGATTTTGTCTTAGATTACATCAGTGAAACTAAACTTGTAACGTGTACTAGCTAATAGGAAATTATTAACCTGATTTTGTACCACGTATGAGCCGAGTGAACTCCTCCCATTCCCACCTTTGTCCCCTAGACCTGCATATATATACCAAAGTGTTAAGCTGATAAAATTAGATATCTTTTGGGCACATTGCAAAAGCTGTCTCCTGTGTCATTAATTGATATCTCCGGGCCTGTGGGGGTCGCTAGAGCCTTTTCTTGCATTGAACCTTAACCTGCCTTGCTGGTTTGAAACAACTGAATCTCTAACAACCACCACCACCGAAAGCTCAATTTTTCTGCCCCTGTTCAACAGGGGCATGTAATTACAATTCTTAATCTAATAATTCACAGCAGGGCCCATTCCTGCGCCCACCAAGAGTAACTGTGAGGGCTTACAGTGTTGTGGCAACACCACCACCAAAAGCCCAATTTTTCTGCCCCTGTTCAACAGGGGCATGTAATTACAATTCTTGATCTAATAATTCACAGCAGGGCCCATTCCTGCTCCCCCCAAGAGTAACTGTGGGGCCTTACAGTGCTGTGGCAACACCAACACCTTAGGGCCAAATTTCTGCAGAGTATATATGGCAGGCCCCTACTTTCAAACATCCAACTTACAAACGACTCCTACTTGCAAATGGAAGGAGACAACAGGAAGTGAGAGGAAATCTACCCCATGGAAGGGAAATTCTCTCCTGTAAGAGTTAATATGGGAAAAAGGTGTCTCCTCTCCACTGATGCTTTATCACCAATCCTTGTTTCACTAAAAACCCCAAATTTTCAAAAAACATTTGTCATTGGGACGGAAAGTGAGGTGAAATGTTCTGAACAGGTGCACAGACAGCAAAACAAATGTTACAGGGGTGATAACCCTTCCCTATGTTTTCCAAAAAGCTTAACAATAGATTTTTTGGGCTGGAGCTACATTTAAAAAAATTACCTGTTCCAAATTATAAACAGATTCTACTTAAGAACAAACCTACAGTCCCTGTCTTGTTTGCACCGCCTGTATACTGCTGTTCAGGGTATATTGACCAAAATAGATAAATGTTCCAGCTTTGGTAAGAATACAATCATGTGTTCAGCTTGGAACTCTGCCAAAACAGACAATTGTACCACACTTCCAAAGAATGTTTCATATTCCTCTTTCTGGCCTCAAATATAATTTTGCTAAAGTATACCTTTTGTTTCATTCTCATAGGGCTTCAAAGAGCTTCTAGACTGGAGCCCAGGAACCCCACACCTCCAAGAGACCCCCAACCGCGGGATGTGGAGGAAGGAGAGGTGGAGGAAGTGGTGGAAACTGGCACCACAACAGGTCAGTGTCATACACCACAGATGCAGATAATATATATAGGCCTGCATATTTATAATACATGGTGTGTTTGTAAATTTTAGGTGATGTTCTGCTTGTGGACCAAGAACCTACCCCTTTCACAAGTCATAGTGCACAGATAATGATACAGGACATAATGGTCTGCCGTCGAGACTTGCAGAATATCAAGGAAAAGAGCAAGCAGGTGAGCTCAAACTCAAGAACATGATCGATGTTCTTGGGAGGATCTAAATTTGCAAAAAAACTTTTTTTTGTTATTCTTTCTGTAATGTTGTTTTAAATTTAAGAAATATGAAAGCCACGTTTTGAATATGCACACAGTGTGTCAACATGTGCTATATGCCACCAGGGGATATCAATGTACGTGTTTTGTGGGTGCACCCCTTCCTCGCAACTGAAGAAGGTGAGAGGAAGGGGTTTAACCCCCAAAACACATCCATTGATCCCCCCATGATGGCAGATAGCCCATGTTGGCATGAGGCATGCTATCAGGATGGAAATCCCCTTTTTGCTACACCATGGTTTATGCATCTTCAAAATGTGGCATTTTTAGGGGTGACATCACCCCATCTTTTATGAAGGCAAGATAAAAACATTTTAAACACAATAGAATGTCTGATCGTGCCTTAAAATTGTACATGTTGAACTTTATAAGTTCCAGATTTGAAAATGTTTTATGTTTTAAAACATGCCTGTTTATGCGTTTTCGCCAAAAATAAAAAAATTAAAAAAATTGCACACAATTTAAATGTGCAAGGAGTAAAAGCTTTTGTACTCAACAATGTGTGGCTCCTTATATCAATGTTGCCCAAAAATTTGTAAGGTTATTTTTGGTGTTTACACTGACAATGGTGGGTATTTACTAAAGGAAAATACACATGGCACTACAAGTGCACTAGGAGAACCTAGGAGACAAATAAATGAAACACAAGCAAGAAATAAAATTCAATATGTTTTCAGGAAAAATTAATTTTTTATTTAGAACACATCAAGATTCGTCTGGCATAGCAATGGCCCCCCTACCCATAAAATAGTCAACATATTGTTGGCGCACATTACGGGCGCTTTGGGGAGCCAAGCCAATACAGCCAGCTTCCAGGGCCGGCAATGGATTTTGGTCCTGTAGTGCGGCCTCAGACCCAACAGATGAAAGATAATTTGGGGAATGTACCCTTAAATAATTGTGCAGCACACAGCATATCATTACAACATGGTTCAGTTTATACTCCGAAAGATTGATGGAGGTCAGAAACAAGCGGAACCGGCTGGCCATGATGTCAAATGCATTTTACACCACTCTTCTGGCTCTGGCCAGCCGGTAATTAAACACCCTCCTCTCAGGGGTGAGGGTCATTTGGGGAAATGGCCTCATAAGATGGGGACCTAGCACAAAAGCCTCATCTGCAATAAAGACAAATGGTAGTCCCTCAACATTGTCTGACGCAGGTGGCAATGCCAGGTCATCACTCTGTAGATGTCGGGCAAACTCTGTCTTGGAAAAGACTCCGCCATCGGACATCTGGCTATTTTTCCCCACTTCCACATACAGAAATTCATAGTTTGCCGACACCACCGCCATCATCACTATACTATGGAACCCTTTATTATTATAGTAATAATATCCCGAATGGGATGGTGGGATGATGCGGACGTGCTTCCCGTCTATTGCCTCTCCGCAGTTGGGAAAGTTCCACTGCTGGGCAAACTGGGATGCCACATTCTGCCATTCCTGTGGCGAAGAAGGGAACTGTGGAGTTAAACAATAAAATAAAATAAATAATACTTTTACATATAAACATTGCAAGCAGATTATACAAAAACATTCTTGGCCAACATCAGTATAACATTTTTTTAAAGGAGTATTTTAAGAAAAAAATATAATGGTCACTTATCAGATTCCTCCCCCCCCCTCTGATGGTCCATTTAAATAATTTTAGGGGGGATTCTAGATGAGTTGGGGACCTCACAAATCAAGGCTCTAGAACTCTGTCTGAATTTAATGAAAAGAAAAACATTTGTACACATTTACGGGGTGTTTAGGGTAAAGCACTACAATGGAGCTGACAAAATACATTGGGAAGTGACTAGGCTAGGTGTGTTTGGGCCCAGGATAGCATGCTGGAGAGGTTAGTGAAGGGAAATATGCATGTAGGCCAAAAAAAGAAGCATTAAAAGCTTACAGCATGCATGGGGACAAAGGGGACATTCACAGCATATTACAATCATGGTAATTAGGGAATGATGAAAGAAATACAATACATTAGCAAGCATTAAATACATAGAATGTGATGTTAAAGGAGAAAACTTACCTTAATATAGTACTCCTGCAGAACTTGAATTATGGCAGAACAGGTCTCTGGAATAATGATCGCCAGAGCCTGGGGGGAGATGCCTGTTGAGAACTTGAGGTCCTGCAGACTTCTCCCCGTTGCCAGGTATCTCAACGTGGCGACTAGCCTCTGCTCAGCAGTGATAGCTTCCCACATGACGGTGTCCTGCCTTATGATATAGGGGGACACCAAAGCCAACAGATGCTGAAAAATGGGGTCCGTCATCCTGAGAAAATTCCTGTAGTCATCAGGGTTATTCTCCTGGATTTCCCGCAACAAAGGCATGTGACAGAATTGGTCCCGCTGGAGCAACCAATTCTTCGTCCATGAACTCCTCCCCACCCTGTTCATGGACTGGACTTGGGTTAAAGCAAGAACCCCAACACCAAGCACAGCACGAACTCTACGATGAGTACGTACCCGCAACTTGGCTAGAACGCGGTCGGCTGGTCAGAACAAACTAAAAGAAGGCAGTGAAGAACAGCAAGGCCTATGAAAAACGACCTGAAAATCAGTAACGAGCAGACAAGAACGCACTGAAAAAACAGATACAAACTAACTACACACACTGAAAGACAGATACGAATTCACAAGCACAAACTGAACAACAGAAAACTTAAAAGCACAAATACTGAAAAGCGCAAATCGTCTCTCACCAAACTTTTATTAACATGCGATAACACGAGATCAGCAAAAGCAGCCCAAAGGGTGGCGCCATTTGAATGGAACTTCCCCTTTATAGTGCCGTCATACGTGTTGTACGTCACCGCGCTTTGGTTGAGCGTTTTTTTGCCTGAACGTGTGTATGCAAGGCAGGCTTGAGAGGAATCACGTCAGGGAAAAACGTTGGTTTTTGGCATGTCAAGAAAACTGGTCGTGTGTACGAGGCATTAGAACGCCTGAAGGCGGTGCTTGGTTTTGGGGTTCCGTACGCGACTAGGCTCCCAAAAAGTCTAACACATGTGGTATCCCCGTACTCAGGAGAAGCAACAGAATGTATTTTGGGGTGTAATTCCACATATGCCCATGGCATGTTTGAGCAATATATCATTTAATGACAACCTTGTGCAAAAAAAAATATATATTTTTCCCGCAACTTGTGTCAAAATATAAACTATTCCATGGACTCGACATGCCTCTCAGCAAATAGCTTGGGGTGTCTACTTTCCAAAATTGGGTCATTTGGGGGGGTTTTGAACTGTCCTGGCATTTTATGCACAACATTTAGAAGCTTATGTCACACATAACTCACTCTTCTAACCACTTGAAGAAAAAGCCCTTTCTGACACTTTTTGTTTACATGAAAAAATATTTTTTTTTTTTGCAAGAAAATTACGTTTTTTTTATTATTTATTTTGCTTTTTTATTTTATTTTCAAACTGTTCCTTCCATTTTTTTTTATCATTTTTATTGTTATCTCAGGAAATGTAAATATCTCATATGATAGCAATAGGTAGTGACAGGTACTTTTTTTGGAAAAAATTGGGGTCTATTAGATCCCTAAAGCATCTGACCACACCAAGATCGGTGTGATAAAATGCTTTCCCAATTTCCCAATGGCGCTGTTTATATCCAGCGAAATCTAAGTCATGAAATGCTCGTAGCTTCCGGTTTCTTAGGCCATAGAGATGATTGGAGCCATTCTGGTTTCTTATCAGCTCTATGGTCAGCTGGCAGAACCACCAGCTGCATTCTCAGGTTCCCTGTTGGGATAGGAGAGCCAGAGAAAACCATGGAAGACGGTGGGATGGGGGGGACATTCCCTCCCACTGCTTGTAAAAGCAGTCTAGAGGCTAATTAGCCGCTAGGATTGCTTTTACATGAACTGTTGTCTGAACTGTTGGCTGAACTGTTGGCTGAACGAAAAAAAGTGATTGATCGGTGGGTATGCCCACCATTAGAATACCTCCCTTCATCCACCCACTTCCAATGATGGGCATACATGCACCATTTATATATGCCGAAGCATGGGGGCATCCTCCCGCAAAAGTTTTGCCGCATACAAATGGTCGGACCTCCATCTGAATTTCAACCGTGTGTACGCGGCATTAGGAGCAAACCGCTCCTCCACCCCTGCTGCCCCCATGCTCTTTTTTTTAACTGTGGTGGTGAAATCACCTCCTACAGCGTTGGAGTCATGGCTTTATGTATCGTGGGAGCAAATGCTGTTGCTGTCAAGATAAATAAATCCGCGCTGCAACTGAATGGCGTACCTGCTAAGCAAATGATGGTTAACATTAAAACAAAGTAAAATTACAGTATAACAGTAAAACCTTACCATACCATACCTGCAAAGCAAATACAAAAAAACATAGTAAAAAACAAAACATTTTTTAACGCAACCTGTGCCTAAAATATATATATGCCGAAGCATGGGGGCATCCTCCCGCAAAAGTTATACCGCATACACGTGGTCTGACTTTCCCACGGGCAAGCCTTCGTCGGAATTTCAACCGTATGTACGCTGCATTAGGAGCAAATCGCTCCTCCGCCCCTGCTGCCCCCATGCTTCGGCATATATGCTCTTTTTTTTAACTGTGGTGGTGAAATCACCTCCTACAGCATTGGAGTCACCGCTTTATGTATCGTCGGAGCAAAGGCTGTTGTTGTCAAGATAAATAAATCAACGCTGCAACTGAATGGCTTACCTGAAAACAAAAAAATGGTTAACAATAAAACACAGTAAACAGTAAAGTATAAAAAAATCACATGCCTGAAAATAAAAAAATGATAAGACATAATAACAATAAAACATTGTAGAATAGAATACAGTACAGTAAAAAAGAGCAGAACAATAGAGAGAGAGAGAACAATAAAACGACAACAATTTTTTTTTTTTTACACTTTTTTTGTAACTGTAACAACTGTAACGGTTCGGTTCCAGGTTCAGGTCTCTCAAAATGATGGCAAAGATGGCATCTTGGGAGACCCTGTGTAAGTGTGTCCTAGTCTGTGAAATGCTGTACCCTACGCTAAAACTGCACTAGTGTGTGGTAGCGTTCAAAACATTCACCAATGCAAAGACCAGGACTGCGTGGACAATAATAACGGGTGTCACGCCTATATCCGCACTTTCTACAGACACAACATTTTCTTTGGGGGGCTCGTTGGGTAGGGGTACTCTGGAGGACATGTGGAAAAATGCCTCTCATGCAGCCGGCTTACTGCATTTGGTTGGGAATTGTGAGGTGCAGCACCGCCTGGATACAGAAGGGCTGTGACGATCTCTTCCTGGAATTCAAGGAAGGATCCAGTCCGTCCTGAAGCTCTGTATAGCACATGAGCGTTCAGCAAAGCCAATTGAAATAAGTATACAGACACTTATTTGTACCAGCGTCTGGCCTTACGAGCAACTAGGTACGGCGCCAACAACTGGTCCTTGAGGTCCACCCCTCCCATGTTTTGGTTATATTCGTGGACACAGAGGGGTTTCTCCACAACACCAGTCGCCGTAGGAATTTGGACTGTCGTGTCTGCATGAAGGGAGGTAAGAACAAAAACATTCTTATTATCCCTCCACTTCACAGCGAGCAAATTATTACACTTCAAGCAGGATCTCTCCCCCAGCCTAAGAAAGGAATCTTCAAGCCCCTGGGGTAAGCCCCGGCGATTAGGTCGCACAGTGCCACATGCGCCAATCTGATGATCAAACAAGTGACTAAACAGTGGCACGCTCGTGTAATAATTATCCACATACAAGTGGTACTCCTTTCCGAATAAGAGTGACACCATGTTCCACACTATCTTGCCAGCGCTCCCTATGTAATCTGGGCAGTTCTCGCGCTCTATGTGACTATCTTTTTCCTCATAAACCATAAAGCTCCATGTATAGCCTGTGGCCCTGTCACAGAACTTATAGAGCTTGACCCCGTATATGGCACACTTGCTGGAAAGGTACTGTTTGAAAGAGAAGCGGACAGAAAATTTAATCAGGGACTCATCAACGCAGACAACTGGATGGGGAGTAAACAAGGCTGCAAAACGTTTGTTGAAGTGGTTTACAGGGGACCGAATTTTGGAGAGCCGATCGTATTCAGGGTCTCCAAGAGGACGACAAAGTTCATTGTCGTTGAAGTGCACGAACCACAAGATCTGCTCGTATCTTGCCCTGGCCATGGAGGCAGAGAACATGGGCATATGGTAAATTCAGCGTTTGGACCAATACGACTGCAACTTACTCAATTTATGTATGCCCATGAGGAGGGATAGGCCCAGAAAGGTCTTAAATTCGGAAACCGTAATTGGTTTCCAATCTCTGGCAAGGGAGGGCAACTGGGGATTAGCGGCGATTAATTGACCAGCATACAAATTACTTTGGTCCACAATAGATCTATAGAGATCTTCCGTGGAAAAACAGCGAATAAAAATCAAGCGGCATAAAATCAACTGTTTCCACCTGTATTCCGGGTTGGCCAGTGAATGGGGGAAGTACGGGTTCTGCCGAAGTGGTGGGCACCCAATCAGGATTGGCAAATTCTGCAGGAAGGCACTATGGGCACGACAGGCCTGTCTTTGTCTTCTTCTTGGTGGCAGCGGGACACTACTTGTGCTTGCCAGCTTGAACTGCAGTTATGGGACTCGCCACGTCACCAAGTGTTACTGCAGTGCTGGATGTACTATGCCGCTGGTGCTTGCTAGTTCACCAGAAGAATGAACGGCACTAGTACTTCTCTGCTCCATACGAGGGCCCTGCGGTTCTTGCACCTCAACAACAGTAGAAGAATAGAGTCGGGTACGCATGACCTTAGCAGGGACCTCACCTTCGTCGTCAGTGCTATCTGTCATGGAGCCGTTGTCGTATACAGGATTGTATTCTGAGCTTGAATCTGACAGATGCGTGACCTCCTCTTCACTATCTGTCATGCTCAGAAACGTGTAGGCCTCTTCACTAGCGTACCTTCGATTTGCCATTTTGGGCTTTAAATTTACTGGTACACTAGTAAGATTCACAGGTAAAAAAGCACCTGACTGTCAGCAACTGTATAAAACGCTACCAAAAAAACTGTTAGCAATCGCAGGGATCAGGCCTGACTCTGCGAATGCTGCAGTTGTGTGTTTAGTGTTTTGTAAGTGACAGTGATCGATCAATACTGCACTTGGGTGGGCTGGGCTGGGCGGAGGGGCAAAACGCAGGTGCTAGCAGGTATCTGGGCTGATCCCACTAACATGGCGTTTTTGGGAACCCTAAACTGCTGGGGACGCTAGTATAGATCTGATCAGATCAGATATTGATCTGTTCAGATACTATACCACTAAGGGAGGTGTATGCTGCGTGCATGGGTGTTAGCGCTACTGGCACTATTCTGATGCTGCCTGGGGCGACGCACCCCCTATCTGACACTAAACCTAATTGATATCACCCGCCGGGCGATCAGGGGGTTAAACCTTTATTGGGTAATAAATGGCGGGTGCCCTGACGCTATAAAAAGCAAACTAACTAACCAGCGTCACCCGTAACACTTATACGGTGATCACTGGTGAAATGGTTAACTAGGGGGCAATCAGGGGGTTTAAACCTTTATTAGGTAATATATGTGGGTACCTGACGCTATAAAAACCTGACGGTGAACCTAAAAAAATAATTGGCTACCTAGCGTCACCAGCGACACTATTACGGCAATAAGAAAAAAGATTGCTTAATGATACTGGCGAAAGGGGGTAAAAGGGGTTAAACCTTTATTAGGGGGGTTAGGGGGGTACCCTGGACCTAAAGGGGCCTAAAGCTAACTGCCCTGACACTTTTTACAGTCACAAATGACACTGCATGCAGTGATCAGTAAAAAAATTATTACTGCAATCAGTGACACTGTGACTGGGGGTGCAGGGGGTGATCTGGGGGGTGATCGGGGGTTGACTGGGGGGGGTGAAATGTGTACCTATGTGTCCTGGTGGTCTGTTGGTGCACTTACTTGATGTCTTCTCTCCTCGGCGCTCTGGATGAAAAGACCGCCGCAAGGAGAGGTGACATCACTTCCTCCTGCCTGTGTTTACAGTTCACAGGCAGGGGATGCTTCTCATTCGCCAGGAGCGATCGTGAGGGGGTGGCCAGAAATTAATGGCCGCCCCCTCATCATGGATCGCTCCTGAAACGATACGGACCATCGCGGGCATGGGGGGGGGCTCGATTGAGCCCCCCACCCGCTGGAAGGCAGGGATGTACAGGTACGCCCTTATGCCTGTCCGTGCCATTCAGTCGACGTATATCGTCGTGCGGCAGTCCTTAAGTGGTTAAAAAAAATTACATTTAGACACTGAAAATGGATAGTAAGAAAAAGGCAGATCAAAAAGTATATTCAAAGACAGGAAGATCACAGGGCAAGACAAACTTTAAAAAGCTGACTTTCATTGAATATTTCTTATGGCAAAGGAGCTCTGGTAAAAACGTACAGTAGGTTATAAACTATGCAAGCATCAATAAGTAATGTATCCTACATTTTTGTCACAAAAGCTTATATTTTTGTGCACATTAAAAATGTAAACTTGAACCTAGATTGATTTAGTATTTTACTAAATCTTTATTTTATATCTTTTCAACATTTTTAAAATGTACATACTTAAAGCACCCTGCAGAATGTCTCAAGTACGCAAAAAATTAGATTTTTACGTCATACTTACCTGGAAAATCCTTTTCTTTGCGTACATCATGGGACACAGAGTCAGGCTAATATTCATTGCCTGCTGGGTTTTACTTCATTATCGGGTGAATGGACACTGGTAGACCAAAGGTCGTTAGACAGGAAGTGATCCCCTATATAACCCCTCCCATACAGGAAGCACATCATTTTTGTAGCAAACACTGAATCCTCAAAAAAGAGGGGAGGGATCTCTGTGCCCCATGATGTACTCAAAGAAAAGGATTTTACAGGTAAGTATGACGTAAAAATCCTATTTTCTTTTTCATACATCATGGGACACAGAGTCAGGCTAATATTCATTACCTGCTGGGACATCCCAGAGCAATAGCCTTGAGGGAGGGAGACACCCTGCCAAACAATAGCCATCAGAACTTGATATGGCAGCCCGTAGTACACTGCGGCCAAAAGCCGAATCCTCGGCTGCTCGAACATCCACTTGATAAAATTTTGTAAACGTATGCACTGTAGACCAGGTAGCAGCCTTACAAATCTGAGCCACAGATACCTGATGGAGAAAAGCCCAGGAGGTTCCTACACCCCTGGTAGAATGAGCTCTCACCCTAAAGGGAGGAGCTTTACGTTTCAGACCATAGGCCTGAATGACCAATTGACGGACCCAATTGGCAATGGAAGCTTTGGAAGCTGCCTGCCCCTTCTTGGGTCCCTTTGGTAAAACAAAAAAGAAGTCTGATCCTCGGATCTCCACAGATCTAGACAAATAAACCTTGACTGCCCAGACAACGTCCAAATAATGCAGTTGTCTCTCTTTCGCCGAACGAGGCTGAGAGTAAAAAGAAGGTAAAATAATGTCCTGATTTAAATGAAAGGCCGATACCACTGTTGGCAAAAAGGATGGAACAGGTCGTAACGCGACTCTGTCGTGGTGAAGGATCAACTACGGTTCCCTGCATGAAAGGGCCACCAACTCCGACACCCTTCTAGCCGAGGTGATAGCCATCAGGAAGGCTAGCTTGTGTGACAGCAAGTCTAATGGAATTTCCTTAATAGGTTCAAATGGTTGTTTCTGTAACACAGACAGCACCAAATTCAAGTCCCAAGGAAACATAGGTGACCTAATGGGGGGAAGCAAATGAGTTGCCCCCTGCTTAAAGGTTCGGATCAGTGAATGGGAGGCTAAAGGCTTTTGGAAGAATACTGATAGGGCCAAAACTTGACCTCTGATTGTACTCAAAGCCAATTTGATTTCTACAGCTTACTGTAGAAAAGAGAGAATTCCCCCAATCACATATTTCCATGGATGCCATTTTCTGGCTTCACACCAAGCAATATAAGTCTTCCAGACCTTATGATAGATCTTCCTAGTTCCAGCTTTTCTAGCATTTACTAGGGTAGACACCACTGGTCCCGAGATGCCACGGCCCTTCAACACCCTGGCTTCAATAGCCATGCCGTCAAATTTAGAAACTGTAAATTGGGGTGGAATATAGGACCTTGAAACAGTAGATCGGGGTGCCATGGAAGTGTCCATGGCCCGTCTATTGTCAGTCTCACAATCTCCGGGGACCAAGGCCTTCTGGGCCAGGCTGGTGCCACCAGAATGACTGGAACTCCCTCTCTCCGAATCCTGTGCAACAAATGTGTAAGGAGAGGGATCGGAGGGAAAGCATAAACCAGGGAGTACTGGCTCCATGGAACTATCAGGGCATCTGCTCTAATTGCCAGAGGATCTCTTGTTCAGGACACAAACTGCTGTAGCTTGTTGTTGAGCCTGGTTGCTAGTAGGTCGACCTCTGGCCATCCCCAATGTTGGCAAATTTCCTGGAACACCTCTGGGCATAGGGACCATTCCCCCGGGCAGATCTGCTGGCGGCTGAGATAATCTTCCTTACAGTTTTCTACTCCTGGGTAGGGATGAGTTTGGAGTTCGAGTCGAACTCATGTTTGACTCGAACAGTGGCTGTTTGCCGAACAGAGAACAATTTGGGGTGTTCGCGGCAAATTCGAAAAGCCGCGTAACACCCTGTAAAAGTCTATGGGAGAAATCTAAAGTGCTAATTTTAAAAGGCTTATATGCAAGTTATTGTCATAAAAAGTGTTTGGGGACCCGGGTCCTGCCCCAGGGGACATGTATCAATGCAAAAAAAGTTTTAAAACTGCAGTTTTTTCGGGAGCAGTGATTTTAATAATGCTTAAAGTGAAACAATAAAAGTGAAATATTCCTTTAAATTTCGTACCTGGGGGGGGGGGTGTATAGTATGCCTGTAAAGCAGCGCTTGTTTCCCTTGCTGAGAACTGTCCCTGCACAAAGTGTCATTTCTGAAGGAAAAAAAGTCATTTAAAAGCATTCGCGACTATAATGAATTGTCGGCTCCCGGCAATACAGAGAAAAATCATTGATAAAAAAAAAAAAATGCGTGGGGGTCCCTCCAAATTCAATTACCAGGCCCTTCAGGTCTGGTATGGATATTAAGGGGAACCCTGCCTCAAATTGTATTTAAAAAAAATGACGTGGGGTTCCCCCCAAATATCTATACCAGACCCTTCAGGTCTGGTATGGATTTTAAGGGGAACTCTACGCCAATTTTTTTTAAAAAATGGCGTGGAGTTCCCCCCAAAAATCCATACCAGACCCTTTATCTGAGCACGCAACCTGGCAGGCCGCAGGAAAAGAGGAGGGGACGAGAGAGCGCCCCCCTTCCTGAACCGTACCAGGCCACATGTCTTCAACATGGGGAGGATGCTTTGGGGGTCTGTGACCCTTCAAAGCACCATGTCCCCATGTTGATGGGGACAAGGGTCTCATCCCCACAACCCTTGCCCGGTGGTTGTGGGGGTCTGGGGGTGGGGGGCTTATCGGAATCTGGAAGACCCCTTTAACAAAGGGGACCCCCAGATCCTGCCCCCCTATGTGAATTGGTAAGGGGTACATTGTACCCCTACCATTTCACAAAGAAAGTGTAAAAAAAAAAACAAAAAAAAAACACACAGACACAGTTGGGAAAGTCCTTTATTAAAAATAAAAAACCCATTCCAGCGATGTAATCCAGGGTCCCGCGGTGATCCGATTTCCAGCGCTGCAGTCTCCACTCCACACAAAACGTCATTGGCTGAGCGGACCTGATGGGGAACTTCCTCCGCAGTGTAATAAATGAATAGACCCAGGTCACCTTCACTGGGTGTAAGGCTGAGCGGACCTGATGGGGAACGTGAGAAGGGGTGGGTCTATTCATTTATTACACTGCGGAGGAAGTTCCCCATCAGGTCCGCTCAGCCAATGACGTAGGCGGGGTCTGAGGTACGAGGAGGTGGGGTCCCCCGTCAGATCATAGGGGTAAGCCCCGGCTTTCCCCGCTTGCGGGGAATAGCCAATGACGGGATCCCGCCTACGTCATTAGCTATTCCCCGGCAAGCGGGGAAAGCTGGGGCTTACCCCTATGATCTGACGGGTGACCCGCCCCCTCATATGTCAGACACCTCCTATGTCATTGGCTGAGCGGACCTGATGGGGAACTTCCTCCGCAGTGTAATAAATTAATAGACCCGCCCCATCTCATGTTCCCCATCAGGTCCGCTCAGCCTTACACCCAGTGAAGGTGACCCCCGCCCCCTACGTCATTGGCTGAGCGCACCTGATGGGGAATGTGAGAAGGGGCGGTCTATTAATTTATTACACTGGAGAGGAAGTTCCCCACCAGGTCCGCTCAGCCAATGACGTTTCATGTGGAGTGGAGACTGCAGCGCTGGACATCGGATCACCACAGGACACTGAAATACATCGCTGGAATTGTTTTTTTTTTTTTTTTTTAATAAAGGACTTTCCCAACTGTGTCTGTGTTTTTTTTTTTTACACTTTCTTTGTGAAATGGTAGGGGTACAATGTACCCCTTACCAATTCACATAGAGGGGGGCCGGGATCTGGGGGTCCCCTTTGTTAAAGGGGTCTTCCAGATTCCGATAAGTGCCCCGCCAGCAGACCCCCCACAACCACCGGGCAAGGGTTGTGGGTATGAGGCCCTTGTCCCCATCAACATGGAGACATGGTGCTTTGAGGGGTCACAGACCCCCCAAGGCATCCTCCCCATGTTGAGGGCATGTGGCCTGGTACGGTTCAGGGGGGGGGGCGCTCTCTCGTCCTCCATCTTTTCCTGCAGCCTGCCAGGTTGCGTGCTCGGATAAAGGGTCTGGTATGGATTTTTGGGGGGAACTCCACACCATTTTTTTTTTAATTGACGCAGGGTCCGCCTTAATATCCATACCAGACCTGAAGGACCTGGTAATGGAATTTGGGGGACCCCCACGCATTTTTTTTTTATCAATTACTTTTCTCTGTATTGCCGGGAGCTGACAATTCATTATAGCCGCGAGTGCTTTTAAATTACTTTTTTTCCTTCAGAAATTACACTTTGTGCAGGGACAGTTCTAAGCACGGGAAACAAGCGCTGCTTTACAGGCATACTATACACCCCACCCCCCCTCCCAGGTACAAAATTTAAAGGAATATTTTCACTCTTCTTGTTTCACTTTAAGCATTATTAAAATCACTGTTTCCTTAAAAACGTCACAAAACTTTTTTTTGCATTGATACATGTCCCCTGTGGCAGGACCCGGGTCCCCAAACCATTTTTAGGACAATAACTTGCATATTAGCCTTGATAATTAGCACTTTTGATTTCGAACATTCGAGCCCATTGTATTTAATAGGGTTCTAAAGTTTGCGCTTACTTTCGGTCTGTTCGCAGGTTCTGGTGCGAACCGAACAGGGGGTGTTCGGCTCATCCCTACTCCCGGGATATGGACTGCTGATATAAATTGGCACCTGTCCCTCTACCCAAGCTTGTATGTAGTTCACCTCCTTCAGAGCCGAACAACTCCTGGTACTGCCTTGGTGGTTTATATAGGCCACTGCAGTGGCATTGTCAGACTGAACCCTGATAGCGTAGTCCTGAAGCTTCACCGTCCATGACCGTAGGGCCAGTCGTTGTTGGGCAGGATCTGTTCTGTCCTTGACCATTTCCCTTGAGCTGTGATCCCGTCTAGGGTAGCTCCTCAGCCTGAGAGACTGGCATCTGTAATCAGTACTCTCCAAGTTACCAGGAGAAAGAATTTTCCCTTTTGCAGGGTCTGGTCCTGCAACCACCAGTATAGGCTTAAACGTGCCTGAGGAGATAAAAACATTGGATAATCCAGGGCTTTCCCTCTCCTGTTCCAAGCCAAAAAGATGTCTCATTGTAGAGGTCTGGAATGGAACTGGGCATAAGACACCGCCTCAAAGGAGGATACCATCCTCCCTAGAAGACTCATACAGAGCCGAATGGAGGGTTTTCTGGTGCCCTTTATCTGATGCACCTGATTCTTCAAGGAACAGACCCTTGCGGGTGGCAAGAATACTCTTGCTTGGACCTTATCTAGGATCAGACCTAGATACTTTAGGGTCTGAGCTGGTCTCAAGGTTGACTTTTCGGTATTAATGATCCAGGCTAAGCTTTCCAAATACCGCACTGTACATGTTATGCTCTGTTGTAGAGCCTGTAGTGAGTGATCTCTGAAGAAAGTGTACCGCTCTCCAAACCTCTAATCCTGTTTGATTGCTCCCGCCCTACTTGGCCAACAGGTGCTGGCTCTGCGCAGATCCATAGAAAAAGGAAAACATCCTGGACTGCCGCACTCTGTTAAAGGCATCTTTATTTGATAAATCAAAAAATAAAATCCAAAATAAAGTCAATTGCAAAAAGTGGACATGCAGCGACAAGTGGCTAACGCGTTTCACATCATTGGATGCTTACTCATAGCTGGAGTATACAGGAACCAATGTGTGTTTAAAAGGGAGAACGTAACAGCCTCTCCACCAATCAAAATCTGTTGATCACAGCATGAGAACATTAAACACATGATTGGATCCCACAATCCCCAAAAGAGTGCACCTGACTGGTGGACAATCTAAATCAAGACCAAGAAATGCAAAATAAAACTAAAATACATCAGAAAAGTGCCAATAATGAAGGCTTATGCCGCGTACACACGATCGTTTTTAATGTCATTGAAAAAAACAGCATTTTTCTCGACGTGATTTTTCGTGTTTCCTCTCAAGCCTGCCTTGCCTACACACTATCGTGGAAAAAAAAAGTTTCAGTAAAGCGCGGTGACGTACAACACGTACGACGGCACTATAAAGGGGAAGTTCCATTCTGATGGTGCCACCCTTTTGGCTGCTTTTGCTGATTTTGTGTTACAGCGTGTTAGTAAAAGTTTGGGAAGAGACGATTCGCGCTTTTCAGTCTTCGTGCTTTAAAGATCGTTTTCTGTTGTTCAGTTTGTGCTTGTGGGTTCGTATCTGTCTTTCAGTGCTTGTAGTCAGTTCGTATCTGTTTTTGCACTGCGTTCTTGTCCGCTCGTTACTGTTTTTCAGGTCGTTCTTTAGAGGCCTTGCTGTTCTTCAGTGCGTTCTTTTAGTTCGTTCCGATTAGGGGCCCGTTTTGTAGCCATGTTGCGGGGACGTTCTTGTCGCCGAGATCGTGCTGTGCTTGCTTCTGGGCTTGTTGCTATATCCCAGATCCGGTCCATGAACAGGGTGAGGAGGAGTTCTTGGACCAAGAATTGGTTGCTCCAGCGGGACCAATTCTGTCACATGCCTCTGCTGCGGGAGATCCAGGATGAATAACCCTAATGACTACAGGAATTTTCTTAGGATGTCTGACACCGTTTTTCAGCAGCTCTTGGCTTTGGTGTACCCCTATATCACCAGGCAGGACACCGTTATGCAGGAAGCCATCAGTGCTGAGCAGAGGCTAGTTGCTACGTTGCGCTAGCTGGCAACAGGGAGAAGCTTGCAGGACCAAGTTCTCAACAGGCATCTCCCCCCAGGCTCTGGGCGTCATTATCCCAGAAACCTGTTCTGCCATAATCCAAGTCCTGCAGTAGGACTATATTAGGACTATATTAAGGTAAGTTTTCTCCTTTAACATTACATTCTATGTATTTTATGCTTGCTAATGTATAGTATTTTTTTAAACAGTCTCTAATTACCATGATTGTAATATGCTGTGAATGCCCCCATGCATGTTGTAAGCTTTTAATGCTCCATTTTTTGGGCCTACATGCATATTTCCAAAAACCAACCTCTCCAGCATTCTATCCTGGGCCCAAACACACCTAGCCTAGTCACTTCCCAATGTTTTTTGTCAGATTCCCCCTACTGCCCTGGCTCCCCCCTTCCTTCCCCTTGCAGGGCTTCCAGCTTCCCTACTCTCCTCTCCCACCGGCTGTTGCTGCTGGGGTTGTTTTAGGATGAGTGGGGGAAGGGGCAGGTAAATATGTAACTTACCGTCCACTTCCCTTTCATCGTGAGTGATCGCTAGTATGTGTCTAGCTTTGGGCTGCACACCCTAATGCAATAGGATGTGTACGCCTATGTGCTTGACCCTCCCCCCCAAATGTTTTTTGTTTATCTAATTGTTAAAAATTCTGACATAGTGCTAGAGCCTTTATTTATGATGTCCCCAACTCATCTCAACCCCCCCCTAAAAGAATTTAATTGGTCCATCAGAGGGGGTGATGAATCTGATATTTGGTCATTTTTAGCTCTTATTAAAATACTCCTTCCAAATTAATGTTATACTGATGTTTTGCCGAGAATGTTTTGTGATAATCTGCTTGCAATGTTTAGGTATGAAAGTATTTTTTTTTTGACTCCACAGTTATCTTCGATGCCACAGGAATGGCAGAATGTGGCATTTGAGTTTTCTCAGCGGTCGAACTTTCCCAACTGTGGAGGAGCCATTGATGGCAAGCACGTCCGCATCGAGCCATCACCCCATTCGGGATACTTTTTCTTTAATTATAAAGGGTTCCACAGTATTGTGCTGATGGCGGTGGTGTCTGCCACCTATGAGTTCCTTTATGTTGACATTGGGAAAAATGGGCGGATGTCTGACGGTGGTGTTTTTGCCCAGACAGAATTCGCTGACCGGCTTCAATCAGAGGACCTGGCATTGCCACCTGCGGCAGAGAATGAAGATGGACTACCCTTTGTTTTCCTTACAGATGAGGCGTTTGCGCTAGGTCCCCATTTGATGAGGCCTTTTCCACAAAGGACCCTCACCCCTGAGAGGAGGGTCTTTAATTATAGGCTGGCCAGAGCGAGAAGGGTGGTAGAAAATGCCTTTGGCATCATGGCCAGTCGTTTCCGCCTTTTTCTGACCTCTCTAAACATGGTGGAGTACAAGTTCAATCATATAGTAATGTGCTGTTGCATACTCCACAATTTTTTTAAAAGACATTCAAATAATTATCTTTCTTCAGTTGGCCTTCAGGCCACACAGTTCTCTGATGGACCATTGCCAGCCCAGGTAGCTGGCCCTACAGGCTTGGCCCCCCAAAGCGGGCGTGATGTGCGCCAACGCTACGTAGACTATTTTATGGGTAGGGGGGCCATTGCAATGCCTGATAACATTTGAAAATTTATTTGGAATAAAAATATACTTTATAATGAAAACATCTTGTTTGGTTTTATTTTGGTTGATTTGATCTTTCTCCTAGGTCAGTGATGGTGAACCTTGGCACTCCAGATGTTTTGCAACTACATTTCCCATGATGCTCAACTCCACTGCAGAGTGCCTGAGCAACATGGGAAATGTAGTTCAAAACCATCTGGGGTGCCAAGGTTCACCATCACTGTCCTAGGTTTTCCTAGTGCAGTTGTAGTGCCATGTTTATTTTTCATAAGAAAATTACCATCATTGTCAGTGTAAACACTAAACACACCCATTTTTTTTTGGGGGGGGGCAACATTGATATAAGAAGCCACACATTGTTGATTCCAAAATAATTTTAATTGGAGCACAATTTTTTGTTTATTTTTAAAAAATAGAAAATGGTAAAAAAAATTGAATTTTGGGTATTTTTCTTGCTAAAACGCATGAGCCATATGTAACGAGTAAAGTTCAACATGTACAATGGTACTAAAAACAATTAAAACCTTACAAAACAAAATCTCAAAACAACAAGCAAAAAACAAAATACAATTTTTGCCCATATAAAAGATTTAAACCCTCCCAAGAACATCTCTTATTTTTTTGATTCTTTGCTCCAGCTGCTTGCTCTTTTGCCTGATCTGGAGCAAGTTTTGGTTCATTTGATCCAGGTCACGAGAGCAGACCATAAGTTCTTGGATCAACATCTGGGCACTGTGACTGGTGAATGTTGCTTGGGCCGCAGGCAGAAAAGCATCTAAAATTTTGAAAAACACCATGTCTTATAAATATGCAGGCCTACATCTATTACCTTAGGCTGTGGTGTATGACACTGACCTGTTGTGTTGCCATTTTCCACTTCTTCCTCCACATCCTGCGGTTGTGGGTCTTGGGTTGGTGGTGTGGGGTTCCTAGCCTCCTGTCTCAAAGCTCTTTGAAGCCCTATGAGATTGAACCCAAAGGTAGACTTGAGTAAATAAATATTTTTAGGCCTGAAAGAGGAATATTAATCATTCTTTGGAAGTGTGGTACAATTGTCTTTTTTGTCAATAGTTCTAAGCTGAACACATGATTGTATCCATTACCAAAGCTGGTAGATTGGTCTATTTTGGTCAGGTTTCACACATGGAAACACACCAAGTATCCACTGGATCACCTGTGTGTGACACCATAAAAAAGTTGTTCTTGTGGCTCACACTTGTGCTAATGAGTCCAGATGTGTAACCAGCTGCTGAGCATACTCTCCTAACCGTACACTGAATTCAGTTACATAAATTAAATATACAACACATATACACAACCATGTTTCAAAAATATTCTCACATAAACAGTTCAAGATGTCAAGTTTCATGTTCTTGGGCACAATAATCAGTCGTAGGAATCATCGTTCAATCATTCACTAATTAAATTACGATGTTTTGGTCTGATACAGTGTTAACTACATTTGATCATTCCTAAATAGGCATGTTCAAATTTAGTTAATGTATTCTAAAAAAAAACATTGTATTATTGCGAATGAACAATGATTTATACGATCGATTCTTGTGCCCAACAACATGAAACTTGACATCTTGAACTGTACTACATTAGAGAAAAAGCACACTGTATCCTAAAAAAAACATTGTAGTATTTTTCAAATGAACCATGATTTATACGGTCGATTCTTGTGCCCAAGAACATGAAACAACATCTTGAACTGGACTACATTAAAGAAAAAGCACATGCAGCACCATGCTAGTAATACAAATTTGAGTAACTGTTAATCTACTTACTCTTTCTAATCAATTTTTGGATTTTCCTTTATTGCTCCGGCTCCCTCAACTTGATGTCAGACCATCTTTTGCGGAGCTGTTCTTTGGATCTGCAAACCCCAAATTTCCTGTGCAGAGTTTTAACCACTTTGTCCATAATTTGAGCCTTGACCTGATTAGGCTTTTTGTATGGGCCATGTTTAGCATCGTAATCCTCCCTCCTCAATATTGCCACCATTTCGACCATCTCCTCGAACGCCATGTTTGTGGCCTTGTATCTCCGGGATCTGGTCTGGGGTTCTTCCACACTTTCCTCCTCAAATCGCAGAGTCTCCGCCATGTTGTGTAGCATTAGGACGAGCGAGAAGGGGGGGGAAAGTTGTATAACGAACGTCAGGGGCGGGGAAAGCGTGCGGAGCGTCACGCATGCGCACTGTATATAACGGAAATAGGCATTGTTGAAAACGACGTTCAGTGAGTGGAAGAAGGTCGGAAGCAACGAACGTGTAGATCAAGGGTACGTAACATTTTTAATACTTGATGAGTGACTGATCAATTGCTGAGTTTGTGGCCTATATATGGTGATAAAGATTAGTAGTAGTCTTGACTAACATTATTATTTTTGTCTGGTTTTTGACTTGCAGAAATCCTTTGTTGTTTGCTGTGGTGATCAGTGACTGATTCAAGCAGGGTCTCCAGTGCTGTCTTCCTGGCTTCTTTAGTTTTCCTTTACCAGTGGTTTGGTTTTGCCTTAACCTTTAATTTGTTTGTATGCGAGAATAAATGTTTTTTTTGTTTCCTGCCAAAAATTGAACATGTGTTTTTATTCTAAATAGAGAGTTTGCTAGTGAGTAGGCAGGGACATTGCAAAAAAACATTTTGAAATTACCAAGGGACACTAACCTCCTTGAGGGTAAATTATAATAAATAATAATGTTGTTGTGGTAACTTGACACACTCAAAAAAAAATAAAAATGGAAAGCAGTCTAAAATATTATCCAAATAATAAGCAAAAATAACATCTTCAATTCAAGATGGTAACTAAAAATATTTTGTTCTTTAGGGAGATCTGGCTTGCAATAAATATAGATTAATCATGATAACACAATAAATAATAAAGAAAAAATGTTGTCATAACGCTGTGAGAATATCAGCAGCAAAATAATTGGATTATTGCAGCATTATAAGGAAGAAAAGAATGCGCTGCATTAAACGATGCAATAATTTCCAGCATGACGAATGTGCTATCTCCATTACGAACACTAGTTTTACCAGAACGAGCGCTCCCGTCTCATACTTGATTCTGAGCATGCGCATTTTTTTCACGTCGTTAAAGCCCACACGCGGCCGTTTTTCATGACGAGAAAAACGACGATGTAAAAAACGACGTGAAAAATTTGAGCATGTTCCAATTTTTCTCGTCATGATTCTCTGCATTTTTCTCGTCGGGAAAAATGCTGGAAAGCACACACACGATAATTTTTAATGACCATTTTAAAAAATTGAATTTTTCTCGTCATTAAAAACGATCGTGTGTACGCGGCATAAAACATGTTTAAGTTGCTTATAATAAATTATAGTGATTGGAGTGGAACTGTCTCAAAGTCCGTGCACATCTGTGAATACAAATAGAACAACAACTAAATATGTGTGAATAGTACACAAGAGATGCATATGTAAAAAAGGTTACAAAATGTTAAACACAAATATGTGAAAGAATGATGGTGTTTGTATAATTGACACTTGTGTTAGTGAAATGTGATAAACAAATTATCTGTATATATTTGGCCGAAGGGTCATAATGGGCAAATCTTGAACGCCTGTGTAATTAAAGGAAAAAAACATCATTTAATTGAATTGAATGAAAACATAATCTAATATTACCTTATGTTTTCATTCAATTTATTTAAATTATGTTTTTTTTTGGATTTTATTTTTTGATTTATCAAATAAAGACGCCTTTAACAGAGTGCGGCAGTCCAGGATGTTTTCCTTTTTCTGTGCGTGATCTCTGAGCAGGAGGTCATCCAGATACCCGAGCACCAAGATCCCTTGGGCCCTTAAAATACCCAGTACTCTTGCTTGGACCTTTGTGAACAATCAGGGAGCTGTAGCAAGCCCGAAGGGTAGAGCCACAAACTGAAAATGACGTTCTTCTACTGCGAATCGCAGGAACCTCTGATGAGGTTGAAAGATAGGTACGTGTAAATACGCGTCCTTTATATCGATGGAGGCTAGAAAGTCTCCCATCTGGAGTGAGGCTACTACTGAGCAGACAGACTCCATCCGAAAGGATTGGATCAGTAGATACTGGTTCAGGGATCTTAGGTCCAAATAGGTCCTGGTGTCCCTGTTTGGTTTTTGAACTGTAAACCGGTTCAAGTAAAACCCTGTGCCTTTTTGGATACAGGAACCTCTACAATCACTCCTTGATGCACTAAATGATGTAGTGCTTGAAACAATAATGTTCTGGAGGATCTGAGGGAATGCTGAATCTTAAAAACCTCTGAGGGGGAACCCCGAGCAACTCCAGCTTGTAACCGTGCGATATAGTTGAGGTGACCCTCTCGTCCTGTGAGCTAGTGTTCTCCAAATGTCCGCAAAGCGCAGCAGCCTTCCCCCCACCCGATAGAGTGGGGGCGTCTCCTCAAAAGGAGGGCTTGGTGCTAGATTTAGAAGAATTTTGGACCCAGTGCTTTTTCTGGCCTTGGCCTTGTGGCTGGCCTCTGGCTCTAGCGCCTTGTTGGCGGCGTAACTGCCTTGGCGCTGAGACATTTGAGGAAGAAGTCCCTGAAGTTTTAAACGAGGGACGCCTGGTGCTTCTCTTCACAGGAAGTAGAGAACTCTTCCCTCCGGAAATCTTTTGGATATATTTGTTCAGATGATCGCCAAACAGACATTCCCCATGAAAGGGGAAACCTGCCAATAACTTCTTACAAGGAAGCTCAGTTGACCAGTTCTTAAGCCACAAAAGTCTGCGCATATGTGTGCATTGAATCCCTTAAGGCATCAACAGCAAAACACAGCGCTCGAGGAATATCTGCCTTATTTTCAGGCAGATCATTCTCCTGGATAGGCCTATCAGGCCGTTTGACCGGATCTTTACGGACTGGCAAATACCAATTGCTGCAACAGCTGGCTGAATAGCTGAACTGGCCAAAGAAAGGGAAGCCTTTAATAATGACTCCAATTTCTTGTCAGCAGAGACCTTCAGGCCCTGTGCATTATCCACTGGACAAGTTTAGTTCTTGTTTAAGGAAAATAATGCTGCTGGCTGGCATGCTCCATTTCTTAGTGAACTTTTCATCCATGGGATATAAAAGGGAAAACCTCTTAGGAGGAACAAAAATCCTATCAGGATGTTCCCAATCAGCATACATCGCCTGTTCCAAAAGAGGGTGTAAGGGGAAAGCCTGTGTGGCCTGAAGAGGCCTCAGGGATCCCAAAGAGGACCAGGGGGGCTCAACAAGAGGCAACTTAAAGGCAGAGCGAACCATTTTGGTAAGAGTCAGGTTCAAAAGCCTCTGTGATTGAGAGGCAGATACCAGCTGGATATCTTCTTATCCAGATTGCTCGGCAGCAGACTCATCTGCCGGGCACTCCACTGAATCTAGAGATTTTAGCTCTTCTCCATCCTCAACCCATTCCTGCTCCAGTCTAGGAGGCTCTGGAAGGGGGATCTGTCACGCTTCTTGCCACCCTGCGGGATGGAGAAAATCATATCAACAATCCTGTGCTCTAACCCAGCTAGGGCTGAGGACAGTTCATCCTTAGTGATAATGGGTGAAGCAGCAGCGTTGACTCTAGGCACAATCCCAGATAGGCGCCGCGGTTAAGATTTCCCGGGAGACTCTGGTCCTTCAGGGGATACAAAACTAGGGATTCGACTAGGTTCATCCGGAACTATTGATGACATAGGTGTGCCCTTCTCTGTAGTGTTAGTCCCGCTCCTCTTTTTTAAAACATTTACTAGCCACAAAAATGGAGTTCTTGGGTGTAGATTTAACACACCTCAGAAGGGAGACCCTTTTATAGGGCTCACCAAGCCCCTATGCAACAATCCTGCTAAGCACCTTTAGCCTATCAAGCAACACCTGGTGACTCACGTGACCCGGGTAAGGAGAAATGAACCGCTGCAAATGCCTGGTTCAGAGCCTGCTCTGTGTCTCACAGCTGCCTTCTGGAAACACCACATTCTTGGCATACACAGCTTAAATAAGCTGGCTGTGCGCCGGAACGTTCTATGCGTGCATACGCATGTGCACAGTCCCAGCGAACGGGCGTGACGCGAATCTTCGTACGCCCATGTGTGCGGCGAAGCCGCGTGAGCCATGGCCGCCAAACAAACAAACTGCTAAGTCCAGCAACGCTTTTGCGAATGCACGTGTGCCATGGCTGCCAAACAACAACTGCTGTGCACGGCGGCACTCCTGCGAACGCATGTGCGTCATGGTGAACCAAGGCGAAATGGCGCACCATCGTAAAAAACAGCCAGACACAAGCAAAAAAGGTACACTTTGCAAACATCCACAGCTAGCCCAAAACTCCCCCGTATGGTCACTGCACACATGTGTCCAGCCTCTAGCTAGCTTGACTGATTGTTACAATCACTGGGACACCCCACAATAAGTAAATAAGGGGGTTTCACTTACCCGTTCAGGCGCAGGGCAGCTTAGAAACTAAGAGCCCAATCTTCACCCTTCACGGCAGGTTCCTGTCACTTGGACCTTCAAGGACTGGGTATCCTTTGATGTTTAGGGTCCACTCCCTTGGACCTGTACAGCACCCTGCAGGAAATGCCTTAGCGTTGTAGTGTCCAGGATTTCCACTCCGCAGGGTCCAGCGCCCGGAGGCCACATTACAGGCAAAAGCTTGGAAGATCTTGAGTCTTCTTTGCGAGGCTCGGGTACCATTTATCTAAGCATAAAAGCCTGTGTCAAATGGATCCGATCGGTCAATCCCTTGATTAATTTTTGGAACCATTTGTGGGAATAGAGACCTGGAGCTCAGAGAGCTCAACACACCGTGCCATCCACCTTGCAGACACTGAAAAAAAACTGATATGCTTCCTGTATGAGAGGGGTTATATAGGGGATCACTTCCTGTCTAACGACCTTTGGTCTACCAGTGTCCACTTACCTGATGATGAAGTATAACCCGGCAGGTAATGAATATTAGCCTGACTCTGTGTCCCATGATATATGAAAAAGGGAGAGTGGTGCTTTTGTAAATAAAATAAACCAAATTAAGTTTAGGCTAATTTGTTGAATTGCTAGCTATCTCTAGTTTTTTTTTTTTTGTTCCAAATTTTTATTAATTTTAGCATAGAAAAAAACATCAACATGGCGATAATGTCACATTGTCAGAAGCAATACATGTAATAAAAATCCAGAACACAGAAGTATAACTTCAAAATTACAGTTATGGCATAAGATTCCTAAGTTTAAAGGATACGCTCACCTTGTTGGGCAGAATTTCACTTTTCATAATAAATAGAAGCGTTTTCCAATACCATTCCTGACCCAGCCCCACTAATGTGCTTTTCTCTCACTTACCTCATTCACATGATATTTAGAATCTTGTCTGTCTTGTTGTATATTTAAATCTATTTTCAGATTACATCACTTCCTGTAGCTTGTATCAGCATTCACTTCCTGTTAGGTCATCTCCCAGAAGGACATGATAGGGTGTTTTTATCAGCTATGTAATACAAACGAGATTGCAGTGCATTGACGGCTGCTGATTGGCCAAAGCATGCACCTGACCTGCATGCTTTTGCCAATCACAGCGTGCTCTGCTGTGAGCAGTAGTGTATTTAGGTTTTGTGCTGCCCTAGGCCTGACTAAACTCATGCACCCCCTAATTTAAATATGACCCATCCCTTTCTGTCAAGGCCACACCCCTTTCTGTTTAAGACCTGCCCTGAAATTTTCGAGTGGGGACACTAGTTCTGAGGGCCTGCGGGGGGGACAATTGTTTCCTTTAATTTGCATAGATTTCCTCTCACTTCCTGATTGGCTATGGGACAGGAACTGAAGGGAAATCTCTGCAATGGGACAGGGATGGTAAAAAATAAACTGACAGAGGCTATAACCCTCCCTTACTCTATCCAAAATGAAAAATAAAAGTGTTGCCTATAGTTCTACTTTAAGCACAAATTTCTGATAATTTTATGGAGAGGACTAAGAAGATATAACCACGTCAATAGTGCAGCAGAAAACATATAGCACAGTGAGGAAGGTTTGTGGTCCAGGATGATAGGACAGTCAAAATTAGAAGCAGCCCCCCCCCCCCCCACCCCCACCATTTGCGGAATGCCGGCTGCCCGCATATCGGAAGCAGTGCGGTTGCTTTATGGGGGCACTAGACTAATTTGCCTCCAGGCTCAGTCTGCCCCATGAGACTGGCGCTACACTAATAGTGTGGCGCAAGCCGGCGGGGACTCTTTCCGTGCTGCCACCCTGCAAAGTGCTGCCCTAGGCCTGGGCCTTGTTGGCCTAGGCCAGAATACAGCGTTGGCTGTGAGAGCCATGATTGGCCAAAGGCACGGTGCCTTTGGCCAATCATGGCTAGTGATGAGCCGAACACCCCCGGGTTCGGTTCGCACCAGAACCCGCGAACGGACCGAAAGTTCGCACGAACATTAGAACCCTATTAAATACAATGGATGCGAACGTTCGGATTCTAAAGTGCTAATTATAACGACTATTATCCATGTTATTGTCCAAAACAGAGTTTGGGAACCCGGGTTCTGCACCAGGGGACATGTATCAATGCAAAAAGAAGTTTTAAAAACTGACGTTTTCCGGGAGCAGTCATTTTAATGATGCATAAAGTGAAAAAAAAAAAGTCAAATATTCCTTTAAATATTGTACATGGGGGGTGTCTAAAGTATGCCTGTGAAGTGCCACGTGTTTCCCGTGTTTAGAACTGTCCCTGCACAAAATAACATTTCTAAAGGAAAAAAAGCCATTTAAAACTGCTTGCGGCTTTAATGCAATGTCTGTTCCCGGTAATATGGATGAAAATCTTTATGAAAAATGGCATAGCTACCCCATCAACCCCCCCCCTACCCCAGCCCATTACCAGCCCCTTTGGGTCTTGTATGGATATTAAGGGGAACCCCACACACAAAATAAAAAAGGCCCTATATACTCTGAACAGCCGTATACAGGCGGTGCATACAAGACAGGGACTGTAGGTTTGTTCTTATGTAGAATCTGTTTGTAATTTTGAACAGCTGCATTGTTTAAGTGTAGCTCCATGCCAAATTCCTTTTTTTTAGCTTTTTGGAAAACATAGGGAACGGTTATCACCCCTTTCACATTTTTTTTGCTGTCTGTGCCCCTGTTCAGAACATTTCACCTCACTTTGCGTCCCAATGACAACTGTTTTTGAAATGTGGTGTTTTTATTGAAACAAGGATTGGTGATAAAGCATCAGTAGAGAGGAGACACCTTTCTCCCATATTAATTTTTACAGGAGAGAATTTTCCTTCCAAGGGGTAGATTTCCTCTCACTTCCTGTTGTCTTCTTCCGTTTGCAAGTAGTAGTAGTTTGTAAGTTGGATGTTTGAAAGTAGGGACCTGCCGTATATACTCTGCAGAAATTGGCCCCTTAGGTGTTGGTGTTGGCACAACACTGAAAGCACTCACATTTATTCTTGGTGGGTGCTGGAACGCCCTGCTGTCAACTATTATATCAGGAATTGTAATAACATATAATTGTTGATCAGTGGTAGTAAAAATTGGGCCTTTGATGGTGGTGCTGGTGCCACAACACTGTAAGGCCTGACAGTTACTCTTGGTGGGCGCAGCAATGGGCCCTGCTGTGAATTATTCGAACAATAATTATAATTGCATGCCCCTGTTGAACAGGGGCTGAAAAATTGGGCCTTTGGTGGTGGTGGTGGTGGTGATGGTGGTGCTGGTGCCACAACACTGTAAGGCCTGACAGTTACTCTTGGTGGGCGCAGCAATGGGCCCTGCTGTGAATTATTAGATCAATAATTATAATTGCATGCCCCTGTTGAATAGGGGCTGAAAAATTGGGCCTTTGGTGGTGGCGGTGGTGGTGGTGGTGATGGTGGTGCTGGTGCCACAACACTGTAAGGCCTGACAGTTACTCTTGGTGGGCGCAGCAATGGGTCCTGCTGTGAATTATTCGATCAATAATTATAATTGCATGCCCCTGTTGAAGAGGGGCTGAAAAATTGGGCCTTTGGTGGTGGTGGTGGTGATGGTGGTGCTGGTGCCACAACACTGTAAGGCCTGACAGTTACTCTTGGTGGGCGCAGCAATGGGCCCTGCTGTGAATTATTAGATCAATAATTATAATTGCATGCCCCTGTTGAATAGGGGCTGAAAAATTGGGCCTTTGGTGGTGGTGGTGGTGGTGGTGGTGATGGTGGTGCTGGTGCCACAACACTGTAAGGCCTGACAGTTACTCTTGGTGGGCGCAGCAATGGGCCCTGCTGTGAATTATTCGAACAATAATTATAATTGCATGCCCCTGTTGAACAGGGGCTGAAAAATTGGGCCTTTGGTGGTGGTGGTGGTGGTGATGGTGGTGCTGGTGCAAAACACTGTAAGGCCTGACAGTTACTCTTGGTGGGCGCAGCAATGGGCCCTGCTGTGAATTATTAGATCAATAATTATAATTGCATGCCCCTGTTGAATAGGGGCTGAAAAATTGGGCCTTTAGTGGTGGTGGTGGTGGTGATGGTGGTGCTGGTGCCACAACACTGTAAGGCCTGACAGTTACTCTTGGTGGGCGCAGCAATGGGCCCTGCTGTGAATTATTAGATCAATAATTATAATTGCATGCCCCTGTTGAACAGGGGCTGAAAAATTGGGCCTTAGGCACTGGTGGCACAACACTGCAACCCCTCACAGATACTGTACTTGGAGCACAGCAATGAGGCCTGTTGCAAAGTATTGCATCAGAAATTTTAATTACACGCCCCTGTTAAACAGGGGCTGAAAAATTGGGCCTTAGCCACTGGTGGCGTCACCCATAAACCAAAATGATCTTCCAAGCTATCATCATTAATCGTATCATTGAGGAGGAGGAGGAGGATAGCCAGTCAACATAACAGCACAGGCACTCAGCATCAGCATCATTCTTGAAGGGATGTGACATTTTAAAATCAATTAGTCTGTTATATCAGCATCTGGTGTGTGGTAGCTGGTGGTGATCCAAGACTGGTTCATCTTGATGAAAGTCAGTCGATCAACCGAGTCGGTGGACAGGCGCACCCTGTGATCCGTGACAAATCCTCCAGCAGCACTGAATGTGCGTTCTGAAAGAACGCTGGATGCAGGACAGGCCAGTAGCTCAATTGCATACTGTGCAAGCTCTGGCCAGTGATCCATCCTCAAGACCCAGTAAGCCAGAGGATTTTCGGTGGGGAAGGTGTCCAAGTCTGACCTTGCCCCTAGGTATTCCTGGACCATGTATATCAGACGCTGGCGATGGTTGCTGGAACCGATCATACTTTGGGGCTGCGGACTAAAGAATTGTCTGAACGCATCGGTCAGACGGCCACCTTCCCCACCGCTCCTTCTTTGACTGCCCGAAGCCTCAGCAACTCGTTGTCCAGGACCAGGAGTTTGTAACCTCCCAGTCTCTGGGAACGCGTTGCACAGACCTTTCTGCAAGGCCTCCCGGAGTTGTCTCATCCTCTGCTCCCTCTGCGACGGTACGATAAGGTCCGCAACCTTACCCTTGTACCGTGGATCAAGGAGAGTGGCCAGCCAGTAATGGTCCCTCTCCTTGATCCGAAGAATACGAGGATCCTTCCGCAGACTTTGCAGGATCAGGGAGGCCATGCAGCGTAGGTTAGCTGAGGCATTCAGTCCGGAGTCCTCTGGGTCACTAAGGACGACATGATCCGCAGCCACCTCCTCCCAGCCACGTACAAGTCCACTGGTTTCTTGGGACTGTAAATCATCCCTAAAAGACTGCTGCTGATGATGCTGAGTGCCAGCCTCCACCTCCATGCTGACACAATCCTCCTCCTCCTCCTCCTCTTCCTGTGCGATGGGTGGGACAGAAGGAACACTGTCTGGGTAAAGGGGGCCTTGAGAGGCAAGGAAGTCCTCCTCTTCCTGCCTCTGTTCTGCCTCAAGTGCCCTGTCCATTATTCCACGCAGCGTGTGCTCCAACAGGTGGACAAGAGGTACAGTGTCACTGATGCATGCACTGTCACTGCTCACCATCCTCGTGGCCTCCTCAAATGGTGCCAGGACAGTGCATGCATCCCTGATCATGCCCCACTGGCGTGGTGAAAAAAACCCGAGCTCCCCTGACCCTGTCCTGGTGCCGTAGTCGCACAGGTACTCATTGATGGCCCTCTGCTGCGTGTGCAGCCGCTGCAGCATGGCCAACGTTGAGTTCCACCTGGTGGGCATGTCACATATAAGGCGGTTCTTGGGCAGGTTCAACTCCTTTTGCAGCTCAGCCAGGCGAGCACTGGCATTATAAGATCTGCGGAAATGCACACAGACTTTCCTGGCCTGCCTCAGGACATCCTGTAAGCCCGGGTACCTGCCCAAGAACCGCTGCACCACCAGGTTAAGGACGTGAGCCATACAGGGCACATGGGTCAGTTGTCCCTGTCGGAGGGCGGAGAGGAGGTTGGTGCCATTGTCGCAAACCACCATTCCTGGCTTAAGCTGGCGTGGCATCAACCACCTCTCGGCCTGCCCCTGCAGAGCAGACAGGACCTCTGCCCCAGTGTGGCTCCTGTCCCCCAAACACACCAGCGCAAGCACGGCATGGCATCTTTTTGCCTGCGTACTTGCGTAGCCCCTTGAACGCCTACGGAGCACCGCTGGTTCCGAGGACAAACCACAGGAAGAGGCCATGGAGGAAGAAGAAGAGGAGGGGGTGGAGGAGAGAGGTGTGTCACAACCAGTAGTAGCATTTTGGAGGCGTGGCGGTGGAACAACCTCCAACACTACTGCACCTTGTCCTGCATCCTTCCCAGCTGCCAAAAGAGTGACCCAATGGGCCGTGAAAGAAAGGTAACGTCCCTGTCCATGCCTGCTGGACCATGAGTCAGCGGTAATATGCACCTTACCACTGACCGCCCTGTCCAGGGAGGCCAAGACATTGCCTTCCACATGCCTGTAGAGAGCCGGAATCGCCTTCCGTGCAAAAAAGTGGCGTTTGGGAACCTGCCACTGAGGAACCGCACATTGCACAAACTCACGGAAGGGGGCAGAGTCTACCAACTGAAAAGGAAGCAGTTGAAGCGCTAGCAATTTAGCCAAGCTAGCATTCAACCGCTGGGCATGTGGATGGCTGGGAGTGAACTTCTTTCGACGGTCCAGCAGCTGGGGCAGGGAAATTTGCCTGCTAGAATCGGACGTTGGTGTACTGCTAGCAGAGTGCCCGCAAGTACTTGCCTGTGACACACCTAATTCTACACCTTCATTCCTCTCAGAGCAGGTTTCAGAGAGGAGTGAAGGTATAGTGGGGTTGGAGATCCCAGCTGATGCGGTGCAAGAAGAGGTCAGCTTTGTTCTTTGGTGTGGGTCTTTAAGGTAGGCTTGCCAACGAGCTGCATGGCAGGTCAACATATGTCTGATCAAGCATGTGGTGCCCAAGCGGCTGATGTTTTGGCCACGCGATATACGCTTGAGACATATGTTGCAAACAGCAGCTGTGCGATCTGATGCACTCGCCTCAAAAAAGGCCCACACCAAAGAACTTTTTGAATGACGGGCAGAGGCAGCGCCCTGCACAGGCGGAGCTCTGCGGTGTGATTCCGTCGGTGTGCTGCCCATACGCTGGCCACTCAAGGGCATCCTGCCTCGTTGGAGATGTGCCTCCTCCTCATCCTCCTCCTCCTCCTCCTCTCTCCTATTAGGCACCCACGTGGAGTCAGTGACCTCATCATCCCCTCCCTCCTCATCACTGGAGCCAATCTGGCAGTATGCTGCAGCTGCTGGAGCATGACTGCCAGATTGGTGTCCTTCTTGAGCATCCCCTCTCTCTGCTCTCACGCTGCTGCCTTCCTGTAGCTGGGTATCATCATCAGATCCTTCGAAACGCTGGGCATCCTCCTGGAGCATGTACCCAACACTGTGCTGAAACAGTTCGGGGGACTCCTCAGGAGGAGGACATGGTGGGTCTAGGGAAGGATTGACTAATGAAGATAATGATACCAGAGAAGAGGACGCTTTGGCAGCTGCTTTGCCAGTACCCTGAGCCTGGGTGAGAGAGGATGAGGAGGATGAGGTGGGCTTGGTCATCCACTCTACCAAGTCTTCGGCATGATGTGGCTCAACATGTCCAGCTGCCGAAAAGAAGGACAAGCGTGTCCCATGGCCATGTGCTGATGACAATGCACCGCGTCCACGACCAGCACTGTTGCCCCCAGACACAGAGCCTGCTTGCCCTCTTTTTTTGCCTCCTGACTGTCTGCCTCTCCTTGTTTGCCTTCCAGACATTTTAATGGATGGCCTGCAGGGAGATGGGAAAAATAGCAATAAGGGCTACCTTCAGGTGTATACTGTGCAGGAGGCTTAGCAATGATGACACTGACACTGTCCCCTGCCTATCCTTCTCTGTCCCTAAACTCAAGGATTTGAAATATGGAACAGCAAAATTGGTTTAGAACAGAATAGCACACTGTCAGTTTCACTCACTGTACCTCTCTGTCCCTAAACTCAAGGATTGAAAATATGGTTCAGCAAAATTGGTTTAGAACAGAATAGGACACTTTCCCTCACTGTCCTACTCTGTCCCTCCCTACAAACAAGATTTAGCACAGAATAGCACACTGATAATTTCCACGAGTGTCCTTCTCTGTCCCTAAACTCAAGGATTGAAAATATGGAACAGCAAAATTGGTTTAGAACAGAATAGCACACTGACACTTTCCCTCACTGTCCTACTCTGTCCCTCCCTACAAAGAAGATTTAGCACAGAATAGCACACTGATAATTGCCACGAGTGTCCTTCTCTGTCCCTAAACTCAAGGATTGAAAATATGGAACAGCAAAATTGGTTTAGAACAGAATAGCACACTGACACTTTCCCTCACTGTCCTACTCTGTCCCTCCCTACAAAGAAGATTTAGCACAGAATAGCACACTGATAATTGCCACGAGTGTCCTTCTCTGTCCCTAAACTCAAGGATTGAAAATATGGAACAGCAAAATTGGTTTAGAACAGAATAGCACACTGTCAGTTTCACTCACTGTACCTCTCTGTCCCTAAACTCAAGGATTGAAAATATGGTTCAGCAAAATTGGTTTAGAACAGAATAGGACACTTTCCCTCACTGTCCTACTCTGTCCCTCCCTACAAACAAGATTTAGCACAGAATAGCACACTGATAATTTCCACGAGTGTCCTTCTCTGTCCCTAAACTCAAGGATTGAAAATATGGAACAGCAAAATTGGTTTAGAACAGAATAGCACACTGACACTTTCCCTCACTGTCCTACTCTGTCCCTCCCTACAAAGAAGATTTAGCACAGAATAGCACACTGATAATTGCCACGAGTGTCCTTCTCTGTCCCTAAACTCAAGGATTGAAAATATGGAACAGCAAAATTGGTTTAGAACAGAATAGCACACTGACACTTTCCCTCACTGTCCTACTCTGTCCCTCCCTACAAAGAAGATTTAGCACAGAATAGCACACTGATAATTGCCACGAGTGTCCTTCTCTGTCCCTAAACTCAAGGATTGAAAATATGGAACAGCAAAATTGGTTTAGAACAGAATAGCACACTGACACTTTCCCTCACTGTCCTACTCTGTCCCTCCCTACAAAGAAGATTTAGCACAGAATAGCACACTGATAATTGCCACGAGTGTCCTTCTCTGTCCCTAAACTCAAGGATTGAAAATATGGAAAAGCAAAATTGGTTTAGAACAGAATAGCACACTGACACTTTCCCTCACTGGCCTACTCTGTCCCTCCCTACAAAGAAGATTTAGCACAGAATAGCACACTGATAATTGCCACGAGTGTCCTTCTCTGTCCCTAAACTCAAGGATTGAAAATATGGAACAGCAAAATTGGTTTAGAACAGAATAGCACACTGACACTTTCCCTCACTGTCCTACTCTGTCCCTCCCTACAAAGAAGATTTAGCACAGAATAGCACACTGATAATTGCCACGAGTGTCCTTCTCTGTCCCTAAACTCAAGGATTGAAAATATGGAACAGCAAAATTGGTTTAGAACAGAATAGCACACTGACACTTTCCCTCACTGTCCTACTCTGTCCCTCCCTACAAACAAGATTTAGCACAAAATAGCACACTGACACTTTCCCTCACTGTACCTCTCTGTCCCTAAACTCAAGGATTGAAAATATGGTTCAGCAAGATTGGTTTAGAACAGAATAGCACACTGACACTTTCCCTCACTGTACCTCTCTGTCCCTACAAACAAGGATTAGCACAGAATAGCACACTGTCACTGACACTCTCCCTACCTATCCTTATTTGTCCCTAAACACAAGGAATCCAGGATTAGTAAAGGAAAAATAATGACACTGTCCCTGCCTATGCTTCTCTTTCCCTGCTCCGGAACACACTACACAAGGCCGCCGCGCTGGCGGCCTTTTATAGTGTGGGGCGTGTACTAAACCCCCTCAGCAATAATTGGCCACAGGCATCCTGCCTGTGGCCAATCATTGCTCTCCTCGCTGCCGGCGCTGTGATTGGCCAAGCATGCGGGGTCACAGTGCATGCTTGGCCAATCACAGCGCCTGGATGACACTGCGATGGCGTAGTGCATTGTGGGCCGTTCGCGTCACTCGAATTTGGCGCGAACGGCCCAAATCGTTCGATCTTCGTGGAACGATCGAACAGCCGATGTTCGAGTCGAACGTATGTTCGACTCGAACACGAAGCTCATCCCTAATCATGGCTTAGGGGGCTGAGTCCATGCCCCACACTATGTAAGGCTGCTTACATGGCAGCCGGACATAGTTTTATGAATGAGAGCAGCAAAATTACATTTGTATAGGAAAAAAATGTCATCCTGGCAATATACATAAAAATCTTTGAAAAAAATTTCATGGGTCCCCCCCCCTTCCCCCCAGTCCATTACCAGGCTCTTTGGGTCTGGTATGGATATTACGGGGAACCCTGCGCCAAAATTAAAAAATAAATTTTTGTGGGGGTCCCCCAAAATCCATACCAAGCTCTTTATATGTGGTATGGATTTTAAGGGGAACCCCGTGCAAAATATTTTTCAAAAATGGCGTTGGGGTTCCCCCCCAAAATCTATACCAGGCCCTTCAGGTCTGGTATGGATTTTAAGGGGAACATGCAGCAAAATGAAAAAAATATGGCATCCATATCAGACCCTTATCCGAGCATGCAACCTTGCAGGCCACAAGAAAAGGGGGGAAGAGAGAGCACGCCCCCTCCTGAACTGTACCAGGCCACATGCCCTAAACATCAGGTCACCCGGTGACGTAAATGGGTGACCCCGCCCTCAGCTATATAACAGCTGTCATTGCAAAGAGCCTGCAGTCATGGGGACGCCTCCCATCGAGGCAAAGTTTTTCCGTTTTTTTTTCTCGGGTCGTCGGTTCTGTCATTGAAGATGGAGTTACATCGCGGGACACTTTTTTTTTTTTTTTAATAAATGATTTTTAACTGTCTGTCATTTTTAACATTTTGACACTTTTGTTGGTGAATGTGTAGGGATACAATGTACCCAATACCCATTCACATAGGGGGGGGCGGGATCTGGGGGTTTCCTTGTTAAAGGGGGCTTACAGATTGTGATAAAACCCCCACCCACAGATCCCCACAACCACCGGGCAAGGGTTGTGGGGAAGAGGCACTTGGCCCCATCAACATGGTGAAAGTTGGGAAATTTGGGATGGAGGAAGGTGGGGGAATAGAAGATAGGAAAGTGTGTCTCTTGTAAGAACAGAACGTCTATGTGTGCAGTCTTGTGTGCAGTGGGGTCAGCCATGAAGCAGAGTGAGAGATAAAGCCAGTGAGTTGTCGTCACTTACCCTCCATAAGACGTTGAGAACCGTGGTCTGTGGGAGGAAACTTGATATCAAAAGACAAGTCAGGAACCAACGATGGTATGAGGCTATACAGGTCACTGAAAAAAAGAAGAAATTAGTAAGAAATTAGTAAGAAGAAAAGAGTAGAAAATCAAAATCGAGAATAAATGGAACATAATAGAACACACTGGGCAGGAGGGGGATCTACCCCATGTGCCCTTAGTCACAAAACAACCTCCCTCTAAAAAGAGGGGGGATCCTGACCAGGAACGGGGAAATACAGAATCACCTAGTACGGGTGAGGTGCAGGAGTACCGCTCAGGCCGCGGCACCCCCAAATGAACATAAATTATTAGTAAGTAAAAATTGCGAACATCTGCAACAACACCTATAGAAAATAAACATCGCTCACCGGCTCAAACAGTGCAAATACATTTTGTGCTGGGGCAATTGGGAGGAGGGGGATGAGGGTAGGTTCTAAAAAACAAGGGAGAGGGAGAAAGTGAATGCCGGATCAGGGGAGGAAGCAACAGAGCCTAACTTATAGCCTAGTGATTCTGGAGCGTAGAGGCGCAAACTATGCTGTATAAACTCTAATACACATTAGGGGTAAAACTAAGAGGATGAGTCAATCATCAATTGCTGAGTGGGTATAGGAGTCTACTTGTCTTCCAAAGCGGTGTTGGCATAGTCCTGGCTTGTGGGTGTCTTTGATCGAGGTATTGAGTCCCAGGCCAGGATAGACTCTTCCAGCCAGATCTGATTGACTAGGGGGACCAAGCAACAGAGTCATATCAAAACAGGGGGAACTTAACCCTCCAGATAGGGGGTGGAGGTGTATGTAGAGGAAATTGGGGTAATCCCTCACAGTGTAGGTCAAAGCCCCGGGATCCCAGGGGGTTTTGTCCTTTCATGGGGAAGTCCAGAGGGAATACAGGAAAAAGTATTCCCTTGGGATGAAGGGGTGATTAGTCAGAAGTGCCAGAGTTCAGCATAATGGAGGTAGACCATCCTGAGTTTTCTTGGTCTTGGTGCTCTCCTTGGCTTTTTTGGTTTTGGAAGTTTGCCAAAGGGTAGTGAGAGGGCTAGAGGGGAGTGGTCGCTTCGCCATAGTTGTGGTTGAGGTTTGCATCGGCGATGGAGGATCCATGGATATGATGCCCAGCTTCTGCAGCAGGTGTTCCCCTTCGGGAAAGGAGGAAAATCTGAATGATTTGTTGTTGATCTCAAATTTGAGGCTGAAAGGGAATAGCCACCAGTATTTGATGTTCTTCTGTTGGAGGGCCGAAAGTAAAGGTTTAAGTTACCATCTCCTCTGGATCGTGGAGGGGGAGAGGTCGGCAAATATTTAAACCGTATGCCCCATATTTTGTAGTTGAGGGGTGGAGCAGGCTCTTTTTCTCACTTCTTCCTTAATTCCATGGTAGTGCAGTTTCACCACAATGTCTCTGGGCAGTCCATCAGTAGGGGGTGGACCTAGGGCCCTATGAGCTAATTCCAGTTCCAATCTGTGGGGGCGAATGTCAGGGATAAGTTCCTTGAAGAGGGAGCAGACTGCGCCATGTATCTCCATAATGCTTTCTGGCAGGCCTCTAATCCTGAAATTCCTTCTTGACCTATTTTCTAGGTTGTCGATTTTGGCCATAGCGACATCAAGTTGATTGTGTAGGTCCTGTATGCGATTAGTGTTCTGGTTTTCCCCTTGCAACTGTGGCATCCACTTTGGTCTCAATGGTTTCAATCCGAGTGCCCAGACTCTGTATATCACGTTTGATATCTGAGGTGATTTTAGAAGCAGTCTGGGAGAGGCCCCTGTCAAGCATTTCAGCAAATTTAGTGAAAACAAATGCCATATCTGGCTGTTGCAGAGGGAACTTTGACGGGCCTGGCAGGTGGTCTCCAGGCCTGGGGGAGGGCACCCCCATGGTGGTACATTAACAGATCATCCAGAGTCTGATTTATGAGGGACTCCGTGGAAGCTGGGGAGGCAGGGTCTCTGTAGGCGGTTTGCAGGAAGGTGGCTCCACATAACTCTGCAGCTTGCTGGTTGTGCCAGGGAACCGTCACAGGGATCCCTGCATTATCAGCCTCGTGAGCTTGTCAGTCTAGACTGCCACCATCTTGGGACTCCCAGCCTCCTCTGCCTCTGTGGTAAAGTGTGCTTGTGGGCTCCCCGTGGCCATGAAATTGTTCACTCACTATCGGTGGTGCCTGTCAGCTCGAGTGGGATGGAGCTCTGGGGCTAAGCATCCATACCTCAGAGCTCCGCGCATGTGCCTCCCTCTCTCTTCTTCTTATGGTATCTTACTTGCAGTTACATCCCAGCACGACCGTCCATATTTACGCAAATGGGAAAGAGGCCTTAACACTACATTCTCAGAGGACCAATAGAACCGTATAATCCCATTTGCTCACAAATCTTCCCTTTGCAGTAAATATAAGGAGGTTACATTCAAAATCTTGAAGCGCTGGTATCGGACCCCGTCAGTACTACACCTTTTCCCGGACAAAGCCCAGTATGTTAGCGACTGACTGGCATACTACTTCATCTTTTCTGGGACTGTCCAAAGCTTCACCCATTCTGGCAACAAGTCCTACACATCTTCTAAATGCTGCCAGGACATGCATCCCCAGCTTGTGGAAATAGCAATCCCCTCCTACAGTACCGCAATGGTTTGGTTTGGAGTGAGTGATATCCAACAGATGGAACACTTGACCGCTGCCCTTAATTTAAGGACAGGACGGAGAAACAAAAATGCACAATGGCTGTACTTTATTTCTCATATGATTACTTGACCGACTCCTAAATTGAGATTGCTTTTGTAGCGGATGGTTGCTACTAGTTACTATCATCCACACATATGCACCCTGCTGCCAGACTTCCATATATCACTCTCCAGTAGACAATGAACAGTCATTTGCGTTGTTTTTTTTTGTTTGTTTGTTTATTTGGGGAATATAACTTGGTTGGGGAAAGGGTATGGGATGCCCATAGAACAGATCACATCTGCCATGTTATAGCGATTGCGCTTTGAACTGGAAATGGTCATTGTAACTTTGCTGATTAAATCGAGCACTTAGAAAAATTATGGACTCTAACCTTGACAGACTTTGACTTTACACTTCTCCTCTGCACAACTCCTGCAGACTGTTACTCCCAGGACTCTTCTCTTCCTGCACAAACTTGCCTGTCACAGCGTTAGTCTTTCCGCCCCATCATCTTGAACTATACCAGGAATCACTCTGAATAATCCCTGGTTGTTGTTGAACTTGCTGACTTCTGATAGGCCAGGGGCCTGCAGTACCCCTTCTTGAAGGCCTAGATACTTAGCAGAAATAAATGATAGATGGACTACTGATCCCAGCCAGCCTGACTTGCAAATCCTGTGCCCTCAGGCCACATCGATTTGTCACAGAACCCCACATTCTCTCCTCTGGCCTTGCACCCAGCTCCCCTGGCGTGCCTCTTCCAGATATCCACTGTGCCTCACTCACCGGAACTTCTCCTGCCCTGAGTCCTTCATGAAGAATTTATCCTGACCGTGCGTACCGACTGCTTCTCCAGCTCCTGTTCCAGGACACCTCTCCATGACCGTGTAACGAGAGGCTCCTTCCCAGCTCCTGAGCTCCTCTGCTGAGGCCTGCACCACCCAGATGGGGGTGGGCCTCCTGCTGCAGTCTAACACTCCATTCTTAACTTCACCCAGCTGACAACTCCCCTCTAGTGGGCTGGACCTGAGTTTATGTAGGAGGCCTGCCCCCTGCCAATTGGTCAGGGCTCCTCACATGAACTCCCTGTCACTCCAATTCCCAGCCCTGCCCTTCTTCCAAAACATTCTCCCTGAAAGCAGGGGAGGCGCCCAAGAACTGAAAGACAGGTGGTCACACCCACTGCTACATTAACCACTCCCTGCCCTCCAGATCAAAACAAACAGGCCTAGTATGCTGCATAGGCCTGCCTAAATGTACCTGCCTGGCAGCTATCACCCAAAACACCTTACCTCTAGAACCTACCTATGGTAGAGGGTGCTACACTTTCATATGGGAATCTGACCTCTTTAGCCGCTGTTACCGCCATTACTCCCCACTCCCCCCCTTTTTTTTCTCCTCCCCCTTTCTCCCCTTTTCCCTAGACACCTAGGGGCTGATTTACCAAACGTTTGCGCCATGAGTATTGGCGCATCTGCGTGCGCAATGGCTGTTTTGGTATTTACAAAACATTAGCGCCTGTAGCGCAGCCCTATTTGCCATTTACTATAGTGTTGTCGGCGGACGGGAGGAGGCGCTCAGTGCGCCACTATGGACCTGGCGCACGGCATGTTAAACACTAAATATGAAGAAGTTGGAAGTGAGAATATAATGGGGGTGATGTGGGGTGATGTGAGGAAGTGTAGTGACACATGCCCAAATAACAAACATGGCCAAAATTGTGTGATAAAGTAACTTTTTCAAAACCAGCCCGCTGCGCCGGCAAGTACGATTCGAGCTGCGGGAGGTTTTTTGAGCTCAGCGCGGGAATTTCAATGGTTCAAATGCGCCGGGACACTGCGCCGGCAAAATCTTAGTAAATGTCAAGTCACGTAAACTATTTTGCATAAGTTGAACAGGCGCAGCTCTGAACTTCCCAGTGCGCCAGCAAAATGTCATTTCTAAAGGAAAAAAAAGGCACTTAAAAGCAGCCGCGGCTGTAATGAATTGTCGGCTCCCGGCAATATAGAGAAAAGTCATTGAAAGTCTTCGCTAACCAAAAAAAAAAAGCGTGGGGGTCGCCCAAAATTCCATAACCAGGCCCTTCAGGTCTGGAATGGATATTAAGGGGAACTCCACCCCAAATTAAAAAAAAAATGGCGTGGAGTCCCCCCAAAAATCCACACCAGACCCTTATCCGAGCACATAACCTGGCCGGCCGCAGGGGAAGAGGGGGAGACGAGAGCGCCCCCCCTCCCTCCTGAACCGTACCAGGCCACATGCCCTCAACATGGGGAGGATGTCCCCATGTTGATGGGGACAAGGGCCTCATCCCCACAACCCTTGCCCGGTGGTTGTGGGGGTCTGCGGGCGGGGGGCTTATCGGAATCTGGAAGACCCTTTTAACAAAGGGGACCCCCAGATCCCACCCCCCCTATGTGAAATGGTAATGGGGTACAAATGTACCCCTACTATTTCACAAGGAAAGTGTCAAAAATGTAAAAAATGACAAGAGACGGTTTTAGACAATTCCTTTATTAATGTCTTCTCATTTCTTCCATCTTCTTCTTCTTCCTTCTTCTTCTTTTCTCCATTCGGGTTTCTTCCTCTTCATCTTTATCTTCATCCTCATCTTCATCTTCATCTTCCTTCTTCTTTCGGTCTTCTCGTCCGCATCTTGCTCCGGCGTCTTCCCTTCTTCTTTCTTCTCCGGCCGCTCTGTTTGAATTGGAGGTTCCCGCTGTGCGACGCCTCAATTCCCCACTTGGTCCGCTGCCCCCCATTGGCTCCGCCCCCCTCTGACACCACGGGGAAAGTCCCCGTGAAATGCATGTGCATCAGAGGGGGGCAAGGTCACCGGGTGTAACAGGACCCGATGGGGAACTGAAGAACTGAAGCGTCGCACAGCGGGAACCTCCAATTCAAACGGAGCGGCCAAAGAAAGAAGAAGGGAAGACGCCGGAGCAAGATGCGGACGAGAAGACCGAAGGAAGAAGGAAGATGAAGATGAAGATGAGGATGAAGATAAAGATGAAGAGGAAGATGAAGATGGAGGAAGAAACCCGAATGGAGAAAAGAAGAAAATGGAAGAAGAAGATGGAAGAAGAAGAAGATGGAAGAAAGGAAAACACATTAATAAAGGAATTGTCAAAAACCGGCTCTTGTCATTTTTTACATTTTGACACTTTCTTCATGAAATGGTAGGGGTACATTTGTACCCCATTACCATTTCACACAGGGGGGGCCGGGATCTGGGGTCCCCTTTGTTAAAAGGGTCTTCCAGATTCCGATAAGCCCCCCGCCCGCAGACCCCCACAACCACCGGGCAAGGGTTGTGGGGATGAGGCCCTTGTCCCCATCAACATGGGGACATCCTCCCCATGTTGAGGGCATGTGGCCTGGTACGGTTCAGGAGGGAGGGGGGGCCGCTCTCGTCCCCCCCTTTTCCCCTGCGGCCGGCCAGGTTATGTGCTCGGATAAGGGTCTGGTGTGGATTTTTGGGGGGACTCCACGCCATTTTTTTTTAATTTGGGGTGGAGTTCCCCTAAAATCCATGCCAGATCTGAAGGGCCTGGTATGGATATTTGGGGGGAACCCCACGTGATTTTTTTTTAAATTTGCAGCGGGGTTCCCCTTAATATCCATTCCAGACCTGAAGGGCCTGGTTATGGAATTTGGGGGAACCCCCACGCTTTTTTTTGTGTAATCAAAGACTTTCAATGACTTTTATCTGTATTGATAGGAACCAGCAATTCATTACAGCCGCAAGGACTTTTAAATGACTATTATTTTACTTTAGAAATGTCATTTTGCTCTCCAACTGTTATAAACATGGAAAGCATGTGCTACTTTACAAGCATACTATAGACACCCCCCGGGTATGATATTTAGGGCCAGTTCACACCGGATGCAGTGCAGTGCGTTTTTTTGATGCCTGAAAAATGCAAAGAAAGTTGATCACATTAATGCCAATGGCATAGTTCACACCACTGCAGTCCGTTCCAGTGCGTTTCAGAAAGCAAAAAAAAAATTGGTCATACTGCATTTTTTAGGAACAGAACTGTACTGGACCGCAGTAAAACACATCAAAAACGCAACGGAACGTACCAAAAATGCACTGGAATGCACCGGAACGCACCTAAATGCACCCAAGACGCACTGCAACACACTTGTCCTAAGTGAAAAGAGGGGGAAAAAAACACTGGACTGCATAAAAAACGCCTCAAAAATGCACTGGCATGTGTCAAAAACGCGCATGCAGAAAAGCACCTGGAACGCACCCAGACTGCGTTTCTATAGTGTGAACTAGGGCCAGTTCACACTATAGAAACACAATCCGGATGCGTTCCAGGTGCTTTTCTGCATGCACGTTTTTCATGCGTTCCAGTGCATTTTTGGTACGTTTTTGATGCAGTCCAGTGCTTTTTTTTCACCCCTCTTTTTTATTAACCATAGATAAGTACAAGTGTGTTCCAGTGCGTTTTTGGTGCATTTAGGTGTGTTCCTGTGCGTTCCAGTGCGTTTATGATGCGTTTTGATGCGTTCCAGTACAGTCCAGTGCAGGTAAAATGCAGCATGTTCTACTTTTTTGGTGGAACTGGAAGGCACTGGAACAAACACTGCCATTTAGAACCATATAACCAACTTTCCATGCATTTTGGATGCATAAAAAACGCAATGCACTGCATGTGGTGTGAAATGGCCCTTAAGCAATTTGGCATATTTAAAGGCACTTCTCCTTGTTTTGCTTTTTGGTGTTTTCCAAATTGGTGACATTGATATATGTCCCTTAGGGTGGGACCTGGGCCCCCATTTTAAGGCCAATAACTAGAAGATAAGCCAGCCAAGTGGGGACTAGCAAAATTAACAAGTCAGTTCCCATAGACTGCAATGGGATTTGTTGGTGGGGGGGAGGGGTGATTGTCCCATCTCTAATTTTGTAGCATGCTGGATGATGTGCTTAATTTTGGATGGGGGGAGGGGGGGTTTATTTTTTGCTAGCTGCATTGGTGTTGTTCTGCACATGCCCAGCCAGTTATTTTTTTTTGGCGTGCTTTTTGTGTGTGAACAGCGCTTGGATATTTCTGGGCATGCTCACTCAGAGAGTGTTTTTATGGGTTAGAAATTGAAGGACATCCTTAACAGGTGTACCCACTTTGAATTTCAGTCTCTACATTGAGTGAACTTGCATTTTGGGTGTTCCATGGACTGTGCATGTGTTTTCAATTGCCTCATTAGCACACAAACATATGTTATATAAAGCTCAAAGAGCATTTGGTCGCTTGCCTTGAGAAGAGGCAAGTGTGTGGGGGCAAAATGTACATGTTGGTGTCCTTATCGAGTTTGTAACACATGTATTTTATTTGTTATGTCTTTGCAAAACAGGTGATTGGTTAACTTATGTGGATTGTATATTTTTGGTGTGGGGGAGATATGTTACCCTGAAATAATTCTGATGTTGTTAATGTGTGTTGTTTGTTCACTTTGATTTAATTGTCTGCTGCATTTTTTTGGCCAAAAATTGCTCAAGATGTTGAGAGTGTAAGGCCTCGTACACACGACCGAGTTTCTCGGCAAGAACCAGCAAGAAACTTGCTGGCAGAGATGTCTTGCCGAGAAACTCGTTCGTGTGTATGGTTTCTCGTCAAGAAAACCGACAAGTAATCTCGACGAGAAAATAGAGAACCTGCTCTCTATTTTCTCGTCGAGATTCTCGTCGGCATGTTTCTCGATGAGAAAAGTGAGTGTGTGTACACTTACCTGTCCTCCCGGAAGCCCGCGCATGTTCGAAATGAATTTGACGCATGCGCGGTAGCTTCCTAGGCATAGGTAGGGTATACCAAGATGGCGGCGACGGCATCGAATGTGACGAGCGCATGCTCGTCGTAGTCGATGACGTCACCGCGTACGCTCCATTCAAAGAACCGCGGGTTCTTTGAATCAAGCGTGTGTACACTCGGCCGGGACAAGTTTCTTGTTCAAGAATCTCGTCGAAAAAAACGACATGTTTTTTTCGACGAGAATCTCGGCCGTGTGTACGAGGCTTAACTGTTTCAAATTGACCAATTTTTTTTATTTTGCCTTCCCTTTTGTTTTGTTGAACAATAAAATTAGATGCAAAGTTTTGATGTTTGTTTTGTGTTTTCTTTGCAACAAATGTGACAGCTGATTGGCATGTCAAAACAAAACTGGTGTGATTTGTCTACCCTGGTGCCTTCATGGTAGTATATGCATTGATTGTGTGCTGCCATGGAGCGTCACCAGGAAATGAAAAATGCAGAGCGGTAAGTATTCAATTTTCCTTTTTTTACTGCAGTGGTTCTCAGCCTCAGTCCTCAAGTACCCCCAACAGGACATGTTTTGTGAATTTATCTTATCGAAAATTGCTGTCCAAAAATCAAATACATTGACTGTGATTTAAAGCACATGTGCAAGATGAAGGAAAACCTGCAAACATGGCCTGTTGGGGGTACTTGAGAAGCACTGATTTAGAGCACTGCACTTAAAAATAGCTCAAGGCCATACAATTCTAATTGTGGGCATTTTGAGGGAAATGAAGTAAGTGTTAGAACCCCTGCGTGTTTTTTTTTTTTTTTTTGTAGTTTGGCCTTTGTCTCCTTTTCTTAACATTGGCTTCACTTCCTGTCACACAGCTAAACAGGAAGTGAAGGTAAAACCCTACCAATGGCTTTTCTTGGGGACACACAGATCAATCTAACTAGTGTCCCCATTAAGAAAATTGCACTCTAGCACTTTGTTGTGTACACCCCAAATCATTGGGTAGTTTGGGGTTTAGTAAAGACAAATCCACTCTGCAGTAAAAGTGTAGCTGCTGAAAATCTGAGGGAAAGTACTGGTGATTGGATGTTGCAATCATGTAAAAGCAAAGATGGTGTTTTTTTTTGGCTTGCATGTCCCCCTCAGATATACAGCAAGTGCACTTGTAGTGCAAAGTAGATTTGCCTTTAGTAAATAAACCCCACAGTCCAAACTACCTAATAAATTGTGGTGTACCCCGCAATATGCTGGAGTGCAATGTGCATAATGGGGAAAGTATTTAGACTGACCTGTGCGTCCCCAAGGAAAGACATTGTTAGGGATTTCCCCTCACTTCCTGTGTGGCTATGTGACAGGAAGTGAATTATTTGGAAGGATAAAGTGGCCAAATTATTTAGTTTAACTTTTCAAAGACTCATTCCTAAGTTGAATTGTGATGCATGTCAATGGCCCATTTAGACCCTCTTTAATCACTTGAGATCAGCGCTATAACTGATCGACGGCCACAGAATGGTCCTCAATTGCCGGGAGTCCGTCAATAAACGTCCTCCCCTTCGCGCGCGTGCGCTGTGGTCACCGAGTCACTGAGACTCGGGTGATGACAGATCAAAGTAAGGGGCCGATACCTGCCCTTTACCATGTGATCAGCTGTCAGCAAATGACAGCTGATCACGTGATGTAAACAAAAGCTGGGTAATGGTTTTTGTTTTCTCCTTGTGCTGACCGCGTGAGCATAAAAAAAGGCAATCACCAGCTTATGTGCAAGGGACATGGGGCCCGAAGAGGAAGAGGCAATTCTGCATCATCTGTGACAATTAGTAGCCCCTGCCAGTGCCACCTATCAATGCCCACCACTGGTGCCAATCAGTGGCACCTAGCAGTGCTGCCTATCAGTGCCCATCACTGCCAACTATCATTGCCACCTAGCAGTTCCACTTCTCACTGCCCACCAGTGCCAAATAGCAATGCCACCTCTCAGTGCCCACCCTTGCCACCTTATCGGTGCCCATCAGTGCAGTCTCATCAGTGTACATCAATGAAGAAGAAAAATTACCTTTTTTAAAAATATTAACCAGTTTCCTACCGCCCACCGTCAAATGACATCTTTGGCTTTTGGCGGTGACATCTGAATGATGCCTGCAGTTGCAGGCATCATTCAGATATCATTCTTTTCAGCCGGCGATTCTGTGCACAATAAAAATGATCATAGTGGCAGTTCCACCACTTGATCGTTCTTATAGGCAGGGAGAGGGGACGTCCCCCCCCCCTCTTGCCGCCATCCGGTGCTTCTCCGGGCTCTCCCGTGCCATCTGGGGCTCGGAGAACAATTTGGAGATAACTGGTGACCAGATGGTCATCAGTCATCTCTATGACCGTCGGAGGCGTGGGCACGACATTATGACATCACGCCGTGTTCCCGTATGTTAACCAAGCCGTGATCTCGGCTGTCAGCATGAGATTGGTGATTTTTTTGGAACAATATCATGCTTTCCAGCCTGGAGGAGAGATGCGGGGTCTTATTGACCCTGCATCTCTCCATAAAGAGGACCTGTCACACACATTCCTATTACAAGGGATGTTTACATTCCTTGTAATAGGAATAAAAGTGATCCCAAAAAATGTAAAATAATAAAAAAAGAGTAAGAAATACAAAAAAGTTAAAAAAAATAAAAATAAGAAAAAATGCCCATGTCCCCGGTAGCTCGCGCTCAGAAGCGAACACACACGTAAGTCCCGCCCACATATGTAAACACCGTTCAAACCACACATGTGAGTTATTGCTGCGTGCGTTAGAACGAGTGCAACAATTCTAGCACTAGAGCTCCTCTGTAATGCCAAAATGGTAACGTGTAAAAAAAATGTAAGCATCGCCTAGGGAGATTTTTAATTACTGAAGTTTGGTGTCATGCCATGTGTGTGCGCAATTTTAAAGCGTGACGTGTTAGGTATCTATTTACTCAGCATAACAACATCTTTCACAGTATACCAAAAAATTGGCCGTAACTTTACTGTTTTGTAATATTTTTAGCAAACAAAAGGCGTTTAAAAATTTATTGCGCAAATACCGAGCGAGATAAAAATTAGCAATGACCGCCATCTTATTCCCTAGGGTGTCTGCTCCAAAAAAATATATAATGTTTGGTGTTTTGAAGTAATTTTATAGCCATAAATTTATGATTTTTACATGAAGGAGAGAAGTGCCAGAATAGGCCCAGTGCTGAAGTGGGTAAAATATCCATTTTTTTTTTTTAAACTCGGTCTTTTGTATTTATAGAAAAAAAATAAAACTAAAACACAAAGGTGATCAAATAGCACCAAAAGCAAGCTCTATTTGTGTGCCAACAAATAAAAAAATTTCATTGGGTTACAGTGTTGTATGAGCGCACAATTGTCATTAAAAGTGCATCAGCGCTGAAATGTGAAACTTGGTCTGGGCAGTGCGCAAGTGGTTAATATAAGGCTACATGCACACGGACGTTTTTCAAGCCGCTTGTTTGAGCGTTTTTTGCAGCTTAAAAACATCTCTCCATGTTAGCCTATGGCCTCATGGCCACCATGGCGTTTTTGAGCTGTAAATGGCATAGGCGTTTTTAGGCCCCATGTAGACGGGACGCTGGTGCAAAGTGTTCAGAACTAAGGTTGAAAGTGGCGTTTAGAAAGGCGCGCTTTGTGGCGTTTGCATGCCGTGTTTTACCACATTTGCGTGTATATGATAAGGAGCCGCCCTAAGCTCCAAAAACAGTATTATTTACGATTTTAGCTATTTAGTGAGACCAGAGTGATATGAGCAGCTGAGAGCAGCAGTGTAGTTGTATTTAGCGTGTCACTTGCCACATCACTTGCCACAAGTTGTGGATTGTCCACTTGCCACGTCAGCTGCCCCAAGTTGTGGATTGTCCACAATGCAATGGAAGCAATTTCTTTTATATATATATATATATATATATATATATATATATATATATATATATATATATTATGTTTTTTCCTCATTTTCCATAAATTTGGAGTTTATCAATGTAAAAAAATAGGTCACCTTTAAAAACGCTTCTAAACTAAAATGCGGGTAAACGCTGGTACCGCGTCTGAAACGTGGAAATCTTTGGCGTCTGAAGGCATTTTGAGGGTTTGTGAAAAACGATTTTAAACGCAACTGCAGATTTTTTTTGCCAGGACAAAAACAGTGTTTTGGATGTAATAGAATTCAATGGACCCGCATCCAAAACGCAAGTACCGGAATTTTGCGGCGATTTTTTGTTTGACCTGTTTATAGCTGGTTGTTAAAGGAAATGTAAAAAAAAACAAAAAACGGTTCAAAAAACAAAACCAAAAAAAAAAAATAGTGTGGGGTCCCCCCCCAGGTCCATACCAGGCCCTTGGGTCTAGTATGGATTCAAAGGGGACCCCCCCCCAAAAAAAAGAAAAAAAAAGAAACGGGGGCGGGGTCAGCGGTGGCATCATCCGGTGACCACGCCCCATGCCAATAAAAGTGGCACCGCTGCTCGGACAGATCATTGCGGCGGTGGACAGCGACGAGGCAACATCAGGCGAAGAGAAGAAGGAAGAAGGCGACGTAGAAGACCGGCCCCCGCTAGCAAAAGAGCTGCGAGAAGATAGCGGGGGCCCGGCAGACAGAACCGGAGATCGTGGAGAAGGCGTCGGAGAGCGGGAGAAGAACCGGAGAACAGAACAAGAGACCCCCGAAGTCGGAAGAAGACGGCGAGGAAGCCCGGGACCCCGCTAGCAAAAGAGCTAGCAGAAGATAGCGGGGGCCCGGCAGAAAGACCCCCGGAGCTGCCCAATAAATTACTTTTCAAACCTGTGTTGTCTTTTTTTTATTGACTTATTTTGCCACCAGGTGAATGGGTAGGGGTACGATGTACCCCATACTCATTCACATAGGGTGGGGGGCCGGCATCTGGGGGCCCCCTTTTTAAAGGGGGTGCCCTGATTCCGAAAAGCCCCCCACCTGTAGACCCCGACAACCAACGGCCAGGGTTTTCGAGAAGAGGCCCTTGTCCCCATCAACATGGGGGCAGGGTGCTTTGGGGTGGGGGGGCCGCAGGTCGCCCCCCTGCCCCGAAGCACCAAACCCCCCATGTTGAGGGCATGCAGCCTGGTACGGTTCAGGAGGGAGGGGGGGCGCTCTCGTCACCCCCTTTTCCCCTGCGGCCTGCCAGGTTGCGTGCTCGGATAAGGGTCTTGTTTGGATTTTGGGGGGACCCCCACACCGTTTTTCGGCTTAAGGGGGTTCACCTTAAAATCCAGACCAGACCTAAGGGTCTGGTTTGGATTTTGGGGGGACCCCCACGCCGTTTTTCGGCTTAGGGGTTCACCTTAAAATCCAGACCAGACCTAAGGGCCTGGTATGCTCCTGGAGGGGAACCCATGCCGGTTTTTTAATTAAAATTTGGCATGGAGTTCCCCTTCATGATTCATACCAAACATGGGACAGCGAGGCTGCCGAGGACCAGCGCGATGACATAGCGCTGGACACATTCTCGGCCGGCTAGTCGCCTCTAGGACACGACTTGAGCGGCTGCTTCACGCTCAGGTCGTGTCCAGGTCGCCTCGCAGAGTCGTGCTGTCCCTGTGTCAGCCGGCACACGAGTCGCCCGCAAGTCGGATCCGACTTCCCGGGCGACCTCTATTCAAATCAATGGGCTCCCATAGGGAACCATTCATTTTCAATAGAGCGCCGCTGACATTTCTATTTACTATAACAGTGCGCCGCTGCTTCCTGCGCCCAGTAAAGGAGTTATCCGGCGCACCAATTAAGGTTAGAAGCAGCGCAGCGCACTGTTATTAGTAAATCAGCCCCCTAGTGTGTCTTTTTCTTTCTTGCAAAATCAATAAAAAAGCTACCCGGATGCGCTGACCTTTGGTGAAACTGTTTTGGGGCACGGACATGGTTGCCTTATACTACAGTATTTGAGGTTTTTGGTTAACCCCCCCCACTTTATGATAGTTATGTGCCTACCATCATGTGCCATCTTCTCGGTATGTACATGACAGACGTGTTCTCCTATGTGACTCTCTACAAAATACAGGATCCCAGATAGCAAGTAATTGTGTGCAAGTTTGAAAATGACTTTCTATACTATTGCTAGACTTGTCAGGCTTCACAAGTTTGTTGCACAATTGCAGCAAGTCTGCATTGCATGATTCCAGATCAACTTTCTTTGCAAAAGTTCAGGTTCAGTTATGTTGTGTAATAGTTATCTCACCACAGGGGGCCACTGTGGCTGAATTTGCATCATTGCTCCTTGCTGTGTGTAAGGTTTTTCTTTTAATTGGTGCTGGGGCAGCCATAGAATCACTTTGGGGAGTGTTGTGCAGAGGTGAGTGGTAATCATGAGATCTAATATGGAGTTCAGGGAGGTAGAAATCAAGGAGTGACTTACCCTAATATCCCATTGGTGTAGCACAATTTGGAATGTCTTATTTTTCCTTGTTTATATACTGAGATTTAGAAGATTAAGTGAGACCCGGAGGAGAAAATGGACGGAGAGGCGGCATGACTAAGGGAGGAACAGGGTCAGGGGACGGTCAGCTAGGTCAGTGTGTTTGGTGGGGGTGTAGCCCTTACCTGATTGGAGGCAGGGGTTGAATGGGCAGGGTTCAGATGAGAGGGTCTTTGCGGTGAGATAGTTCTCTCACATTCCAAGGAGTCAGGAGAAGTGACAGCTTGTGCAACGTTGCATCCAGGGATCGTTGTTGGTGAAGACAGATACTCTGCCTTCCAATGGACTGTTTTGTTTCGGTGCTTCTTTTGAGGTTTTTAGCACCTTCATGGAATGGGTGGTGCGGGAGGAGACGCAGGTATGATCAGTGATACCCTATCTCAACGACTTCCTTTGCATTGGCCCCCCAGATTCCTCGGTTTGTTATGTTTCTGTTCCACACTTTGGAATCTGCTGCAACATGGTTTGGATTCCTCTGGCGCCTAAAATCACGGAGGGTCCTGCCACGGTCAGGCAATTCTTGGGTATTGTCATTGACACGCCAATGGGGGAATGTCGCTTACCGATGGACGAATTGGCGGATCTGCATCAGGTGGTTTGACGAGGTCAAGACGACGACAATGGTTAGGCTTGAACAATGGCAGTCCATATTGGGTATGCTTACTTTTGCTGGCGGCATTAGGCCTATGGCTTTAAGTTGAGGAAAAATTTGTTTTCACGGCGACAACATGGGGGTGGGGGAAGTTGTGTCCAGCCTGTATGCCTTTGCGCCACCGGGGGTGCGCTTACTGCCTCACCTTGTCTTGCGGTGTTTACGTTGGCATTGTTTTGTACAAGTTGTTCATGTCCCAGGTGTTCTGAATTCCATTGCCGATTCATTGTCGTGTTTCCAGTGGGAGAGGTTCCGCAGGCTGGCACCGGCAGCGGAACAGCGGGGGGTTTCTTGTCACATGCAGCTATGCAGACTGGTGTTGGAGTAGCAGGGGAGCTGTTACGTTGCTCTGTGAAGGTGGGTACGTGGGCTGCGTATTAGTCAGTTTGGGGTGAGGGTCTGCTTGTTCGGTGGTTGTTTTTCCGCCCGGATCAATTATCTTTGCTATTGTATTTTATTGCGACGGAGTTTGCCAGGGGCACATCAGTTTCGAAACTGAACGGGGGCTTGGCTGCTTTAGCTTTCCTCTTCCTGAGGCATTGACTTGAGTGATGTTACCAGAGTCATTATGGTGAGACAGGCCGTGCAGGGTTTTCAGCGTGGGGGGGTGAAGCTGGATGCTAGGCACTCGGTCTCGTTGTATTTGCTTTAGGAATTTAGTGGAGAAGTTGCTGGGGTCTGCACTTCTGCTTATGAGGTACGGCTGTTCACCGTGGCTTTTGAACGGGCCTTTTTTAGGGAATTTCGGATTGGGGAGCTGGTTAGCAAGAACGAGTGTGGTGTGGGTGGGCTGCAAGCCTCGGTTATGACAGTGGCTGTCCACTGCGTTTGGGATTTATATTGGAAAATCTTAAATTCTAGAACTGATCAGTTGGGAAAGGGGGTTACTGTGTCCTTGTTTTGGGCGCTGCCAGACTCTGGCCAGTTTGCCCAAAGGATGGATTGTCCTTGTCACGTTTTCAGGTTTTTGGCTGTTTTCGCCGTTGTTTTGCTGGGGTGGGCAGCGGGGCTTTCCCAGTTCAATACTCGTTCCTTTCATGTGGGGGCGGTCACATCGGCGGCCAGATGGGGTTGGTATCTCAGGTTGTGAGATGCATAGGGAGGTGGTAGTCCGGTCGTTTTTGGATTTATGTTCGCCCTCAGTTGCCCTGAAGTGGCGGCTGTTCTGTGCATTGTGTTTTTTTTCGTGTGGCTCTCTGTTTTCTTTCAGAACTTCCTACTGGTTTTGTCTGGACATTGGGGGATTCCTATGTTTTTGGGGGCGGGGTGGGCTGATGCCCATCCTGGGGGGAGGCAACTTGTCAGTCTGAGGAGTAAGGCAATTCTGCAATGGCTGGGGGATTTGGGGCATGATGTGGGGCTGGGTTCTCTCTGCGTTTTCATTACTATTCTAGAGCATCTGGCCCCCAGATGTATTAGTGCTGCAGGTTAGGGGTAATGAGTTGGGGGTCCGGGCTGCCAGGGACCTGGGGAGGAAGGTATAATTTGACTTGAGCTTGCTGCGCGAATTTCCTGGATACATTATTGTATGATCTGATATTGTGGCTGGAAAAGTTTGGCATTTTGCTCGCTTCATTGGTCGTCTGAACACGGTGAGAATTGAGTTAGACAGAGAGGTAGGCAGGTTGGTGGCTAAGCTCGAGGGCATAGTGGTTCGCCACCAGGAGCTGGTGGATCAGTCTGTCAGCTATTGGAGGGTCGATGGTGTTCGCCTGAATGCGGTAGGGACAGATATTTGGTCTTTGGGCCTGCAGGTGGGTGTGGTGCTGCAGGTGTGGGGGGATTCGCTTGAATGAGGTGTCACTGAAGCTCATTGTGGCGGGTCAAGGTGTCTTTGGGGGGTCAGTAATTACGTGGTTACAAAAGTGTGGAGACCCATCTAAGGTATGGCGCTTTGCACTTGGTTAGCGGTGGTTCTCCCAGGAGCGAGGTCTCCTGGGGGAGGGGAATATGGAATTATGTGTGATGTTTGAACGTCTTCGAGCCGGTTGGGGCACGGCTGAGGACATCGACGATTATGGCGTTTCCACTTGGTTAGCGGTGGTTCTCCCAGGAGCGAGGTCTCCTGGGGGAGGGGAATATGGAATTATGTGTGATGTCGGAACATCTTCGAGTCGGTTGGGGCACGGCTGAGGACATGGACAATTCCAGTTAAAATTGTGCCTTAAGGACACCCAAAGACCTCTTGTTGTTGGGCATTACATTTTTGAATTTGCACTTATTGGTATGTTTTAAGGTTATGTTATTTTATTCTTTGGTTAATAAAATTGTCTGCTGTGGCCGTATAAAACCCATGTCACTCAGTCCGTGTGTTTATTCTAAATAGTAAGGACCCAGGTTGACAAATTCTTTAGTCAAGTGAGACCCGGAGGAGAAAATGGACAGAGGGGCGGCATGACTGTGGGAGGAACAGGGTTTAGGGGACGGTCAGCTAGGTCAGTGTGTTTGGTGGGGTTGTAACCCTTACCTGATTGGAGGCAGGGGTTGAATGGGCAGGGTTCAGATGAGAGGGTCTTTGCGTGAGGTAGTTCTCTCACATTCCAAGGAGTCAGGAGAAGTGACAGCTTCCCACCCATCCGCCCTGGTGTTAGGGGTTACCAAAGTGGATATGTAGGTCATTGTAATTTTGTGTCTAAGGTTTTATCGAGTTTATATATATAAAAAAAAAAAACATAAATAAGTAAAAACTAAGTAAATGAATAAACATAAAAACAATTCAATAAACATATATAATAATAATAATAATAATAATAATAATAATAATTGAAAAAAAATTGTATGTATGTATATACTGATAATTTAAAAAATGGTGTATGTTGCTAATTTTGTCACAGCAGTTGGTGGATCAAGTGGTCTTTGGGGGGTCAGTAATTACATGGTTATAAAAGTGTGGAGGCCCATCTAAGGTATGGTGCTTTCACTTGGTTAGCGGTGGTTCTCCCAGGAGCGAGGTCTCCTGGGGGAGGGGAATATGGAATTATGTGTGAAGTTGGAACGTCTTTGAGCCGGTTGGGGCACAGCTGAGGACATGGACGATTATGGCATTTCCACTTGGTTAGCAGAGGTTCTCCCAGGAGCGAGGTCTCCTGGGGGAGGGGAATATGGCATTATGTGTGATGTCGGAACGTCTTCGAGCTGGTTGGGGCACGGCTGAGGACATGGACGATTCCAGTTAAAATTGTTCCTTAACCACTTAACGACCGCCCACTGTATATATACGTCGGCAGAATGGCACCGACAGGCAAAGTCACGTACCTGTACGTGACTGCCTTTGTATAGTTGGGGGGTCCCATCGGACCCCCCTTCTATACAGTGAGCGGTCGTTAGTTGTTCGGGAGCGATCCGGGATGAGGGGACGGCCGTTCGATTCCAGCCACCCCCTCGCGATCGCTCCCGGCGAATGAGAAAGCTTCCTCTGCCTGTGTAATGTAAACACAGGCAGAGGAAGTGATGTCATCTCTCATGCGGCGCTCACATATACCGAGCGTCGTACGAGAGAAGACACACAGGTTAGTGCACTAACACTACACTGACACCAGGACACCTAGGCACATAAATCGCCCCCCCAGGCCCCCCATACCCCCAGATCACCCCCCAGATCATCCCCCAGCCCCCAGTCACAGTGTCACTGATTGCAGTGACCATTTATTTACTGATCACTGCAATCAGTGACATTTGTGACTGTAAAAGTGTCAGGGCAGAGTGTTTTAGGTCCAGTGTAGCCCCCTAACCCCCCCTAATAAAGGTTTAACCCCTTGATCGCCCCCCAGGTAACCCTTTCACCCCCTAGCACCGCTGTCACTAATCGATCGTTTTTCTGATCGCTGTATTAGTGTCGGTGATGCCGATCGGTAGCCAGTTATTTTTTTTAGGTTCGCCACAGGTTTTTATAGCGTCAGGTACCCCCATATATTACCTAATAAAGGCTTAACCCCTTGATCACCCCCCAGGTAACCCTTTCACCCCCTATCACCACTGTTGCTAAGCGATCATTTTTCTGATCTCTGTATTAGTGTCGGTGATGCCGATCGGTTGCCAGTTATTTTTTTTAGGTTCGCCGCAGGTTTTTATAGCGTCAGGTACCCCCATATATTACCTAATAAAGGTTTAACCCCTTGATCGCCCCCCAGGTAACCCTTTCACCCCCTTTTGCCAGTGTCACTAAGCGATCATTTTTCTGATCGCTGTATTAGTTATTCTGGTGCTAATAGGTAGCCAGTTGTTTTTTTTTTTAGGTTCGCCACAGGTTTTTATAGCGTCAGGTACCCCCATATATTATCTAATAAAGGTTTTAACCCCCTAATTGCCCCTAGTTAACCCTTTCACCAGTGATCACCGTATAAGTGTTACTGGTGACACTGGTTAGCCAGTTAGTTATTTTGTTATTTAGGTTCCCCGTCAGGTTTTTATATAGCGTCAGGTACCCCCATATATTATCTAATAAAGGTTTTAACCCCCTAATTGCCCCTAGTTAACCCTTTCACCAGTGATCACCATATAAGTGTTACGGGTGACGCTGGTTAGTTAGTTTGCTTCTTATAGTGTCAGGGCACCCGCCGTATATAACCCAATAAAGGTTTAACCCCCTGATCGCCCGGCGGGTGATATTAATTAGGTTTTAGCGTCAGAGAGGGTCTGCGTCACACCCCAGGCAGCGTCAGGTTAGTGCCAGTAATGCTAACACCCACGCATGAAGCATACACCTCCCTTAGTGGTATAGTATCTGAACAGATCAATATCTGATCTGATCAGATCTATACTAGCGTCCCCAGCAGTTTAGGGTTCCCAAAAACGCAGTGTTAGCGGGATCAGCCCAGATACCTGCTGGCACCTGCGTTTTGCCCCTCCGTCCAGCCCAGGCCACCCAAGTGCAGTATCGATCGATCACTGTCACTTACAAAACACAACACACATAACTGCAGCGTTCGCAGAGACAGGCCTGATCCCTGCGACTCCAGTGCTGTAGGAGGTGATTTCACCACCACAGTTAAAAAAAAAAGCATATATGCCAAAGCATTGGGGCAGCAGGGGCTGAGGAGCGGAGGAGCGATTTTGCTCCTAATGCCGCGTACATACGGTCGAAATTCCGACGGAGGCTTTCCCGTGGAAAAGTCTGACCATGTGTGTGCGGAATAACTTTTGCGGGAGGATGCCCCCATGCTTCGGCATATAAAAATGGTGCATGTATGCTCATCATTAGAAGTGGGTGAATAAAGGGAGGTATTCTAATGGTGGGCATACCCACCGATCAATCTCTTTTTTCGTTCAGCCAACAGGCTGCATGAAAAAAAAGATTACAATACATGTCCAACAAGGACCAGCAACGTACTGGTATGTTGCTGGACTTTGAATGGTTATACCAGATTGATGCCTGCGGGTTTAGGTATCATCTTGGTATCATTCTTTTCAGCCAGCGGCCGGCTTTCATGTAAAAGCAATCCTAGTGGCTAATTAGCCTCTGGACTGCTTTTACAAGCAGTGGGAGGGAATGTCCCCCCCGGATATAAAAAGCGCCATTGGGAAATTGGGAAAGCATTTTATCACACCGATCTTGGTGTGGTCAGATGCTTTGAGGGCAGAGGAAAGATCTAGGGTCTAATAGACCCCAGTTTTTTCAAAAAAAGAGTACCTGTCACTACCTATTGCTATCATAGGGGATATTTACATTCCCTGAGATAACAATAAAAATTGTAAAAAAAAAAAATATGGAAGGAACAGTTTAAAAATAAAATAAAAAAGCAAAATTAATAATAAAAAAAAAGCACCCCTGTCCTGCCCTGCTCTTGCGCAATGGCGAACGCAAGCGTTGGTTTGGCGTCATATGTAAACAGCAATTGCACTATGCATGTGAGGTATCACCGCAAAGGTCAGATCAAGGGCAGTCATTTTAGCAGTAGACCTCCTCTGTAAATCTAACGTGGTAACCTGAAAAGGCTTTTAAAGGCTTTTAAAAATGTATGTAGTTTGTCGCCAATGTGCGTTTGTGCGAAATTTTAAAGCATGTTGTCTTTGGTATCTATGTACTCGGCCTAAGATCATCTTTTTTATTTCATCAAACATTTGAGCAATATAGTGTGTTTTAGTGCATTAAAATAAAATAAAAGTTTATTTTTTCCCCAAAAAATGTGTTTGAAAAATCGCTGCGCAAATACTGTGTGGAAAAAAAAATGCAACACCCACCATTTTAATCTGTAGGGCCTTTGCTTTAAAAAAATATATAATGTTTGGGGGTTCAACATAATTTTCATGTAAACAAAAAGTGTCAGAAAGGGCTTTGTCTTCAAGTGGTTAGAAGAGTGGATGTAAGCTTCATAATGTTGTGTATAAAATGCCAGGACAGTTCAAAACCCCCCCAAATGACCCCATTTTGGAAAGTAGACACCCCAAGCTATATACTGAGAGGCATGTCGAGTCCATTGAATATTTTATATGTTGACGCAAGTTGCGGAAAATAGACAATTTTTCTTTTTTTTTTTTTTTTCTTGCACAAAGTTGTCACTAAATGATATATTGCTCAAACATGCCATAGGCATATGTGGAATTACACCCCAAAATACATTCTGTTGCTTCTCCTGAGTACGGGGATACCACATGTGTGAGACTTTTTGGGAGCCTAGCCGCGTACGGGACCCCAAAAACCAAGCACTGCCTTCAGGCTTTCTAAGGGTGTAAATTTTTGATTTCACTACTCACTGCCTATCACAGTTTCGGAGGCCATGGAATGCCCAGATGGCACAAAACCCCCCCAAATGACCCCATTTTGGAAAGTAGACACCCCAAGCTATTTGCTGAGAGGTATGGTGAGTATTTTTCAGATCTCGCTTTTTGTCACAAAGTTTTGAAAATTGAAAAAAAAAAATATATATTTTCTTTCTTCATTTTCAAAAACAAATGAGAGCTGTAAAATACTCACCATGCCTCTCAGCAAATAGCTTGGGGTGTCTACTTTCCAAAATGGGATCATTTGGGGGGGGTTTGTGCTATTTTGGCATTTTATGGCCTTCGAAACTGTGATACAGTAGGTAGTGAGGAGTGAAATCAAAAATTTGTACCCTTAGAAATCCTGAAGGCGGTGCTTGGTTTTCGGGGTCCCGTACGCGGCTAGGCTCCTAAAAAGTCCTACACATGTGGTATCCCCGTACTCAGGAGAAGCAGCAAAATGTATTTTGGGGAGCAATTTCACATATAACCATGGCATGTGTGAGCAATATATCATTTAGTGACAACTTTTTGTATTTTTTTTTTTGTCATTATTCAATCACTTGGGACAAAAAAAAATATTCAATGGGCTCAACATGCCTCTCAGCAATTTCCTTGGGGTGTCTACTTTCTAAAATGGGGTCATTTGGAGGAGTTTTGTGCTATTTTGGCATTTTATGGCCTTCGAAACTGTGATAGGTAGTGAGGAGTGAAATCAAAAAATTGGGCCCTTAGAAATCCTGAAGGCGGTGCTTGGATTTCGGGGGCCCGTACGCAGCTAGGCTCCCAAAAAGTCCCACACATGTGGTATCCCCGTACTCAGGAGAAGCAGTAAAATGTATTTTGGGGTGCAATTCCACATATAACCATGGCATGTGTGAGCAATATATCATTTAGTGACAACTTTTTGTAATTTATTATTTTTTTTATTTTTTTTTGTCATTATTCAATCACTTGAGACAAAAAAAAAATATTCAATGGGCTCAACATGCCTCTCAGCAATTTCCTTGGGATGTCTACTTTCCAAAATAGGGGCATTTGGGGGGGGGGTTGTACTGCCCTGCCATTTTAGCACCTTAAGAAATGAGATAGGCAGTCATAAATTAAAAGCTGTGTAAATTCCAGAAAATGTACCCTAGTTTGTAGACGCTATAACTTTTGCGCAAACCAATAAATATACTCTTATTGACATTTTTTTTACTAAAGACATGTGGCTGAATACATTTTGGCCTAAATGTATGACTAAAATGTAATAAAAAGAAAAAAGTTGCGCTAAATAAGTGACAAATTAATAATATAGTGAATAAGGTGAATAAACATAAATCAATAAGCACACCAGTTTGTAATGATGTAAGATATACGGTGATAGATGTGACTGAAAATAATCCTGATGATATATAATGTCCATAAACCACTAGTAATGTCCATCAACAAAACCAAGTTCATGTGAATATGTGTAACCAATATAAATCCTCCACCGTGACGGGTATGATCCAGAGTAAGTTGTACACCAAGAACAAGTGCAGTATAGGACAGCCTCCACCAGTAAAAATGCTGCCTCTTACCGAAAAAGATGGATCCCTTGTCACAGGGGATCAAAGAACGCCTGTGGCTATTCCCCAGCCAGGGGTATGGGGCATACAGTGTCTACGGGATGGCGTCTCTGGGCAGATGATCAACCACTCACATGGATAGAACCCAAGGTCCCCGTAAATAAAGAAAGGGGTGGACAAATAGTGTAAAATCTTTTATACATTTATTTATAAAAAAACGAATGCACACTTACAGTTATGCAGAAAAAACGAGCGTGTAAATAGCCGGCCGGCTTCAAAGAAAATGCAGCCCGTATGTCTCCGGGTAGCGTGGGCACGATGACGTCAGAACGTGGCTCCTCCCTACGCGTTTCGTCATCAACAGACGTGTTCACGGGATACGGGCGGCGTTCTGACGTACCGCTCTAAATAGCTATTTCCATAAACCAAGCCTCGATTTGAAGTGCGGGATGACAGGACGTCGCCATCTTGGTTATGGGAAAGATATTGCTAGTTCAATGGGAGTGATGGGCAAACCCAAAATGAACAAACAAATAAATAGAACATACTTTAATAATAAAATTGCAATAAATGTTTGAAGTGCAATAAAAGAATGTGCAATTGCAATTGCAATAAAAAAAGGACCTATTACGGTCACATACTACCAAATTGATATTTAAAATAATAAGAAGTGTGTAAAAGAAGCCTGATGGGTGTTTGATGAGCGGACCAGGCCATGCCCAAAATTCACTTCGAGCATATAAAAAACACACATGATGTTTGACCAAGAAACTAAAATAAATACAAATATAAACAATCAAATTGTATAACGACTACAAATATGAATACTAGGCAGCCAATAGCCAAAATCCATATGAATAGATAAATTGACTTTAGCGCCAAAAGTACTATATTGATACAGAACCAATCTTCCCTCATATGAGCCTGACCCAACCGACATAATAAAGGCATCAATTGAAGGAGGAAGAGAGAAAAAAGTTTTTTTAAAAGATGAGAAATCTTTTACAGTTGGTCACAACATAGAGGTCAGGAGTTATCTATGAAACAATTCACATCAACATCTATGTTGAGACCAAAAGGGGTATACCATTTAATCCTGTGCACCCACGACATCTCTAATCTAGAGATGCTCTGGACCAAGTTACTACCCCTCCAATGAGGACTATATTTATCGATCCCCAAAAAAACAGTCCCCTTTGGATCTCGGTTATGAACAGCCAAATAATGTTTTGACACAGAATGTTTTGTAAAGCCTCTTCTAATATTTCCAATATGCTCGTTAAGGCGTACCCGGAGTGGGCGCTTAGTCCTGCCCACGTACTGCAACCCACAGGGGCATTGCAGTAAGTAGACCACGCCCTCCGCTGCACAAGAAATGAAAGGCTTGATATCGAAACTTTTAGTGGTGCAACTAGAATTAAACCGAGTTGTTCTCCTAGATCTACAACCATTTAGGGAACAGACCTGACACCTTCTACATTGATAGAAACCTGTAAGGTCAGAAAAAAAGGTAGGCCTAGTCGTCGGTGGATCCAAGATATTAGGTGCAAGTTTGTCCCTTAAGGCTGGTGCCCCTCTAAAAACCACCTTTGGTCTATCCGGTAAAATGGTATTTAAGACCCTATCACTCTTAAGGATATGCCAATGTTTATTGACAATATGTTTTATCTGAGAGTGTTGACAAGAGAAATTGGTAACAAAAGGGGTACGGAATGACGACCCAGACTCTTTATTAGCCTTCTCCTTCAACAAGTCAGCACGATCCCTGGTACTGACCAGGTCTAAAGTGGCTTTAAGGGACTCAGATGAATAGCCCTTATCAATGAATCTTTTGGACAAAATATCAGATTGTTCCAAAAAGGTGGCATGATCCGAGCAATTTCTCTTCAATCTTAAAAATTGACTCTTGGGTACAGCACCCAACCATGGAGCATAGTGACAACTACCATTGGGAATGAAAGAGTTCCTATCAGTAGGTTTGAAAAATGTTGAGGTAATGAAGCCCTGATCACCCACAGAGATAGTCAGATCTAAGAAATTAATTTTATCCTGACTAGCCTCGTAGCTTAAATGAATGCCTCTAGAATTGATATTAAGAGAATCCATAAAGTCAGAAAGATCCGACTGGCTACCCCTCCATAGGAGGAGGATGTCGTCTATGTAGCGGGCCCACAAGGCCACCTGGGGCCTCATGTCGGCACGGACGACATCCTCCTCCCATTTGGCCATAAAGAGGTTCGCCAAACTGGGGGCATATTTAGCCCCCATGGCGACACCTCTGTCCTGCCTATAAAACTGACCATCAAACCAAAAAAAGTTATGAGTAGCTGCATACTCTAATAACTCTAAAATAAAAACAATCTGTTCCGAAGGTAGATCAGAGTCACGCTCCATGAAATAACGGACTGCATCTAGACCCAAATGGTGGGGTATCACAGTATACAGGGATGTGACATCCGCTGTAACCAACCAAATATCATCACTAGGTGTAAATTCGGATAGAAGGTTGATGACATGGCGGGTGTCTTTAATGAAAGATGGAATTTTCCGCACTATGGGCTGCAAAAAGAAGTCTATATACTTGCCCACCCGGGACGTGATGGAATCTATCCCACTAACAATGGGACGTCCCGGGGGGCAAGTCAGACTCTTATGCACCTTGGGTAAGTAGTACATTATAGGTATTCTAGGTGCCTTAGGCACTAAAAATAACCGTTCCTTCTTGTTCAGAATTTTACTATCTGAACCCCTCTTCACAATATCCTCCAAAAGTGATTTGTATTTAAGATTAGGATTGAAAGTTAATAAGTAATAAGTAGCCGTGTCGCTTAAAATGCGATGCATTTCTTGCATATAATCACATTTATTCAACACGACTATGCCCCCCCCTTTGTCAGCCGGTCGGATGACAACATTTTTATTAGAGCACAGAGAATCCATGCCCAACTGTATGTCCTTTTTAGTTTTATGCACTTTGATCTGCATGGCATCCAACTCATTTAGTGCCAAATCCCTAAAAACTCTCAAAGAGGGAGACAAACGACCTGGGGGATTAAAGAGGGAGGCATTCGAAAGGCCTGAATGGGAAATTTGATTGATGGAGTTACCCAAGGAGGAGGAGTTAAATGGATTAGAGGCCAAATATCTCTGGACATTCATTTTACGGACATATTTATGAATGTCCATATAGGTCTGAAATTTGCTCAAATTGCGAGGTAAAGCAAACTTCAGACCCTTATCGAGAACAGTGAGTTCTGGTAATGATAATTTATGGGAGCTTAGATTGAATATACCAGCATCACTTACATCTTTGCCCTTTTTGGACTGAGATCTTGAAGGATGGTTTAAATACTTCAATGAAGCTGGTGTCAATTTCCTTAAGTTTTTGGTTGAAAGAAAGGGGAGTAAATTAGGGAGACTCGATGAGGAGATTAAGTTGATCAAGGATAAATTAACCCCCTTTAAATCCAGTGAGGAGTATTCAGAGAGGTCTAAGCTGTTACTTAAACTTCTTGAAAAAGAAGATAAGGAGCAGAGAGTCAAAAAGAAAAAGAAATTTAACCGTGACTTTTCTGATTATGACTCTAGTGTGGTTTTTGAGTGGCAAAAAAAGCTATTGGCCGAACAAGCGGCTTTGGCTGGTCCTGAGATGGATACCACCCCTCAGGTTACCAGCCAGGTTTCATTAAGACCACTCGGAACCATTGGTAAACCAGGACTTCCCGGTCCTGTACGTGGCCGCTCTCCCGCGAGAGGTTCATTTTCCCAGGCTCAGTTGCGGCCTGGTAATCGGCCTAATTCTTATAACAATGGAGGATCTGGGAAAGGTGGTCCCAAACAGTACAATGGTCCCCCACCACGACCTTCGGGACGAGGTCAATATCAACAAAGTTCCTTTGGTCCACCACACACCCGAGGACGAGGTTGGAATCAGGGTCCACCACTCCCACCCCCTAGGGGTCGGTCGTCTGCTGTTCAACCTAGATCAGGCTATTATGATAGGCAGGGTTTTTACCCACGTGGTCAAGGGTGTGATTCACCTTATGCCTATGAGCAACAATTTGCACATTATGAAGGTGATTTTGAGGAGGGTTTTAATGTCCCCACTCAGAATAGTTTCTTCCCTTTAAGGGATTTGGCAAGTTCTGATCAGGGGGGATATCGGTCTTCTCAGGGCACGAGTAATCAAGGTGCTTCAGGTGGATACTATTTACCTAGGCAGGGAGATCCACATGTACTAGATCATAGCGAGAGTTATGAGCACCAGAATTGGGGTTTTCCCCGTCCCAGCCAAGGGTTAAAAAGGGTGGTCGAATTAAGAGAGGAACTAGAGGGGGGTGGAGAACTCAGTCCAAAAAGGGCAAAGATGTAAGTGATGCTGGTATATTCAATCTAAGCTCCCATAAATTATCATTACCAGAACTCACTGTTCTCGATAAGGGTCTGAAGTTTGCTTTACCTCGCAATTTGAGCAAATTTCAGACCTATATGGACATTCATAAATATGTCCGTAAATTGAATGTCCAGAGATATTTGGCCTCTAATCCATTTAACTCCTCCTCCTTGGGTAACTCCATCAATCAAATTTCCCATTCAGGCCTTTTGAATGCCTCCCTCTTTAATCCCCCAGGTCGTTTGTCTCCCTCTTTGAGAGTTTTTAGGGATTTGGCACTAAATGAGTTGGATGCCATGCAGATCAAAGTGTATAAAACTAAAAAGGACATACAGTTGGGCATGGATTCTCTGTGCTCTAATAAAAATGTTGTCATCCGACCGGCTGACAAAGGGGGGGGGGCATAGTCGTGTTGAATAAATGTGATTATATGCAAGAAATGCATCGCATTTTAAGCGACACGGCTACTTATACCCCATTAACTTTCAATCCTAATCTTAAATACAAATCACTTTTGGAGGATATTGTGAAGAGGGGTTCAGATAGTAAAATTCTGAACAAGAAGGAACGGTTATTTTTAGTGCCTAAGGCACCTAGAATACCTATAATATACTACTTACCCAAGGTGCATACGAGTCTGACTTGCCCCCCGGGGCGTCCCATTGTTAGTGGGATAGATTCCATCACGTCCCGGGTGGGCAAGTATATAGACTTCTTTTTGCAGCCCATAGTGCGGAAAATTCCATCTTTCATTAAAGACACCCGCCATGTCATCAACCTTCTATCCGAATTTACACCTAGTGATGATATTTGGTTGGTTACAGCGGATGTCACATCCCTGTATACTGTGATACCCCACCATTTGGGTCTAGATGCAGTCCGTTATTTCATGGAGCGTGACTCTGATCTACCTTCGGAACAGATTGTTTTTATTTTAGAGTTATTAGAGTACGCAGCTACTCATAATTTTTTTTGGTTTGATGGTCAGTTTTATAGGCAGGACAGAGGTGTCGCCATGGGGGCTAAATATGCCCCCAGTTTGGCGAACCTCTTTATGGCCAAATGGGAGGAGGATGTCGTCCGTGCCGACATGAGGCCCCAGGTGGCCTTGTGGGCCCGCTACATAGATGACATCCTCCTCCTATGGAGGGGTAGCCAGTCGGATCTTTCTGACTTTATGGATTCTCTTAATATCAATTCTAGAGGCATTCATTTAAGCTACGAGGCTAGTCAGGATAAAATTAATTTCTTAGATCTGACTATCTCTGTGGGTGATCAGGGCTTCATTACCTCAACATTTTTCAAACCTACTGATAGGAACTCTTTCATTCCCAAAGGTAGTTCTCACTATGCTCCATGGTTGGGTGCTGTACCCAAGAGTCAATTTTTAAGATTGAAGAGAAATTGCTCGGATCATGCCACCTTTTTGGAACAATCTGATATTTTGTCCAAAAGATTCATTGATAAGGGCTATTCATCTGAGTCCCTTAAAGCCACTTTAGACCTGGTCAGTACCAGGGATCGTGCTGACTTGTTGAAGGAGAAGGCTAATAAAGAGTCTGGGTCGTCATTTCGTACCCCTTTTGTTACCAATTTCTCTTGTCAACACTCTCAGATAAAACATATTGTCAATAAACATTGGCATATCCTTAAGAGTGATAGGGTCTTAAATACCATTTTACCGGATAGACCAAAGGTGGTTTTTAGAGGGGCACCAGCCTTAAGGGACAAACTTGCACCTAATATCTTGGGTCCACCGACGACTAGGCCTACCTTTTTTTCTGACCTTACAGGTTTCTATCAATGTAGAAGGTGTCAGGTCTGTTCCCTAAATGGTTGTAGATCTAGGAGAACAACTCGGTTTAATTCTAGTTGCACCACTAAAAGTTTCGATATCAAGCCTTTCATTTCTTGTGCAACGGAGGGCGTGGTCTACTTACTGCAATGCCCCTGTGGGTTGCAGTACGTGGGCAGGACTAAGCGCCCACTCCGGGTATGCCTTAACGAGCATATTGGAAATATTAGAAGAGGCTTTACAAAACATTCCGTGTCAAAACATTATTTGGCTGTTCATAACCGAGATCCAATGGGGACTGTTTTTTTTGGGATTGATAAATATAGTCCTCATTGGAGGGGTAGTAACTTGGTCCAGAGCATCTCTAGATTAGAGATGTCGTGGGTGCACAGGATTAAATGTTATACCCCTTTTGGTCTCAACATAGATGTTGATGTGAATTGTTTCATAGATAACTCCTGACCTCTATGTTGTGACCAACTGTAAAAGATTTCTCATCTTTTAAAAAAACTTTTTTCTCTCTTCCTCCTTCAATTGATGCCTTTATTATGTCGGTTGGGTCAGGCTCATATGAGGGAAGATTGGTTCTGTATCAATATAGTACTTTTGGCGCTAAAGTCAATTTATCTATTCATATGGATTTTGGCTATTGGCTGCCTAGTATTCATATTTGTAGTCGTTATACAATTTGATTGTTTATATTTGTATTTATTTTAGTTTCTTGTTCAAACATCATGTGTGTTTTTTATATACTCGAAGTGAATTTTGGGCATGGCCTGGTCCGCTCATCAAACACCCATCAGGCTTCTTTTACACACTTCTTATTATTTTAAATATCAATTTGGTAGTATGTGACCGTAATAGGTCCTTTTTTATTGCAATTGCAATTGCACATTCTTTTATTGCACTTCAAACATTTATTGCAATTTTATTATTAAAGTATGTTCTATTTATTTGTTTGTTCATTTTGGGTTTGCCCATCACTCCCATTGAACTAGCAATATCTTTCCCATAACCAAGATGGCGACGTCCTGTCATCCCGCACTTCAAATCGAGGCTTGGTTTATGGAAATAGCTATTTAGAGCGGTACGTCAGAACGCCGCCCGTATCTCGTGAACACGTCTGTTGATGATGAAACGCGTAGGAAGGAGCCACGTTCTGACGTCATCGCGCCCACGCTACCCGGAGACATACGGGCTGCATTTTCTTTGAAGCCGGCCGGCTATTTACACGCTCGTTTTTTCTGCATAACTGTAAGTGTGCATTCGTTTTTTTATAAATAAATGTATAAAAGGTTTTACACTATTTGTCCACCACTTTCTTTATTTACGGGGACCTTGGGTTCTATCCATGTGAGTGGTTGATCATCTGCCCAGAGACGCCATCCCGTAGACGCTGTATGCCCCATACCCCTGGCTGGGGAATAGCCACAGGCGTTCTTTGATCCCCTGTGACAAGGGATCCATCTTTTTCGGTAAGAGGCAGCATTTTTACTGGTGGAGGCTGTCCTATACTGCACTTGTTCTTGGTGTACAACTTACTCTGGATCATACCCGTCACGGTGGAGGATTTATATTGGTTACACATATTCACATGAACTTGGTTTTGTTGATGGACATTACTAGTGGTTTATGGACATTATATATCATCAGGATTATTTTCAGTCACATCTATCACCGTATATCTTACATCATTACAAACTGGTGTGCTTATTGATTTATGTTTATTCACCTTATTCACTATATTATTAATTTGTCACTTATTTAGCGCAACTTTTTTCTTTTTATTACTTGTTTTGGTGTTGTATAACACTTAGGCCCCTTTCACACTGGGGCGTTTTTCATGCGGTTTAGCGCTAATAATAGCGCTGTTATACCGCATGAAAAAATCCTGCCCTGTGTCTTCAATGTGAAAGCCCGAAGGCTTTCACACTGAAGCGGTGCGCTAGCAGGACCGCTCCAAAAGTCCTGCTAGCCGCTTCTTTACAGCGGTAAAGGAGCGGTGTGTTCACCGCTCCTTTACCGCGGTCTCCCATTGAAATCAATGGGACAGCGCGGTAATACCGCCCGCAAACCGCGGCAATAGCCGCGGTTTGCGGGCGGTATTAACCCTTTTTAGGCCGCTAGCGGGGGTTAAATTAACCCCCCTAGCGACCGCATACCGCGGTAAGAACGACAGTATAGCAGCGCTGAAAATCGCGCTGCTATACCGCCACCGCACCTGCCTGCCCCAGTGTGAAAGGGGTCTTATTGTTGCAGCTTTTTTATTTTGATTCATCAGCGCAGTTTTTTTTCTTTATGACTAAAATGTAGTTTATTCGATTTTTCTTATAACAAAAATTAGAAAATATCATTTTTTTTCAAAATTTTCAGTCTTTTTCCGTTTATATTGCAAAAAATAAAAATTGCAGAGGCAATCAAATACCATTAAAAGAAAGCTCTATTTGTGGGAAGAAAAGGACGCAAATTTTGTTTGGGTACAACATTGCATGTCCGCACAATTTCCAGTTAAAGCAGCGCAGTGCCAAATTCTGAAAACACTTCTGGTCCTTTAGCTACAAAATGGTCCGGGGCTTAAGTGGTTAAGAACACCCAAAGACCTCTTGTTGTTGGGCATTACATTGTTGAATTTGCACTTATTGGTATGTTTTAAGGTTATGTTATTTTATTCTTTGGTTAATAAAATTGGCTGCTGTGGCTGTATAAAACCCATGTCACTCAGTCCGTGTGTTTATTCTAAATAGTAAGGACTTAGGTTTACGAATCCTTTAGTCATGTGTGTATTTAATGAGAGGTGGAAAGAGAAACCTCAAAGACCTGGTGCAAGAAACCTGGAAGTTCCACCACTGTATAGAGGACTGCAAATCCCAGCAATACAGAAACAATGTAGAATACCACCAGCTATAGGGGTGTATATAGAGAGCCATGCATTGTATATAGAGAGATGACTGCACTGTTCTGTGTTGTAAAGAGATGTATACAGAGAGACCCATTCATTGTGGTGTATATAGGGAGACCCATGCATTGTGCTTTATACAGAGAGATCCCTTTCATGGTAAATAGAAAAAGGTGGATACTTTTGCCACCGTCTATACCGAGCTCACCTCACACTACAAAGATCTCAGGTCACATGACTTTTCTGGTCTAGACATGCCTTGTATCACTGAAAGTAAAGCAGAGAGATGAGCGGGGGGTTCCCCCACTACTGATGTCTCTATTGTGCTGTATTGGGCTTGTTCTATAAATGGCTAGATTTGCCTCCTACATTGTGTGCAACAATGATAAAGTGCACTAATAAAAGAAGCTATACAGCAAAAATAAACAAATATGCATGAGTGACTATCCCTCATTTAAAAAACATAAAATGCGATAATGTGCGATAATAATTGAAACTGTGATGAAGTGCCCTAATTCAAGAAGCTAAGCAACAAAAATAGACAAATATGCATGAATGCCTATCCCTAATTAAAAAAAAAAAAACACAAAACAAAAATTACACTAATATGCAATAATATGTGAAACAGTGATAAAGTGCATTAATTCAAGAAGCTAAACAGCAAAAATAGACAAATATGCATAAATGACTATCCCTAATTTAAAAAAACAAAAAGTACAATAAAATGCGATAATATTTGAAACAGTGATAAAAGTGCAGATGAATATCTGCTTTTGATTCAAACACTTTTATCACTGTTTCACATATTATCGCATATTATTGTATTTTTTTTTTTTTTTTTTAATTGGGGATAGTCATTTATGCATATTTGTCTATTTTTGCTGCTTAGATCCTTGAATTAGCGCACTTAATCACTGTTTCACTTATTATCGCATATTATTGCATATCACTGCATTTTCTGTTTTTCCTTTACATGAGGAATAGTCATTCATGCATATTTGTTTATATTTTCTGCATAGCTTCTTGAATTAGTGCACTTTATCATTGTTTCACAACATTATCGCACATTACTGCATTTTTTTAATTAGGGTAGTGATTTCTGCATATTTGTCTATTTTTGCTGCGTAGCTTCTTGAATTAGCGCACCATTTTTTATTATTATTATTACATATACACAGGGCATCCCATGATGGGAATTGTTGTGTTTTCAGATCGAGGGGCAACAGATGCATAAATACAGAGATTGCAGAGAATAGCCAGCCAGGAATAAAGCTACAGAAGATGCCAACAGAATGTAAGAGGAAAATGGTAGACATTGCACACAATGTAGGAGGCAAATCTAGCCATTCATAGATCAAGCCTAATACAGCACAATAGATACACCAATAGTGGGGGAACCCTCTGCTCATCTCTCTGCTTTACTGTCAGGGATATAAGGCATGCCTAGACCAGGAAGGTCATGTGACCTGAGACCTCTGTAGAGTGAGGTGAGCCCGGTATAGATGGTGACAAAAGTATCCACATTTTCCTATTTCTCATGAAAGGGATCTCTCTGTATACAGTACAATGCATGGGTCTCTCTGTATACAGGAGTGCGCGCGTGGCCCCTGATGCCTGACAGGCTATTTAAACCAGGCTGACACACAGAAACATTGCTTTTTAATCTATAACGTTCCCGTTTCTACCCTGCTATCTGAACCTGTTCCTGTGTATTACCCGGCTTGCCTCTGACTATCCCAGCTGTCTGCCTGCATCTGACCCCGGCCTGCCTTGATGTTGCTCCTGCCTGCTCCTCTGGTCCTTCTGCTGCCCGCCTGATACCGACCCGGCTTGTTCCAGAGACCCAGCTTCTGCCTCTGCCTTGTTCCAGTACTCCTGTCTGTGTATGACCCGGCTTGTCTGACCCTTCTGAGTCCCAGTCCAGTGGGAATCTCCTTCCAGTCTGTTCCGGTCTCCAGTCTGCTGCACCTGCCTGCTGTTCCAGTCTCCAGTCTGCTGCTCCAGTCTCCAGTCTGCTGAACCGGCCTGCTGCTCCAGTCTGTTCCAGTCTCCAGTCTGTTCCAGTCTCCAGTCTGCTGCTCCAGTCTCCAGTCTGCTGCTCCAGTCTCCAGTCTGCTGCACCTGCCTGTTGTTCCAGTCTGCTGACCTCCCTGCACAGTGCCTTCTGGAATTTGGGACTATCCTCCTTGCTGTTTATCCTGCCAGGCACTCGTGCTACTCTACATTACTGTGCCTCCTGTTTACTCTATCAGGGGCCTTGAGTCAGAGACATAAAAGAGGCCTTCCTCAGCAGTTCAGGCTCATCTACTAGGTACGTGACAAAAACTTTACACACAGCAGGGAACAATGATGAAAATACAACCGCAGTGACCCCTGCGGTGGGATAACTATTACTCAACATAACTGAACCAGAACTTGCAGCAGACTTGCAGAATGTTTGCAAAGAAAGTTGATTTGGAGTCATGCAATGTGGACTTGTTGCAGCACAATTACTTGCTATCTGGGTCTGTTTCATAGAAACAAATAGATTTTCTACGATATAATAGATGAATTATTTTATGCAATGGCACAGGGTTTATCATTATATATGAATGAATGTATTTGACACGTGTACAGTTAGGGATTAGGTTAACTAGCATCAGATTGTGGGATTACAGATTTGCGCTGCTTGTTTCTTTTTTCTTGCCAAAAACACAGATTTGCATAACTCTGGCTATAGACTTGCAGGGCTCTTGCTGTAGACTTGCAGAGCTCTTGCTGGGACTTGCAGGGCTTCTGCTGTACAGATCTCTAGGACCCAGCATCTGTCAGAGAACGAGAAGGGCTCTAGGACCCAGCAACTCCGCCAGCACATCACACGGGCCTTTATAAGGAAGTCAGCCCTTGGCTGAAGTGCTGTTTGATCTCAGCTGTTACCAAGGTTCCTGTGTTTCCTGTTTCCTGTGATACTTGATTCTTGATTACCGACACGGCTTGTTCCAGACATGTCTCCTGCCTGCCTCCCGACCTTGACCTCAGCTTGTTAAATGGATCTCCTCAGCCTGCTACCTGCCTTGACCTCAGCTCCCACGAACCTTGTCTTCTCTGCTATCCACCTGGCACCAAACCTTGGCTTGTATCGACTACCCTCTGTCTCAGTGACCCTGGTTACCTGCTACATCTCACAGGCACCAACTGCCTGCAGCAGCCCCGTAGCACATCAGCGATGTTCCTGAGTGTTTTCGGCAAGAAACTCTGCAGGTGACCTGTGCGACTTTGGGCCCGTCTCCTGCTGTCTCACCTCCATGGGAATCTGGAACTGAGCTGCAAGGGAAGCCCTCTCTCCATTGGCCTCCAGCACTTTGGTACCTGATAGTGTGGCAAGTTATCCTTGCTATCTGGGATATACACACCATAGATGTCATGGCCCTCAGCCATTAAGCAGTGTATGTTATTGGAAGGATATTCACTTTCTGTATCACTGTTAATGGTTATCTTTAAGAATGGACTGTCATGTTGTACTACATTGGTATGTTGCATACCTTAAATAAAGAATAAAAAAATAAATGCATACAAACAAATAACAGAAAAAGAAGTAGATAACTAAAATGGCACACGGAAGTTCCATGAAATTTTAAAGGGGTGGCCCGTGAAGGATCGTCAGTGCCCGGTTGTCAAGGGTATAGACTTGAAGGTAGGACTGCTCGCCATCACAAACCAATAAGATATTCAAGGAAGTCTAGATGAACCACAGCGACCAGAGGAGACTTGATGCCACAACGAAGAGATGGCGGTTTGAACCTCCAGAGCGGTCTAGGCTAGTTGAAGAGGGGGATCCCATAGCAGAGCCTTCCTGGGAAATGAGTCTGAGCCATAGTAGGAGGGCTTCCCCCTTTGCAAAGGAAGAAAAACAGTGCTGTCGGTTGGAATAAGTGAAGGACAAACAAAAAGGGAATGCACATCTGTATTTAATCACCTTGCTCGTGAAAACCGCCAGTAGTGTTTTTAGGGTTCTGCGTTTTCTGAGCTGTAAAAAGAGAAATGTCCCCAAACACCTGGATGTCATGACCCAGGAGGGATAGAGCAGAAACTTCTCTGGCTTTCTGCATCATTAGTTTTTTTGTTGTATAATAGTGTGGTTTAACTATTATGTCCTGTGGAGGGCCCTCTGGATGCTGAGGTTGTAGGGCCTGATGAGCCCTGTCCAGAACCAGGTGATGGGGAGGCAGGTCAAGGAGAAGGTTTTTCATAAGCATATGTAGCGGCCTCACCCCCGTCCCCCTTGTAAATAAAACGGCTGGCTTGTCTAGGGGTATGCGGGAGGAGGATGAGGTTCACTACGGCCCATGTTCTCTAGTTTGTAGAGGTGAAAGCCAACACTTATGTTACCTTCGGGTCTGTGTTCTAGACGGAGCCTCTGGCCCTCCTGCAGAGGGGAAGTTTGACTGTCAGTAATGGAGCCCCACACCATAAAAAGTCCAACACTTCTTTATTCTTCTTTCACATGAACAGCATCAGTTGAACTTTTAAAACGAACAGACAGGGTGTGGATACGAATAGGCCCAGGCACAGTGAACACTCCTATTCCTTTTTCTTGCGAATAGGCTTGGCGCACGGTCTCTGCCACTGACCGTGAGATTGGTCGCTGCCACCGACTGGGTGAACTGTTGAGGCCCCTGCCACAGGCCTATTAGCAGGTCTCTGCCACCGACCTGAGTTGACTAGATGAACCGCTGTCACCGGTCATAGAACATGAATCACCTTCCCTGATGAATTGGCCCTTGTTCGGGAAAGATATCCATCCGGACGGTCTCCAGAGGTTCACCCGGCACTGGCAATATGCTGCACTAGATCTTCGGTTGAATCCCTCCTCTGGTCCCTTACGCCTCTGGATTCGGGTGCCCAACACCTGGGGCACCCTAGGACAATCCCTCCCTTGTGGGACCCAGTGGAAGGTACTGGGCCTTAGGCCTCCGGTTGAGTACCTCACCCCAAACTGAATAGATTACAGTCTATTTTTAAGCTAGATACAGGGATCCTCAAACTACGCCCCTCCAGCTGTTGCGGAACTACAAATCCCATGAAGCATTGTAAAACATTCACAGACATGACTAGGCATGATGGGAATTGTAGTTCCTGAACACCTGGAGGGCCGTAGTTTGAAGACCCCTGCGCTAGAATGTCCAACAGTTTTGCCACACAAGGAGGCCGAATGGAATATAGCACCGTATCTATCCAAAAATCAACCCCGCCTCATACAGAGGAATTTGAGAAAAATATGAGGAAAGTGTTCCTCAAAATACAGCATGCTAGAGAACATGAAGACACACAGTGGTGGAATCTTTCCTTTTTACAACAATACCTGGACCTAGGAATTTCTCCTAGAGGTCTACGTATTAAAAAGCAATGTCATTTTTTAGACTCTGTCCTTAAAGCGGGATTCCACCCGCGATTTTTTTTTAAAAAGTCAGCAGCTACAAACACTGTAGCTGCTGACTTTTAATAAGGACACTTACCTGTCCTACTCGCCCGCGATGTCAGCCCCCCCGAGCACCGCTGTATCCTGGTCTAGGCCGACAAGGCCCATGCCTAGGGCAGCACTTTGCAGGGGGGCAGCACGAAAAGAGTCCCCGCCGGCTTGCGCTACACTGTTAGTGTAGTACCAGTCTTATGGGGTGGACTGGCCTGAGAGGCGAATTAGTCTAGCGCCCCCATAAAGCGGCCGCACTGCTTCCGGTATGCGGGCGGCCGGCATTCCGCAACTGTGGGGGGGGCACCGCTTCTAATTTTGACTGTCTTATCATCCTGGACCACAAATCTTCCTCACTGTTCTATATGTTTTCTGCTGCACCATTGGCATGGTTATATCTTCTTAGTCCTCTAGAACTATAGGCAACACTTTTTTTTCATTTAGATAGAGCAAGGGAGGGTTATAGCCCATGTCAGTATATTTTTTACCATCCCTGTCCCATTGCAGAGATTTCCCTTCACTTCCAGACCCATAGCCAAACAGGAAGTAAGAGGAAATATATGCAAATTAGGTAAATCCACCACCCCCAGAACTAGTGTCCCCACTCCAAAATTTCAGGGTGGTTCCTAAACAGCAAGGATTGTGGCCTTGACAGGAAGGGGTGGGTCATATTTAAACTAGGGGGTGCATGAGTTTATTCAGGCCTAGGGCAGCACAAAACCTAAATACACTACTGCCCCAGAGGCCAATCCCTCGGTGCTGGCAGCTCCCGGCGACGCCATCATCAGTAAGGGAAACAGGCAGTGAAGCTGTGCGGCTTCACTGCCCGTTTCCTACTGCGCATACGCGAGCCATGCAGCGTTTTGTGAATGGGCCGGCTGCTCTCTGGGATACACACAGTTCCCAGAAGGCAGCGCGCCCCATTCACCAGAAGACACCGCGAGTAGGACGGAGGAAGGAGACCAGTCGCGGACGATGAAGAGGAAGATTAGGGACTTCCGCATAGCAACCGCTATTTAACCACTTCAATACAGGGATTTTTATACCACCTCAATACCAGGCCTATTCTGGCACTTCTCTCCTACATGTACAAATCATCATTCTTTTGCTAGAAAATTACTCAGAACCCCCAAACATTATATATGTTTTTTTAGCAGACACCCATGGGAATAAAATGACGGCCATTGCAACTTTTTATCTTGCACGGTATTTGAGCAATAATTTTTCAATTGGTCCCAGAATATATACCTTTAATAATCCTTTTCAATATTCCCAGGAATCCTCCATAAATAAGCCCCAGTCACAATCTTCCAAGATTCTTCCCTCCAAAAATGAGTGTAGTCCTCTCACCATTGTTTTACATACCCACTTTCAACCGTTATAGCCCCTTGATGTGAGACTCAGAAACCTTTACCAAAAAACTTGTCCAATACTATTCCATTCACATTTGGTGAGGTACAATTCTGAACAGTTCTGCCTACCTCTGAAAATATTCTGTGGAAGTCATCTTTTTTTAGTACAGTCCCCAGAAAGTACAGTAAAGGAAAAAACTGAAAAAAAGAAAACTATCAGAGGGAGAAGAGGAGAAAGATTGGTTAAGATTAAACAACAAAAAAGGAAAGAGCAATTAAAAATGACAGAGAGTCTAAATGGAGCAGAAATGTCCTTGCTTAGGGAAGGACTAAGCTTTGCCCCTTCCAGGGGTCCTAATCAATTTGGCCTGTTTAAAGATCTACATCATTTTATTCGGTAACTGACACTCAAAGGGCATGTTTCCAAAACACCAAACAATAGTGATACCAGTGTAGCACACACACCACCTTCTCCTTGTCTGTTTCGGCTCCTCTTAGGAGAAAGGGGCACACCGCACCACAAGACCGTACCCTCCTGTGTTAAGAGGTTTAGGCAGTGTTGTTTTTGGGCCTTGTCTGCAGCCGGGGCATGAAGTCCTCCTGAGAATGATTCTCACCTCTACAGTGTGTAGATGCAAGTCCTCGATTTCCCCAGGAACGTAAATGTCCACACCAGCTGAAAGTCCAACTCAATCTTTATTTTTCACTTGCACAACACATATTCACTTGGATAGACGAAAGGTTAGAGTAAAAACACAGGACAGCTTTAAGGTGTGGAGGAAGTCCAGGCACAAACGTAGCTCAACTCGTAGAACTGTTCAGATTCTCAAACAGTTTTGGCGCATGGTCTCTGCCACAGACCATGAGGTTGGTCTCTGCCACAGACCTGGTGGATAAGGTCACTGCCACTGACCTGGCGAACAGGGTCACTGCCACTTACCTGGCGAACAGGGTCACTGCCACTGACCGGGTGAATAGGGTCACTGCCACTGACCTGGTGAATATGGTCACTGCCACTGACCTGGTGAATATTGATTTCCTTCCTAGGACATAGCCCCTTTTAGGGAGAAGACATCCCCCCAGAGAGTCAACAGACCCCTTCCTTCACCTTGTCCACAGCACTGGTCCTTCGGAACAGGTCCTCCCTTCTCTTAGGGTGCGGGTCCCCTCGCAAGGCGGCACCCTGGACTCCTCGATCCCTTGTGGACCCCAGCCGAAGGCTGCTGGGCTCCAGGCCGTTACTGCAACTCCTGGGCCTCCATGCCCAGGCGAACAGGAGCGGTGAGGTAGTACCTCACCCCAGGCTAAAGGTGCCTGAGGTGGAACCGGAACAAGGCCTCCGGGCCTAGGGCACCCGGAGATGACGAATCCCACTCCCACACACCCAGGCTGAAGGTGCCTGGGCGTGGACGGATGAAGACCCTTCTCGGAAGATGTCCGCCCCTTTTATATCCTCTCCCAGCATACACAGCAGGTTCCCCGCCCTACCGTACAGCTGCCGAGAGGGGACACAAAAGGCACAGCACTGCGCTCGTGGTTCAACCCTGGCTAAGAATGGCAGCGCCACCCATCGGCCACAGGGAACACATCACCAGCATTAACCCCTGAGAACAGAAAATGGTCCATGAATCCTTTCAATTACATGTGTCTGAGCCTAGTTACCACTCAGACACTTCCCTTAAATTGAACACCCCGCTACACCAGTAACACCCAGCCTGGAGCAGCTAGTCTAGTAGATACATCTACTGGCACATCAGATATCCTAGAAGCCTTAAGCCCTGTACACACGATCGGATATCCTATGGATTCTAATCTGATGTTTTTTTCAATCGGAAATCCGATGAAACTGTCTTCCATCAGTCTTGCCCACACACCATCAGTCAAAAAACCGACCGTTTCAAACGCCGTGACGTAAAACACTCCAATGAGCCAAGAAAAATTAAGTTCAATGCTTCTGAGCATGTGTCGACTTGATTCTGAGCATGCGTGGGTTTTTTATCCGATGGATTTCCACACAGACGTTCGGATTTTGCTATCGTTTTTTTTCCCATTGGTTAAATTTAAAACATGTTCTATTTTTTCACACCGATGGAAAAAAGACCGATGGGGCCCATACACGATCGGTTCGTCCGATGAAAACAGTCCATCGGACTGTTTTCATCGGTAAAACCGATCGTGTGTACACGGCTTTAGTTCATAATCCCTATTTGATCCAAATATTGGGTGATTTGTGGGAGGAAGGTTACACTGATACTCAACCAAGAGATTGGTATGTTGATCCTGATATCAAATATACTGGTCTAAAACCAAAATCCTACTTTTTTCCTATTAAATCAAAAGGTCCATATATATTGAAACTTTTTCCTAAGCAGTATACCAAGAATTTATAACAATCTGCAAGGAGAAAAAGACAGGTTCAAAGAATTTAACCCTTCTAGAACAAAAAGCTTTAAAAGAGATGGAAACAAATGGTAACACCGGAACTAAGGACATCAACCCCATGATGTCGTCCCCCCCCCCCAGGCAGGTTTTGGGGCAGGATAAGATTCCAAGCTGTGGAAGAGAAATAAAAAAATCACAAAAGCAGATTGTGGATAGGAGGATGGCCTTTTATATACACTCCTCCTCAAAGCCAGAACCACATCTCTCCTTCTCCTACGGCTAAATTAGCAGAAGAGAATAAAATGACTTCTATGCACCCTTAAGGAAAATGGGAAGAAAAGGGGCAAATTAGCAGCACTTTAATTTGTGCTTTGGGGGCCCTAGTAGATCACAAACTCAGCAATAGCATGCAATTTGAAGGTACAGCAAGAAAGGCTAGCAGACTGCTACCATACATTAAAAAGGGTATTTACTCAAGGGATAAAACTATATTAACACCACATTGCAATATCTGGTCACAGCTTTAGTATGCCATCAAGTTTTGATCACTGGTCCTCAGGAAAGATGTGATTGAACTGGAGTGAGTCCAAAGAAGAGCAACAAAGGGGGGCTAGAAGACCTTAGTTATGAGAAACGACTACAAACCATAAACTTGTTCTCCCTGAGAAGAGAAGATTAAGAGGGGATATGATTGCAATATACAAATCTTTAAATGGGGATTCTAGCTTTGGGAGGAGGGAGTTTAAAGGAGTTGTAAAGTCTAAAAGTTTTTCACTTTAATGCATTTTATGCATTAAGGTGAAAAACCTTCTGTGCTGCAGCAGCCCCACAGAGCCCCCCTTTTTCTTACCTGAACCCGATTGTTCAAGCTTTGAGGATGAGCCCAGCAGCTCCAGCCATAGTCTCGGGTTCTCATTGGATAGATTGATAGCAGCAGGAGCCACTGGCTTCTGCTGCTGTCAATCAAATCCAGTGACATGGGAATCAGGGGCGGGGCCGAGTTCTGCTGTCTGTGTCAATGGACGCAGCAGCAGGACTCGGGAGCGCGCCCGCATGAGTTCCCCCCATGGAAAGCAGCTCTCCATGGGGGCACTCAATTAAGAGGAGGGGCCAGGAGCGCCACCGGGGGACCCCAGAAAAGGAGGATCGGGCCACTCTGTGCAAAACCCTTGCACAGAGCAGGTACGTATAACATGTTTATTATAAAAAAACCTTTATAATCACTTTAATATTAAACTGGGTATGAGATCTTGTACTGTTAAAGCAGTAAGGATATGGAACTCCTTTCTACAGTTGGCGGTGTCAGCTGGGAATGCAGGGATGGACAGGCCTTCGGGATTACCGGGAGTTTCCCGAGGGAACGTTTGAAAATGTTTTCCTTTTTTTGTGGGCCGATTTTTTTATGCAGAGTTCGGCGGCAGCGAGAGCTTGGCAGCAAACCGCGGCGGGGATTCGGGGAAGGTGGCCAGCGAGGAGGGCAGTTGGATGTAAAAGCCGAGGAGGGAAAAGAGCTCCACCCCTTCCCTGACCACCGAAGAGGCGAATAGGAGCGAGAGCGCGGCCACCCCGGTGCTCCCAGAACCACGATTCCTCCACCTCCTCTCAGCTCCAGGAACCATGCGGCCTGGGCCGGAGGGCAGGCTGACTGGGAGCCCGGAGGAAGAGAACATGCGCCGCTGTAAGGAGCAGAGCAGCGAGAGCACCCCCCCGGATCAAGAGGGAGACTCGGCGCTGCCGCTGCTGGCCATCAGGTACCCGGCATCCTACACAAACATGCCAGAACACTGAGACAGTGGGGGGTGAGCAGAGGGACTGCAGAAAGGAACAGTGCTATGTGGTCTGTCTCAGCCCTCCCCTCTGTCTCTCTGCCCCCTCTGTCTCTCAGTCCCCCTCTGTCTCTCAGTCCCCCCATCTGTCTCTCAATCCCTGTGTCTCTCAGTCCCCCCTCTTTCAGCCCCCTCCTCTTTCAGCCCCCTCCTCTGTCTCTCAGCCCCCCCACTATCTCTCAGACCCCCCTCTGTCTCTCAGACCCCCCTCTGTCTCTCAGACCCCCCCTCTGTATCTCAGACCCCCCTTCTGTATCTCAGATGCCCCTCTGTCTCTCAGACCCCCTCTGTCTCTTAGACCCCCTCTGTCTCTCAGTCCCCCCCTCTGTCTCTCAGTCCCCGTGTCTCTCAGTTCCCCCCTCTTTTAGCCCCCTCCTCTGTCTCTCAGCTCCCCTGTCTCTCAGCCCCCTGTCTCTCAGATCCCCCCTCTGTCTCTCAGCTCCCCCTCTGTCTCTCAGCTTCCTCCCTCTGTCTCTCAGCTCCCCCCTCTGTCTCTCAGCACCCCCCCTCTGTCTCTCAGCTCCCCCCTCTGTCTCTCAGCTCCCCCCTCTGTCTCTCAGCTCCCCCCTCTGTCTCTCTGCCCCCTTCTCTGTCTCATTCACTCCCTGACTCTTAGGCTGCTTTTACACTGGGGCAGGCATTGACAGTAAAACGCTGCTAGTTTTAGCAGCACTTTACAGTAGTTTTAGCTGCGCTATTCGGCTTCTAGCAGGCGCTTTTAACCCCCGCTAGCAGCCGAATTAAAGGTTAAATGCGCCCGTGTCGCGCTGCTGCCGAAGTGCTTTGCAGGTGCTTCAGCAGCGGTGGCCATTCATTTCAATGGGCAGGAGCGGTGTGTACACCGCTCCTCCACCGCCACAAAGATGCTGCTTGGAGGACTTTTTTTAACGCCCTTGGAGCACCCCAGTGTGAAAGCACTCGGGCTTTCAAACTGGGACTGCAGCGGAGGCGTTTTTCAGGCGCTTTACAGGCACTATTTTTAGCCCAAAAGCTCCTGAAAAACGCCTCAGCGTGAAAGGGGTCCTACACTCACCCCCTCTGTTTTACACTCACTCCCTCTCTCTTACACTCACCCCCCTCTTTCACCCCCTTTCCCTCAACCCTCCCTCTCTCTCTCTTTCTCTCTCATTCCCCTCTCTCTCACCCTCTCATGATATACAATAATGGATGTAGGGTCCTTTTGGTGGGCGTGATTTTTTGGGGGGGTGGGGGGCAGCATTTTATTGAATTAAAGTGGGCCGGTCTGGATGAAGTCCAGGGCCAAATTTTTGTCCCAGTCCAGCCCTGGGGAAATGTAACATACACACACACACACACACACACACACACACACACACACACATGCGTTGAACTGGATCAACTGGTGTCTTTATTCAACCTTACCAAATATGTAACTATATGTAACTATGCTCCCTTTATGAGCAGGAGGAGCAAAATTGTGCATTAGCAGCACCAAAAAGTGGTTGATATGCATTCTTAATGAACAAGGTGGGTGTGACTTTTACTGCTGTTGCATCCCTAAGCCTCTTAGGTGCAGAATCATGTGTTTCCTTTTCAATTTGTTACCCAAATGGCTGTTATTTTTTTTTTTTTTTTGGTATAATGATTATTTATTTTGAAAAAGAATATACACAAGACAGAATATAGACCATGAGTAGTAAGCACAAGTTATGGAATATCAAATGACTGTTACTTCTACTATGCAGCTTACACTGCATGCAGAGGCTCCAGACCACATTGCTGCTTTTAACAGCATGTATAAAAAAGGTCCCACACTTTTGGCTGCAGCTAGATGCCATAACCCCAGTATTGAAATTCCCCTCAGGCATCTGTCTTTCTGTTAAAAGTGATCCAAGCGGCCTACCCTCCTGCCACTTTCCAGTGGTTCTTGGGCTTACGTACCTGGATGATCGGTAGCCCCAGAAAATCATCCAGCGCTGGTGGTGGCTGGTCACAGAGATGATCATCTATCTCTATGGCTTAGGGGCGCTTTTTTTTAAAGCGCCCCGTCCCCCCCGTGTTTGCGCGCAGTGGTGAACGCATATGTAGATCACACCCACATATGTAGACGGTGTTTGCACCACACATGTGAGGTATCGCAGCGAACATCTTGTGAGAGCAAAAAATTAAGCACTAGATCTCCACTGTAACTTTAAAATAGTAACTTGTAGAAATGTTTAACCACTTCAGGCCCAGGCCAATTCTGACACTTCGCTCCTGTAAAAATCATAATTTTTCATCATTTTATTGCTAGAAAATTACATATAACCCCCAAACACTATATATGCTGTTCTAGCAGAGACCCTAGAAAATACAATGGCGGTCATTGTAACTTTTTATCTCGAACGGTATTTGCGCAGCGTTTCTTTGGAAAAAAAGTTTAATGCTTTAACCACTTAACGACCGCTCACTGTATATGTACGTCGGCAGAATGGCACCGACAGGCACAATCACGTACAGTGTATGTGATTGCCTTTGTACAGTTGGGGGGTCCGACCGGACCCCCCTCCTATACAGTGAGCGGTCGGTATTCGTTGGGGAGCGATCTGACATGAGGGGACGGCCGTTCGATTCCGGCCACCCCCCCGCGATCGCTCCCGGCGAATGGAAATGCTTCCTCTGCTGTGTAATGTAAACACAGGCAGAGGAAGCAGGAGGAAGTGATGTCATCTCTCATGCTGCGCTCACATATACCGAGCGCCGTACAAGAGAAGACACACAGGTCAGTGCACTAACACTACACTGACACCAGGACACATAGGCACACAAATCGCCCCCCCAGGCCCCCCCAGATCACCCCCCAGTCACAGTGTCACTGATTGCAGTGACCATTTATTTACTGATCACTGCAATCAGTGACATTTGTGACTGTAAAAGTGTCACTAAAAATAGTTTTAGGTCCAGTGTAGCCCCCTAACCCCCCCTAATAAAGGTTTAACCCCCTGATCACCCCCCAGATAACCCTTTCACCCCCTAGCACCGCCGTCGCTAAGCGATCATTTTTCTTAGCGTCGGTGATGCAGATCGTAGCCAGTTATTTTTTTTAGGTTCGCCGCAGGTTTTTATAGTGTCGGGTACCCCCATAAATTATCTAATAAAGGTTTAACCCCCTTGATCGCCCCCCAGGTAACCCTTTCACCCCTATCACGACTGTCGCTAAGCGATCATTTTTCTGATCGCTGCCTTAGCGTCGGTGATGCAGATCGGTAGCCAGTAATTTTTTTTAGGTTCGCCGCAGGTTTTTATAGCATCAGGTACCCCCATAAATTATCTAATAAAGGTTTAACCCCCTTGATCGCCCCCCAGGTAACCCTTTCACCCCTATCACCACTGTCGCTAAGCGATCGCTTTTCTGATCGCTGTCTTAGTGTCGGTGATGCAAATCGGTAGCCAGTAATTATTTTTAGGTTCGCCGCAGGTTTTTATAGCGTCAGGTACCCCCATAAATTATCTAATAAAGGTTTAACCCCCTTGATCGCCCCCCAGGTAACCCTTTCACCCCCTATCACCACTGTCACTAAGCGATCATTTTTCTGATCGCTGTCTTAGTGTCGGTGATGCAGATCGGTAGCCAGTAATTTTTTTTAGGTTCGCCGCAGGTTTTTATAGCGTCAGGTACCCCCATAAATTATCTAATAAAGGTTTAACCCCCTTGATCGCCCTCCAGGTAACCCTTTCACCCCTATCACGACTGTCGCTAAGCGATCATTTTTCTGATCGCTGTCTTAGCGTCGGTGATTCAGATCGATAGCCAGTAATTTTTTTTAGGTTCGCCGCAGGTTTTTATAGCGTCAGGTACCCCCATAAATTATCTAATAAAGGTTTAACCCCCTTGATCGCCCCCCAGGTAACCCTTTCACCCCCTATATCACCACTGTCGCTAAGCGATCGTTTTTCTGATCGCTGTCTTAGTGTCGGTGATGCAGATCGGTAGCCAGTAATTTTTTTTAGGTTCGCCGCAGGTTTTTATAGCGTCAGGTACCCCCATAAATTATCTAATAAAGGTTTAACCCCCTTGATCGCCCCCCCAGGTAACCCTTTCACCCCTATCACCACTGTCGCTAAGCGATCGTTTTTTTGATCGCTGTCTTAGTGTCGGTGATGCAGATCGGTAGCCAGTAATTTTTTTTAGGTTCACCGCAGGTTTTTATAGCGTCAGGTACCCCCATAAATTATCTAATAAAGATTTAACCCCCTTGATCGCCCCCCAGGTAACCCTTTCACCCCCTATATCACCACTGTCGCTAAGCGATCGTTTTTCTGATCGCTGTCTTAGTGTCGGTGATGCAGATCGGTAGCCAGTAATTTTTTTTAGGTTCGCCGCAGGTTTTTATAGCGTCAGGTACCCCCATAAATTATCTAATAAAGGTTTAACCCCATTGATCGCCCCCCAGGTAACCCTTTCACCCCCTATACCACCACTGTCGCTAAGCGATCGTTTTTCTGATCGCTGTCTTAGCGTCGGTGATGCAGATCGATAGCCAGTAATTTTTTTTAGGTTCGCCGCAGGTTTTTATAGCGTCAGGTACCCCCATAAATTATCTAATAAAGGTTTAACCCCCTTGATCGCCCCCAGGTAACCCTTTCACCCCCTATATCACCACTGTCGCTAAGCGATCGTTTTTCTGATCGCTGTCTTAGTGTCGGTGATGCAGATCGGTAGCCAGTAATATTTTTTAGGTTCGCCGCAGGTTTTTATAGCGTCAGGTACCCCCATAAATTATCTAATAAAGGTTTAACCCCCTTGATCGCCCCCCAGGTAACCCTTTCACCCCCTATCACCACTGTCGCTAAGCGATCATTTTTCTGATCGCTGTCTTAGCGTCGGTGATGCAGATCGGTAGCTAGTAATTTTTTTTAGGTTCGCCGCAGGTTTTTATAGCGTCAGGTACCCCCATAAATTATCTAATAAAGGTTTAACCCCCTTGATCGCCCCCAGGTAACCCTTTCACCCCCTATCACCACTGTCGCTAAGCGATCATTTTTCTGATCGCTGTCTTAGCGTCGGTGATGCAGATCGGTAGCCAGTAATTTTTTTTAGGTTCGCCGCAGGTTTTTATAGTGTCAGGTACCCCCATATATTATCTAATAAAGGTTTTAACCCCCTAATTGCCCCTAGTTAACCCTTTCACCAGTGATCACCATATAAGTGTTACGGGTGACGCTGGTTAGTTAGTTTTCTTTTTATAGTGTCAGGGCACCCGCCGTATATATAACCCAATAAAGGTTTAACCCCCTGATCGCCCGGCGGGTGATATCAATTAGGTTTTAGCATCAGAGAGGGTCTGCGTCACACCCCAGGCAGCGTCAGGTTAGTGCCAGTAACGCTAACACCCACGCGTGAAGCATACACCCCCCTTAGTGGTATAGTATCTGATCAGATCAATATCTGATCTGATCAGATCTATACTAGCGTCCCCAGCATTTTAGGGTTCCCAAAAACGCAGTGTTAGCGGGATCGGCCCAGATACCTGCTAGCACCTGCGTTTTGCCCCTCCGTCCAGCCCAGGCCACCCAAGTGCAGTATCGATCGATCACTGTCACTTACAAAACACAACACACATAACTGCAGCGTTCGCAGAGACAGGCCTGATCCCTGCGACTCCAGTGCTGTAGAAGGTGATTTCACCACCCCAGTTAAAAAAAAAAAGCATATATACCGAAGCATTGGGGCAGCAGGGGCGGAGGAGCGGAGGAGCGATTTTGCTCCTAATGCCGCGTACATACATTCAAAATTCCGACGGAGGCTTGCCCGTGGAAAAGTCCGACCATGTGTGTGCGGCATAACTTTTTTGCGGGAGGATGCCCCCATGCTTCGGCATATATAAATGGTGCATGTATGCCCATCATTAGAAGTGGGTGGATGAAGGGCGGTATTCTAATGGTGGGCATACCCACCGATCAATCTCTTTTTTCGTTCAGCCAACTGGCTGCATGAAAAAAAAAAGATTACAATACATGTCCAACAAGGACCAGCAACGTACTGGTATGTTGCTGGACTTTGAATGTTTATACCAGAATGATGCCTGCGGGTTTAGGTATCATCTTGGTATCATTCTTTTCAGCCAGCGGCCGGATTTCATGTAAAAGCAATCCTAGTGGCTAATTAGCCTCTGGACTGCTTTTACAAGCAGTGGGAGGGAATGTCCCCCCCCCCCCGGATATAAAAAGCGCCATTGGGAAATTGGGAAAGCATTTTATTACACCGATCTTGGTGTGGTCAGATGCTTTGGAGGGCAGAGGAAAGATCTAGGATCTAGAAGACCCCAGTTTTTTCAAAAAAAGAGTACCTGTCACTACCTATTGCTATCATAGGGGATATTTACATTCCCTGAGATAACAATAAAAATGATTTAAAAAAAAATATGGAAGGAACAATTTAAAAATAAAATAAAAAAGCAAAATTAATAATAAAAAAAAAAAGCACCCCTGTCCTGCCCTGCTCTTGCCCAATGGCGAACGCAAGCGTCGGTCTGGCGTCATATGTAAAAAGCAATTGCACCATGCATGTGAGGTATCACCACGAAGGTCAGATCGAGGGCAGTAATTTTAGCAGTAGACCTCCTCTGTAAATCTAACGGGGTAACCTGTAAAGGCTTTTAAAGGGTTTTAAAAATGTATGTAGTTTGTCGGCAAATTTTAAAGCATGTCATGTTTGGTATCTATGTACTCGGCCTAAGATCATCTTTTTTATTTCATCAAACATTTGGGCAATATAGTGTGTTTTAGTGCATTAAAATAAAAAAAAGTGTATTTTTTCCCCAAAAAATGCGTTTGAAAAATCGCTGCGCAAATACGGTGTAGAAAAAAAAATGCAACACCCACCATTTTAATCTGTACGGCATTTGCTTTAAAAATATATATAATGTTTGGGGGTTCAACATAATCTTCTTGCAAAAAAAAATATGTTTTCATGTAAACAAAAAGTGTCAAAAAGGGCTTTGTCTTCAAGTGGTTAGAAGAGTGGATGTAAGCTTCCTAATGTTGTGTATAAAATGCCAGAACAGTTCAAAACCCCCCCAAATGACCCCATTTTGGAAAGTAGACACCCCAAGCTATATACTGAGAGGCATGTCGAGTCCATGGAATATTTTATATGTTGACACAAGTTGCGGAAAAAATACAATTTTTTTTTTTTTTTGCACAAAGTTGTCACTAAATGATATATTGCTCAAACATGCCATGGGCAAATGTGGAATTACACCCCAAAATACATTCTGTTGCTTCTCCTGAGTAAGGGGATACCACATGTGTGAGACTTTTTGGGAGCCTAGCCGCGTACGGGACCCCAAAAACCAAGCACCGCCTTCAGGCTTTCTAAGGGTGTAAATTTTTGATTTCACTTCTCACTGCCTATCACAGTTTCGGAGGCCATGGAATGCCCAGATGGCACAAACCCCCCCAAATGACCCCATTTTGGAAAGTAGACACCCCAAGCTATTTGCTGAGAGGTATTGTGAGTATTTTGCAGATCTCGCTTTTTGTCACAAAGTTTTAAAAATTGAAAAAAAAAATTTTTTTTTTCTTTCTTCATTTTCAAAAACAAAATGAGAGCTGTAAAATACTCACCATGCCTCTCAACAAATAGCTTGGGGTGTCTACTTTTCAAAATGGGGTCATTTGGGGGGGTTTTGTGCTATTTTGGCATTTTATGGCCTTCGAAACTGTGATAGGTAGTGAGGAGTGAAATCAAAAATTTGTGCCTAGAAATCCTGAAGGCGGTGCTTGGTTTTCGGGGTCCCGTACGCGGCTAGGCTCCTAAAAAGTCCCACACATGTGGTATTCCCGTACTCAGGAGAAGCAGCAAAATGTATTTTGGGGTGTAATTCCACATATAACCATGGCATGTGTGAGCAATATATCATTTAGTGACAACTTTTTGTAATTTTTTTTGTCATTATTCAATCACTTGGGACAAAAAAAAAAATATTCAATGGGCTCAACAGGCCTCTCAGTAATTTCCTTGGGGTGTCTACTTTCTAAAATGGGGTCATTTGGGGGGGGTTTGTGCTATTTTGGCATTTTATGGCCTTCGAAACTGTGATAGGTAGTGAGGAGTGAAATCAAAAATTTGCGCCCTTAGAAATCCTGAAGGCGGTGCTTGGTTTCCGGGGGCCCGTACGCGGCTAGGCTCTCAAAAAGTCCCACACATGTGGTATCCCCGTACTCAGGAGAAGCAGCAAAATGTATTTTGAGGTGCAATTCCACATATAACCATGGCATGTGTGAGCAATATATCATTTAGCGACAACTTTTTGTAATTTTTTTTTCTTTTTTTTTTGTCATTATTCAATCACTTGAGACAAAAAAAAAATATTCAATGGGCTCAACATGCCTCTCAGCAATTTCCTTGGGATGTCTACTTTCCAAAATTGGGTCATTTGGGGGGGTTTTGTACTGCCCTGCCATTTTAGCACCTCAAGAAATGAGATAGGCAGTCATAAACTAAAAGCTGTGTAAATTCCAGAAAATGTACCCTAGTTTGTAGACGCTATAACTTTTGGGCAAACCAATAAATATACGCTTATTGACATTTTTTTACTAAAGACATGTGGCTGAATACATTTTGGCCTAAATGTATGACTAAAATTGAGTTTATTCGATTTTTCTTATAACAAAAAGTAGAAAATATCATTTTTTTTCAAAATTTTCGGTCTATTTCCGTTTATATCGCAAAAAATTAAAATCGCAGAGGCAATCAAATACCATTAAAAGAAAGCTCTATTTGTGGGAAGAAAAGGACGCAAATTTTGTTTGGATACAACATTGCATGTCCGCACAATTTACAGTTAAAGCAGCGCAGTGCAAAATTCTGAAATCACCTCTGGTCCTTTAGCTACAAAATGGTCCGGGGCTTAAGTGGTTAAAAAAAAAAACAATAAAGTTAGTCCAATTTTTTTGCATAATGTGAAAGATGAAGTTACGCAGAGTAAATAAATACCTAACATGTGACGCTTCAAAATTGCACACGCTCGTGGAATGGCCCCAAACGTCGGTACTTAAAAATCCCCATAGGCGACGCTTTAATTTTTTTTACTGGTTACATGTTTTGAGTTACAGAAGAGGTCTAGGGCTAGAATTATTGCTCTCACACTAACGTTCACGGCGACACCTCACATGTGTGGTTTGAACACCTTTTTCATATGTGGGCGGGACTTGCGTATGCGTTCGATTCTGCGTGCGAGCACACAGGGACAGGGACACTTTAATTTTTATTTTTTTTATTGTTAATTTTATTAAATTTTTTTATTTTGACACTTTTTAAAAAATAAAATAATTTTGATCACTTTTATTCCTATTACAAGGAATGTAAACATCCCTTGTAATAGGAATATTACATGACAGGACCTCTTTACAGTGAGATATGCGGTCAATAAGACCCCACATCTCACCACTAGGCTAGGAAGCCTAAAATAATAAAAAAAAACTATCACGTCTTCCCAGCCGAGGCGGCGCCGGTTTTTTGAATTCATAACATAGCGCCCGGCCTCCGACGATCATAGAGACTCCGGCAACCATCTGGTCCACCGGAAATCTCTATGATCAGCATCCGGGGCCGGAGGATCCGTTCTCCGACTCAACGATCGCACAGGTGAGTTGGTAGAAGCACCGGCGGGAGGGGGGGCGTCCCCTTTCGCTGCCCGTAAGAACAATCAAGCAGTGGAACAGCCATTATGATCATTCTTATGGTTTAGGGAATCGCCGGCTGAAAATGCTGATATCTGAATGATGCCTGTAGCTGCAGGCATCATTCAGATATAGCCCCACAAAGCCCAGGAAGTCATATGACGTCCTCTGGGCACCAAGTGGTTAAAGCGTCATCTATAGAGATTTTTAAGCACTCTAGTTTGGCGCCATTCCACGAGCATAGGCAATTTTGCAGCATGATATCTTAGGTACCTAATTACTCGGCCTAACATAATTTTTCATATTTTACCCAAAAATTGGGGTATATATTGTGTGTTTTTTTTATTTATTTTTTTATCTGGAGAGTGATGGTGGAAAGAAGCAGCGGCATCACTCACCCTCACTCCGAATGTGCACTGGACTCCACGACAGGTGAAAAGGAGGTGGTCCGCAATAGGTTTCCGGCCCACAACGCCTTCTTGCCCCTGCAGCTGATCACCGGTCCTTCCAGATTGCTCTTGCCTGCTGTTCTCCCATGCTTCTTCCAACCTGGTCACTAGAGCTGTTTTTACAAGTCCTTTGCATGTTAGTGTGCTACACATTAAAATCGCTGTTTTTAGGGGGCATAGCCGGATGTTGGTGTAGGCAGACATGTCTGTGAAGAGCTCCAGCAGTCCAGAGGCATATCCAAGACTTTGCGCTCCCTAGCAACCCTGCCTTACTCTCTCCACAAACCCCTGAGTCCCCCAGTCTATCGGGGAGCCACCTGGGACCGTTAGCGCGGTGCTTCTCTCTGCTCCAGCCATCTGAGGGACAGTCCACAGCTCCGGCCTGTGCACAGGGAGCGGTGGCCATCTTACTTCACCCGACGGCTGTGCCATCGCCGCCTCTTGGCTTTCCTGGCTCTCCTGTGCCCAGCTGCCTCCTCGCAAGATAATCAGGGCTGTCCAACTTGATACCCGCTGCCGGAAGCCCCCATGGTACCACTCCTGTGTGCCAGCCTGATAGAGCATCAGGGATCCAGCAGGTGAGACGCGGCCATCTTGCTACACACCGGTGGATGCCCGCGGCCTCCCCATCTCTCCTGTACCTAATCCAGACTCCACCTCACAACTGGAACATCCCGACTAGACAGAGCAAAGCCCTAGTCGGAGATTGCAGTGGGTCCCTTCTCCATTTGTGGTGTGGGTAGCGGCCGAGGCCCTGCTCCCAGAACCCCGTGTGGCGGCCATCTTGCTCCACCCAGCTGCAGTGTTATTGTTGTTTTCCTAACCCTCTGAGCCTGAATTGCCCCCTGCAATATTGTCAGAGCTGCCCAGCCTGTCCGACTGCCACCTGCAGTCCTCATCAAGAGCCGCCTGAAGAGCAGTTTTCAGCAAAAATCCTATGAGTAGGGGCCAGCTTGCTACACCCCAACAACTTCTTTTTGTCCTCCCTGATTCCTATGTGCCCAAACCTTTTCCATCAGGGCTCCGCAGCTCCCTCATCAGACAATTTGTTGCCCCACAATAGAATTGAAGTGCGTCTACACCTCAACCTGGGATAAAGGAGACGAGATGAGCTAAGAGGGGGCGCATACAGATCAACAGCTCTATGTAGTAAATCCATCGGATCAGCAGGGATATTACGCACACTGCATGAAGAAACCACCACAAATCACCCAAATTTCCAAAGCCACCCCTGCAGGACACACCAGTGCATGCCATCGGGCAAGAATGCACACCGTTGACATTCACAACAGCACTCTTTGACTACTTATCTGCTGTGCAATAAGGAGCAGAAGAAAATGTCTCAAAATGGCCACAGGAGTTTGCTTTCACACAAAATAACAGTGAGTACTCCTTTCAGCTCACGAAACCATTAGATGCCAGCTTAACTAAGATTTATCAAAAACTTGCTAATAAAATACAGTATGAGCTCCAAAAAACAACAACACACTCACACAAGAAAAAGCAACCCTGGGGGGACGCACAGACATTCTAGAAACCAAGCATGATGACCTATCACTTGCACATAATGATCTTAGAAAAGACTTTGAACTTTTAGCTGAAAACTACTCATATTTACAATCACAGTTGGAAGATTTAGATAATCGAAACCGCAGAAACAACCTAAGGATTCGTGGCATCCCAGAATCAATTTCTGACCTATTGCCTGCAGTATCTAAACTGTTCCACAATCTCCTTCCTGAGTCACCTCCATCCTCATTTGCTTGTGACAGAAACCATAGAGCCTTGCATCCTAAACCACCTCCAGACAAACCTCCACATGACAGCATTCTGTGCATGAAGGATTTAATCACAAATGAAAGCATATTAAGAGCATCCAGAAACATGCACAATATTAAATTGGATGGCACAAAAATACAAAATTTTCCTGACATCTCCCAAGATACCCTGGAAAGGAGACACAAATTTAAGGAAATAACTTCTGTATTACAATCTGCTCACATTAGATACCGGTGGGTAGGGCTGAGCTTCGAGTTCGAGTCGAACCCATGTTCAACTCGAACATCGGCTGTTCGATCGTTCGACGAAGATCGAACATTATGGGCCGTTCGCGCCAAATTCGAGGGGCGCGTCACAGCCCATACTTCACTGCGGCATCGCAGTGCAATGATGGCTGTTGATTGGCCAAGCATGCACTATGACCCGCATGCTTGGCCAATCACAGCGCCGTATGAACAGAGAGCCGTAATTGGCCAAAGCCAGGGTGGCTTTGGCCAATTATGGCTCAGGGGGTTTAGTACACGCCCCACAATATATAAGGCCACCGGCTCTGCGGCCTTGTGTAGTGTGTTGGAGTTGTGTAAAGAGAGAGTTTTCAGAGACAGACAGGGGTTGATTTACTAAAGGAAAATCCACTTTGCACTTGAAAGTGCACATGGAAGTGCAGTCGCTGTAGATCACTGTAAATCTGAGGGGAAGCTCTGAAATTAGGGGAAGCTCTGCTGATTTTATCATCCAATCATGTGCAAGCTAAAATGCGAACTCATGTTAGACTCGAACATTGCCTGTTCGCCCGTTCGCCGAACAGCGAACAATTTGGGGTGTTCGCGGCAAATTCGAAAAGTCTATGGGAGAAATCTAAAGTGCTAATTATAAAGGCTTATATGCAAGTTATTGTCATAAAAAGTGTTTGGGGACCCGGGTCCTGCCCCAGGGGACATGTACCAATGCAAAAAAAGTTTTAAAAACGGACGTTTTTTTGGGAGCAGTGATTTTAATAATGCTTAAAGTGAAACGATAAAAGTGAAATATTCCTTTAAATTTTGTATCTGGGGGGTGTGTATAGTATGCATGTAAAGTCGCGCTTGTTTCCCGTGCTTAGAACTGTCCCTGCACAAAATGTCATTTCTGAAGGAAAAAAAGTCATTTAAAACTCACTCGCGGCTATTAATGAATTGTCGCCCCTTCTCATGTTCCGCATCTGGTCCGCTTAGCCTTACACCTAGTCATTGGCTGAGCGGACCTGATGGGGAACTTTAGAAGGGGCGGGTCTATTCATGTATTACACAGTGAAGGAAGTTCCCCATCAGGTCCGCCCCTCGTATGTCAGACCCCGCCTACGTCATTGGCCTGAGCGGACCTGATGGGGAACTTCCTTCACTGTGTAATAAATGAATAGACCCGCCCCTTCTCACGTTCCGATTTTGGTCCGCTTAGCCTTACACCTAGTCATTGGCTGAGCGGACCTGATGGGGAACTTTAGAAGGGGCGGGTCTATACATTTAATAGACTGTGGAGGAAGTTCCCCATCAGGTCCGCTCAGGCTCAGCCAATGACGGACAGCACTGGACATCGGATCGCCACGGGACCCTGGATTTCATCGCTGGAATGTTTTTTGTTTTTTAAATAAAGGACTTTTCCAAGGTGTTTGTGTGTTGTTTTTTTTTACACTTTCTTTGTGAAATGATAGGGGTACAATGTACCCCTTACCAATTCACATGGGGGGGCCGGGATCTGGGGGTCCCCTTTGTTAAAGGGGTCTTCCAGATTCCGAAAAGCCCCCTGCCCGCAGACCCCCACAACCACCGTCAAGGGTTGTGGGGATGAGGCCCTTGTCCCCATCAACATGGGGACATCCTCCCCATGTTGAGGGCATGTGGCCTGGTACGGTTCAGGAGGGGGGCGCTCTCTCGACCTCCCCTCTTTTCCTGCGGCCTGCCAGGTTGCGTGCTCGGATAAGGGTCTGGTATGGATTTTTGGGGGAACTCCGTACCATTTTTTTTTTTAATTTGGGGTGGAGTTCCCCCTAAAATCCATGCCAGACCTGAAGGGCCAGGTATGGATATTTGGGGAGAACCGCACGCATTTTTTTTTTAAATTTGCGGATGGGGTTCCCCTTAATATCTTTACCAGACCTGAAGGGCCTGGTAATTGAATTTGGGGGAACCCCCACGCTTTTTTTTTATTTTTATCAATGACTTTTCTATGTATTGCCGGGAGCCGGCAATTCATTAATAGCCGCGAGTGAGTTTTAAATGACTTTTTTTCCTTCAGAAATTACATTTTGTGCAGGGACAGTTCTAAGCACGGGAAACAAGCGCGACTTTACATGCATATTATACACCCCCCCAGATACAAAATTTAAAGGAATATTTCACTTTTATCGTTTCACTTTAAGCATTATTAAAATCACTGCTCCCAAAAAAACGGCCGTTTTTAAAACTTTTTTTGCATTGGTACATGTCCCCTGGGGCAGGACCCGGGTCCCTAAACACTTTTTAGGACAATAACTTGCATATTAGCCTTTGTAATTAGCACTTTAGATTTCGAACGTTCGAGTCCATTGTATTTAATAGGGTTCTAAAGTTCACGCGAACATTCTGTCTGTTCGCAGGTAGGGATGAGCTCCGCGTTCGAGTCGAACATACGTTCGACTCGAACATCGTGTGTTCAATCGTTCGACGAAGATCGAACATTTTGGGTCGTCCGCGCCAAATTAGAGTGACGCGAACGGCCCAAAATCCTGGCGCTGTGATTGGCCAAGCATGCACTGTGACCCCGCATGCTTGGCCAATCACAGCGCCGGCAGCGAGGAGAGCCAGTATTGGCCACAGGCAGGATGCCTGTGGCCAATTATAGCTCAGGGGCGTTTAGTACACGCCCCACACTATAAAAGGCCGCCAGCGCGGCGGCCTTGTGTAGTGTGTTGGCGTGCAGGGAAAGACGTACATAGGCAGGGACAGTGTTAGAGAAATTGTGTGTAGGGAGAGAGAAGGATAGGTAGGGACAGTGTCAGTGATATTGTGTGTAGGGAGAGAGAAGGATAGGTAGGGACAGTGTCAGTGATATTGTGTGTAGGGAGAGAGAAGGATAGGTAGGGACAGTGTCAGTGATATTCTGCTAAACCTTGTGTGCAGGGAGAGAGAAGGATAGGTAGGGACAGTGTCAGTGATATTTTTGCTAAGCCTCCTGCACAGTATACAACCGAAGATAGCCCTTAGTGCTGTGATTTCCTGTTGTGTAACACAGGCAGGCATCTGCAGCACTTAAAGCAGGCGTAGTGTGATTCCTGCAAAATATACACCTGAAGCTAGCCCTTATTGCTCGTAGTTTTTTTTCTTTTGTGTTACACTAAGGGCTCTTTCACACAGGACGGATCAGTAATGATCCGCCCCGTGAAGCTCCGCTTGCTCAGCGGGGATCGCTCCGTTGATCCCTGCTGAGCCGGCGGATGACTGGGCGGTTCCCGCACACTGTGCAGGGACCGCCCTGTCAGAGCGCCGCTCTCCCCTATGGGGGTATCGGATGATGACGGACCGTAGAGTCCGTTGTCATCCGATCCGATCCGCAGACGGAAGGAAAAATAGGGTTTTCCTCCGTCACACTTTTGCGGATCGGAGAGGGTCGGATGTCAGCGGACATGTCACCGCTGACATCCGTGGCTCCATAGGAGGACATGTAGCATCCGTTCAGGTCCGCCTAATAAACTGACAGGCGGACCTGAACGGACCCTCCGTGTGAAAGAGCCCTAACAGGCATCTGCAGCACTTAAAGCAGGTGTAGTGTGATTCCTGAAAAATATACACCTGAAGCTAGCCCTTATTGCTCATAGTTTTTTTTCTTTTGTGTTACACTAACAGGCATCTGCAGCACTTAAAGCAGGTGTAGTGTGATTCCTGAAAAATATACACCTGAAGCTAGCCCTTATTGCTCATAGTTTTTTTTCTTTTGTGTTACACTAACAGGCATCTGCAGCACTTAAAGCAGGCGTAGTGTGATTCCTGAAAAATATACACCTGAAGCTAGCCCTTATTGCTCGTAGTTTTTTTTCTTTTGTGTTACACTAACAGGCATCTGCAGGGGCATATAAAAAATATATAATGTGGCGCTGTAAGAGAAGTAGTAAAAAAAACCTACTTCATGTATAGCACAATGGTGCACATAAAAATATGGTGTCAAACAAAATGTTTGTACACAATAGGTGTACACAAATGAATGTGATAAAAATGTAAGTGAATACTACCAGTGAAATAATTGGTATGGGGTATAGGTGCACAACAAAAACCAGCAATTAAACTGGAATATTGATCATACCCATAATAAACAAAAATAAAAATGAAAATATAATGTAGGTGGAGACAAACTCATATAAGGCGTCACAGATGAGTATGTAGAATAATGTCCAATCTTATCACATATGAAAAGAAGTTCATAGGTCAAAATCCAACAAGGAGCTGCATCGTTTGAAAAAATAGGTTTGAAGGGTGCATCTATCACATTTTCCCCTTTTTACATGGCTTGCTGTCGCCATATTGGTTTGGATTTCTTCCTTTTCGGGTTGGAAATACGGACCAGTGGTGCTGTCGGCATAAGGAAGGAGGTGTCTTGCAGATCCTGACTGTTCCTTGGGTCCACAGAGTGGACAAAGCTTTGTTGATCCACCACCGTACGGTGAGCTGGGTCCACTCTGTCCGGTAAGAGCATTTACTTCTCCCCCATTGGCCCAAGGTGAAGGCACTCCCGGGTGATGTCATATATCCTATATGCCTATAAAGAAAATGTGATAGATGCACCCTTCAAACCTATTTTCAAACAATGCAGCTCCTTGTTGGATTTTGACCTATGAACTTCTTTTCATATGTGATAAGATTGGACATTATTCTACATACTCATCTGTGACGCCTTATATGAGTTTGTCTCCACCTACATTATATTTTCATTTTTTTTTGTTTATTATGATTATGATCAATATTCCAGTTTAATTGCTGGTTTTTGTTGTGCACCTATACCCCATACCAATTATTTCACTGTTAGTATTCACTTACATTTTTATCACATTCATTTGTGTACACCTATTGTGTACAAACGTTTTGTTTGACACCATATTTTTATGTGCACCATTGTGCTATACATGAAGTAGGGTTTTTTACTACTTCTCTCACAGCGCCACATTATATATTTTTTATACGTTCTCTATATTCTGTCTGATTTTATGTTTGGCTGCTTCATTTAGTATTTAGAGTTGGCGCAGTATTATTATTATTTAATCTGCAGGGGCATGTAATTACAATTATTGATCTAATAATTCACAGCAGGGCAAATTCCTGCGCTCACCAAGAGTAACTGTGAAGGCTTAAAGTGGTTGTAAACCCACTTTTTAAACAAAGACCTACAGGTAAGCCTAGATTAAGGCTTACCTGTAGGTGCATGAAATATCTCCTTAACCTACACAGTTAAGGAGATATTTGTATGTAAATGCGGCGACGCTGACGTCACCCCATTCACAAATTCGGCTAGGTCGCAACATTCGACGACGTAGCCGAATTTGACAGCTCACGCGCGCATGCGCGGAGTCACGTCTTCGCCGATCCGGCCAATCACAGCGCCGGAGCGGCGCTGTGATTGGCTGCAGCGGCGATACCCGGAAGTAACATTCCGGCTATTGCCGCAGCGATGGATGCGGCTAGAGGAGGGACACGGACGACTTTGGGGGCCCCGATCGAAGGTAAGTGGTACATAATGAGCTAGTATGCTAGTCATACTAGCTCATTATAGCTTTGTCTTGCAGGTTAGAAAAAAAAAAAAAAAACACAAAAGGGTTTACAACCACTTTAAAGTGTTGTGGCAACACCACCACCACCACCACCACCAAAGGCCCAATTTTTCAGCCCCTGTTCAACAGGGGCATGCAATTACAATTCTTGATCTAATAATTCACAGCAGGGCCCATTCATGCGCCCACCAAGAGTAACTGTGAGGGCTTACAGTGTTGTGGCACGAGCACCACCACCAAAGGCCCAATTTTTCCTACCACTGTTCAACAATGGCATGTAAATATAATTCCTGATATAATAGTTCACAGCAGGGCGTTCCAGCGCCCACCAAGAGTAACTGTGAGGGCTCACAGTGTTGTGGCAACACCAACATGTAAGGGGCAAATTTCAGCAGAGTATATACGGCAGGCCCCTACTTTCAAACATCCAACTTACAAACGACTCCTACTTGCAAACGGAAGGAGAAAACAGGAAGTGAGAGAAAATCTACCCCTAGGAAGGGAAATTCTCTCCTGTAAGAGTTATTATGGGAAAAAGGTGTCTCCTCTCTACTGATGCTTTATCACCAATCCTTGTTTCAATAAATACCCCACTTTTCAAAAACGGTTGTCATTGGGATGGAAAGTGAGGTGAAATGTTCTGAACAGGTGCACAGACAGCAAAACAAATGTTACAGGGGTGATAACCCTTCCCTATGTTTTCCAAAAAGATTAACAATATATATTTTGGCTGGAGCTACACTTAAACAGTGTACCTGTTCAAATTTACAAACAGATTCCCCTTAATATCCATACAAGACCCAAAGGGGCTGGTAATGGGCTGGGGTGGGGGGGGGGGTGATGGGGTAGCTATGCCATTTTTCTCAAAGATTTTCATCCATATTACCGGGACCAGATATTACATTAAAGCCGCAACAGTTTTAAATGGCTTTTTTTTCCTTTAGAAATGTCATTTTGTGCAGGGACAGTTCTAAACACGGGAAACACGTGGCACTTCACAGGCATACTTTAGACACCCCCTAGGTACAATATTTAAAGGAATATTTGACAATTTTTTTTTCACTTTATGCATCATTAAAATGACTGCTCCCAAAAAACAGCCGTTTTTAAAACTTCGTTTTGCATTGATACATGTCCCCTGGGGCAGAACCCGGGTCCCCAAACCATTTTTAGGACAATAACATGCATATTAGTCGTTATAATTAGCACTTTAGATTTCGAACGTTCGCATCCATTGTATTTAATAGGGTTCTAACGTTCGTGCGAACTTTCGGTCCGTTCGCGGGTTCTGGTGCAAACCGAACCCGGGGGTGTTCGGCTCATCCCTATTCGCAGGTTCTGGTGCGAACCGAACAGGGGGGTGTTCGGCTCATCCCTACTGCAGACAGTCAGTGTTTCACTTAGTGTACTGTGTGCTTTGCATAGCGTTCAAATAAAACTTACCTGAATACAGTTAGTGACTATTATAGTGGTGTCCTCATAATAAAATCACAAGCAGAGAGCTGCAAGTATTTTCAGTGTACTGTGTCCTCTGCACAGTTTTCACCTAAAACTAACTGAAAACAATTGCTGCTTTTCCCATACTAACACCACAGCAGGTATTTGATTCTGATATCTGCATTATCAGTACAGACAAATGTGTGTATGTATATATATATATATATATACATACACACATCCCACCTTTGTGCAGCTACATCTCACTGCAGGCCATTAGTATGTCTGGAAGGCAAACAATGAGAGGCAGACAGTCACGAGGCAATAAAAGAGGGCAAGCAGGCTCTGTGTCTAGAGGCAACAGTGCTGCTGGTCGTGAACACGGTGCATCCTCATCAGCACGTGGCCGTGGGACACGCTTGTCCTTCTTTTTGGCAGCTGGCCATGTTGAGCCGCAACATGCCCAAGACATGGTAGAGTGGATGACCAAGCCGTCCTCCTCCTCATCCTCTCACCCAGGCTCAGGGTACTTTGTCTGGCAAAGCAGCTGCCAAAGCCAAAGCGGCCTCTTCCCTCGGCTCAATGGCATCAGTCACTCCTTCCCTAGCCCCACCATGTCCTCCTGAAGAGTCCCCTGAACTGTTTGACCACAGTGTTGGGTACATGCTCCAGGAGGATGCCCAGCGTTTTGAAGGCTTCGATGATGGAACCCAGCTGGAGGAAGGCAGTAACGTGAGCTCAGGGAGAGGGGGTAGTAACGTGAGCCCAGATAGAGGGGGTGCCAAAAAAGGTCAGCTATCTGGCAGTCATGTTCCCCCAGCTGCAGCATACTGCCAGATTGGCTCCAGTGATGAGGAGGGAGGGGATGATGAGGTCACTGACTCTACGTGGGTGCCTGATAGGAGAGAGGAGGAGGAGGCACATCTCCAATGAGGCAGGATGCCCTCCAGGAGCCAGCTTAAGGGCAGCACACCAACTGCATCACACCGCAGAGCTCCGCATTTGCAGGGCGCTGCTGTCTCTGCGCGTTATTCAAAAAGTTATTTGGTGTGGGCCTTTTTTCAAACGTGTGCAGCAGATCGCACCGTTGCCATTTGCAACATATATCTAAAGCGTATCTCGCGTGGCCAAAACATCAGCCGCTTGGGCACCATGTGCTTGACCAGACATATGTCGACCTGCCATGCAGTCCGTTGGCAAGCTTACCTAAAAGACCCACACCAAACAACAAAGCGGACCTCTCCTTGCTCCTCATCAGCTGGGATCTCCAACCCCACTATACCTTCAGTCCTCTCTGAAACCTGCACTGAGAGGAATGAAGGTGTAGAATTCGGTATGTCACAACCAAGTACTTGTGGGCAATCTGCTATCGGTACACCGACGTCCGATTGTACCAGGCAAATTTCCCTGCCCCAGCTGCTGCACCGCCGAAAGAAGTTCACTCTCAGCCATCCACATGCCCAGCGGTTGAATGCTAGCTTGGCTAAATTGCTAGCACTTCAACTGCTGCCTTTTCAGTTGGTAGACTCTGCCCCCTTCCGTGAGTTTGTGGAATGTGCGGTTCCTCAGTGGCAGGTTCCCAAACGCCACTTTTTCTCAAGGAAGGCAATTCCGGCTCTCTACCAGCATATGGAAGGCAATGTCTTGGCCTAGCTGGACAGGGCGGTCATCGGTAAGGTGCATATTACCGCTGACTCATGGTCCAGCAGGCATGGACAGGGACGTTACCTATCTTTCACGGCGCATTGGGTGACTCTTTTGGCAGCTGGGAAGGATGCAGGACAAGGTGCAGTAGTGTTGGAGGTTGTTCCGCCACCATGCCTCCGAAATGTTACTACTGGTGATTCTGACACACCTCTCTCCTCTACCCCCTCCTTTTCTTCTTCCTCCATGTCCTCTTCCTCTGCTGAATTGTCCTCTGAACCAGCGGTGCTCCGTAGGCGTTCAAGGGGCTACGCAAGTACGCAGGCAAAAATATGCCATGCGGTGCTTGAGCTGGTGTGCTTGGGGGACAGGAGCCACACTGGGTCAGAGATTCTGTCAGCTCTGCAGGGGCAGGCTCAGAGGTGGTTGACGCCACGCCAGGTTAAGCCAGGAAAGGTGGTTTCTGACAATGGCACCAACCTCCTCTCCGCCCTCTGACAGGGACAACTGACCCATGTGCCCTGTTTGGCTCACGTCCTTAACTTGGTGGTGCAGCGGTTCTTGGGCAAGTACCCGGGCTTACAGAAGGTCCTGAAGCAGGCCAGGAAACTCTGTGGGCATTTTCGCCAGTCATATAATGCCAGTGCTCGGCTGGCTGACCTGCAAAAGGATTACAACCTGCCCAAGAACCGCCTAATCTGTGACATGCCCACCAGGTGGAACTCTTCGTTGGCCATGCTGCAGCGGCTGCACCCGCAGCAGAGGGCCATCAATGAGTATCTGTTGCAATATGGCACCAGAACAGTGTCTGGGGAGCTTGGATTTTTTTCCTCACGCCAGTGGGCCATGATCAGGGATGCATGCACTGTCCTGGCACCATTTGAGGAGGCCACGAGGATGGTGAGCAGTGACAGTGCATGCATCAGTGACACTGTCCCTCTTGTCCACCTGTTGGAGCACACACTGCTTGGAATAATGGACAGGGCACTTGAGGCAGAACAGAGGCAGGAAGAGGAGGACTTCCTTACCTCTCAAGGACCCCTTTATCCAGACAGTGTTCCTGCTGGGCCGGCTATCACACAGGAAGAGGAGGAGGAGGAGGAGGAGGAGGATTGTGTCAGCATGGAGGTGGAGACTAGCACTCAGCATCAGCAGCAGTCTTCAAGGGATCAATTACAGTCCCAAGACACTCATGGACTTGTACGTGGCTGGGAGGAGGTGGCTGTGAATCATGTCGTCCTCAGTGACCCAGAGGACTCTGCACCGAATGCCTCAGCAAACCTACGTTGCATGGCCTCCCTGATCCTGCAAAGCCTGCGGAAAGATTCTCGTATTCGTGCGATCAAGGAGAGGGATCATTACTGGCTGGCAACCCTCCTTGATCCACGCTACAAGGGTAAGGTTGCGGACCTTATCTTGCCATCGCAGAGGGAGCAGAGGATGAGGCATCTTCGGGAGGCCTTGCAGAAAGGTCTGTGCAACACGTTCCCAGAGACCGGGAGGTTACAAATTCCTGGTCCTAGACAACGTGTTGCTGAGGTTTCGGTCAGTCAAAGAAGGAGCGGTGGAGAAGGTGGCCATCTGACCGATGCGTTCAGACAATTTTTTAGTCCTTAGCCCCAAGGTATGATCGCTTCCAGCAACCATCGCCAGCGTCTGGTTTACATGGTGCAGGAATACCTAGGGGCAAGATCAGACTTGGACACCTTTCCCACCAAAAATCCTCTGGGTTATTAAGTCTTGAGGTTGGATCACTGGCCAGAGCTTGCACAGTATGCAATTGAGATACTGGCCTGTCCTGCATCCAGCGTTATTTCGGAACGCACATTCAGTGCTGCTGGAGGCTTTGCAACTGATCACAGGGTGCGCCTGTCAACCGACTTGGTCGATCGACTGACCTTCATAAAAATGAATCAGTCTTGGATCACCACCAGCTACCAAGCACCTGATGCTGATGTAACAGAATAATTTTCTTTTAAATGTCAGATCCCTTCAAGACTGCCTATGCTGATGCAGAGTGACTATCCTGTTATGCTGAGTGACTATCCTCTTCCTCCTCAATAATCATGCTGATAACTTGAAAGAACATTTTGGTTCTGGGCACCGCCACCAGTGGCTAAGGCCCAATTTTTCAGCCCCTGTTTAACAGGGGCATGTATTTACAATTTTTGATGCAATGCTTTGCAGCAGGGCTCATTGCTGTGCTCCAAGTATCTGTGAGGGGTTGCAGTGTTGTGGCACCAGCACCAGTGCCTAAGGCCCAATTTTTCTGCCCCTGTTTAACAGGGGCGTGTAATTACAATTTTTGATGCAATACTTTGCAACAGGGCTCATTGCTCTGCTCCAAGTACAGTATCTGTGAGGGGTTGCAGTGTTGTGGTACCAGCACCAGTGCCTAAGGCCCAATTTTTCTGCCCCTGTTCAACAGGGGCTTGTAATTACAATTCTTGATCTAATACTTTGCAACAGGGCTTATTGCTGTGCTCCAACTACAGTATCTGTGAGGGGTTGCAGAGTTGTGGCACCAGCACCAGTGCCTAAGGCCAAATTTTTCTGCCCCTGTTAAACAGGGGCATGTAATTAAAATTCTTGATCTAATAATTCACAGCAGGGCCCATTCCTGCACCCACCAAGAGTAACTGTGAGGGCTTACAGTGTTGTGGCAACACCACCACCACCACCAAAGGCCCAATTTTTCTGCCCCTGTTCAACAGGGTCATGTAATTACAATTCTTGATCTAATATTTCACAGCTGGGCCCATTCCTGCACCCTCCAAGATTAACTGTGAGGACTTACAGTTTTGTGGCACCAGCACCACCGTCACCACCAAAGGCCCAATTTTTCATGCCCTGTTCAACAGGGGCATGCAATTACCATTCTTGATCTAATAATTCACAGCAGGGCCCATTCATGCGCCCACTAAGAGTAACTGTGAGGGCTTACAGTGTTGTGGCACCAGCACTACCACCAAAGGCCCAATTTTTCCTACCACTGTTCAACAATGGCATGTAATTACAATTCCTAATATAGTAGTTCACAGCAGGGCGTTCCAGCGCCCACCGAGAGTATCTGTGAGGGCTTACAGTGTTGTGGCAACACCAACACCTAAGGGCCAAATTTCTGCAGAGTATATACGGCAGGCCCCTACTTTCAAACATCCAACTTACAAACGACTCCTACTTGCAAACGGAAGAAGACTACAGGAAGTGAGAGGAAATCTACCCCATGGAAGGGAAATTCTCTCCTGTAAGAGTTAATATGGGAAAAAGGTGTCTCCTCTTTACTGATGCTTTATCACCAATCCTTGTTTAAATAAAAAAAAACAAATTTTCCAAAAACATTTGTCATTGGGACGGAAAGAGAGGTGAAATGTTCTGAACAGGTGCACAGACAGCAATACAAATGTTATAGTGGTGATAACCCTTCCCAATGTTCTCCAAAAAGCTTAAAAATAGATTTTTTGGCTGGAGCTACACTTAAAATGTACCTGTTCCAAATTACAAACAGATTGTACTTAATAACATACCTACAGTCCCTGTCTTGTTTGTGCCGCCTGTATATTGCTGTTCAGAGTATAAAGGGCCTTTTTTTATTTTGGGTGCGGGGTTCCCCTTAATATCCATACAAGATCCAAAGGGGCTGGTAGTGGGCTGGGGTGGGGGGGGGGTACCCATGCCATTTTTCTCAATGATTTTCATCCGTATTGCCGGGACCAAACATTACATTAAAGCCGCAAGCAGTTTTAAATTACTTTTTTTCCTTTAGAAATGTCATTTTGTGCAGGGACAGTTCTAAACACAGAAAAAACGTGCCACTTCACAGGCATACTTTAGACACCCCCCAGGTACGATATTTAAAGGAATATTTCACTTTTTTTCACTTTATGCATCATTAAAATCACTGCTCCCAAAAAAACGTCTGTTTTTAAAACTTCTTTTTGCATTGATCCATGTACCCTGGGGCAGGACCCGGTCCCCAAACCCTTTTTAGGACAATAACTTGCATATTAGCCGTTATAATTAGCACTTTTGATTTCGAACGTTCACGTCCATTGTATTTAATAGGGTTCTAAAGTTCGGGCGAACTTTCAGTCCGTTCGCAGGTTCCCGTGTGAACTGAACAGGGGGCTGTTCGGCTCATCCCTACCGGTGGGTAGGGATGAGCTTCGTGTTCGAGTCAAACTCATGTTCAACTCGAACATCGGCTGTTTGCGCGTTTGTCGAATATTGAACATTATGGACCGTTCGCACAAAATTCGAGTGGCGCGTCACGGCCCATAATTCACTGCATCATCGCAGCGCATTGCTGGCTGATGATTGGCCAAGCATGCACTATGACCCGCATGCATTGGCCAATCTCAGCGCCGTCAGCACAGAGAGCCATAATTGGCCAAAGGAAGGGTGCCTTTGGCCAATCATGGCTCAGGGGAGTAGGTACACGCCCCACACTATATAAGGCCGCCTGCGTGTCGGCCTTGTGTAGTGTGTTGCAGCGATGTGAGAGTCTGAGAGAGAGAGAGAGAGAGTCAGAGTGTCATTTAATTTCAGTTAGATAGAGCAGGCAGGCGATTCAGGTAGCTGCAGTCAGTGTATTTAGTATATATATGCATCCCAGGAGTTGTATATATATATACTGTATATACACTGTATTCAGTTTAGCTAGATCTCACTTCAGAGTGTTCCTATTATTCTCGCTGCAGTAGATTAAGTCAGTGTACTGTATACTGGGCTCAGTGTGCAGGTAAAACTGACTGCAGACCATCCCTGTTCTCTTCCTAATAATACAAACAGGCAATTGATTGAGCTAACCTGCAGTATAATAAGTCAGTGTACTGTATACTGGCCACAGTGTGCACGTAAAGCTGACTGCAGACTATTGCTTTTCTATTACTGATAATACAGGCAGTTGATTCAGCAAAATGAAAAAACAGTGCAAAAAAAAATGAACGCCCCTCTTGTTCCCTTGTGCACTCCACTGCGCTCTGAAGCACGTCTTAAAATTAAACTAATACACCTTAAAGCTGCTACTTTAAAAATAAGAATTGTAAAAAGATTTTGAATAAGCAAAATAGTAGCGCTATGTGTTGTGAAAACACAAACCTAAATAAATTATATGTAAATATGCACCCTACAAAAAGGAAAACCACATGTATACATATAAATCCACATAAATATACACCCTGTGATAAACAAGTGCTAAAACATGCAGTGCATTGATAATTCTAGGTGTAAAAATTTCAAAAACAAAAATGTTTCTTCCTGTGATGTCTTGAATCAAAACCTTCACCAAGCCATAAGTGCTCAGTGTCTCCACTCCCAAAGGACTTGCACTCACCAATAGGATATGACTCACACTCTCATGCTTGGCATTACAGCTTAATTGCCCCCCAGGGGTATCAAAGCGAATCCACTGATGTCTTTAAGATCAGTCAAGTCTATTTAAAAACTCCAAATCAAGCACTTCAACAGAAACCTTTTCAAGCCAGGAAAGTATACAGTGTTAGCCATTTTGTATTGCGGTCTCAGCGGACCTGGCTAAATGGTGTGTATCTCACCCTCCTCCACAGATGCTTGCCTCTCCACTCTCATTCAAAGCACTGCAAAAACTCCCGCCCCAACACCGGTCTGTATGTTCGATGAGCGGCCGGAAGATCAGAACGCTGTGCACCGCAATCTGTGACCGTGTAGCTTCTTCCCAGACTAGTTTCGTCACTCTGGACTTTTTCAAATGGGATTGGCTACACGGTTAGCTCCACCCCCTTTATACTCCGTCCATGATTGGTCACGGACGTGTTTCCTATTGCGCCTGCGCGCACACATCGTCCCCATGACCGCAATACATTCGGCATGATCCCATTTAAAGCAAATATGGGGAACAAGTGCTAGCAAAAAAAATAATTTCTCTGCATCCACTCTAAAACACTTATATGGAGTAGGTTGATAAATCTATATAACACAAATCTACTAATTAAGAATATCAATGACGATAAACATTCAAATTAAAGAGTGCCCCATAATTTGATATATATAGCTACAAACTGGTGCACTCTAATTAAATGACAATATAATGGGAACTGTACAAGAGATTCCTAATATGCGGCAGATATATACATGAATACTCCTCATCTATATCATAAGTAGTGGTCAAGAACTATATGGACCATCTTAACACACATCCAGTGTATTATAATCATAATAGAGATCTTACAGATAGTTTAAGACAATATTCTTATTACACTATTGATATTAAAAAAATTGAAAAAATTGAAAAATATTAAAAAATATTCAAAAAGCTTATTTATTAAAAATTACTAATGAAGCAATTTACATCAAGCTCGGTGTTTAACCCCCTCGGGTGGAGGCTTTTCAGGAGAAATATCCATTTCGTTTCCCTCTGTGAAAGTTCCCTAACCCGGTTCGAGCCCCTCCATACAGGGTATGTGCAATCGAACCCACAAAATTGTAGGACAGTTGGATCCTGGTTGTATTTCTCTTTAAAATGTAGGGAAACACTATGATATCGGAAACCTTTCTTGATGTTAGCCAGGTGTTCCGATATCCGTACTCGTAAGAGACGTTTAGTGCGCCCCACATAGTACAACCCACATGGGCACCATAGTAGTTACACCACAAATGATGAGTTACAAGTGATGAACTGCTCAATCTCAAAAACGTCACCCTCTTTATTCGTGAAACTAGTAGTTCCTCTGTTGTCAATCTTAACTGTTCTGCAACAAATGCACTTGCGACAAGAGTAAAAACCCTTAAAGTTCTTATTCAGATTTTGGCGATTTGGCAGATCAAGAATTTTCTGTACCACCCGATCACCAAAATTAGCCGCCCCCCTGTAGATAAATTTCGGACTTTCTGATAAAATTTCACAGAGATGTCTATCTCTGCATATAATATGCCAGTATTTGCGAAAAATCTCCTCTACCTCTTTATATTGATAATGAAAATCAGATATAAAGCCTAGCTGATATGTTTTATTAGTGATTTCATCCTCTTTCTTTTTCAGGCATTGTTCTTTTGATATTAATGCTACTTCAGTGATAGTCTTCCTGATTGTCTCTTCCTTATAACCTTTTTGTAAGAACTTATTTCCAAGAAGATTGGCCTGTATGTTATAGTCAATGGTTGTTGTACAATTGCGTCAAATTCTTTAGCATTTGTCCTTTCGGAATGTTTCTAATCCAAGCTGGATGGTGTCCACTTCCAATCGACAAGTAACTATTACGATCAGTAGGCTTGAAATAAGCCTTTGTACTAATCGTTGCCTCAGATTTCATAATAGTTAGATCTAAGAAATTCACCTCTTCCTCGCTAATGACATGGTCCAAAACTATATTATTGGTATTCTGATTAAGATGTTTTATGAATGTCTCAACTGATTGTTTAGATCCCCACCACACAAACAGGAGGTCATCAATGAATCTTTATAAAGTTTTAACTCCGGTCTGACCACATTAAAAACATGTCTATCCTCCCATTCCGCCATGAATAGGTTGGCGAGGCTTGGGGCAAACTTGGCTCCCATAGCAACGCCAACCTTCTGGGAAAAAAACTGATCATGATACCAAAAATAATTATGGGCCATACAGAAATCTAAAACCTTGCCCAAAAAACATTTTTGCAAATGTGGTACATCATCCCGTTTGCATAACGCCCAATTTAACGCTAGTAGGGCATCATCATGTTGTATCATGGTATAAAGTGAACTAACATCTGCAGTTACCAGATAGCTAGTGGCAGCTGGTTTCAGATCCACCCCATCGAGCAACCACAGAAGGTCACTAGTATCCTTAAGATAGGCCTTAGTCTCTTTAACACTTGGTTGGAGAAATCGGTCAAGATATTCTCCTAGTCTCGCAGTGATCGTGCCTATACCGTTAACAATTGGATGTGCCGGGGGAATCTCCACATTCTTATGTATCTTAGGCAATGTATAAATCACAGGTATTCTGCATGAGGTTGGGCTGAGATATTGATTCTCCTTTGCATTAATTGCACCATTTCTAAATCCCCATTCAACCAACAGATTGAATTGATTTTTATATGTTTCTGTTGGATCCTGAGGTAATTTTCTATATGTGGTTTGGTCATTTAAATGTTCCATTAGTTGGTTATGATAAAAGGTTTTCTCCATCAACACCCCCCCCTTTTATCTGCTGGTCGAATAATAATGCCCTTTCTATCCTCCAGGGATTTAATACCCTCTTGGATGTACTCGGAATTAATTCGTTTTTACGGGGAGTTCCTCAATGTCTTTTAACACCATGTTTTTGAACACCTCAACAAAATGATTGTTTGTGTTTTGGGGATTAAACACAGACTTATTACGTAGGCCGCTATCAATATAGGTTGAAACTTGAGTTGTTTTTTGAATGTATCACTCGGGTGACTCAAAAAATCATTATTTAATGTTAGGATGAACTTATGTGTGTTAATGTAAACATCAAATTTGTTCATTCTTTTTTTAGGTGCACACTTGAGTCCCAGATTTTAAAAAAAATGTTTCATTATCACTCAATACCGCATTGCTAAGATTATAGATTCCTGTTTTTAATTGGCCCTCCTTCTTTTTTTGGGATTGAACTCATTTACCTGCCCTGCAACCTCTCCTTCCCTTTGTGTTGGCAACATGTTTCTGTTGGGGTACTGGGATTTCTCCCTCCCCCCTGTTGTTTCCAAACTGGGGGTAATTGTATGGCATCCCATTTCCCCTCTCCCCCCCCCACGTTGGTCTAAAAATGGCTGTTGATAACCACCATTTCTACCATAATCCTCATAATCCAAGGCTTGGTATCTATTCTGAACTGGGATCTGATACCTGCTATCCATATATTGATTAGAGGATGGTTGATCCCAATTCTGGTATTCCAATTGCGGATAATGGATAAAATCACCTCCCCTATTATATTGGGAGTATCCCTGGGTTCTGGGGTTAGCATCATATTGGTTATTAACATAATGGTTCCCCCCTTGGTCCCTGGTTCCACTCCTCATATTCCCTCTAGGGGTATTACTGGCATTCCCTTTGGAAGTATTGTTTTTTCCTTTGATGTTCTGTGGTTTCTCACTCCTTGTCTGAGCTGTCTTAGTAGGGACATGCTCAATTGGAGTCTCCCTATCATTGGAACTAGAGCTTCCATCAGCACTAGTTCCACTGTCATTATTAACATTGTTGGTATTATTAGCAATAACATTCTGCCATATGTATATATTATTACCTTTAAAATCATTAAGATCTCTACTATACTTCTTAACCTTCTTTTTCTGTATATCTCTATCTAGTTTTTCAATTTTTTTACGCATATTAGTATTAGACTCTTTAATCTGATTGGACTCACTGTGAGGGGCCAATATAGTTTGTAAGGCCTTAATTTTCTCATTCAGTGTGTCCAATTTAATACGTTTCCTTTTCAAAACTAATCCCTGCAGCTTCCTTCCTGATCTATTAAAAAATTCCAACCACTCCTCCATATATTTAGACTCAGTTAGGCCATCCTGGGGGGACACCTCCCATCTTAAACTCCTAAAGATCAGTTCTTCCCTCTGATAGTGTTCAAATGTGAAAATGTCCCACCAGGTCTTGACCTGTTTTTCTAAAAGAGTTTCAAGTGTCTTTAGAGAGCCTGTAATGTCATCTTCACATTCTGTAATTTCCTGATTAGAGGAAAAAATACATTCGGGATCCATCTGTCTATTAGATAGAAAATTGATGGCTTCCATAGCTGCATGTGGTAAAATATAAATCAAATGAAAAAACAGTGCAAAAAGAAATGAACGCCCCTCTTATTCCTTTGTGCACTCCACTGCGCTCTGAAGCACGTCTTAAAATTAAACTAATACACCTTATAGCTGCTACTTTAAAAATAAGAATTGTAAAAAGATTTTGAATAATCAAAATAGTAGCGCTATGTGTTGTGAAAACACAAACCTAAATAAATTATATGTAAATATGCACCCTACAAAAAGGAAAACCACATGTATACATATAAATCCACATAAATATACACCCTGTGATAAACAAGTGCATAAACAGTGAAATATTAAGTGTCCATAATGTTCAATCAATACTTTGAAACAAAAGAAATTTCTATGAAGTGAAAAAAGTCTATAAACTGTAGTGATAATTCCAGGAGTAAAAACTTCAAAAACAAAAACGTTTCTTCCTGTGATGTCTTGAATCAAAACCTTCACCACGCCATAAGTGCTCAGTGTCTCCACTCCCAAAGGACTTGCACTCACCAATAGGATATGCCTCACACTCTCATGCTTGGCGTTACAGCTTAATTGCCCCCAGGGGTATCAAAGCGAATCCACTGATGTCTTTAAGACCAGTCAAGTCTATTTTAAAACTCCAAATCAAGCACTTCAACAGAAACCTTTTCAAGCCAGGAAAGTATACAGTGTTAGCCGTGATATATTGCGGTCTCAGCGGACCTGGCTAAATGGTGTGTATCTCACCCTCCTCCACAGATGCTTGCCTCTCCACTCTCATTCAAAGCACTGCAAAAACTCCCGCCCCAACACCGGTCTGTATGTTCGATGAGCGGCCGGAAGATCGGAACGCTGTGCACCGCAATCTGTGACCGTGTAGATTCCTCCCAAACTAGTTTCGTCACTCTGGACTTTTTCAAATGGGATTGGCTACACGGTTAGCTCCACCCCCTTTATACTCCGTCCATGATTAGTCACAGACGTGTTTCCTATTGCGCCTGCGCGCACACATCGTCCCCATGACCGCAATACATTTGGCATGACCCCATTTAAAGCTAATATGGGGAACAAGTGCTAGCAAAAAAACGAATTTCTCTGCATCCACTCTAAAACACTTATATGCAGTAGGTTGATAAATCTATATAACACAAATCTACTAATTAAGAATATCAATGACGATATAAACATTCCAATTAAAGAGTGCCCCATAATTTGATATATATAGCTACAAACTGGTGCACTCTAATTAAATGACAATATAATGGGAACTGTACAAGAGATTCCGAATATGCTGCAGATATATACATGAATACTCCTCATCTATATCATAAGTAGTGGTCAAGAACTATATGGACCATCTTAACACACATCCAGTGTATTATAATCATAATAGAGATCTTACAGATAGTTTAAGACAATATTCTTATTACACTATTGATATAAAAAAAAATTAAAAAATATTGAAAAATATTGAAAAATATTAAAAAATATTCAAAAAGCTTATTTATTAAAAATTACTAATGAAGCAATTTACATCAAGCTCGATGTTTAACCCCCTCGGGTGGAGGCTTTTCAGGAGAAATATCCATTTTGTTTCCCTCTGTGAAAGTTCCCTAACCCGATTCGAGCCCCTCCATACAGGGTATGTGCAATCGATCCCACAAAATTGTAGGACAGTTGGATCCTGGTTGTGTTTCTCTTTAAAATGTAGGGAAACACTATGATATCGGAAACCTTTCTTGATGTTAGCCAAGTGTTCCGATATCCGTACTCGTAAGAGCAGTTTAGTGCGCCCCACATAGTACAACCCACATGGGCACCATAATAGGTACACCACAAATGATGAGTTACAAGTGATGAACTGCTCAATCTCAAAAACGTCACCCTCTTTATTCGTGAAACTAGTAGTTCCTCTGTTGTCAATCTTAACTGTTCTGCAACAAATGCACTTGCGGCAAGAGTAAAAACCCTTAAAGTTCTTATTCAGATTTTGGCAATTTGGCGGATCAAGAATTTTCTGTACCACCCGATCACCAAAATTAGGCGCCCTCCTGTAGATAAATTTCAGACTTTCTGATAAAATTTCACAGAGATTTCTATCTCTGCATATAATATGCCAGTATTAGCGAAAAATCTCCTCTACCTCTTTATATTGATAATGAAAATCAGATATAAAGCCTAGCTGATATGTTTTATTAGTGATTGCATCCTCTTTCTTTTTCAAGCATTGTTCTTTTGATATTAATGCTACTTCAGTGATAGTCTTCCTGATTGTCTCTTCCTTATAACCTTTTTGTAAGAACTTATTTCCAAGAAGATTGGCCTGTATGCTATAGTCAGTGGTTGTTGTACAATTTCGTCGAATTCTTAGCATTTGTCCTTTCGGAATGTTTGTTAAGATGGTCCATGTAGTTCTTGACCACTACTTATGATATAGATGAGGAGTATTCATGTATATATCTGCCGCATATTAGGAATCTCTTGTACAGTTCCCATTATATTGTCATTTAATTAGAGTGCACCAGTTTGTAGCTATATATGTCAAATTATGGGGCACTCTTTAATTTGAATGTTTATATCGTCATTGATATTCTTAATTAGTAGATTTGTGTTATATAGATTTATCAACCTACTGCATATAAGTGTTTTAGAGTGGATGCAGAGAAATTCGTTTTTTTGCTAGCATTTGTTCCCCATATTAGCTTTCAATGGGTTCATGCCGAATGTATTGCGGTCATGGGGATGATGTGTGCGCGCAGGCGCAATAGGAAACAGGTCTGTGACCAATCATGGACGGAGTATAAAGGGGGTGGAGCTAACCGTGTAGCCAATCCCATTTGAAAAAGTCCAGAGTGACGAAACTAGTCTGGGAGGAAGCTACACGGTCACAGATTGCGGTGCACAGCGTTCCGATCTTCCGGCCGCTCATCGAACATACAGACCGGTGTTGGGGCGGGAGTTTTTGCAGTGCTTTGAATGAGAGTGGAGAGGCAAGCATACGTGGAGGAGGGTGAGATACACACCATTTAGCCAGGTCTGCTGAGACGGCAATACATCACGGCTAACACTGTATACTTTCCTGGCTTGAAAAGGTTTCTGTTGAAGTGCTTGATTTGGAGTTTTTAAATAGACTTGACTGATCTTAAAGACATCAGTGGATTCGCTTTGATACCCCTGGGGGGCAATTAAGCTGTAACGCCAAGCATGAGAGTGCGAGTCATATCCTATTGGTGAGTGCAAGTCCTTTGGGAGTGGAGACACTGAGCACTTATGGCGTGGTGAAGGTTTTGATTCAAGACATCACAGGAAGAAACGTTTTTGTTTTTGAAGTTTTTACACCTGGAATTATCACTGCAGTTTATAGACTTTTTTCACTTCATAGAAATTTCTTTTGTTTCAAAGTATTGATTGAACGTTATGGACACTTAATATTTCACTGTTTATGCACTTGTTTATCACAAGGTGTATATTTATGTGGATTTATATGTATACATCTGGTTTTCCTTTTTGTAGGGTGCATATTTACATATAATTTATTTAGGTTTGTGTTTTCACAACACATAGCGCTACTATTTTGGTTATTCAAAATCTTTTTACAGTTGATTCAGCTAACCTGCAGTATATTAAGTCAGTGTACTGTATACTGGCCACAGTGTGCACATAAAGCTGACTGCAGACTATTGCTTTTCTATTACTGATAATACAGGCAGTTGATTGAGCTAACCTGCAGTATATTAAGTCAGTGTACTGTATACTGGCCACAGTGTGCACGTAAAGCTGACTGCAGACTATTCCTTTTCTATTACTGATAATACAGGCAGTTGATTGAGCTAACCTGCAGTATATGAACTCAATGTACTGTATACTGGCCACAGTGTGCACGTAAAGCTGACTGCAGACTATTCCTTTTATATTACTGATAATACAGGCATTTGATTGAGCTAACCTGCAGTATATGAACTCAATGTAGTGTATACTGGCCACAGTGTGCATGTAAAGCTGACTGCAGACTATTGCTTTTTATTACTGATAATACAGGCAGTTGATTGAGCTAACCTGCAGTATATTAAGTCAGTGTACTGTATACTGGCCACAGTGTGCACGTAAAGCTGACTGCAGATTATTCCTTTTTTATTACTGATAATACAGGCAGTTGATTGAGCTAACCTGCAGTATATTAAGTCAGTGTACTGTATAATGGTCACAGTGTGCACGTTGTTGTGGAGATTTTTATGGAGATGTATTTAATATGTATTGTCATAGTGTCACTCAGTGTTAGTACTTCCGCAACCCGCTCTAAAAGAGCTGATTGGGGTAGTCTGAGGCTGGTTGAATCCCGTCTGATAGGGGAAAACGTCTTGAGGTTGGAGTGTGATGCTTGCAGGGGGCGGATATGTCCACCGATGGGGGGCCCTCTGTGCATTAGCATGGACGATCATTGAGGAGGGGGTATCCTCGCTCTGCAATGACATCATTGGTTATGGGCAAATGCGCGCTCTTGTCTCGGCTGTGTCTGATCAACATTGGTTGGAATTCGTAGCGCGCATCTGCAGATAGCCTCCCTCCCCCATTCAATAATAGTATAATCTGAATATGCGATATTCTATGGAATGGCGCAGAATAAGGATTTCTATCAGCGGTGACTTTAGCCATCATACGTTATTGTATTCACTGTATGTATTATTGTATTGAATCCTTTTATTTCCTGTTGGAAGGATGTCCTTGTATGGTCATTCTCCTGTGTGGAACGGACATCCTGTGATGTCCCCTCCCATGGGGGGAGGTGACTGGTTGCTGCCTGTCTTGAGATCTTTTGAGTTTAATAAAAGCCTATGAGTAGGCGTCGGCTTAACAGTCTTTGCTGGAATGGCCTGATAAGAAGACCTGTGTTGGTGGTTTCCTTGATTGAATGATGGAATGAACGGTGAGTGGACTTTAGCAAACTTAACTTAACGATAGCATTACTTCACAAAGATGAATCTAAAGTGTGTGCTTAGATAGCACAGGAATTATAGGCTGTGTGCTCTGTAAACAGCAGCCTAAAATTCCACAACAACGTAAAGCTGACTGCAGACTCTTGCTTTTCTATTACTGATAATACAGGCATTTGATTGAGCTAACCTGCAGTATATTAAGTCAGTGTACTGTATACTGGCCACAGTGTGCACATAAAGCTGACTGCAGACTATTCCTTTTCTATTATTGATAATACAGGCAGTTGATTGAACTAACCTGCAGTATATTAAGTCAGTGTACTGTATACTGGCCACAGTGTGCACGTAAAGCTGACTGCAGACTATTCCTTTTCTATTACTTATAATACAGGCAGTTGATTGAGCTAACCTGCAGTATATTAAGTCAGTGTACTGTATACTGGGCACAGTGTGCACGTAAAGCTGACTGCAGACAATTCCTTGTGTACCTATTCCAATACATCAAATACAGTATGTCTGGAAGGCCAACAAGTAGAGGCAGACACTCACAGGCCAATAAAAGAGGGCAAGCAGGCACTGTGTCTAGAGGCAACAGTGCTGGTCGTGGACATGGTGCATCCTCATCAGCACGTGGCCGTGGGGCACGCTTGTCCTTTTTTTCGGCATCTGGCCGTGTTGTGCCGCAACATGCCGAAGAGTTGGTAGAGTGCATGACCAAGCCGTCCTCATCCTCATCATGCTCTCTCACCCAGGCTCAGGGTACTTTGTCTGCCGAAGCAGCTGCCAAAGCGGCCTCTTCCCTCGGCTCAATGGCATCAGTCACTCCTTCCCTAGCTCCACCATGTCCTGAGGAGTGCCCCGAACTGTTTGACCACAGTGTTGGGTACATGCTGCAGGAGGAGGCGCAGTGTTTTGAAGGCTCCGATGATGGTACCCAGCTTGAGGAAGGCAGTAACATGAGCCCAGAGAGAGGGGATGCCCAAGAAGGACAGCAAACTGGCAGTCATGTTTCCCCAGCTGCAGCATACTGCCAGGTTTGCTCCAGTGACGAGGAGGGAGGGGATGATGAGGTCACTGACTCTACGTGGGTGCCTAATAGGAGAGAGGAGGAGGAGGCGGAGGAGGCACATCTCCAACGAGGCAGGATGCCTTCCATGTGCCAGCTTAAGGGCAGCCAACCGACTTCAACACACCGAAGAGCTCCGCATGTGCAGGGCGCTGCTGTTTCTGCACGTTATTCCAAAAGTTCTTTGGTGTGGGCCTTTTTTGAGACGTGTGCAGCAGATCGCACCGTTGCTATTTGAAAAATATGTCTGAAGCGTATCTTGCGTGGCCAAAAGATCAGCCGCTTGGGCACCACATGCTTGACCACACATATGTTGACCTGCCATGCAGTCCGTTGGCAAGCGTACATAAAAGACCCACACCAAACAACAAAGCGGACCACTCATTTCTCCTCATCAGCTGGGATATCCAACCCCACTATACCTTCAGTCCTCTCAGAAACCTGAACTGAGAGGAATGAAGGCGTAGAATTAGGTCTGTCACTGCCAAGTACTTGCGGGCAATCTGCTATTGGTACACCAACGTCCGATTGTACCAGGCAAATTTTCCTGCCCCAGCTGCTGCACCGCTGAAAGAAATTCGCTCCATCCACATGCCCAGCGGTTGAATGCTAGCTTGGCTAAATTGCTAGCACTTTAACTGCTGCCTTTTCAGTTGGTAGATTTTGCCCCTTCCGTGAGTTTGTGGAATGTGCGGTACCTCAGTGGCAGGTTCCCAAACGCCACTTTTTTTCACGGAAGGTGATTCCGGCTCTCTACCGTCATGTGGAAGGCAATGTCTTGGCCTCGGATAGGGCGGTCAGCGGTAAGGTGCATATTACCGTTACCGCTGACTCATGGTCCAACAGGCATGGACAGGGACGTTACCTATCTTTCACTGCCCACTGGGTTACTCTGCTGGCAGCTGGGGGCAGTAGTGTTGGAGGTTGTCCCACCACCACGCCTCCAAAATGCTACTAGAGGTGATTCTGACACACCACTCTCTTCCACCCCTTCCTCTTCTTCTTCCTCCAGGGCCTCTTCCTGTGCTGATTTGTCCTCGGAACCAGCGGTGCTTCGTAGGCGTTCAAGGGGCTATGTAAGTACGCAGGCAAAAAGATGTCATGCGGTGCTTGAACTGGTGTGCTTGGGGCACAGGAGCAACACTGGGGCAGAGTTTCTGTCAGCTCTGCAGGGGCAGGCTCAGAGGTGGTTGACACCACGCCAGCTTAAGCCAGGAATGGTGGTTTGCGACAATGGCACCAACCTCCTCTCTGCCCTCTGACAGGGACAGCTGACCCATGTGCCCTGTTTGGCTCATGTCCTTAACTTGGTGGTGCAGCGGTTCTTGGGCAGGTACCCGGGCTTACAGGATGTCCTGAGGCAGGCCAGGAAAGTCTGTGTGCATTTCCACCGGTCATATAATGCCAGTGCTCGGCTGGCTGCCCTCCAAATGGAATACAACCAGCCCAAGAACCGCCTAATCTGTGACATGCCCACCAGCTGGAACTCAACGTTGGCCATGCTGCAGCGGCTGCACACACAGCAGAGAGCCATCAATGAGTACTTCTGCGACTATGGCACCAGGACAGGGTCAGGGGAGCTTAGTTTTTTTTTTTTGCCACACCAGTGGGTCATGATCAGGGATGCATGAACTGTCCTGTCACCATTTGAGGAGGCCACGAGGATGGTGAGCAGTGACAGCGCATGCATCAGTGACACTGTCCCTCTTGTCCACCTGTTGGAGCACACGCTGCATGGAATAATGGACAGGGCACTTAAGGCAGAACAGAGGGAGGAAGAGGAGGACTTCCTTACCTCTCAAAGCCCCCTTTATTCAAACAGTGTTCCTGCTGGCCCACCGATCACACAGGAAGAGGAGGAGGAGGATTGTGTCCGCATGGAGGTGGAGCCTAGCACTCAGCATCAGCAGCAGTCTTCAAGGGATCATTTACAGTCCCAAGAAACCCATGGACTTGTACGTGGCCGGGAGGAGGTGGCTGCGGATCATGTCGTCCTTAGTGAATCAGAGGACTCCGGACCGAATGCCTCAGCAAACCTACGCTGTATGGCCTCCCTGATCCTGCAAAGCCTGCAAAAGGATCCTTGTATTCGTGGTATCAAGGAGAGGGATTATTACTGCCTGGCAACCCTCCTTTATCAAGTTACAAGGGTAGGGTTGCGGACCTTATCCAGCCGTTGCAGAGGGAGCAGAGGACGAAACATCTTCAGGAGGCCTTGCAGAAAGGTTTGTGCAATGCGTTTCCAGAGCCTGGGAGGTTACAATTTCCTGGTCCTCCTGGACAATGTGTTACTGAGGCTTCGGTCAGGCTTCAGTCAGATAAAACTCAAAAGAGTGTATGTGCCAGTGATTAAGTGACTTATTTTCCAATAGCTTACGGAGGGACAGAAAAATAGACAGAAGTTCCGTATCTCTCTGTTCTTTTAGGGTGAAGTTTTGATATGCGCCTGACATAGCACTTTCCCAGTTGCTACCTACATAATTGGTCATTTTGTATATAATGCACTGTACAGCCTTTCAAAAAAATATATTAAACAGAGTTGAAGAAAGAAAGGGAAAAAAAAAGGAGTAAATCCTTGCAGATGAGGCACCAATAGAGGATATGGGTATTTGCTACCCTGGATACAAAATACAAGAGGCGGTGTCTCAACTGCGTGGATATGGAGGTCAGTCAACCCACATACCTAAATGCATATAAATGAAAAGTGCACTCCGAAGAGAGCGATTCCTCAAGTGGGACTTTATAAGGTGACTGTTAAAACCTCACAAAAAATTGATTAGGTATCAAAGAAAGGGGGTTTGTCTTAAAAATTGGTTTTATTAGAAAAATATATGTATATGAAAGGCTGCTACTACATAAGTACAAGTATATGCTTACACAAACTGAAAAACAGGCACAGGCGCGTATACAGGATAACATAAACAAAAAAGGATTACAGTACAGGACCCAGCTCTGTCTATAAGGTAACACAGAAACCCAACGTTTCGAGGCTTTTTTATTTTTTTATTTATGTTTTTATTGGGGTAGAGAAACAAAAAAAAAAGAGAGTACAAAGACACATATACAGATTATTGTCAGTTGTTTTTACAGAAACTGCATGAGATCTAACAAACAAAGATCTGTACATAGCACATATGTCAGCAGGACTGAACAGTTGATGAACACAGGAAGGTATTTAAAGAAAGACAAAAACAACTAACGTCGTGGGGTTGCAGCAAATACACAGTCTAGATAAGGTTGAAGACAGAAAATTGGATGGATCGGAATGCTAACCCCTGAGAAAAAATAAAAATAAATTCTAATAGACGGGGGGGGGGAAAGAAGACCTGCTGCGACTAGTCTAGCTGAGGGCGATGCGTACATGACACTTATGAGGTGACAAAAGGGACCATTAAACCCCATTTTGGAAAGCGAGAGCGAGAGCCAATCAAAGCTTACGTTGTCGAAGGCTTTTTCAGCGTCTAGAGTTATTATGGCATAGTCTCCCTTGGGGTCTCGTTTGGCCTGTTCGAGGGCTAAAAGCACCTTGCGAATATTCAGGGTGGCCGTGCGTCCTTTTACAAAACCGGATTGCGCAGGGTGTATGAGGTCTGGGAGGATTACTGCTAGTCTGGAGGCCACTATTTTCGATAGGATTTTAACATCTATGTTAAGTAATGAGATAGGCCTGTACGAACCTGGTTCTAGTGGGTCTTTACCCTTTTTTTCGAGAAGTTTAATGATTGCTTGATTGCCCGAGGGAAGATAAGGGCCACCAGCCCAAATGCCGGAATAAACAGAGTGAAGCATGGGTATCGCTATGTCGGGGAGAGTTTTGTAGAACTCGCTAGTAAAGCCGTCGGGGCCCGGGGCTTTCGAGGGGCGAAGATTTCTAATGGCGAGTGTTATTTCATCTGTCGTGATGGGGGTATTTAGGGAGTCCAGCTGGACGGGAGATATGGAAGGAAGGTGCATTTTGTCTAGAAAGGATTGTGCAGCCTCTGTGTTAATGGGATCTGGGCCATATAGGGCCGTGTAAAATTGCAGCATGGCTTTGTTAATAGCAGGAGGGGTGGAATGTACCTTCCCCAGGTGATCTCTAAGTGAGGTTATGTGGGTCGGATGGGAAAACCCCTTGGAAAGCTTAGAAAGAAGTTTGCCAGATTTGTTCCCGAATTTGTGTAAGGTGGTGTCTAGGTGAGCTTTTCTGGTAAGTTCAAGGGTAGTTGCCCAGGCGTCAAAGGAGGATTTAGCTGCCGACCATTCGTCTCTGTCAGCGGGAGTTGTGGAAGTGACTAATTTGAGTTGCGCACTGTGTAGTCTAGTACTGGCTAGCTTAAACTTAGATAGCGCATTCTTCTTAAAAGTAGCAGCATAAGATATGATCCTCCCCCTCAGAAAGGCCTTACCAGCATCCCAGAAGAGGTTCGGGTCGCCTGAATGGGAGGCATTAGCTGAGGAGAATTCTTCCCAGGAGTGCACTATATAATTTCTAAAGTCTGTGTTATTGTGGAGGAATGAGGGGAAGCGCCAAAGGTTGGGGTGTGGAGGGAGATCCAGTCGTTCAAGGGTAAGTGTAATTGGGGCATGGTCAGATATGGCAATGTCTTCTATCCCGGTTTCTGATATAAAGGGTATAAGGTTATCGGAGCCAAAGAAGTAGTCGATCCTGGTAAGGATCTTGTGGGGGTTAGAGTAAAATGTAAAGGCCTTATCTGTTGGATGAGATAGACGCCATAGGTCTGAGAGATGAAGGGAGTCCATGGTTGACGCAAGCAGTGTATGGGTGGAGGGAGAGGAGGGTGCTAACGATGATTTTGGTGAGGACCTGTCATCTGTCAAGTGCATAATGTCGTTGAAATCTCCCCCAATCAAATGGGGTAGATGAGTAGGGGTGAGGAGCAATGAGGATAGTTGACAGTAAAAAGGTTTCGTCGGGCTGTTGGGGGCATATATGTTAGATATTAATATCTCCTTTGACCCGAGTTTAACTCGGGTCGAGATAAAGCGCCCCTGGTCGTCTGTGTCAGTGGAGAGGACGGAGCATGGGAGGTTTCTATGGATCAGCAGGAGGACACCAGCTTTACGCCCCACTGCCTCTGAGCCCAGGACTGTCCCTACCCACAGTTTCTGCATTCGGTGGAAGTCAGAAGAATGGAGATGTGTTTCCTGAAGTAGCGCAATATCGGTTTTCAACCGTTTAAGGTGGCGGAGGATCTTCATTCTCTTGTGGGGAGAACGGAGACCCTTAACATTCCATGAAACAACCCTAAGGTGGTGTGTTAAAGAGGAGGTATTTGAGGGGACCTGAGATCAGTGTACCATAGATTGGATATAGGAGACTCGACTGAGGAATGGAGTTGCATGGGTTATGCGGGCAGCAAGCTTGTGGGTAGACGATGCAGGAGAAAATGCAATAAGGAAGGAGTGGGATGGGAGGGAAGGTAGTAGGGAACCAAACAGGGAAAAAACAACAGAACCAGAATATATATATTCGTGAACTTCACTTTTTTCCGCATGAATTCACTGTGCAAGCGGCTCCTCATACAGGACCTCCAAAGAGGGAGGGGGAGATAGCGAGGGTGCCTGAGAGCCCTGGGACTACTGACACGAGGCTCTAGAGGCTCAGATTGTTACGAAAGAGGGAGTGGAGAGTGGTGCACAGCAGACTCACGGTGAAAAAGGGGAACAAGTAAGCAGTAGTACAATTAGCATCTGCACTAGATCAAATATGGAAACCAAACATTCAAACATGACACTAGAACAAATATTGAAACAGAGCAGTTTGACATCTACAGATGTCTCTCGGCCGGCAGGCCTGTTAATAGCATTGAAACACTGTGGGGACCTGTAGAGAATATAAAAATAAGAGAAAGAAAACAGACACGATAGAACTTCCGTGGATCCATGGTATCTGTGATAGAGAACACGGGTTGAAACAGCGTAGCGTCCTGAGGAACCAAAAAGAAAGAGATAGCGATGGGGTGCTAAGTCTAAGTGACCTCGGAATAGACCCTCCATCAGGGTAGGGCAGGTCGGCTGGGGGGTAGGCAGGGAGGTATATGTCAGAAGAACATATGTAAAAGAAAGAGAAAAAATAAAAAAAACATACGACCTGCGGTGAAGGATGTAATGGTTGCGGCTCAGAACCAAGACTTCAGGTCAGGGTGTTTCTATTGCGATAATCCGGAACAGAAGGCCTAAAACGTTTGGGGGAATCCTTGCGTGGGCTTCTTTGTTCCAGAGAGCGGAGACTGGAGGCAGATTTGGAAGGCGTCTGGTGGAGAGAGCCCGGGCGAAGAGAGCAAATGAAGGATTCTGCTTCCGAGGGATCCTGGAAGGAGAGTTGTTCCCCATTGGGCGATCGAAGTCTGAGTGTTGCAGGGAAAGCCAGAGTGAATTTTATTTGCTGCTTAAATAGTTCAGAGCAAACCGGCTGAAAGGCTTTCCTCTTCTTAGATACTTCTATTGAGTAGTCGGCAAAGATGAGGATTTTTACCCCATCTATTTGTAGAGCCGGGGATTGCCGGAATTTTTGGAGAATAGTGGATTTATCTGCATAATTTAGGTACTTGGCAATGATGGGGCGAGGGGATTTGCATTCAGGTTTGAGGGTGCCCATCCGGTGCGCGCGTTCCACTGTGAACGGGCCTGGAAGGCCCATTGCTTCGGGGATGCGTTTAGAACAGAAGTCCGCAAGAGCTGTAGGGGGTAACGACTCCGGGACACCTACAAAACGCAAGTTGCTCCTTCTGGACCTATTTTCCAGGTCTTCCAACTTCTGGATAATGTATTGGTTAGTTTTGTCTTGGGAGTGCTCCGCGGACTGTGCTTGGTAGAGTTCATCTTCTACTTCTGATAGGCGATGTTCAACTTCATTCAGCCTTTGAGTGTGTTCAGATAACTGGGCTTTGATTTGGTTCATGCCTGCATTGACTGCTTTTTCCACAGAGGCTGCAATCATAGGGTTCAGGAGCGCAGCCACTGCTTGTGCTATGCGCTGTGTGTGACCATCATCCCCCGAGAGGGGAACAGGAATAGTGTTCCCTTGTATGGTTGAGAGAGAGAGTGGTAGAGCTGGGCCCTGGAGTGCTGAGGAGGGTAAGTTTAAGGGCTTCTGAGAAGCGCAGCCACTAACCTCCATCTCTCCTGGCTGTGTGTCCGCCGCAGCGTGCGAGTAGGCCGGAGCCGGGGGCTCGATTTGCGGCCTGTCCGACGGGGCCGTGACGGCAGCGTGCGATCGGGTGCCGGACTTTTCGAAAAAACGGTCCATCCGTGACCTGCGGGTGGTGGGGGTGCCTCGGTGGTGACAGGTAAGTTGTTAGGGCCACTCAGGCCAGTTTTTTAGGCCGAATTGGGGTACCTGTAGCGGGAGCTGTGGAGAGGCGCAGCTACTCCATGCGGCGCCGGAACCGGAAGTCGTTTCGAGGCTTTTAATGGTGTAACCTCTTCTTCAGGGATGGGGTGCTGCACCTTAGATGGCAAATGGTACCTGTATTCAAATAAAACATAATGAGAGATAGAACAGAACAAAAGCAAACACAAAGCAAAACAAAAACAGTTATCAGAGCATGCTTATTGATAAATGCCGATCAAGAGTGACAATTATATATATGCATAAATAGCACATTATCAATATTATTAGAGTACTGACCATAAACACAAATTGTGTGCGTGTTTCTTGATAGCAGCAGAAGATTAAAATAGGCACAGTGATTCTTGTTTTACACTGGTTTTATTCGCCTTGAGATCGGGCCAGCGGGTGGCAGAAAGGCCCCTAAACCCCCGATGGTAAGTATCCCGGCAGGGGGGTGACTCTCAGAGGGCTTGGGAGAAGTCCGAGACCCCACAAATAGTACAACCGCAGTGGAGCTGCCTCCCTGGTGTTCAAAGATGCCAGGGTGTGAATAAAAAGTAACACATATTAGACTAGTCTAATTAATGCATAAAGGGGTGTGTGACAGGAAGGTCACTTTGGACACAGGGTGAGCCAGGAAATAATGGACATTAAGAAATATATCTTGGACTACCTAAAATGGGTCTGTACTATTTATCCACCATATTCCCAAGGATATCTGTAAAGGACTATTTACTTATTCTGAACTCAACAGGTTAATTGAGAGATACTGAGGTGTTCAGCCTCAATCACCTGTCTGCCTAGTGTAATGCTAATGAATTCCAGCTTCTAGAAGACCTGTTCATTGTTTGTGGTGATGTGGATTGGGGAAATTAAGTGTGTCCTTGTGCGTATTGTAAAGTAACAGACAGTCTGGTGAATATAAAGGTCATGCATAGTTATTTAAACAAAAAGGGGATTAGAACCTGTTGTCTCCTAGCAGACGTCAAAATAATGTGTATTGGGCTTTGTTATGTTGTGGTTGGAGCTGGACCATTGTTCATTCAGGTTAATGCAGTATTGGATGTGTATAAGAGTTTCAATGTTTTTGGCAATAAAGGCAGTCTATTTTTGGAAAGATACAGAGCGTGTTGTCTCGTTCTTTGGAAGGATTAATTCCTATGGGAAGTGGTCTTCTGGCTGTGGAGGATCGACAGTAAGTTGTGTCCAGGAGAGGGAAGGGATCTAAACGGCGTTACCCCCTTTCGTATTTGGGGTGCCGTTACATTGGTTGGCAGCAGCGGGATTTTCCCTCCAGTTCCTGGGACACTCCAAGCCACCACAGTGAATGACCAGCTATGCAGCCTGCAGGAAAGCCACGCTGAAGGACCTACTTGAGAGCCGTGAAGGGACCAGTGGGACAAAGAACAAGGCCACCTTGATCAGGGAGCTAGCCGAGATGGACCAGAGAGACGGTGATGCAGGACCCCGGTCAGTTGAAGATTTGTTTCAGCAACGAGTGCGACAGCGGTTGGCATTATATGGTGCTAACCCATCAGAGACCGCCATACAGGAAGCCATTAGAGGCATCCAGCTGCAGGATGCGTGACAAAAGAGAGAACTAGAGCGGCAACAGGAGTGGAGAATGGCGGTAATACGACAATCCGAGATCGCCTACAGACAGCTGCTAGAATCTGCTCAGCAGCAGGGTGGTGCTACCTTTGCGTGGGACTATCAGGAAATACCAGTGGACAACTCTGAAATCCTGGCTGAAGAATCGGCAGTGGAAAATCTGAAGATTGCCATCCCTAAAGCCGAAGTGGATGATATGGAGTTCCAGGGAGCTAGCCTGGCTGAAGAATCGGCAGTGGAAAATCTGAAGATTGCCATCCCTAAAGCCGAAGTGGATGATATGGAGTTCCAGGGAGCTAGCCTGGCTGAAGAATCGGCAGTGGAAAATCTAAAGATTGCCAGCCCTAAAGCCGAAGTGGATGATATGGAGTTCAAGGGAGCTAGCCTGGCTGAAGAATTGGCAGTGGAAAATCTGAAGATTGCCATCCCTAAAGCTGAAGTGGATGATATGGAGTTCCAGGGAGCTAGCCTGGCTGAAGAATCGGCAGTGGAAAATCTAAAGATTGCCAGCCCTAAAGCCGAAGTGGATGATATGGATTTCCAGGGAGCTAGGGCAATTGGCTCATCTCCCCAGCCACAGATTACAGAAGGTATGGACTTAAGGGACTGTTCAGAGGATGTTAGGGATTATGCATCGCCTGCCCAAGTACTGGCAGCAGGACAGAATACTGCAGACCCCTGCTCTACACCCGTGGCAGTTTTGGAGGCCCGAGGTGAGAAGGTGATGGTTCCTCTTTCCCAGGGGATTTCAGAGATGCAGGGGGGAGAAGCAGCTTTTTCCCCTCCCCTACAGTTAGCCAGAGCAGATGGTGTGGAGTCCCCAGCAGAAGTGCTGGCAACAGGGCAGAGTGATACCAACCTCTGCCCAGCACCGGAAACAGCTGTGGAGTTTCAGGGAGCCGGGGCAGTTGGCCCATCTCTCCAGCAACAAGCTGGGTTGGTAAAGATTTCACCCCCAGCTGAATCACTGGCAGCAGGGCAGAATGCTACTAGCCGCTGCACACAACTGCAACTTGAGCGGATATCGGTGGATGGGACTGCGGTCTCCACTCACAGCAACCCAGCACAAGAGCTGGCAACAGAGCAGAGTGCCGCGGGCCTCTGCTCTCAACTAACAGAAGAAGGAGTTCCTGTGGTACCGGATGGGACTTCGGTCCTCACTGACCCAACCCCAGAAAATGGTGTGACACTGAGACAGGAGGATGTCAGCCTTGCTTTGCAAGCACTGGGGGATTTTCACCTACCACAAGTGGAGGGGACTTCAGTCTCCACTTGTATACCCCAGGGATGCTGGGCAGTCGGCCCAGATCCCCAACAGCATGACGGACTGAGCCCAGTCACCCTGTCTTCTCCCCAGCGGTGGGTATGTTCTCTGAGAGAGGCAGAGGTTGGCTGGGTAAGTGATGCTCTGTTTGGAGCAATTTATTTGGGGTACTGTGTGGATACCGGAATTAGAAGAATGGACCTATGGACTAACTTCGGAGTCAACCCGTCTGGGGTCACCTCCTGTGTTTGTCTCCTGCCGAAAGGGGAGATGTGTGACAGGAGGGTCACTTTGGACACAGGGTGAGCCAGGAAATAATGGACATTAAGAAATATATCTTGGACTACCTAAAATGGGTCTGTAATATTTATCCACCATATTCCCAAGGATATCTGTAAATTACTATTTACTGATTCTGAACTCAACAGGTTAATTGAGAGATACTGATGTGTTCAGCCTCAATCACCTGTCTGCCTAGTGTAATGCTAATGAATTCCAGTTTCTAGAAGACCTGTTCATTGTTTGTGGTGATGTGGATTGGGGAAATTAAGTGTGTCCTTGTGTGTATTGTAAAGTAACAGACAGTCTGGTGAATATAAAGGTCATGCATAGTTATTTAAACATAAAGGGGATTAGAACCTGTTGTCTCCTAGCAGACGTCAAAATAATGTGTATTGGGCTTTGTTATGTTGTGGGTGGAGCTGGACTATTGTTCATTCAGGTTAATGCAGTATTGGATGTGTATAAGATTTTCAATGTTTTTGGCAATAAAGGCAGTCTATTTTTGGAAAGATACAGAGCGTGTTGTCTCATTCTTTGGAAGGATTAATTCCTATGGGAAGTGGTCTTCTGGCTGTGGAGGATCGACAGTGAAGTTGTGTCCAGGAGAGGGAAGGGATCTAAACGGCGTTACCCCCTTTCGTATTTGGGGTGCCGTTACAGGGTGACTCTCATTAGAACAGGGGAGAAGAAACACAGCCTACCTAAGGTAATGAAACTGCCCCACACAAGCCGCACTTAACAAAGGCCACAGGAGGACCAGGGGATGGGGGGAAGCCCCCTGATGACACTTGTGGTACCTTGGAAGAAATGAATTTCCTAGTATCAGTCTGTGTGTCTGGTAATATGGAATATTTCTAAGGTTTGTAGACGCTTACCTAGTCCCAGAGCTGGAAGGAGTGTATGCCTACAGTTATATCTCCAAGATTCGGAACGTCAATAAATTTGGAAGGTACCTAACAGTCTATAATGAGACAGGGGAGAGAGAGAGGAATGGGACCCATGTGTAAGTATTAGAATTCAGCAGGTTTTAAAAGTTGGCGTGCTTCATGGCCAAGTAATGGCAGCTTACCTGATCTAGATCGACGGGCTGATGAAAGTGCGGCTGTGTACCAGGCAGACAGGGCATTAGTGAGTGCGGGGTTTTATATAATCCAAGGCTAATTTTTGCTTGAGAACAGCTGGAAGGGAGTCAGAAGGGCGGACTATGTTCATGCCCCCCGAGCTCGGTGGTGCGCAAGGTAACCTCCCCAAGGGCAGGAAGTTGTTATGGAGACCGGAACGCTCTCCGTGTGGAGAGCATCCGGCGTGAGTGCGTCGCTTGAAGCGGCGTAGCCCTGAAGAAATGACGTCACGCGTCAGGGGCTTGCGGCGCAGGAAATGGCTCGGACCGCAGTCATGGCAACCAGACATGCGTGGTCCAGCCAGAGAGATAGGGCCGGGCGTGTTGGGAAACACAGACTGGCCCCACCTGCGCCGAGTGAGTTAGGCTGCCAGGAAAGGGGGAGGAGGCAGGCTAACGGGCCCACCGCGGACCGACCTAAAGGCGATTGATAAATAAGAAAATATTGATTTAAAAATACATCTGAAGCGGGAAATGGCAGTGTTTACATGTTGATCTGGCTTATTATAACAATGGGAGCTAATTTACAAAGGGGGAAGGTACCTAAACAAAAAGTGATTGAATAAACAATCTGACGCACAAGAAATACATACAATAACATACAGGATTCTCAGAAGTAAGAACTATTGGTGAGTGTGGAAAGGAGGAGTACACCTCGTCACATGCCACACATCCAATCAAAAGTGGCAATTTAAAAGAAGGTTTGTATATAAATAAATATAAATCCTTTATAAAAGGAAGAAGAAAAGGAAAAAGGTAAAATACCACACCTATCAGCTAACACATAGGAGTCTCAGGGCGGGGAAGAGAGCAAGGGAGACACCCCAAGATGGAGGGGAGGGGGGAGGGGTGAAATGGAAGAATAGGGATTCCTGAATGAAACAGGAAATGATGGAATTTGGATTCTAAATAACCCAATGGGGATAAAAAGGCTCACCCTGGAAGCTCCCATTCGGAACTCCCAGATGGGAAACCTCCAAGAATGGTCTATAAGAAATTGATCCATTCAAGCCTGGCGGTATGGTGGCATTCTGATAGAATATCCACCATTGTTCAGACTGCAAAAGCATTTTGTTGAGATCGCCTCCTCTTAGGCCTGAATGCAGTCTATCCAAGATTATAAATGAGATCTTGGGGAAAAGTCCATTGTGGAAGTCTGTCACATGCCTTCCCAGAGGTAAGTCTGGGTTGCAGGCTTTCATGGACAAGATGTGGCGATAGGCCCTTTGCCAGAATTGCTGAATGGTCTTGCCTATATAAAAACAATGACATTCACATAACAAAAGGTAGACCACTGCTGTGGACTGGCAGTTGGCGTAATGTTTGGGAATGTATCGGTCCCCGTTAGGTTGTTTTATGTTCCTTGAAGTGTTCATATACCGGCAGTATCTACATCCTCCACATGTGAACATCCCTGGGTATTTGCAGGGGCACTGTTTGCCAGCCGGCCTAAACTTGCTGGAAACCAAGAGGTCCTTAAGGGATCTGGCCCTTTTGAAAGTGAAAGAGGGGTTTTTCGTTACATAGGGACCGATGACAGGGTCCATGGTAAGGACATGCCAGTATCTTTTGGTGATTTTCTTGATAGCTTCATTTTGGTTTGAAAATTTTGTGATAATGGAGATGGGATTCGTTTTCTTAATTTTGGATGCTGGATTGTAGAGCGTATCGTTTCGCGTTTTTGAAATGGCTCTTTTGTAGGCCTTTTTCAGAATACTTTTAGGGTAGCCTTGTAAGGATAACCGTTCTCTTAGTATATCTGCTTCCTTTTTAAAGTTCTCCTCTTTGGTACAATTCCTGCGTATCCTCAGATACTGACTGTACAGAATGGAGGCTATCAGATTTTTAGGGTGGAAGCTGCTGGCATGTAGAATAGAGTTGCCAGCAGTCTGCTTCCTATAAAGACTGCTACTTAGGTGACCCATAGCATCTTTGTTGATTGTTATATCCAAAAAGTTGATTGAAGACTCGTTTGAAGTCATGGTGAATCTAAGGTTGAAATCATTTAGATTCAATTGAATGAGGAAACGATCCAGTTGGTCCATTGGTCCATCCCACACCAGCAAGACGTCATCAATATATCTGTACCATAAATTGATGTGGCACATGAATGGAGCCATGTCATCCGACTGTCTGATCATACGTTCCCACTCCCCCAGGTACAGATTGGCGTACGATGGGGCACACGAAGTCCCCATCACAACGCCCTGCACCTGGAGGTAGTGGGAACCGTTGAACATGAAATGGTTGTGGTGTAGGATGAACTCCAACGTACTAAGCAAGAACTGGTTGGTCTTGTGCTCAAAACGACTGTTCTGAGACAGGATGTGTCCCACATAAGCCATCCCTTTGTCATGGGGATTGGAGCTGTACAGTGCCTCAACGTCGATGGTAACAAGGAACGACGTTGGGGCAATGCACAGTTCGTCTAGGATCTGTAAAAGATGGAGAGTGTCTTGAATATAACTAGGTATCTCAGTTACATAGGGACGAAGATGAGCGTCCACAAAGGTGCTGAGATTTTCTGTGATACAGCCATTCCAGGACACTATGGGCCTTCCTGTAGGGTTCTTCATACATTTGTGTAGTTTTGGGAGTGCGTAAAACGTAGGAGTTCTTGGTGACTTTATCCTGATGAATTCCCATTCCGATTTGTTCAGAATATTTTGGGTGTGGGCAGCGTCTATTAAGGAGTAGAATTCCTGGTTAAACCTGTCAACATTACTGGCATTGATTTTGCAGTACCATAAGTTATTGTGCAGAATTTTTTCGCACATATCAATGTAAAAAGAGTTATCCATGATTACTATGTTGCCCCCTTGTCTTTCAGACTCTGACAGGTTGTCTCTCCCACTGTGTGATCCTTTTAATTTACATATGTCTCCATCCACCAATTTGACAAAGGCCAGGACATTGAGATTGGTACTCAATGCCGGGAATTTGTCTGATTTTTTCTTAAATGTAGGTGGGGGTGGGGGCTCAGTTTGGTCAAAACGGCCCAATAATTTATCTAGATCGATTTGGTCAATTAGGTCTGGGGTGTCGTTTTCTTCAAGTAAGCTTACGAGAGCATCCAGTGCTTTTAGCTCCAAAGACTCAAATTTTGGTTGAGGGGGAACTTCTTTTGAATATAGCTGCTTTAGAATAAGTTTCCGTGCGAATAATTGCAAGTCTTTAATCGCCTCGAATTTGTCAAAATCTTGATTCGGACAGAAATGAAGGCCTTTTGATAATACATATAATTCTGGATCAGATAAAGTATGGGAGGCCAAATTAATTACATTGATAGTTTGTTGATTGATACAGGTCTAACCGGTTGTAAGTAGGGTTGAGCGAACCCGAACTGTAAAGTTCAGGTCCGTACCGAACATTTGAGTTTTTGGGTACCGGACCCGAACAATTACGTGTATGTTCGGGTTCGGGTCCGGTGTTCGGCGATGTAATGGCACATTTAGAAAAGCTTCAGGGGCAGCCAATCACCTTTTGTTTAACTGGTGTGCCCTTAGAAGCCATCATAGCCATGCCTACTAATGGCATGGCTGTGATTGGCCAGTGCAACATGTGACCCAGCTTCTATATAAGCTGGAGGCACACAGCACAGCACGTCACTCTGCTTTAGACAGGATAGGGAGAGGATCCTGGCTGCTATTGGGAGAGAGATTGAAATACTGAGTTAGTCCTGATTATGCAATCTGAGAGAAAAGATAGAGAGACAGTTTAGGGCAAGGTTCCTGTTGGTGCTTTCAGGGAGAGAGATTTATATAGGAGTCCAGATTCAGAGATCTAATAACTCAGCGATCTGCATAGGTTTACCTGTTTGTGTTTCAGTGCACAGTCTTCTTACACTGCCATGAGCCCAGTGTCAGAGAAATTTTAACTTTTATCTGCAAGCTCAGTTCATCAGCACTGCATATGTTATGTTGAGATACACCCTGTACATACTGTGGGTGTAATGTGCTCTTGCAAAAAGACCCATTTAGGGAAAAAAATATATATATTTTTCTTGTATTGTGCTATTCCCCCAAAAAAATTTTAGGGTAAAAACTTTTTCTTTAATAGCATTTTCTGTATTGCTGTTGGTGTGAGATACAGCGTTTCCATACTGTGGGTGTATTGTGCTCTTGCAAAAAGACCCATTTAGGGCAAAAAAAAAATTGCAGTGTTTTCTGCATATATGCAAGTGTGAGATTTACAATTTATTTATTTTTCTTATATTGTGCAATTCCAAAAAAAAATGTTTAGGGCAAAAAATATTTTTTTTTAATAGCATTTTCTGTATTGCTGTAGGTGTGAGATACAGCGTTTACATACTGTGGGTGTGTTGTGCTCTTCCAAAAACACCCATTTAGGGCCACAAAGAATATTTTGCAGTGTTTTCTGCATATCTGGAGGTCTGTGAAATAATCAATTTATATATTTTTCTTCTACTGTGCTATCCTAAAAAAATAATTGTAGGACAAAAACATTTTTTTTGAATAGCATTTTCTGCAGTTCTGTAGCTGTGAGATACAGCGTTTACATACTGTGGTTGTGTTGTGCTCTTCCAAAAACACCCATTTAGGGCCACAAAAAATATTTTGCAGTGTTTTCTGCATATCTTGAGGTGTGTGAAATCAACAATTTATATATTTTTCTTCTACTGTGCTATCCTAAAAAAAAATAATTGAATAGCATTTTCTGCAGTTCTGTAGCTGTGAGATACAACGTTTACATACTGTGGATGTGTTGTGCTCTTCCAAAAACGCCCATTTAGGGCCACAAAAATATTTTGCAGTGTTTTCTGCATATCTGGAGGGGTGTGAAAAAAACAATTTATATATTTTTCTTCTACTGTGCTATCCTAAAAAATAATTGTAGGACAAAAAACATTTTTTTTTTAATAGCATTTTCTGCAGTTCTGTAGCTGTGAGATATAGGGTCTGATTTACTAATAACAGTGCGCTGCGCTGCTTCTAACCTTAATTGGTGCGCCGGATAACTCCTTCACTGGGCGCAGCAAGCAGCGGCGCACTGTTATAGTAAATAGAAATGTCAGCGGCGCTCTATTGAAAATGAATGGTTCCCTAAGGGAGCCCATTGATTTAAATAGAGGTCGCCCGGGAAGTCGGATCCGACTTGCGGGTGACTCGTGTGCCGGCTGACACAGGGACAGCGCGACTTTGCGAGGCGACCTGGCCACGACCTGAGCGTGCAGCAGCCGCTCAAGTCGTGTCCTAGAGGCGACTAGCCGGCCGAGAATGTGTCCAGCGCGATGTCATCGCGCTGGTCCTCGGCAGCCTCGCTGTCCCATGTTTGGTATGAATCATGAATAGGAACTCCAGGCCAAATTTTCATTTTATAAAATTTTATAAAAACCGGCATGGGTTTCCCTTCAGGAGCATACCAGGCCCTTAGGTCTGGTCTGGATTTTAAGGTGAACCCCCTTAAGCTGAAAAACGGAGTGGGGGCCCCCCAAAATCCAAACCAGACCCTTATCCGAGCACGCAACCTGGCAGGCCGCAGGGGAAAAGGGGGAAACGAGAGAGTGCCCCCCCTCCCTCCTGAACCGTACCAGGCCGCATGCCCTCAACATGGGGGGGTTTGGTGCTTCGAGGCAGGGGGGCGACCTGCGGCCCCCTACCCCAAAGCACCCTGCCCCCATGTTGATGGGGACAAGGGCCTCTTCCCGACAACCCTGGCCAATTGGTTGTCGGGGTATGCGGGCGGGGGGCTTTTAGGAATCAGGGCGCCCCCTTTAAAAAAGGGGGCCCCCAGATGCCGGCCCCCCACCCTATGTGAATGAGTATGGGGTACATCGTATCCCTACCCATTCACCTGGTGGCAAAATAAGTCAATAAAAAAAGACAACACAGGTTTGAAAAGTAAATTATTCGGCAGCTCCGGGGGTCTTTCTGCCAGGCCCCCGCTATCTTCTGCTAGCTCTTTTGCTAGCGGGGGTCCCGGGCTTCCTCGCCGTCTTCTTCCGACTTCGGGGGTCTTTCTGCCGGGCCCCCGCTATCTTCTGCTAGCTCTTTTGCTAGCGGGGGTCCCGGGCTTCCTCGCCATCTTCTTCCGACTTCGGGGGTCTTTCTGCCGGGCCCCCGCTATCTTCTGCTAGCTCTTTTGCTAGCGGGGTCCCGGGCTTCCTCGCCATCTTCTTCCGACTTCGGGGGTCTCTTGTTCTGTTCTCCGGTTTTTCTCCCGCTCTCTGATGCCTTCTCCACAATCTCCGGTTCTTCCTGCCTTCTGCCGGGGCCCCCGCTATCTTCTGCCAGTTCTTTTGCTAGCGGGGGCCGGTCTTCTTCGTCGCCTTCTTCCCTCTTCTCTTTGCCCGATGTTGCCTCGTCGCTGTCCACCGCCGCAATGCTCTGTCCGAGCAGCGGTGCCACTTTTATTGGCATGGGGCGTGGTCACCGGATGATGCCACCGCTGACCCCGCCCCCATATGATGTCACAGTCCCGGGGAATGATGGGACCGTGACGTGAAACCGTTTTTTTTTTCAGCTATAAACAGGTAAAACAAAAAAACTCCGCAAAATTGCGGTACTTGCGTTTTGGATGTGGGTCCATTGAATTCTATTACATCCAAAACACTGTTTTTGGCCTGGCAAAAAAAATCTGCAGTTGCGTTTAAAATCGTTTTTCACAAGCCCTCAAAATGCCTTCAGACGCCAAAGATTTCCACGTTTCAGACGTGGTACCGGCGTTTAGCCGCATTTTAGTTTAGTAGCGTTTTTAAAGGTGACCTATTTTTTTACATTGATAAACTCCAAATTTATGGCAAATGAGGAAAAACAATAATATATATATATATATATATATATATATATATATAAAATAAATTGCTTCCATTACATTGTGGACAATCCACAACTTGGGGCAAGTGACACGCTAAATACAACTACACTGCTGCTCTCAGCTGCTGATATCAGTCTGGTCTCACTAAATAGCTAAAATCGTAAATAATACTGTTTTTGGAGCTTAGGGCGGCTCCTTATCATATACACGCAAATGTGGTAAAACACGGCATGCAAACGCCACAAAGCGTGCCTTTTTAAACGCCACTTTCAACCTTAGTTCTGAACACTTTACACCAGCGTCCCGTCTACATGGGGCCTAAAAACGCCTATGCCATTTACAGCTCAAAAATGCCATGGTGGCCATGAGGCCATAGGCTAACATGGAGAGATGTTTTTAAGCTGCAAAAAATGTTCAAACAAGCGGCTTGAAAAACATCCGTGTGCATGTAGCCAGCCTTATATTAACCACTTGCGCACTGCCCAGACCAAGTTTCACATTTCAGCACTGATGCACTTTTAATGACAATTGCGTGCTCATACAACACTGTAACCCAATGAAAATGTTTTATTTGTTGGCACACAAATAGAGCTTGCTTTTGGTGCTATTTGATCACCTTTGTGTTTTTTTTGTTTTTTTTTTATATAAATACAAAAGACCGAGTTTAAAAAAAAAAAAATGGATATTTTACCCACTTCAGCACTGGGCCTATTCTGGCACTTCTCTCCTTCATGTAAAAATCATAAATTTATGGCTATAAAATTACTTCAAAACACCAAACATTATATATGTTTTTTATCTCGCTCGGTATTTGCGCAATAAATTTTCAAACGCCTTTTGTTTGCTAAAAATATTACAAAACAGTAAAGTTACGGCCAATTTTTTGGTATAATGTGAAAGATGTTGTTATGCTGAGTAAATAGATACCTAACACGTCACGCTTTAAAATTGCACACACACATGGCATGACACCAAACTTCAGTAATTAAAAATCTCCCTAGGCGATGCTTACATTTTTTTTACACGTTACCATTTTGGCATTACAGAGGAGGTCTAGTGCTAGAATTGTTGCACTCATTCTAACGCACGCAGCAATAACTCACATGTGTGGTTTGAACGGCGTTTACATATGTGGGCGGGACTTACATGTGTGTTCGCTTCTGAGCGCGAGCTACCGGGGACATGGGCGTTTTTTCTTATTTTTGCTTATTTTTTTATTTTGTTTTTTTACTTTTTTTGTATTTCTTACTCTTTTTTTATTTTTTTGGATCACTTTTATTCCTATTACAAGGAATGTAAACATCCCTTGTAATAGGAATGTGTGTGACAGGTCCTCTTTATGGAGAGATGCGGGGTCAATAAGACCCCACATCTCTCCTCCAGGCTGGAAAGCATGATATTGGTCCAAAAAAAAACACCAATCTCATGCTGACAGCCGAGATCACGGCTTGGTTAACATACGGGAACACGGCGTGATGTCATAACGTCGTGCCCACGCCTCCGACGGTCATAGAGATGACTGATGACCATCTGGTCACCAGTCATCTCCAAATCGTTCTCTGAGCCCCAGATGGCACGGGGAGAGCCCGGAGAAGCACTGGATGGCGGCAAGAGGGGGGGGGACGTCCCCTCCCCCCACCTATAAGAACGATCAAGCGGTGGGACTGCTACTATGATCGTTTTTATTGTGCACAGAATCGCCGGCTGAAAAGAATGATATCTGAATGATGCCTGCAACTGCAGGCATCATTCAGATGTCACCGCCAAAAGCCAAGGATGTCATTTGACGGTGGGCGGTAGGAAACTGGTTAATATTTTTAAAAAAGGTAATTTTTCTTCTTCATTGATGTACACTGTTGAGACTGCACTGATGGGCACCGATAAAATGGCAAGGGTGGGCACTGAGAGGTGGCATTGCTATTTGGCACTGGTGGGCAGTGAGAAGTGGCACTGCTAGGTGGCAATGATAGTTGGCAGTGATGGGCACCGATAGGCAGCACTGCTAGGTGCCACTGATTGGAACCAGTGGTGGGCATTGATAGGTGGCACTGGCAGGGGCTACTAATTGTCACAGATGATGCAGAATTGCCTCTTCCTCTTCGGGCCCCATGTCCCTTGCACATAAGCCGGTGATTGCGTTTTTTTATGCTCACGCTGTCGGCACAAGGAGAAAACAAAAACCATTACCCAGCTTTTGTTTACATCACGTGATCAGCTGTCATTTGCTAACAGCTGATCACATGGTAAAGGGCAGGGATCGGCCCCTTACTCGGATCTGTCATCACCTGAGTCTCAGTGACTCTGTGACCGCAGCGCGCGCAAAGGGGAGGACGTTTATTGATGGACTCCCGGCAATTGAGGACCATGCTGTAGCCGTCGATCAGTTCTAGCGCTGATCTCAAGTGATTAAAGAGGGTCTAAATGGGCCATTGACATGCATCACTATTCAACTTAGGAATGAGTCTTTGAAAAGGTAAACTAAATAATTTGGCCACTTTATCCTTCCAAATAATTCACTTCCTGTCACATAGCCACACAGGAAGTGAGGGAAAATCCCTAACAATGTTTATTCTTGGGGACACACAGGTCAGTCTAAATACTTTCCCCATTATGCACATTGCACTCCAGCATATTGCGGGGTACACCACAATTTATTAGGTAGTTTGGACTGTGGGGTTTATTTACTAAAGGCAAATCTCCTTTGCACTACAAGTACACTTGCTGTATATCTGAGGGGGACATGCAAGCCAAAAAAAAAAAAAAAACATCTTTGCTTTTACATGATTGTAACATACAATCACCAGTACTTTCCCTCAGATTTTCAGCAGCTACACTTTTACTGCAGAGTGGATTTGTCTTTACTAAACCCCAAACTACCCAATGATTTGGGGTTTACACAACAAAGTGCTAGAGTGCAATTTGCTTAATGGGGACACTAGTTATATTGATCTGTGTGTCCAAGAAAAGCCATTGGTAGGGTTTTACCTTCACTTCCTGTTTAGCTGTGTGACAGGAAGTGAAGCCAATGTTAAGAAAAGGAGACAAAAGCCAAACTACAAAAAAAAAACACACACGCAGGGGTTCTAACACTTACTGCGTTTCCCTCAAAATGCCCACAATTAGAATTGTATGGCCTTGAGCTATTTTTAAGTGCAGTGCTCTAAATCAGTGCTTCTCAAGTACCCCCAACAGGCCATGTTTGCAGGTTTTCCTTCATCTTGCACATGTGCTTTAAATCAGTCAATGGTTTTGATTTTTGGACAGCAATTCTCGATAAGATAAATTCACAAAACATGTCCTGTTGGGGGTACTTGAGGACTGAGGCTGAGAACCACTGCAGTAAAAAAGGAAAATTGAATACTTACCGCTCTGTATTTTTCATTTCCTGGTGACTCTCCATGGCAGCACACAATACAATCCATGCATATGCTAGTATGAAGGCACCAGATTAGACAAATCACACCTGTTTTGTTTTGACATGCCAATTAGCTGTCACAAAAATCAAAAGTTTGCATCAAATTTTATTGTTCAACAAAACAAAAGGGAAGGCAAAATAAAAAACATGGTCAATTTGAAACAGTTACAGACTCAACATCTTGAGCAATTTTTGGCCAAAAAAATGCAACACAGACAATTAAATCAAAGTGAACAAACAACACACATTAACAACATCAGAATTATTTCAGGGGAACATTTTCCCCACACAAAAAAATATACAATCCACAAAAGTTAACCGATCACCTGTTTTGCAAAGACATAACAAATAAAATACATGTCTTACAAACTCGATAAGGACACCAAAATGTACATTTTGACACACACACACACACACACACACACACACACACACACACACACACACACACACACACACACACACACACACACACACACACACACACACACACACACACACACACACACACACACACACACACACACACACACACACACACACACACACACACACACACACACACACACACACACACACACACACACACACACACACACACACACACACACACACACACACACACACACACACACACGCCTCTTCTCAGGGCAAGCGAACGAATGCTCTGTGAGCTTTATATAACATATGTTTGTGTGCTAATGAGGCAATTGAAAACACATGCACAGTCCATGAAACACCCAAAATGCAAGTTCACTCAATGTAGAGACTGAAATTCGAAGTGGGTACACCTGTTAAGGATGTCCTTCAATTACTAACCCATAAAAACACTCTGAGCATGCCCAGAAATACCCAGGTGCTGTTCACACACAAAAAGCACCCAAAAAAAAACTAACTGGCTGGGCATGTGCAGAACAACACCAATGCAGCTAGCAAAAAATAACCCCCCCCCCTTCCCCCTGTCCAAAATTAAGCACATCATCCAGCATGCTACAAAATTAGAGATGGGACAATCACCCCTCCCCCCCCACCAACAAATACCATTGCAGTCGATGGGAACTGACTTGTTAATTTTGCTAGTCCCCACTTGGCTGGCTTATCTTCTAGTTATTGGCCTTAAAATGGGGGCCCAGGTCCCACCCTAAGGGACATATATCAATGTCACCAATTTGGAAAACACCAAAAACAAAACAAGGAGAAGTGCCTTTAAATATGCCAAATTGCTTAAGGGCCATTTCACACCACATGCAGTGCATTGCATTTTTTATGCATCCAAAATGCATGGAAAGTTGGTTATATGGTTCTAAATGGCAGTGTTTGTTCCAGTGCGTGTTCCAGTTCCACCAAAAAAGTAGAACATGCTGCATTTTACCTGCACTGGACTGTACTGGAACGCATCATAAACGCACTGGAACGCACAGGAACACACCTAAATGCACCAAAAACGCACTGGAACACACTTGTCCTTATCTATGGTTAATAAAAAAGAGGGGTGAAAAAAAAGCACTGGACTGCATCAAAAACGTACCAAAAATGCACTGGAACGCATGAAAAACGTGCATGCAGAAAAGCACCTGGAACGCATCCGGATTGTGTTTCTATGGTGTGAACTGGCCCTAGTTCACACCATATAAACGCAGTCTCGGTGCGTTCCAGGTGCTTTTCTGCATGCACGTTTTTGACACATTCCAGTGCATTTTTGAGGCGTTTTTGATGCAGTCCAGTGTTTTTTTCCCCCTCTTTTCACTTAGGACAAGTGTGTTGCAGTGCGTCTTGGGTGCATTTAGGTGCGTTCCGGTGCATTCCAGTGCATTTTTGGTACGTTCCGTTGCGTTTTTGATGTGTTTTACTGCGGTCCAGTACAGTTCTGTACCTAAAAAATGCAGCATGACCAATTTTTTTTTTGCTTTCTGAAACACACTGGAATGGACTGCAGTGGTGTGAACTATGCCATTGGCATTAATGTGATCAACTTTCTTTGGGTTTTTCAGGCATCAAAAAAATGCACTGCACTGCATCCGGTGTGAACTGGCCCTAAATATCATCCCCGGGGGGTGTCTATAGTATGCCTGTAAAGTAGTGCATGTTTTCCATGTTTATAACAGTTGGAGAGCAAAATGACATTTCTAAAGTAAAATAATAGTAATTTAAAAGTCCTTGCGGCTGTAATGAATTGCTGGTTCCCGTCAATACAGATAAAAGTCATTGAAAGTCTTTGATTACACAAAAAAAAAGCGTGGGGGTTCCCCCAAATTCCATAACCAGGCCCTTCAGGTCTGGAATGGATATTAAGGGGAACCCCGCTGCAAATTTTTAAAAAAAATGTCGTGGGGTTCCCCCCAAATATACATACCAGGCCCTTCAGATCTGGCATGGATTTTAAGGGGAACTCCACCCCAAATGTAAAAAAAAATGGCGTGGAGTACCCCCAAAAATCCACACCAGACCCTTATCCGAGCACAGAACCTGGCCGGCCACAGGGGAAAAGGGGGGGACGAGAGCGGCCCCCCCTCCCTCCTGAACCGTACCAGGCCACATGCCCTCAACATGGGGAGGATGTCCCCATGTTGATGGGCACAAGGGCCTCATCCCCACAACCCTTGCCCGGTGGTTGTGGGGGTCTGCGGGCGGGGGGGGGGCTTATCGGAATCTGGAAGACCCCTTTAACAAAGGGGACCCCCAGATCCCGCCCCCCCCTGTGTGAAATGGTAATGGGGTACAAATGTACCCCTACCATTTCACAAAGAAAGTGTAAAAAATGACAAGAGCCGGTTTTTGACAATTCCTTTATTAATGTCTTCTCCTTTCTTCCATCTTCTTCTTTTCTCCATTCGGGTTTCTTCCTCCATCTTCATCTTCCTCTTCATCTTCCTCTTCATCCTCATCCTCATCCTCATCTTCATCTTCATCTTTATCTTCCTTCTTCCTTCGGTGTTCTCGTCCGCATCTTGCTCCGGCATCTTCCCTTCTTCTTTCTTCTCCGGCCGCTCCGTTTGAATTGGAGGTTCCCGCTGTGCGACGCTTCAGTTCTTCAGTTCCCCATCGGGTCCGCTTACACCCGGTGACCCCTGCCCCACTCTGACGCACATGGATTTCACGGGGACTTTCCCCGTTATGTCAGAGGGGGGCAGCGGACCAAGTGGAGAACTGAGGCGTCGCACAGCGGGAACCTCCAATTCAAACAGAGCGGCCGGAGACGAAAGAAGAAGGGAAGACATCCGGAGCAAGATGCGGACGAGAAGACCGAAAGAAGAAGGAAGATGAAGATGAGGACGAAGATAAAGATGAAGAGGAAGAAACCCGAATGGAGAAAAGAAGAAGATGGAAGAAGAAGGAAGAAGAAGATGGAAGAAAAGAGAAGACATTAATAAAGGAATTGTCTAAAACCGGCTCTTGTCATTTTTTACATTTTTTCACACTTTCTTTGTGAAATGGTAGGGGTACAATGTACCCCATTACCATTTCACACAGAGGGGGGCCGGGATCTGGGGGTCCCCTTTGTTAAAGGGGTCTTCCAGATTCCGATAAGCCCCCCGCCCGCAGACCCCCACAACCACCGGGCAAGGGTTGTGGGGATGAGGCCCTTGTCCCCATCAACATGGGGACATCCTCCCCATGTTGAGGGCATGTGGCCTGGTACGGTTCAGGAGGGAAGGGGGGGGCGCTCTCGTCCCCCCCTTTTCCCCTGCGGCCGGCCAGGTTCTGTGCTCGGATAAGGGCCTGGTATGGATATTTGGGGGGAACCCCACGTCATTTTTTTTTAATTTGCAGCGGGGTTCCCCTTAATATCCATTCCAGACCTGAAGGGCCTGGTTATGGAATTTGGGGGGACCCCCACGCTTTTTTTTTTTGGTTAGCAAACACTTTCAATGACTTTTCTCTATATTGCCGGGAGCCGACAATTCATTACAGCCGCGGCTGCTTAAAAAAGCCTTTTTTTTCCTTTAGAAATGTCATTTTGCAGGCGCAATGGAAAGTTCAGAGCTGCGCCTGTTCAACTTATGCAAATTGATTTACGTGACTTGACATTTACTAAGATTTTGCCGGCGCAGTGTCCCGGCGCATTTGAACCATTGAAATTCCCGCGCTGAGCTCAAAAAAACCTCCCGCAGCTCGAATCGTACTTGCCGGCGCAGCGGGCTGGTTTTTAAAAAGTTACTTTCTCTCTCTATTTTGGGCATGTTTGTTATTTGGGCAGGTGTCACTACACTTCCTCACATCACCCCACATCACCCCCATTATATTCTCACTTCCAGCTTCTTTATATTTATATTTTAACATGCTGTGCGCCAGGTCCCTAGTGGCGCACTGAGCGCCTCCTCCCGTCTGCCGACAACACTATAGTAAATGGGAAACAGGGCTGCGCTACCGGCGCTAATGTTTTGTAAATACCAAAACAGCCATTGCGCACGCAGATGCGCCAATACTCATGGCGCAAAACATTTTGTAAATCAGCCCCATAGCGTTTACATACTGTGGGTGTGTTGTGCTCTTCCAAAAACACCCATTTAGGGCCACAAAAAATATTTTGCAGTGTTTTCTGCATACCTTGATGTGTGTGAAATAAACAATTTATATATTTTTCTTCTACTGTGCTATCTTAAAAAAAAATATTATAGGACTAAAACATTTTTTTTTAATAGCATTTTCTGCAGTTCTGTAGATGTGAGATATAGAGGTTGATTTACTAAAGGATAAGCCACTTTGCACTTGCAAGTGCACTGAAAGTGCACATGGAAGTGCAGATGCTGTAGTTCTGAGGGGGACATGCAAGGAAAATAAAAAACGGAAAATTGTATCATACTTACCAGTAATTTTCCTTTCCTGGTGCCTATCCATGGCAGCATACCTGTGACAAGCTACGCCTTGGCTCCTCCCTCAGGACTAGTGAATATTATAAAAGAGTTGGTTAGCACAGACCCAGCAGTCTCCGTAATATAGAATACCGAGGGTGGGATTGTATGCTGCCATGGATAGGCACCAGGAAAGGAAAATTACTGGTAAGTATGATACAATTTTCAGTTTTCCTGGTGCCTCCATGGCAGCATACCTGTGACAAATAACTAGCTGATATGGGTGGGATGATGCTCAGAGGTTTATTTTAAAGAGATTATTATCATCATTTAGAGGAAGAAGCAAAGGCCGATTTGACCGCCTGTCTGCCAAACTACACTGATGAGAGAGCTCCTGGGTCTACTCGGTAATGTTTCAGAAACGTATGTTGGAACGACCAAAGTTGCTGCCCTGTAAATAGTTTCAATTGACACATTCGCTCTTGCCGCCCAAGAGGCAGAAACCGTTCTGGTGGAGTGCGCCCTGACTATCGAAGGGGATCCCAGTCCTTTTGCCCTGTACACCTTGTGGATGAGTTTAGCGAACCATGAGGCAATCGTTCTTGCTGACGCCTCCTTGCCTTTGTTTATGAACAACCTGATAGTGTCCCTGAAGGATGCTGTCATCTGCAGATAGCATCTCAAAGTGGAGGCAATGTCCAGTTCGTGAAGAGAACCTGAGTCTTGTTCTGAAAATGTTGGAAGTGGCCAAGGCTCCGACATGTTCGGGGATGATGTGGCCTTGGGGCTAAATCCTCGCACCGTTCAGAGTTCTACTCCGTCAGGATAGAATATGATATGATGAAGATCCGCTCCTAAAGCTTGGAGCTCTGAAACCTGCCTGCCAGAAGTTATGGCTATCAAGAAAGATAGCTTCGTAGTTAGATTCCAAAGCGATGCTGACTCCGAAGAGGCAAGAGGTGGATTGGCTAAGACTCTAGGATGATAGCAAGGTTCCAAGTGGGAAAAGATTGTTTAGATGGTGGTCGGATCTTTTTGACAGCTTTGAAAAATTGGATTATTAATGAATCCTCAGCCCATCTTTTACTGGTTGCCGCTGAAATTGCCGCTACCTGCACCTTTAGTGTACTTAAGCAGGACCTAGGTCTAAGCCTGCCTGCAAGAATTTTTAGAATTTGAGAGGATGATGGGAAATCCGGATCGCAGTTTCTGCCAATCATGAAAGCCCTGAATTTGTTCCACACCTTATCGTATATACTGTTTGCGGATGTCTTTCTTGCGCTGAGCAGGGTTTTGATAACTTTGTTGGGACACCCTAGGGATTGGAATCTTTCCCTTTCAGCTGCCAGATGTGAAGATTTAACCTGCGGGAATCTGGATGGGTGTGACATCCCTGTGACAGGAGAAAAGGTATTATTGGAACCTTGACTGAAGGCTGTGTATTCAGGTACATTGCTGTGGGGAACCAGGGACGTCTTGGCCAGTACGGTAGGACCGCTATCACCGTTGTGGTTTCTACCATGAGCCTCAACAGTAGTTTTTTTGGAATGAGAGGCCATGGAGAGAAGGCATAGGCCAGATTGCATGCCCAGGGGCTGAGAGAGCATCTACTGTCTCCGCCTGGGGATGAGGAAGTCTCGAGATGAACCTTGAAAACTTGGTATTTAATGCTGTTGCAAATAGGCCCAGCCCGAGGGGACCCTACTGGTCCACTAACCAGTTGAAAACTTTCGGATGCAGAGACTATTCGTTGGAATCTACGAACCTGCGAGATAGGTGGTTAGCCCTTGAGTTAAGAAGACCGGGCAGACAGACTGCCCTTAGGTCTTTTAGATTCCTTTTTGCCCAAAAGAATATGGTTTCACTCCCTTCAGCAGAGACCTGCTGCACGTCCCTCCTTATCGGTGTATATAAGACACCGCAGCCCTGTTGTCCATTCGGAGAAGAACTGGTTTGCCTGTAATCTTGAATTCTAGGGCTAGCAATGCAAAAGGTAGGATGCGCGGACCTCCAGGATATTTGATACCAGGCCTGTTGTATGGAAGGACCATCTTCCTTGCCCTGAGATCTGTTTGCAGTGTGATCCCCACCTGCTTTACTGGCATCGGTAATAATTGTGATCCAGTTGACATGTTCTAATGGACATGATTTCATAGGCGTGTGTTTCTTCATCCACCAATGTAGACTCCTGAGCATCAGGGTCGTTAGGTGTATGGGTTGGGATAGATACCGTCTGTTCCACAGCCTCAAGAACTCCAGCTGGAAATGTCTCAAATGCCAATGGGCCCAAGGGACCCTAGGGATGCATGACGACATCCAGCCTATCAGGCTGTGACAGTTTGAGTATCACAGGTAGGATCTCATACTGACTTTCTTCATCTGTCGAACAGTCGATGTCACCTTTTGAGGTGGGAGGGATACTGTACCGTTCTGTTCCACTAACTGGGCTGGAACCTTCGCCCGGGATGAAGGTCATCCAAGTAATGGTATACTCAAGGCCCTAATTCTGTTAGAGGGGCTATGATGGCAATTGGGGTCTTCGTAAAGACTCTTGGTGACGCGCAGAGGCTGAATGGGACACTCCAAAATTTAAGATGTACAGGCACCACTGCAAACCTCGGATATTTCTGGAAAGGAGGGAGTGTCGGTATATGCAGGTAAACATCCTGCAAGTCTATTGATAACATCCAATCCCCTGGATGGATTACACGTATAATCGCTCATAGCGACTCCCTTTGGAATTTTTTAGGAAGATATAGCGATTTAGCCTCTTCAGGTCTAACACGGGTCTTCTACCTCTGTTTCTCTTGGGGACTAGAAACAGGGTGGAGTAAAAAACCGAAAATCTCTCTGATGGAGACACTGGAACCACTGCTTGCTGTTCCTGCAAGGAGAGAAGAAATCGCTGTAGTGCTTCCGTTTTTTTTTGGGTGCACCTTGACACCTTTATCGGAAAGAAGAAGTCTTTGGGGGGTTTGTCTAGAAACGTCCAGAACTGACCGTATTTAACTGTGGAGACTACCCACGGATCCCTGCACTTTGTTCCCAGATCTTCAAGAAGTGTTTGAGTCTGGCCCCACATGGATCGCTTGGGATGGCCTGGCGTCAAAAGGATTTAGCAGAATCCTGATGGATAGGCACGAGTCTCTGTCTACGGGTCTTGAGGAAAGTGGACTGCGTGCTTCTCCAATTTTGCCTAAAGCCTTTCCCCTGTCTGGACTGTCTGTAGTCCTTACTCTTGGAGTATTGAAATCTGGGTGCGAATGTCCTGGATCGCCTGTCTTGGGGTAACAGGCCCGATTTCCCGCCCATGACGCGAGAGATGGCCTTGTCCAATTTCTCCCCAAACAAGGCTTTTCCATCAAAGGGTATCTTGCACCAATTATGTTTTGAGGCAATATCTGCTGACCAGGGTTCCAGCCACAAGGCCCATTTGGCCATAACTGTGTGGAGCATTGACCTTGCAGAGCATCGAATTGAATCAATCTTGGCTTCACCAATAAGATCTACTGAGAGCTTTAGCTCCCCGAAGGCCCTGATGATGTCCTCCCCTGGGGTATCCTGTTAGATTGCAAATTCTATATCATCTGTCCAGACGCATAGGGCATTGGACACTGACGTCAGGGCTATCGTGGGTTTACAAGCGTTGCCCGCCATCTTTTGGGAGATCAAGATCCATCCTTCTGTCTGGTGGATCCTTAAACAAAGTCGAGTCTTCCATGGGCAATGTGACGTTCTTTGCCAACCTTACCACAGCTGCATCAACCACTGGAGGGCCCTCCAGCATTGCGGAATCGGCCTCTGAGAGAGGGTATAACTTTCCCAATCGATTAATGGAGAATCTTTTCTCCGTCTTTTTCCACTCTTCCTCAATCACATCCCTGATATCCCCCATGAGAGGGAAAGAGGGTAATCTAGCGTTTGAAAAAAGGGGAAGTACGACTTAGACTTCTGTGTCGGTCTCTTCCCAGCCGATCGCTTGTTTTACCGCCTGCACAAAAGGCTGGACCATGGCGAAAGCAAAACCAAAAGGTATCTAGGTCATCAGAGAGACCCCCTGAGATGGCATTCTCTTCCTGATGTTTAGAGGAAGAAGCAGGCGTCCGGCGTGAGATTTCACTTGAGGACGGCCCGGGAATGGGGATGTCATAGGAGATGCCAAATGTTGCGGCGGCATTGTGGCTACCAATTCCGCGAGGGAATTCTTTACTGCTTTCTTAAGTAGGTCCGCCACTTGCAGGCTTTCTGACTTTCTGTCCGCTGGGAAATTTCGACAGATCACTTTGTCTGGAAGTGGGGTGTCTCCACAGGACTGACATCCTGGAGATCTCGGCTTCAGATGCGTTAGGCCACTTTCACACTGAGGCGCTTGAAAAACTGCCAGTAAAACACTGAGCGCTTTTGAAGCGCTTTTCAGGCACTTTTGAAGTGCTTTCAACTCATTTCAATGGAGATGGGCGTTTTTTCAGTGTACTGCCCCAGTGAGAGAGCATTCATTGATTTTAATGGAAATACGTTTTCAGGCCTTTTTTTTTTTGCGTGAAAGCGCCTGAAAAGCACCTCAGCGATGACTTCCTGACACTTCTATGATCCCGATGCCTGGACAACCTGTCTCTACTGGGACTAGAATCATCATAGTCCTCATTTCGCCTTGAGGTCTTTTTAGACGTCTTCTGGCGTATAGGGCTGAAATACATAAAAGTACCAGCTTCGGTGCACTCTTTTTTTTTTTTTTAAGATGTGTAAGCTTACCTGGACGTAGGTCCTTACCTCAGAAGTAGAGTAGGATCTTGTACGGGTGGCGAATGGCTCATGCTGAGTGGCTTAGCAAAGGTAGCAGCTAAGAAAGGAACAGGGAAGGGTTAACGACCATGTCCTAATCTGGCTAAGAGAAACAAAATCTCTGTTTTTTTTTATATTAAATTTATTTATATAAAATAATTTTTTTTTTTTTTTTTGGGGGGGGGGTTTCTCGCACGCATGCATATAAATTTTTATTTTATTTTTTTTAACAATTTTTCCCCCTTTTTTTTTTTAAATAATATAAGTTCTTTTTATTTTTTTAAGAGTTTTACTTGCACACCTGCATATACTATAATTAATTTTAAAAACAATTTTCCCCCCTTTTTAAAAAAAATATATTATACCTATATATACACATATATATTTTTACTTACCTGAAACGACAGGTATTCTTCCCTGGAGGTTTCTGTTAAGTAGATCTCAGGTAGCCAGGGAGATAAATGGGAACAGGTGGATAGAGGAAAACGCCTCTGCCCTGTAATTTAGGGTTAAGGGCAAGAAAACAACATTTTTCCCTAACCTCATTATTGAGCTTTAGTGTGTGCTTTTTTTTTTTTTTTTTTTTTTTTGGCAAAGTGCAAAATCCTAAATATTTTATTTCTATATGGATTTGTGCACCAAAAAATTAATCTTTGCCCTTGTTCACATTGATGCTACTTTGAAATCGCTCTACTTCACTTAAGCTAGCGCGATTTTAGGTACTACTTGATAGACATCTGTGTGGCTTCATACACAAATGTCTATTGAAGTCGCACCTGAAATCGGCAAAAGTAGTACTTTTGCAAATCGGTGCGGCGCCACAAAATTGGGGTTGCATCGATTGGAACAGTGCCATTGCCACCAATAGTCATGCGATTTGACTTCTGAAATTGCATGACAAATCGCCCCAATGTAAACCTAGGCTTCAGCACACCTGCAAGTAAATGATAAAGGTGGAATCTTTATATATAACAGCTGTGGAGAATTGCAGGTAATGAATTCAGCTGGAGGATAGACAGTGTTGTATGTGTCAGCTCTGGTTCACATTGGTGCGATTTGACATGTCAGATCGGTGGCAATTGCGCTGTTCTAATTGGTGTGATTTGTATTGATATAAGTCCAGAAACCTGCACAGATCTCTCTGATGTTCCCCCCCCTTCAGTCGGGACTGACATGCGGGAATGAAAATCGTATGAGTTCAGCTGAACGATTTCCTCCCGCTGTCAGTGTGAAGCAGGGCTCAAACTGGGCCTTTTGCCTTTGTAATTCACCTGCTGCTATGGCAGAGACACCATTCCTTTTCAAACTCCCTTAAGTTTACCTTCAAATATCATATGTAGAAATACAGATTTGCATATCTGCAAATAATCAAAAATAATAAATTCTAAGTGTGATTGAGATCAAATATTCGCAGCTGCAATCAACAGAGCGTGGTTTCACCTCCTGACCCGGAAATGAGTCTTTGTAATCACCCGGAAGTTCCTGTGCTGGTCAGGATCTCCATCTAGGTCAGTGGTTCTCAACTCCTGTCCTCGGGACCCACTAACAGGTCAGATTTTAAGTATTACCTTGGGGAGATGCAGGCTAGAATACTGCAATCACTGAGCAGCAAAGGATATCACCTGTGATGTATTTCAGTTTTCCTGACAGACTCCATGGCAGCCTACGTGTGGGTTAATCCCGCCCCTCATACCTCATAGGACCCTTCTCCCATAAATCTTTGCTCTGGGCCAGAGGCCGTGTTCCTTTTTTTGTCCTCCTCCTAGGACCAAGATATAGTCTTACCTTTTCATGAAGTTTTCCTGTAATCCAGGCCTGGCGGTGTGCACGGCGATACGTTGGTGGTTAGCGGTGATCCTCTCTGCAGTCCAGCAATCCTAGCTATTAGCAGGTGGACATGGGCGATATAATGTGATACCATGAAGAGCTTACTAACCTGGCCATTGGCAGGCAAGCCGCAATATGGCCAAACGTCCCAGCTATTAGCGGGAGGCTTTGTAAACGCCCGATCGTGCGGTGGGTCGAGCGAACAGCTCCCCAGTCCCAGGTTCTGGTCCGGATCGTGCCGTGGTGGTGGTAATGTAAAAAGATATTCCTTTTATATGGCAGCCGTATCTCTGTGTTTTGTGTGTCTCCTTATTTTCTATCAAGCTCCAGTGAGTGGCCACGGCGGCTGGAGCGCAGCTGCGTTCCAGCTCGCCGTTTCAGGAAGTCGCTGCGCATCCGCAAGCCGTGAACGAAGATTCTGTGCTTGATTCGTGCAGGCGCAGTTTCGCCAAAATGGCGGCGGCGGTCGCGAATGCGATTGGCTGCCACCGGATGGCAACCGCTATGGGGCGGTGACATCGTTAACGGTGGCAGATTTAAATAGCTGTCAAAGCAGCTATTACTTGGGATGACTTGCAGGCTTATGCGGTATTTACCCAGGCACTGGGCTCTGGTTTACAAGGTAAATTGTTTGCTGCAGGCTCCCTGGGTGCTGGCTATGTTTTGTTATGTGCTCTCTCATGCCTGTTTCTCATAAGGCTTTAATGATTCATTTCACTTTCAAACTGCCTTGCCATGGATCTGTCACCACCCTCTTGTGGCCAACCCTTGCGCTGCAGGTAGGATTTATTTATTTTCTACCTGTGATGCTTGGGTTCACTCATTCAGGAGCTCTTAACCCTTTCTTTTTCACTCAGCTCTTCTAGGTCTGAACACCAAAGCACGGCAAAGACCGTCCTAGGTCTCAACGTTGTCACTCCTCTTCAAGGTCCAGGCGTCAGATCTTCCTTTAGATCTAGGTACCACAGATAGGAGTCTAAAACCACCTCTGGGCGTCACTCTCACCGCCACTCCAGCCGCTCTGTGAGGAAAGCCTGCTGGGTATGCGGGGCCTAGGTTCCTGAAGGCAAATCGCTCTGCAAGCGATGCTTTTCTAAAGTCGCATAAGAAAGAGAGGGTGGAGACCAACAAGTGGAAGCACTGGTCAGAAAGGTGGTCCATAAGTCCCTGAGTAAAGGGGATTCTGGTCATACCCACAACCCTGCTGGCGACACTATGTCAGTCCCTATTAGGGATGATCTCAAGGCTCCAGGCCCTTCACAGCCGAGCCATTCCTCAATTGAAGCCTCAGTGAGGTGGAGGTAGATGACCCTGGTGCAGGTTTTGAATTTGCCCTAGTACCACAGCTGGTCAAAAGCTGTCAAAGAAGCTTTGAGATGGAAGAGCCAGTGGAGGCACCCTCCAAACAGAGGAAATATTTTAAACACCTCAAAAAAAAACACCCTAATTTCTCCTTTTTGGGAGAACTCAGCGCAATAATTACCGACAAATGGGGTGGTGTTGAAAGGAAGAATTGCCTGTTAATGAAGGTATCAAAAATGTACCCATTTAAAAGCAAGGATGTAAAACACCTGGAGTCGGCTCCTCTCATTGACTCAGCCCTAATGAGGATGGTGAGGCACGTCACACTCCCATTGGAGAATACTGTTTCCTTTAGGGATTGCCTGGAGTGGAAAATTTATACCGACCTCAAGCAGATCTACATTACAGCGGGTATGACCTGCAAACCAGCTCTAGCTCTCGCAGCCCTTTCTAAAGCGATGGAAGTCTGGGCAGACGACGTAGATGCTTCTCTGAGGAGCATCTCGGAAGAACTGGCCAGGAGCTCACCTATTCATGGGCTAAGGTTGACGTTGGCTTTTCTCGTGGGGCTTCCCTAGACATAATTCGCCTGGTGGCTCGGATCATGCTGACATCTGTCACGGCTAAGCATGCCTTGTGGCTGCGCCCATGGGTAGCTGACCCTGCCTCCAAGCAGGCATGGTGCAGGATTCTATTTGGGGGTTCGTCCCTCTTTGGGAACATATCGGACAGTGCCATCACCCGTGCCACAGGGGGCAAGTCGGGGTTCCTTCCCCAGGATCGCCGTCTGCTAAACCAGAAGAGAACACAGCCCAGGCAAAGTTCAGATCGAGCAAGGAATGCTCGCTACTATAGGCCTGGCCGTGAGTTCAAGAAGACCTGGAAGAAAAAACAGCCTTCAGGCCAGAAGTTTTCAAAAGGGGCATCTTCCGGTGGACAAGAATCCCCTAAGTCTTTATGATATTGCACCTGCCTAAAACAGAGCGAGTCGGCATCCTTGCCTCTCTTGGAAGAGAAAAAGCGAATTCTCCTGTCTCTCTTGTGGCTCAGGGCGCTGCAATTCCAGTTCCAAATGACAAAAGGTTTTAAGGGGTCTACTCGCCCCTCTTCATGGTGTTGAAGAAAAACGTCTCCTGGAGGCCAGTTATAGACCTAACCCACTTGAATTATTTTATCTAGAAGGAGAAGTTCAAGATGGAGACACTACTCATGATCAGTCAAGCAATCCAACCAGGCGATTGGCTTGTCTCTATAGACCTGAAGGACGCCTTCTTCCATGTTCCGATAGCGTCAGAATTCCAGAAATACCTTCGCTTTGCTGTCGATCAAATCCGTCTGCAGTTCACCTGTCTCCCCTTCGGGCTTACAACATTGCCTCGTGTGTTTTCAAAACTTGTTGGCTGTCGTGGCTCTGATCAGGACCAGAGGTATCCGTCTGTATCACTATCTAGACGACCTGCTGTTGTCTCGGGACAAGGAGCAGTTGCTAATCCACAGATCCCAGGTCATCTCCACTCTACTCGAGTTTGGTTGTCTTCTGAATCTGGAAAAGAGCCATCTGGATCCTACGCAGTCCCTGGTATTCCTCGGGGCACACTTCAACGCTATCAAGAGCACCATCTTGTTACCCCTGGAAAAATCCCAGTGATCCGGGACAGAGTTTGGCTTGCAATGTCGTCCTCATCTCCAAGCCTCTCAATGCCTAAAGATCATTGGCACCATGGTGGCAACAACACCCATGGTAAAGTGGGCTCAGTGGAAAAATGCGGCCCTTCCAGAAGGGTTTCCTCCAGCAGTATAATCCAGGGCTTCGGGATCACTTTATCCAAATAACCTCATCCATGCGGGAGAGCTTTCCTTGGAGTGACAATTGAGGAGGTTCCTCTGTTGTAGCCACCATCGCACCTGTGTCTTGGGTCACCATCACTACAGATGCCAGCAACAGGGGCTGACAGAAGTAGCCCAAGGCATATGGAATTTTCCCTCTCACAGGATAGTCTCCAATGTTCTGGAACTCCGGGCAGCGTTCTGCGCTCTGCAGGCCTTTCACCACTTAACAGCAGGAGACTCAGTCCTCCTAAGACTGGACAACACAACGGCAGTCGCATACATCAAGAGACAGGGGGGTACTCGCAGACTCTCCCTGTCAAAGGAAATAGAGCCCATCATGATCTGGGCCCAGAAAAACCTGGCCAACCTGACAGCTGTCTATCTCCCTGGAGTCCCGAACGTTCAGGCAGATTTTCTGTTGAGAGTTTCTCTGGACAACGAGTGGACTTCCCCCCCGAAGTCTTCAGGTGGGTCCTGTCCCTGGGAGTCATTCCAGAAGTAGACTTGTTTGCCTCCCCATGCAACTTCAGACTAGAGAGATACTACACGAGGTCTTGGTATTCCCAGGCTTTTGGGTAGATGCTCTGACAGACCATTGGCGGTTCCACAGGGCCTATGCCTTTCCCCCGGTTCCTGTCATTCTCCGTTTTTTGTCGAGGCTCAGGATGGAAGAAGCAGAGATAGTGGCAATAGTCCCGTACTGGCCAAACAAGCCATGGTTTCTACTGCTGATGCAACTCAGCTTCCGGGACCCAGTTCCTCTACCCTCCAGACCAGATCTCCTATCACAAGGGGCATTTCTACATCCATGCCCGGCCCATCTACATCTGATGATCTGGTTCTTGAGAGGGGAAGGTTGGAGGCCCTAGGCTGTCCAAGTAGGGCCATCTCCACAATATTAAATGCCAGAAGAACAGGCACCAACGGGGTCTACCAGAGGATTTGGAAAAAGTTTTCAGACTACACCTCTTCCACTGCAGGTTCTTGCAATAACCCAAAGATACATGATATCCTGGGCTTCTTACAATCAGGATTGGATCTCTCATTGTCAGTCAGCTCGCTGCGAGTCCAAATCGCTGTAATCTCTGCCTTTTATGGGTGTTTCCTGGGCTAGACACCCTCTTACTCAGTAGTTTTTCAGAGGAGCAATAAGGCTCAGACCTCAGAGCCAAGTTTTTCTAATTGGGATCTTCCCCTTGTCCTGGATTTTTTCTTAGGTAGAGAGTTGGAACATGAAGATCAATCTTCTGTCAAATGACTCTCTCTAATAGTTGCCTTCTTGGTGGCTATAACATCTGCCAAGAGGGTCTCTGAAATCAGCTCTCAGGGATGCAAGGAGCCATTTCTAAACCTTTTAATTCCTATGTTGGGTTCAAACCCCAAAGTGGCATCTGTGTTTCATGACAATCAGGAGATTGCTCTTCCAACGTTCAGATCTACCGAGGATTCCAGTGTTTATCCCTTAGATGTTGGAAAAGCTCTGAGTCAGTATCTTGAAGCTACAGCTTCTTTCCGTCAGACCGACCACCTGCTCGTTCTTTTCACAGGAAGTATAAGGGAATGCGTGCCTCTTCCAGATCTATCGGAGCATGGATTGTTCAGGCCATTCAGTGGGCCTATAAAGCCAAGGGCTTGGCGCCTCCAGAAGCGGTGACTGCTCACTCAACTAGAAGTGTCTTCATCATGGGCGGCATCACGTCACGTGCCTCCAGAAGTTATTTGCAAGGTGGCCTTGTGGTCTTCAATTAACACGTTCATGGCACACTACTGCGTAGTGGTTTACGTATCTTATCTGTTGATGGGGCCAATTAAACCTTTTTTCTTTTGTCCAGCACTCTGCCCACCCGGGTGTGTATGGCTAGTTATTTCCCACACGTAGGCTGCCATGGAGTCTGTCAGGAAAACGGAAAATTTATATCAAATACTTACCGTAATTTTCCTTTCCTGATGGACTCCATGGCAGCAGGAGTTCCCTCCCAGTGGCTGGAGTAGGCTAAATTATGGAACACGGCCTCTGGCCCAGAGCAAAGATTTATGGGAGAAGGGTCCTATGAGGTATGAGGGGCGGGATTAACCCACACGTAGGCTGCCATGGAGTCCATCAGGAAAGGAAAATTACGGTAAGTATTTGATATAAATTTTCCGTTATCTTGCAAACCTGGCCTGTTAGTGGGCCCTGAGGACCGGAGTTGATAACCACTGATCTAGGTGGACATGGCGAGGTCCCTCTTTAGCAAAGAGGAGGTGCTGCTGATTTGCCGGGAAAGTGTAGGATATGTACTTGTGCTTACTCAAGGTGAAGGTGGATTTGGTGTGGGTGGGCTTCATTGATTTGTTTGGTATCACCACACATTTGCTTCTGGCCCATGTGCACACATCACTACTTCCTGCATTTGTTCTGCTGATGTAAATCAGTAAGGACTATGCAAGTATAAATGAGAGCTCCTTTCTATTAAAATATATATGACTTTATTCACAGTTGGGCGACTTTTCATGATCCACAATGATAACCATTCATATCTGTGCTACTTTAAGTCAGACCAACTTCAAAGTAGTCCTTGTACTACTTTGGTGTGACTTTCAGGCTCGGTTTTCCACTAGTGCGACTTGTCATGCAACTTGGGACTGCAAAGTCGCATGACATGTCATACCCTATGATTTCCAATGAGTATGGTTCATATCTGTGCGAAATCAAGTCGCAGCGACTTCAAAGTAGTCCCTGCACTACTTTGGACCCACTTTGATACAACTTGAGGTCCAAAGACCTCAAGAATATATAGGCATTGCTCCAAGTCGCATCAAAATTGCGGCAAAAAATTGTGGCAAAATCATGCGAATTTAGGGTTGCAATAGTGGAAACAGAGCCTCATGTGACTTGAGGTACATAGGGCGCAATATTACACAGGCATTCCCAGAAGTTGGGGCCAAGTTGCAGCGACAATGTGGCAGCAAATTAGTGTGACTTTCAGGTCGCAGCAGTGTGAAAGAGATTCAAGGATATCTTTGAATTTGGCCCTATTGTCACTTGTGCATCCTGAAAGTGGGGAAAATTCATCCCTGCACTACCTTGGGTTGACTTTGATACGATTTGAGGTCCATACACCACAAGATTACACAGACATTGCTTCAAGTCATGGAAAAGCTGTGCAATTTTAAGGTCGCACAAGTGCAAATGGGGCTTTATTCAAAGGTGTTATCTTTTAATCTCATTAGGTTACTTTCACACTTATGTGACTTTTCATGCAGCTTTGGACCTCAGAGTCGCATTAAAAGTATCCCCCCCCATGAGTTCCATTCATATCTATGCAACTTCACCCATGTTCACATAGCTCTGAATTGACATGTCAAATTACAGGCCAAATCGGCGCCTATTGACGGCAATAGAACTGTCCGAATTGGTGCGACGCCACACAGATTCCCAAAAGTAGTTCCTACACTACTTTGGACGACTTCAGGAGGCGATTTCTTACCTCCCAACTTTTTGAGATGGGTATAAGGGACAACTATTAGCAAAAGTATGTAGGCATAGTACACACCTCCTAAAACACCTTTTTAAATATCCCTTTAGATTGGCTTTGGAAATTTACAAACAAAGCAATTTAGAAATTAGATGAAAGGTTTTGCGCTGGGAAACACTTTTTGAAAGATGAAAATTGCATTTTATATCAAACTATACAGATCAGAACAAAATGAGGGACAAATGAGGAAAGAGGGACAGAGGGACTTTGTTCCAAATCAGGGACAGTTGAGACCTATGTGATTTCACTAGACATCTGTGCAGGAAAGTTTACTGATGTCTCTGAAATCGCTCACAAAGTCGGGCTGAGGCCCCTTTCACACTTGAGCAACTTTTCCTGCGACTTTGGTCATCAGAGTTGCATGACAAGTTATACCCCATGATTTTCAATGTGTACCATTTATATCTGTGAAACTTCAAGTCACACCGACTTCAAAGTAGTCCCTGTACTACTTTGGTCTGACTTTGATACGAGTTGAGGTTCATAGACCTTAAGTTTACACAGGCATTCCCTGGGATCGCAGAAAAATGCAGACAGAAGTTTGCACGCCTTTCCCTGCGACTCCTGCGTCCATAGACCTCAAGATTACACAGGCATTGCTTAACTACTTCCCACCTGGCCACTGTACATATATGGCCGGGTGGGCGCTCTCTCCTTCTGAGTGGACGTTCAGGAACGTCCCTCAGAAGGAGGGGGATCGCGCGTGCGTGTTCCCACGCAGCAGCGCGATCCCGATGCACTCGTGTCACCCGGACACAGTGCATCTCGATTCGGCAGGAGGGCTCTGTGATTGGCCCTCCTGATCACATGACGGCCGTGTCCAATCACAGCCGTCATGTGATGTAAACAGAAAGCTGGTTGCTAGGCAATCAGCTCTCCTCACACAGAAGTCGTCGATGAGGAGAGGAGAGCGGATCGCTGCAGCTGGCTGGTGATCAGTGAGTATGAGCTGTTTTTTTCAGCTTTTTACTCACTGATCACCAGCCTAGTGTCACCCCACACAGTATAAACACTCAAAGTAAACAAACATGTCCCCACACACACACATGTCCCCACATAGTAAAAACACCTGTCCCCCACATATATGACAGTAAAATCATATGTCCCAATGATCATTTGCACACATATGTCCGTGATCACCTGCGCACATCTGTACATGATCATTTGCGTACATATGTCCGTGATCACACAAACCAATTATTATACACCTAACAGGATTTTTTTTTACCAAAAACATGTAGTAGAATACATTTTGGCTTAAATTTATGACAAAATTCAATTTGATTGGATTTTTTAAAAAATAGAAAGACGAAAATATATTTTTTTTTTCAAATTTCTGCTCGTTTTTTCGCTTATATCGCAAAAAATAAAAAACGTAGTCGTGATTAAATAGCACCAAAAGAAAGCTCTATTTGTGTTAACAAAATGATAATAATTTCATTTGGGTACAGCGTAGCATGACCGCGCAATTGTCATTGAAAATGCGAGAGCGCTGAAAGCTGAAAATTGGTCTGGGAAGGAAGGGGGCTAAAGTGCCCAGTATTGATGTGGTTAAAGTCGCATCAAAATCACACAACTTTCAGGTCGCACAAGTGTGAAAGGGGGCTAAGTCACTGTGCTGAGTACTATTATACCTATAATATAAAGTAGTCCCACCATCAAACACTCAGCAGCATATGCTGAAAAGAGGCGAATGCCTATTAGCCAATGCCACATTAGCATGAGCATGGTTGTTACAATAATATTAAAGTGGTTGTAAACCCACTTAGACAACTTGCATCTATAGGTAAGCCTAGATTAAGGCTCACCTGTATGTGCAAGAAATATCTCCTTAATCTACACACACTAGTAGATGTTTGTGCTACTCTCAATAGGCTAGTGGTCAGCACTTCTACCTTGAAAAACTCAGGCCTCGTACACACGGCCGAGATTCTCGTTGAAAAAAACATGTCGTTTTTTTTTGACGAGATTCTTGGGCAAGAAACTTGTCCCGGCCGAGTGTACACACGCTCGTTTCAAAGAACCCGCGGTTCTTTGAAAGGAGTGTACGCGGTGACGTCATCGACTACGTCGAGCATGCGCTCGTCACATTCGATGCCGTCGCCGCCATCTTGGTATACCCTACGTATGCCTAGGAAGCTACCGCGCATGCGTCGAATTCATTTCGAACATGCGCGGGCTTCCGGGCGGACAGGTAAGTGTACACACACTCACTTTTCTCGTCGAGAAACACGCCGAGGAGAATCTCGACGAGAAAATAGAGAGCAGGTTCTCTATTTTCTCGTCGAGGTTTCTTGTCGGTTTTCTCGACGAGAAACACGCTAGCAGCGTACACACGACCGATTTACTCGGCAAGACCTCTCTGCCAGCAAGTTTCTTGCTGGTTCTTGCCGAGAAAATCGGTCGTGTGTACGAGGCGTCAGGCTTCGAAGCACTCATGGGTTCAAATCCCACAGAGAGATACTAAAAGATTGTATTGGTGAAAAAAGGCAAATGCCAATTAGCCAAAGCAGCATATGCTGAAAATAGGTGAATGCCAATTAGCCAATGCAGTTTTATTCAATAATATTATGGTGTGGAATTCCAAACATCACACACTAGCTAACGGGCAGTTTACATTTCTTTGTTTGTTTATTTTAAATTGCTTGTGCAAATAATAAACATAGGCTGTTGGATGGTAGGTTGGCTGGTATTTGAACTTGTAACATGAGAGCTGTATAGACATGGGAGCAGACCACTAAGCCATTGTGCTAAGTACAAGACCTGCATAATAGTGTAGTATGATTAAAGAATGAACATAAATAATTACCGCTTTATAGCCACCTAAATGAAAAAAACAACATACAACAAATAGGTAACCTAAATGTTTAATACATGTAACTTTACATAATTGCAGACATTACTATGTAATAATCCTTCATAACTGCATTCGTTAGCAAAAGAAGGAAAAAAACTAGGAATACTAATTGCAATATACAGCAATAGATGCACACGAGGTAGAGCACATCTCATATAAAAATGTTTCCTGGTGCCTCCATGGCAGCATACCTGTGACAAGCTCCGCCTTGGCTCCTCCCTCAGGACTAGTGAATATTATAAAAGAGTTGATTAGCACAGTCCCAGTATTCTCCTTTTTTTCCTCATACCTCATGGCAGTGAATTCTGGTCAGACGTCCTTACCTTCTGCATTCGGCAGCTTCCGTCCGGGTTCAAGCCTCTCCCGGACGCGGTCCCTTCTCTTGGGCAGCTAAATGCGCTTATAAGGTTGGGAGTCCCTTCTGTAGGATCTTTTGGGACAAGCAGTTGTCTCTTAACTAAGAGCGTTATCTGCAAGATTGTTTTCAGGCATTAGCTCAATTCTGGCAACAAAGGCAGCAGCTTTTTCTGTATCTTTCTTTTTTTTTTCTCTCCCTTTCCTATGTTTTTTACCCCCAAACTCTTGTCTTCTTTGATTTATGTTTCCATTTATATTTTCTAGCTCCCCGTCACCTCTCCAGCTCCCTAGGAGCCGCGCGCGCTCAGCGCCGGCATTTTATTTACTTGCGGCATCTTCCGCATCATTCTGCAGCTGCGCCGGTGGTGCGGGTCTTCCGGGTTCTCGTCTCGGCGGTCGGCGCATGCGCGGTGGATCCGGAGGCCGCGGAGGCCATTTTGGATCAGGGCACAAAGACGTCTTTTGCCCACAAAACGTCAGGCACAGGACAGAGGCGTTCCCTGCCTTTCCTGTTTCAATATGGATCTCTCTAGTGGTCTCAGTGAGACACCTGAGGCCGCAGGAAGAACTACACCAAGAGCTCCAGGGAGGAAATACTGTTTTTTCTTCAGGTAAGAAATTTCTTAAAATTAAGGGGAAATGTACACTAGATGTTTGTTTAGGGGTTTTTTATTTTTATTTTAAGTATATATTTGTAGTTAAGAGTTTAAAAAAAAAATACTTTATAATAATAATAATAAAAAATAAATGAATACATATATATAAAATAAAATAGATATTCGTATTTTTCGAGGACTTAAAAAAAAACAAAAAAAAACACACACACCCTTTGTTTAGAGGTACGTTTCCCTTAGCCAAATTAGGATCCAGCCAGTTGTGTCTTCTCTATTCTTTTACCTGCTGCCTCTGCTAAGCCACTCAGCATGAGCCATTCGCCGCCCGTACAAGATCCTACTCTATTCTGATGTAAGGACCTACGTCCAGGTAAGCTTACAAAAAAAAAAAGAGTGCACTGAAGCTGGTACTTTTATGTATTTCAGCCCTATACGCCAGAAGACGTCTAAAAAGACCTCAAGGCGAAATGAGGACTATGATGATTCTAGTCCCAGTAAAGACAGGTTGTCCAGGCATCGGGATCATAGAAGTGGCGCTTTTCAGGCGATTTCACGCTAAAAAAGAAAAAAAAAAACCCCATCTCCATTGAAATGAATTGAAAGCACTTCAAAAGCACTCAGTGTTTTACTGGCAGGTTTTCAAGCGCCTCAGTGTGAAAGTGACCTAACGCTCCTGAAGCCGAGATCTCCAGGATGTCAGTCCTGTGGAGACGCCCCACTTCCAGACAAAGTGATCTGTCGAAATTGCCCAGCGGACAGAAAGTCCGAAAGCCTGCAAGTGGCGGACCTACTTAAGAAAGCAGTAAAGAATTCCCTTGTGGAATTGGTAGCCACAATGCCGCCGCAACATCTGGCATCTCCTACTCAGGAGCAAACGGCTGAGGCATCCATTCCCGGGCCGTCCTCAAGTGAAATCTCACGCCGGACGCCTGCTTCTTCCTCTAAACATCAGGAAGAGAATGCCATCTCAGGGGGTCTCTCTGATGACCTAGATACCTTTTGGTTTTGCTTTTGCCATGGTCCAGCCTTTTGTGCAGGCGGTAAAACAAGTGATCGGCTGGGAAGAGACCGACACAGAAGTCTAAGTCGTACTTCCCCTCTGTCAAACGCCAGATTACCCTCTTTCCATCTCATGGGCGAGATCAGGGATGTGATTGAGGAAGAGTGGAAAAGATTCTCCACTAATCGACCAGGGAAAGTGATACACTCTCTCAGAGGCCAATTCTGCAATGCTGGAGGGCCCTCCAGTGGTTGATGCAGCTGTGGTAAGGTTGGCAAAGAATGTCACATTGCCCATGGAAGACTCAACTTTGTTTAAAGATCCACCAGACAGAAGGATGGATCTTGATCTCCCAAAAGATGACGGGCAACGCTTGTAAACCTGTGATAGCCCTGACGTCAGTGTCCAATTCCCTACGCGTCTGGACAGATGATATAGAGTCTGCAATCTAACAAGATATCCCAGGGGAGGACATCATCAGGGCCTTAGTGGAGCTAAAGCTCTCAGTAGACCTTATTGGTGAAGCCACGATCGATTCAATTCGATGCTCTGCAAGGTCAATGCTCCACACAGTTATGGCCAAATGGGCCTTGTGGCTGGAACCCTGGTCAGCAGATAATGCCTCAAAGCAGAAGTGGTGCAAGATACCCTTCAACGGAAAAGCCTTGTTTGGGGAGAAATTGGACAAGGCCATCTCTCGCGTCATGAGCGGGAAATCGGGCCTGTTACCCCAAGACAGGCGATCCAGGCGCTCCAGGACATTGGCACCCAGATTTCAATACTCAAAGAGTAAGGACTAGAGACAGTCCAGACAGGGGAAAGGCTTTAGGCAAAATTGGAGAAGCACACAGTCTACTTTCCTCAAGACCCATAGACAGAGACTTGTGCCTATCCCTCAGGATTCTGCTAAATCCTTTTTGATGCCAGGCCATCCCAAGCAATCCCTGTGGGGGCCAGACTCAAACACTTCTTGAAGATCTGGGAACAAAGTGCAGTGATCCGTGGGTAGTCTCCACAGTTAAATACGGTCACTTCTGGTCGTTTCTAGACAAACCCTCCAAAGACTTCTTCTCTCCGACAAGGGTGTCAAGGTTCCCCCAAAAAGACGGAAGCACTACAATGATTTCTTCTCTCCTTGCAGGAACACCAAGCAGTGATTCCAGTGTCTCCATCAGAAAGATTTTCGGTTCTTACTCCACCCTGTTTCTAGTCCCCAAGAGAAACAGAGGTTGGAGACCCGTGTTAGACCTGAAGAGGCTAAATCGCTATATCTTCCTAAATTCAAAGGGAGTCGCTATAAGCGATTATACGTGTAATCGAACCAGGGATCGGATGTTATCAATAGACTTGCAGGATGTTTACCTGCATATACCGACACTCCCTCATTTCCAGAAATATCCGAGGTTTGCAGTGGTGCCTGTGCATCTTAAATTTTGGAGTCTCCCCTTCGGCCTCTGCACGTCACCAAGAGTCTTTACGAAGACACTAATGGCCATCATAGCCTCTCTAAGAGAATTAGAGCTTCGGGTATACCATTACTTGGATGACCTTCATCTCCGGGCGAAGGATCAAGCCCAGTTAGTGGAACAGAATGGTACAATATCCTTCCCACCTCAAAAGGTGACATCGACTATTCAACAGATGAAGAAAGTCAGTATGAGATCCTACCTGTCATACTCGAACTGTCAGAGCCTGATAGGCCGGTTGTCGTCATGCATCCCTATGGTCCTTTGGGCCCATTGGCATTTGAGACATTTCCAGCTGGAGTTCTTGAGGCTGTGGAACAGACGGTATCTATCCCAACCCATGCACCTGATGACCCTGATGCTCAGGAGTCTACATTGGTGGATGAAGAAACACACGCCTATGAAATCACGTCCATTAGGACATGTCAACTGGATCACAATTGTTACCGATGCCAGTGAAGCAGGTGGGGATCACACTGCAACCAGATCTCAGGGCAAGGAAGATGGTCCTTCCATACAATAGGCCTGGTATCAAATATCCTACAGGTCCGGGCAACCTACCTTTTGCATTGCTAGCCCTAGAATTCGAGATTACAGGCAAACCAGTTCTTCTCCGAATGGACAACAGAGGCTGCGGTGTCTTATATACACCGACAAGGAGGAACGCGCAGCAGGTCCCTGCTGAGGGAAGTGAAACAATAATCCTTTGGGCAGAAAGGAATCTAAAAGACCTAAGGGCAGTCTATCTGCCCGGTCTTCTCAACTCAAGGGCAGACCGCCTACCTCGCAGGTTCGTAGATTCCAACGAATGGTCTCTGCACCCGAAAGTTTTGGACTGGTTAGTGGACCAGTGTGGTTCCCTCGGGCTGTGCCTATTGGCAACGGCATTAAATACCAAGTTTTCAAGGTTCTTCTCGAGACTTCCTCATCCCCAGGTGGAGGCAGTAGATGCTCTCTCAGCCCCTGGGCATGCAATCTGGCCTATGCCTTCTCTCCATGGCCTCTCATTCCAAAAAAAAAAAAAAACTACTGTTGAGGCTTATGGTAGAAACCACAACGGTGATAGTGGTCCTACCGTACTGGCCAAGACGTTCCTGGTTCCCCCCAGCAATGTACCTGAATACACAGTCTTCAGTCAAGGTTCCAATAATACCTTTTCTCCTGTCACAGGGATGTCGCACCCATCCAGATTCCCGCAGGTTAAATCTTCACATCTGGCAGCTGAAAGGGAAAGATTCCAATCCCTAGGGTGTCCCAACAAAGTTATCGCAACTCGGCTCAGAGCAAGAAAGCCATCCACAAACAGTATATACGATAGGGTGTGGAACAAATTCAGGGTCTTCATGATTAGCAGAAACTGCGATCCAGATTCTCCATCATCCTCTCAAATTCTAAAATTCTTGCAGGCAGGCTTAGGCCTAGGTCTTGCTTAAGCACACTAAAGGTGCTGGTAGCGGCAATTTCAATGGCAACCAGTAAAAGATAGGCCGAGGATTTATTAATAATCCAATTTTTCAAAACTGTCAAAGATCCGACCGCCAACTAAATAATCTTTTCCCACTTGGGACCTTGCTATCATCCTAGAGTCCTTAGCCAATCCACCTCTTGCCTCTTCGGAGTCAGCATCACTTTGGAACCTAACCATGAAGCTATCTTGATAGCCATAACCTCCGGCAGATGGGTTTCAGAGCTCCAAGCTTTAGGAGCAGATCTTCATCATATCATATTCTATCCTGACAGAGTAGAACTCGGAACAGTGCGAGGATTTAGCCCCAAGGTCACATCATCCTCGAACATGTCGGAGCCTTGGGCACTTCCATATTTTCGGAAACAAGACTCAGGTTCTCTTCACGAGCTGGACATTGCCTCCATTTTGAGATGCTATCTGCAGGCTACAGCATTCTTCAGGGACTCTATCAGGTTGTTCATAAACAAAGGCAAGAAGGCGTCAGCAAGAACGATTTCCTCACGGTTCGTTAAACTCATCCACAAGGTGTACAGGGCAAAAGGACTGGGATCCCCTTCGATAGTCAGGGCACACTCCACCAGAACGGTTTCTGCCTCTTGAGTGGCAAGAGCGAATGTGTCAATTGAAACTATTTGCAGGGCAGCGACTTGGTTGTTCCAACATACGGTTCTGAAACATTACCGAGTAGACCCAGGAGCTCTCTCATCGGTGGAGTTTGGCAGACAGGCGGTCAAATCGGTCTTTGCTTATTCCTCTAAATGATGATAATAATCTCTTTAAAATAAACCTCTGAGCATCATCCCACCCATATCAGCTAGTTATTTGTCACAGGTATGCTGCCATGGAGGCACCAGGAAAACGGAAAATTGTATCATACTTACCAGTAATTTTCCCTTCCTGGTGCCTATCCATGGCAGCATACAATCCCACCCTCGGTATTCTATATTACGGAGAATGCTGGGACTGTGCTAATCAACTCTTTTATAATATTCACTAGTCCTGAGGGAGGAGCCAAGGCGGAGCTTGTCACAGGTATGCTGCCATGGATAGGCACCAGGAAAGGAAAATTACTGGTAAGTATGATACAATTTTCCGTTTTCTTTCACATACATGGATCATGGTTACAGTGCAGTGCTATATAAGAACGTAGTGGAAATTGGCATTTGCATGTACGCGGATTCGCTAATTAGCGCTGATTTCACATTTACTAACACTTGTTTGCTGCTAATAGCTCTCTTTTTCATTCGCAAATTCGCGCATGGAATTTTTAATTGTCAAAAATTGGAGCTATTTTTTGCAATGTGCTCAGTACTTCCTGGAGTTATAGTAAATCAGCCCCACAGCGTTTACATACTGTGGGTGTGTTGTGCTCTTCCAAAAACACGCATTTAGGGCCACAAAAAATATTTTGCAGTGTTTTCTGTATATCTGGAGGTGTGTGAAATAAACAATTTATATATTTTTCTTCTACTGTGCTATCCTAAAAAAAAAAAAAAAAATTGAATAGCATTTTCTGCAGTTCTGTAGTGGTGAGATACAGCGTTTACATACTGTGGGTGTGTTGTGCTCTTCCAAAAACACCCATTTAGGGCCACAAAAAATATGTTGCAGTGTTTTCTGCATATCTGGAGGTGTGTGAAATAAACAATTTATATATTTTTCTTCTACTGTGCTATCCTAAAAAAAATAATTGTAGGACAAAAACATTTTTTTAATAGCATTTTCTGCAGTCCTGTAGCTGTGAGATACAGCGTTTACGTACTGTGGGCGTGTTGTGCTCTTCCAAAAACACCCATTTAGGGCCACAAAAAATATTTTGCAGTGTTTTCTGCATATCTGGAGGTGTGTGAAATAAGCCATTTATATATTTTTCTTCTACTGTGCTATCCTAAAAAAAAAAAAAAAAAATTGAATAGCATTTTCTGCAGTTCTGTAGTGGTGAGATACAGCGTTTACATACTGTGGGTGTGTTGTGCTCTTCCAAAAACACCCATTTAGGGCCACAAAAAATATGTTGCAGTGTTTTCTGCATATCTGGAGGTGTGTGAAATAAACAATTTATATATTTTTCTTCTACTGTGCTATCCTAAAAAAAATAATTGTAGGACAAAAACATTTTTTTAATAGCATTTTCTGCAGTCCTGTAGCTGTGAGATACAGCGTTTACGTACTGTGGGCGTGTTGTGCTCTTCCAAAAACACCCATTTAGGGCCACAAAAAATATTTTGCAGTGTTTTCTGCATATCTGGAGGTGTGTGAAATAAACCATTTATATATTTTTCTTCTACTGTGCTATCCTAAAAAAATAATTGTAGGACCAAAATTTTTTTTTGAATACCATTTTCTGCAGTTCTGTAGCTGTGAGATACATCGTTTACGTACTGTGGGTGTGTTGTGCTCTTCCAAAAACACCAATTTAGGGCCACAAAAAATATTTTGCAGTGTTTTCTGCATATCTGGAGGTGTTTGAAATAAAAAATGTATATATTTTTCTTCTACTGTGCTATCCTAAAAAAATAAAAACATTTTTGAATAGCATTTTCTGCAGTTCTGTAGCTGTTAGATACAGCGTTTACATACTGTGGGTGTGTTGTGCTCTTCCAAAAACACCCATTTAGGGCCACAAAACATATTGTACAGGACGCCAAGGTTGGGTCCTGGACGGGTGCTATGTAGCACCAATATTTGGGTTATGGTCCCTTTAACGAGTGGTAATAGTGTTCAGGAGGTCACCCAATGGGTGAGGAATTTCTGGCAAAATAAATAGTCCAGAGAGGACTGGCTCGCAGTCCTCTTTGTCTTAATAGAGAGGTATTTGGGGCCCGGAATTTCAGAGGCTCTAAAGTGACATTTGGGTGGGATAGAGCCTCCACTCCTGACCACTGGGAGTCAGCACACAGGGGGTTAAGGGCTTCCAGGAAGACAGCTCATAAAACAGGAAGTGATGCTAGAGGTGTGGGGAAGGAGTATGAGGATTGCACCTGTGGAGAGGAGCTGTCTGTTTGCTGGGAGCTTGGAAAGATTCAGCAGGGGCTCTGGAAGTTCCCCTACAAAACTGTATGTGTCTTTCCTTTAGTTTATTTTTGTGCTGAAGACAAGCAGGACTTTTGATTTATGCTGGAAGATAAGTGGACTTTAGTTTATAGTTTTCTGTGTGCTGAATTAAGCGTTATTTTTGCTTTATTCACAAATAAAAGCCTTTCTGTTTAAAAGTCAACGGTTTATGCACTTAGTCCCGTGGAGCTAGAATCCCCAAAAGTTCACAACTGGTGGAGAATGCGGGCAAAATGCATTTGCAGCTGCAAAAACCGTTTAAAAAACAAACTGACATTTAAAGAAACAGTGGGCTTATGGCATGTCTTGGGTGAAGTCAGCTCAGACATTGCAAACAGCAGACAAAGGCATGGAGGAGGTCATCAAGGCTTTGGCACAAGCCACTGCGACCCAGCAGCAAGCCACTGCGACCCAGCAACAAGCCATTGCGACCCAACAGCAAGCTTTAGCAGAGGCAAACCGTCGCCATGAGGAAAGCACACTGCTGCTAACTACCCAGTTTACGGCCCAGCAGGAGTCCACTCGAGCACAGGTGGCTGCCTTGCAGGAGGCAGTACAGCGGCTGGCTCAGGGACGAGAGCAAGCGGTCGTTGCCGCTGGCAACCAAGTGTCCATGAGAGCCACCCATTTCTTACAAAAACTAACACCCAGCGATGATGTAGAGGCCTTTCTCACCACCTTTGAAAGAATAGCGGAGAGAGAGGGGTGGCCCCGTGACCAATGGGCTGGCATTATCTCCCCTTTCCTCACCGGTGACCCGCAAAAGGCCTATTTTGATCTCCTATCTGAGCACATCAGCGACTATGAACGGCTGAAGGCAGAGATCCTGGCCCGCCTGGGAGTGACCACAGCCGTCCGGGCTCAGAGGGTGCATCGCTGGCGGTACAAACCTGACCGACCACCTAGGTCCCAAATGCACAAACTAGTGCAGCTGGTGAAAAAATGGCTGCAGCCGGAAAAATTGTCAGGCCCACAAATGGTGGAACGGGTGGTGATGGATTGGTACCTGCGGTCCCTGCCAGATGACCTACAGCGCTGGGTAAGCCACGGAGACCCTGCAACTGCTGACCAGCTGGTTGAGTTGGTCGAAAGGTACACCGTGGTAGAGGACCTGCTTGGGCCTGCCAAGCATCGGGAACCCACACCAAGGGCAACCAGACCAGCCACAGCACAGAGGAGAGAAGCCCTGCCTGACGTTGGAACCTGCAAACCTGCATCATCCTCCGCAGAACCACGAAGGTTGGTTCCTGTCCCACGGATGGGGGACCTACAGTGTTGGCGATGTCGGTCCTGGGGGCATACCCGGGCACAGTGCCCGCTGCAGGAGGAGCCTATGGACTGTGGGACCGGTCAGAGAAGCTCCTTCTATGTGCAAAGAGTGTGTGCCACTCATCTTGATCTGGCTGAAGGACGGTTCGAGTGTGAAGTGTGGGTGAACCACCTTCCTGCCAAGGCGCTCCTGGACTCCAGCAGCATGATAACACTGGTACATGCCAGGGTGCTCGGGAGACTCGGCCCAGTGAATAAGACTCTACGGGTAGTGTGTATCCATGGGGACACCAGGGAGTACCCCCTGGTCCCAGTAACGGTTTCCTATGGCCATATTTCAGTTACACAAGAGGTTGGGGTGGTGAAAAGCTTAATACATGACATCATAGTGGGGCGGGACTGTCCACTATTTCTTGAACTATGGAACCAGGTACAGATGGGGCTGCCCGGAGTACTGGGGACACAGGGCCTGGAAGGGACAGAGTCTGAGGGATCCGGGCCTGAAACCCCCACAACACACCCCTCTAATATGGAGATACCCGTCACTGATAGTGAAGTTACAGAGAATACTAATGTGGGTGATAATGTTTCTGTTCCAGTTCTTAAAACCGAGTTGATCTCTGAGGGGGGGAAGTTTTCCCATTACAAGTCATGCTGGGGGAGGAAGATGAGGAGCTCTCTCCGGCTGAGGAGGATGAGGGGGAAACATCCTCGAGGCCAGTGAATCCAGACCTGGATGTATCCAGGGGTGCATTCGGCACCGCCCAATTACAGGATCCTACCTTGATCAATGCTCGAGAGCAGGTTTCTGTTATTGATGGGGTCTTACAAATGCCAGGGGCAGATCAGAGGTTTCCTCATTTTGCATTGAAGGGGGACTTGGTATATCGAGTAGCTGAGAGCCGAGGGGAAACTGTAGAGCAGTTGCTGGTTCCCCAACCATATCGGCGGATGCTCCTTGATCTAGCCCACAACGATGCACTAGGAGGACACCTGGTGGCAGAGAAAACAGAGGCCAGGATAACCGACCGGTTTTATTGGCCAGGAGTGAAGGCCGAGGTTAAAAAATATTGTGCATCTTGTCCCATTTGCCAGTTAACTGCCCCGATGCCCCACTATAGAAACCCTCTAGTACCCTTGCCAATTATTGAGGTCCCATTCAAGCGGATCGCTATGGATCTGATGGGACCCCTGGTAAAGTCGGCAAGGGGGCACCAATACATATTGGTCATACTAGATTACGCAACTAGGTATCCAGAAGCAATCCCTTTGAGGAAAGCTTCCTCTAAGGCCATTTCCCGGGAGTTGTTTCAAATGTTCTCACGGACTGGGTTCCCCAAACAGATACTGACGGACCAGGGCACCCCTTTTATGTCAAAGGTGATGGCGGACTTATGCAAACTGTTTCAGATTAAGCAGTTGCGGACGTCCGTTTATCATCCGCAGACCGATGGCCTAGTCGAGAGATTTAATAAAACTCTAAAGTCCATGTTGAAAAGAGTGGTCCAGAAAGACGGGAAGGATTGGGATATGTTACTCCCTGCCTTGCTGTTTGCCATCCGGGAGGTTCCACAAGCATCCACGGGCTTCTCGCCGTTTGAGCTAGTGTATGGACGAAGGCCCCGGGGGTTGCTCGACCTAGTAAAAGAAACACGGGAAAGTGAGTCCTCACCACATAAAACTGTGGTAGAACATATCTCTCAAATGCGAGAGAGGGTGGCTAAGGTGATGCCGCTGGTGAGGGAGCACATGCAGAAGGCTCAGGATGCCCAAAGAAGAGTGTATAACCGGTCGGCTAAAATTAGACAGTTTCAAGTAGGAGACCGGGTGGCTGTTCTAATACCCACGGTGGAGAGCAAATTCTTGGCCAAGTGGCAAGGCCCATTTGAGGTAGGAAGTTTCGCTTGATGTCAGACCACGCTCCCCTTACCTGGATGAGGCAAAACAAGCACACCAATGCCAGGGTGACAAGGTGGTTCCTTTCTCTCCAGGAGTTCAATTTCGTGGTAGAACACAGACCCGGGAGACAACATCAGAATGCCGATGCCCTCTCCCGAGTCCATTGTATGGTGTCGAGTGGTGCCTCCAACACCTCCGCGTTGAGGCAGAGGGGGGGGGGGAATGTACAGGACGCCAAGGTTGGGTCCTGGACGGGTGCTATGTAGCACCAATATTTGGGTTATGGTCCCTTTAACGAGTGGTAATAGTGTTCAGGAGGTCACCCAATGGGTGAGGAATTTCTGGCAAAATAAATAGTCCAGAGAGGACTGGCTCGCAGTCCTCTTTGTCTTAATAGAGAGGTATTTGGGGCCCGGAATTTCGGAGGCTCTAAAGTGACATTCGGGTGGGATAGAGCCTCCACTCCTGACCACTGGGAGTCAGCACACAGGGGGTTAAGGGCTTCCAGGAAGACAGCTCATAAAACAGGAAGTGATGCTAGAGGTGTGGGGAAGGAGTATGAGGATTGCACCTGTGGAGAGGAGCTGTCTGTTTGCTGGGAGCTTGGAAAGATTCAGCAAGGGCTCTGGAAGTTCCCCTACAAAACTGTATATGTCTTTCCTTTGGTTTATTTTTGTGCTGAAGACAAGCAGGACTTTTGATTTATGCTGGAAGATAAGTGGACTTTAGTTTATACTTCTCTGTGTGCTGAATTAAGCGTTATTTTTGCTTTATTCACAAATAAAAGCCTTTCTGTTTAAAAGTCAACGGTTTATGCACTTAGTCCCGTGGAGCTAGAATCCCCAAAAGTTCACAATATTTTAAAGTGTTATCTGCATATCTGGAGGTGTGTGAAATAAAAAATGTATATATTTTTCTTCTACTGTGCTATCCTAAAAAAAATATTGAAGGACAAAAACATTTTTTTTTTTAATAGCATTTTCTGCAGTTCTGCAGCTGTGAGATACAGCGTTTACGTACTGTGGGTGTGTTGTGCTTGTCTAAAAACACCCATTTAGGGCCACAAAAAATATTTTGCAGTGTTTTCTGCACATCTGGAGGTGTGTGAAATAAACAATTTATATATTTTTCTTCTACTGTGCTATCCTAAAAAAAACAAAAAACGAAAAAATTGAATAGCATTTTCTGCAGTTCTGTAGCTGTGAGATACAGCGTTTACATACTGAGGGTGTGGGTTGCTCTTCCAAAAACACCCATTTAGGGCCACAAAAATATGCTGCAGTGTTTTCTGCATATCTGGAGGTGTGTGAAATAAACAATTTATATATTTTTCTTCTACTGTGCTATCCTAAAAAAATAAAAACATTTTTGAATAGCATTTTCTGCAGTTCTGTAGCTGTGAGATATAGCATTTACATACAGTGGGTGTGTTGTGCTCTTCCAAAAACACTTATTTAGGGCCACAAAAAATATTTTGCAGTGTTTTCTGCATATCTGGAGGTGTGTGAAATAAACAATTTATATTTTTTTCTTCTACTGTGCTATCCTAAAAAAATTATTGTAGTACAAAAACATTTTTTTTTTAATAGCATTTTCTGCAGTTTTGTAGCTGTGAGATACAGCGTTTACATACTGTGGTTGTGTTGTGCTCTTTCAAAAACACCCATTTAGGGCCACAAAAAATATTTTGCAGTGTTTTCTGCATATCTGGAGATGTGTGAAATAAACAATTTATATATTTTTCTTCTACTGTGCTATCCCAAAAAAAAAAAAAAATGGAATAGCATTTTCTGCAGTTCTGTAGCTGTGAGATACAGCATTTACATACTGTGGGTGTGTGTTGCTCTTCCAAAAACACCCATTTAGGGCCACAAAAAATATTTTGCAGTGTTTTCTGCATATCTGGAGGTGTGTGAAATAAACAATTTATACATTTTTCTTGTACTGTGCTATCCTAAAAAAAATTATTGTAGGACAAAAACATTTTTTTTTTTTAGCATTTTCTGCAGTCCTGTAGCTGTGAGATACAGCGTTTACGTACTGTGGGCGTGTTGTGCTCTTCCAAAAACACCCATTTAGGGCCACAAAAAATATTTTGCAGTGTTTTCTGCATATCTGGTGGTGTGTGAAATAAACAATTTATATATTTTTCTTCTACTGTGCTATCCTAAAAAGATAATTGTAGGACAAAAACATTTTTTTTGAATAGCATTTTCTGCAGTTCTGTTGCTGTGAGATACATCGTTTACATACTGTGGGTGTGTTGTGCTTGTCTAAAAACACCCATTTAGGGCCACAAAAAATATTTTGCAGCGTTTTCTGCACATCTGGAGGTGTGTGAAATAAACAATTTATATATTTTTCTTCTACTGTGCTATCCTAAAAAAAAACAAAAATGAAAAAATTGAATAGCATTTTCTGCAGTTCTGTAGCTGTGAGATACATCGTTTACATACTGTGGGTGTGTTGTGCTTGTCTAAAAACACCCATTTAGGGCCACAAAAAATATTTTGCAGTGTTTTCTGCACATCTGGAGGTGTGTGAAATAAACAATTTATATATTTTTCTTCTACTGTGCTATCCTAAAAAAAACAAAAAACGAAAAAATTGAATAGCATTTTCTGCAGTTCTGTAGCTGTGAGATACAGCGTTTACATACTGAGGGTGTGGGTTGCTCTTCCAAAAACACCCATTTAGGGCCACAAAAATATGCTGCAGTGTTTTCTGCATATCTGGAGGTGTGTGAAATAAACAATTTATATATTTTTCTTCTACTGTGCTATCCTAAAAAAATAAAAACATTTTTGAATAGCATTTTCTGCAGTTCTGTAGCTGTGAGATATAGCATTTACATACAGTGGGTGTGTTGTGCTCTTCCAAAAACACTTATTTAGGGCCACAAAAAATATTTTGCAGTGTTTTCTGCATATCTGGAGGTGTGTGAAATAAACAATTTATATTTTTTTCTTCTACTGTGCTATCCTAAAAAAATTATTGTAGTACAAAAACATTTTTTTTTTAATAGCATTTTCTGCAGTTTTGTAGCTGTGAGATACAGCGTTTACATACTGTGGTTGTGTTGTGCTCTTTCAAAAACACCCATTTAGGGCCACAAAAAATATTTTGCAGTGTTTTCTGCATATCTGGAGATGTGTGAAATAAACAATTTATATATTTTTCTTCTACTGTGCTATCCCAAAAAAAAAAAAAAATGGAATAGCATTTTCTGCAGTTCTGTAGCTGTGAGATACAGCATTTACATACTGTGGGTGTGTGTTGCTCTTCCAAAAACACCCATTTAGGGCCACAAAAAATATTTTGCAGTGTTTTCTGCATATCTGGAGGTGTGTGAAATAAACAATTTATACATTTTTCTTGTACTGTGCTATCCTAAAAAAAATTATTGTAGGACAAAAACATTTTTTTTTTTTAGCATTTTCTGCAGTCCTGTAGCTGTGAGATACAGCGTTTACGTACTGTGGGCGTGTTGTGCTCTTCCAAAAACACCCATTTAGGGCCACAAAAAATATTTTGCAGTGTTTTCTGCATATCTGGTGGTGTGTGAAATAAACAATTTATATATTTTTCTTCTACTGTGCTATCCTAAAAAGATAATTGTAGGACAAAAACATTTTTTTTGAATAGCATTTTCTGCAGTTCTGTTGCTGTGAGATACATCGTTTACATACTGTGGGTGTGTTGTGCTTGTCTAAAAACACCCATTTAGGGCCACAAAAAATATTTTGCAGCGTTTTCTGCACATCTGGAGGTGTGTGAAATAAACAATTTATATATTTTTCTTCTACTGTGCTATCCTAAAAAAAAACAAAAATGAAAAAATTGAATAGCATTTTCTGCAGTTCTGTAGCTGTGAGATACATCGTTTACATACTGTGGGTGTGTTGTGCTTGTCTAAAAACACCCATTTAGGGCCACAAAAAATATTTTGCAGTGTTTTCTGCACATCTGGAGGTGTGTGAAATAAACAATTTATATATTTTTCTTCTACTGTGCTATCCTAAAAAAAACAAAAAACGAAAAAATTGAATAGCATTTTCTGCAGTTCGTAGCTGTGAGATACAGCGTTTACATACTGTGGGTGTGGGTTGCTCTTCCAAAAACACCCATTTAGGGCCACAAAAATATGCTGCAGTGTTTTCTGCATATCTGGAGGTGTGTGAAATAAAAAAATTATATATTTTTCTTCTACTGTGCTATCCTAAAAAAATAAAAACATTTTTGAATAGCATTTTCTGCAGTTCTGTAGCTGTGAGATATAGCATTTACATACAGTGGGTGTGTTGTGCTCTTCCAAAAACACTTATTTAGGGCCACAAAAAATATTTTGCAGTGTTTTCTGCATATCTGGAGGTGTGTGAAATAAACAATTTATATTTTTTTCTTCTACTGTGCTATCCTAAAAAAATTATTGTAGTACAAAAACATTTTTTTTTTAATAGCATTTTCTGCAATTTTGTAGATGTGAGATACAGCGTTTACATACTGTGGTTGTGTTGTGCTCTTCCAAAAACACCCATTTAGGGCCACAAAAAATATTTTGCAGTGTTTTCTGCATATCTGGAGATGTGTGAAATAAACAATTTATATATTTTTCTTCTACTGTGCTATCCCAAAAAAAATAAAAAATTAATAGCATTTTCTGCAGTTCTGTAGCTGTGAGATACAGCGTTTACATACTGTGGGTGTGTGTTGCTCTTCCAAAAACACCCATTTAGGGCCACAAAAAATATTTTGCAGTGTTTTCTGCATATCTGGAGGTGTGTGAAATAAACAATTTATATATTTTTCTTCTACTGTGCTATCCTAAAAAGATAATTGTAGGACAAAAACATTTTTTTTGAATAGCATTTTCTGCAGTTCTGTAGCTGTGAGATACATCGTTTACATACTGTGGGTGTGTTGTGCTTGTCTAAAAACACCCATTTAGGGCCACAAAAAATATTTTGCAGCGTTTTCTGCACATCTGGAGGTGTGTGAAATAAACAATTTATATATATTTCTTCTACTGTGCTATCCTAAAAAAATAATTGTAGGACAAAAACATTTTTTTTTAATAGCATTTTCTGCAGTTCTGTAGCTGTGAGATATAGCATTTACATACAGTGGGTGTGTTGTGCTCTTCCAAAAACACCAATTAAGGGCCACAAAAAATATTTTGCAGTGTTTTCTGCATATCTGGATGTGTTTGAAATAAAAAATGTATATATTTTTCTTCTACTGTGCTATCCTAAAAAAATAAAAATATTTTTGAATAGCATTTTCTGCACATCTGGAGGTGTGTGAAATAAACAATTTATATATTTTTCTTCTACTGTGCTATCCTAAAAAAATAATTGTAGGACAAAACATTTTTTTTGAATAGCATTTTCTGAAGTTCTGTAGCTGGGAGATACAGCGTTTACATACTGTGGGTGTGTTGTGCTCTTCCAAAAACACCCATTTAGGGCCACAAAAAATATTTTGAAGTGTTTTCTGCATATCTGGAGGTGTGTGAAATAAGGGAAAATTTTATACTTACCTGACGGTAATTTTCCTTTCCTGATGCAAGCATGAAAGCATATACGTATGGGAAGGCTCCGCCTCCCTGCCCAATTCAGGACCGGTTATATTATAAAAGTAGGCCTCCACCCTTCCTGCAGTATTCTCGTAACTTAGTATCACTGCGAAGGCCTTTATTATATTTTCGTGATATTTTAAATTTTTAATTTTATTTTTTTTGGAAGGGGCCCTATATGCTGTCATGCTTGCATCAGGAAAGGAAAATTACCGTCAGGTAAGTATAAAATTTTCCCTTTTCCTGACACAGCATGACAGCATATACGTATGGGATGTACCAAATCACCAGACAACAAGGGTGGGTACTGCTCAAGTGTTTAAGAGGATTAGCTCTATCCCCTCTAACGACTGAGATGTATTGTAGTTAAGACTGCTGGGTCCACAAGAATGGACCCCCAAACGTGTTGAATGTAGACCAGGTCGTAGTTTACATATTAACTCTGGAGGAACTATTCTGGAGTTCCGTCAATGCATGCGCAATCAGACTGGAAGAGCGGTCTCTGCCCTCATCTGATGGGTTTTTCCTAGTCATCTAAGCTTTGACTAACTTGATCCGCACCACTGCGATTGTCTTCGTTAGACAGTGATTGTCTTTTTCCGATGCCGTTAGGCCTGATGAGTCTATCGTTTTTCTCCTAGAAGAAGGGCCAATTCTATGTCTCTTTTAAAGCTTGACTATTTTCAATGTTCGTGGTACTTCAAACACTTTAGTTTGGATATGCCAGAAGGCTGATGTTCTATCCCAGATTGCAAAGATACCAACCTTTGTATAGTGTTGAGGAAGAGACTAGAGCCATTTTGCCTGATAATTTCAGCAACAAGGTAGTTTATAGCTTGACACTTGGATGTCTGAGATCTTTCTAGACCTATTCGCCAAAAGGAATACTTATTCCATGTTACTGGCCATATTTAGGATGTCCTATCCCTCTAAATGGAGAGTGAGATAGTGGGGCTGATTTACGAAACGTTTGCACCATGAGTATTGGCACATCTGCGTGCGCAATGGCTGTTTTGGTATTTACAAAACATTAGCGCTGGTATCGCAGCCCTATTTGCCATTTACTATAGTGTTGTCGGCGGGCGGGAGGAGGCGCTCAGTGCGCCACTATGGACTTGGCGCACGGCATGTTAAACTCTAACTATAAAGAAGCTGGAAGTGAGAATATAATGGGTACGGACACCTGCCCAAATAACAAACATGGCCAAAATTGAGTGATAAAGTAACTTTTTCAAAACCAGCCCGCTGCGCCGGCAAGTACGATTCGAGCTGCGAGAGGTTTTTTTGAGCTCAGCGCGGGAATTTCAATGGTTCAAATGCGCCAAGACACTGCACCGGCAAAATCTTAGTAAATGTCAAGTCACATAACTCAATTTGCATAAGTTGAACAGGCGCAGCTCTGAACTTTCCATTGCACCAGCAAAATGTCATTTCTAAAGGAAAAAAAAAGGCATTTAAAAGCAGCCGTGGCTATAATTAATTGTCGGCTCCCGGCAATACAGAGAAAAGTCATTGAAAGTCTTTGCTAACCCAAAAAAAAAAAAGCGTGGGGGTTCCCCAAATTCCATAACCAGGCCCTTGAGGTCTGGAATGGATATTAAGGGGAACCCGCTGCATTTTTTTTTTAAAAATGACGTGCGGGTTCCCCCCAAATATCCAAACCAGGCCCTTATCCGAGCACGCAACCTGGCTAGCCGCAGGGGAAGAGGGGGGGATGAGAGCGCCCCCCTCCCTCCTGAACCGTACCAGGCCACATGCCTTCAACATGGGGAGGATGTCCCCATGTTGATGTGGACAAGGGCCTCATCCCCACAACCCTTGCCCGGTGGTTGTGGGGGTCTGCGGGCAGGGGGCTTATCGGAATCTGGAAGACCCCTTTAACAAAGGGGACCTCCAGATCCCGGCCCCCCTATGTGAAATGGTAATGGGGTACAAATGTACCCCTACCATTTCACAAAGAAAGTGTAAAAAATTTAAAAAATGACAAGAGCCGGTTTTTGACAATTCCTTTATTAATGTCTTTTCCTTTCTTCCATCTTCTTGCTTCTTCTTCTTCCATCTTCTTCTTCCATCTTCTTCTTTTCTCCATTCGGGTTTCTTCCTCCATCTTCATCTTCCTCTTTATCTTTATCTTCATCCTCATCTTCCTTCTTCCTTATAGAGTTTACAAACTAGGGTACATTTTCTGAAATTTACACAGCTTTAAATTTATGACTGCCTATCTCATTTCTTGAGGTGCTAAAATGACAGGGCAGTACAAAACCCCTGCAAATGGCCCCATTTTGGAAAGTAGACACCCCAAGGAAATTGCTGAGAGGCATGTTGAGCCCATTGAATTTTTTTTTTGTCTTAAGTGATTGAATAATGACAAAAAAAATAAAAATTACAAAAAGTTGTCACTAAATGATATATTGCTCACACATGCCATGGTTATATGTGGAATTACACCCCAAAATAAATTTTTCTGCTTCTCCTGAGTACGGGGATACCACATGTGTGGGACTTTTTAGGAGCCTAGCCGCGTACGGGACCCCGAAAACCAAGCACCGCCTTCAGGATTTCTAGGCACAAATTTTTGATTTCACTCCTCACTACCTATCACAGTTTCGAAGGCCATAAAATGCCAAAATAGCACAAAAACCCCCCAAATTACCCCATTTTGGAATATAGACACCCCAAGCTATTTGCTGAGAGGCATGGCGAGTATTTTACAGCTCTCATTTGTTTTTGAAAATGAAGAAAGAAAATATATATATATATATATATTTTTTTTTTCAATTTTCAAAACTTTGTGACAAAAAGCGAGATCTGCAAAATACTCACAATACCTCTACTTTCCAAAATGGGGTCATTTGGGGGGGGGTTTTGTGCCATCTTGGCATTCCATGGCCTCCGAAACTGTGATAGGCAGTGAGAAGTGAAATCAAAAATTTACACCCTTAGAAAGCCTGAAGGCGGTGCTTGGTTTTTGGGGTCCCGTACGCGGCTAGGCTCCCAAAAAGTCTCACACATGTGGTATCCCCGTACTCAAAAGAAGCAACAGAATGTATTTTGGGGTGTAATTCCACATATGCCCATGGCATGTTTGAGCAATATATCATTTAGTGACAACTTTGTGCAAAAAAAAAAAAAAAATTGTCGTTTTTCCGCAACTTGTGTCAACATATAAAATATTCCATGGACTCGACATGCCTCTCAGTATATAGCTTGGGGTGTCTACTTTCCAAAATGGGGTCATTTGGGGGGGTTTTGAACTGTTCTGGCATTTTATACACAACATTAGGAAGCTTACATCCACTCTTCTAACCACTTGAAGACAAAGCCCTTTTTGACACTTTTTGTTTACATGAAAACATTTTTTTTTTTGCAAGAAAATTATGTTGAACCCCCAAACATTATATATATTTTTAAAGCAAAGGCCCTACAGATTAAAATGGTGGGCGTTGCATTTTTTTTTCTACACAGTATTTGCGCAGCGATTTTTCAAATGCATTTTTTGGGTTAAAAAATACACTTTTTTAATTTTAATGCACTAAAACACACTATATTGCCCAAATGTTTGATGAAATAAAAAAGATGATCTTAGGCCGAGTACATAGATACCAAACACGACATGCTTTAAAATTTCGCACAAACGCGCATTGGCGACAAACTACATACATTTTTAAAAGCCTTTAAAAGCCTTTACAGGTTACCCCAGTAGATTTACAGAGGAGGTCTACTGCTAAAATGACTGCCCTCGATCTGACCTTCGCGGTGATACCTCACATGCATGGTGAAATTGCTGTTTACATATGACGCCAGCCCGAAGCTTGCATTCGCCATTGGGCAAGAGCAGGGCAGGACAGGGGTGCTTTTTTTTTTTTTTTTTTTTTTTATTATTAATTTTGCTTTTTTATTTAATTTTTAAATTGTTCCTTCCAAGTATTTTTTTTTTTTTAGCATTTTTATTGTTATCTCAGGGAATGTAAATATCCCCTATGATAGCAATAGGTAGTGACAGGTATTCTTTTTTTGAAAAAACTGGGGTCTTCTAGACCCTAGATTTTTCCTCTGCCCTCAAAGCATCTGCCCACACCAAGATCGGTGTGATAAAATGCTTTCCCAATTTCCCAATGGCACTTTTTATATCTGGGGGGGGGCATTCCCTCCCACTGCTTGTAAAAGCAGTCCAGAGGCTAATTAGCCGCTAGGATTGCTTTTACATAAAAGCCGGCCGCAGGCTGAAAAGAATGATACCAAGATGATACCTAAACCCGCAGGCATCATTCTGGTATGAACATTCAAAGTCCAGCAACATACCAGTACGTTGCTGGTCCTTGTTGGACATGTATTGCAATCTTTTTTTTTCATGCAGCCAGTTGGCTGAATGAAAAAAGAGATTGATCGGTGGTTATGCCCACCATTAGAATACCGCCCTTCATCCACCCACTTCCAATGATGGGCATACACGCACCATTTATATATGCCGAAGCATGGGGGCATCCTCCCGCAAAAAAGTTATGCCGCACACACATGGTCGGACCTTTCCACGGGCAAGCCTCCGTCGGAATTTCGACCGTATGTACGCGGCATTAGGAGCAAAATCGCTCCTCCGCTCCTGCTGCCCCAATGCTTCGGCATATATGCTTTTTTTATTTAACTGTGGTGGTAAAATCACCTCCTACAGCACTGGAGTCGCAGGGATCAGGCCTGTCTCTGCGAACGCTGCAGTTATGTGTGTTGTGTTTTGTAAGTGACAGTGATCGATCAATACTGCACTTGGGTGGCCTGGGCTGGACGGAGGGGCAAAACGCAGGTGCCAGCAGGTATCTGGGCTGATCCCGCTAACACTGCGTTTTTGGGAACCCTAAACTGCTGGGGACGCTAGTATAGATCTGATCAGATCAGATATTGATCTGTTCAGATACTATACCAATAAGGGGGGTGTATGCTTCACGCGTGGGTGTTAGCATTACTGGCACTAACCTGACGCTGCATGGGGTGTGACGCAGACCCTCTCTGACGCTAAAACCTAATTGATATCACCCGCCGGGCGATCAGGGGGTTAAACCTTTATTGGGTTATATACGGCGGGTGCCCTGACACTATAAAAAGCAAACTCACTAACTAGCGTCACCCGTAACACTTATATGGTGATCACTGGTGAAAGGGTTAACTAGGGGCAATCAGGGGGTTAAAACCTTTATTAGATAATATATGGGGTACCTGACGCTATAAAAACCTGCGGCGAACCTAAAAAAAATTACTGGCTACCGATCTGCATCACCGACACTAAGACAGCGATCAGAAAAACAATCGCTTAGCGACAGTGGTGATAGGGGTGAAAGGGTTACCTGGGGGGCGATCAAGGGGGTTAAATCTTTACTAGATAATATATTGGGGTACCTGACGCTATAAAAACCTGCGGCGAATCTAAAAAAAATTACTGGCTACCGATCTGCATCACCGACACTAAGACAGCGTTTAGAAAAGCGATCGCTTAGCGACAGTGGTGATAGGGGGTGAAAGGGTTACCTGGGGGGCGATCAAGGGGGTTAAACCTTTATTAGATAATATATTGGGGTACCTGACGCTATAAAAACCTGCGGCGAACCTAAAAAAAATTACCAGCTACCGATCTGCATCACCGACACTAAGACAGCGTTTAGAAAAACGATCGCTTAGCGACAGTGGTGATAGGGGGTGAAAGGGTTACCTGGGGGGCGATCAAGGGGGTTAAACCTTTATTAGATAATATATTGGGGTACCTGACGCTATAAAAACCTGCGGCAAACCTAAAAAAAATTACCGGCTACCGATCTGCATCACCGACACTAAGACAGCGTTTAGAAAAACGATCGCTTAGCGACAGTGGTGATAGGGGGTGAAAGGGTTATCTGGGGGGCAATCAAGGGGGTTAAACCTTTATTAGATAATATATTGGGGTACCTGACGCTATAAAAACATGCGGCGAACCTAAAAAAAATTACTGGCTGCCGATCGGCATCACTGACGCTAAGACAGCGATCAGAAAAATGATCGCTTAGCGACAGTGGTGATAGGGGGTGAAAGGGTTATCTGGGGGTGATCAGGGGGTTAAACCTTTATTAGGGGGGGTTAGGGGGCTACACTGGACCTAAAACTGAATGTACTGACACTTTTACAGTCACAAATGTCACTGATTGCAGTGATCAGTAAATAAATGGTCACTGCAATCAGTGACACTGTGACTGGGGGGGTGATCTGGGGGTGTCTGGGGGGGTCTGGGGGGCGATTTATGTTCCTATGTGTCCTGGTGTCAGTGTAGTGTTGTGTGCACTGACCTGATGTCTTCTCTTGTACGGCGCTCGGTATATGTGAGCGCCGCACCAGAGATGACATCACTTCCTCCTGCTTCCTCTGTCTGACACAGACAGAGGGGGGCATTTCCATTCGCCGGGAGCGATCGCGAGGGGGTGGCCGGAAACGAATGGCTGCCCCCTCATCCCGGAACGCTCCCGGACACTTAGCCACCGCTCACTGTATAGGAGGGGGGTCCGAGTGGACCCCCCAACTATACAAAGGCAATCACGTATGCTCTACGTGATTGTGCCTGTCGGTGCCATTCTGCCGACGTATATATACAGTGAGCGGTCGTTAAGTGGTTAAAATCCATGCCAGATCTGAAGGGCCTGGTATGGATATTTGGGGGGAACCCCATGTCATTTTTATTAAAAATTTGCAGCGGGGTTCTCCTTAATATCCATTCCAGACCTGAAGGGCCTGATTATGGAATTTGGAGGACCCCCACGCATTTTCTTTTTGGGTAAGCAAAGACTTTCAATGACTGTTATCTGTATTGACGGGAACCAGCAATTCATTACAGCCGCAAGGACTTTTAAATTACTATTATTTTACTTTAGAAATGTCATTTTGCTCTCCAACTGTTATAAACATGGAAAACATGTTCTACTTTACAGGCATACTATAGACACCCCCCCGGGTATGATATTTAGGGCCAGTTCACACCGGATGCAGTGCAGTGCGTTTTTTTGATGCCTGAAAAATGCAAAGAAAGTTGATCACATTAATGCCAATGGCATAGTTCACACCACTGCAGTCCGTTCCAGTGCGTTTCAGAAAGCCAAAAAAAAAATGGTCATGCTGCATTTTTTAGGTACAAAACTGTACTGGACCCCAGTAAAACACATCAAAAACGCAACGGAACGTACCAAAAATGCACTAGAATGCACCGCAACGCACCTAAATGTACCAAAGACGCACTGCAACACACTTGTCCTAAGTGAAAAGAGGGGGAAAAAACACTGGACTGCATCAAAAACGCATCAAAAATGCACTGGAATGTGTCAAAAACGCGCATTCAGAAAAGAACCTGGAACGCACCCAGACTGCGTTTCTATAGTGTGAACTAGGGCCAGTTCACACCATAGAAACACAATCCGGATGTGTTCCAGGTACTTTTCTGCATGCACGTTTTTCATGCGTTCCAGTGCATTTTTGGTACATTTTTCATGCAGTCCAGTGCTTTTTTCCCCCCCTCTTTTTTATTAACCATAGATAAGGACAAGTGTGTTCCAGTGCGTTTTTGTTGCATTTAGGTGTGTTCCTGTGCGTTCCAGTGCGTTTATGATGCGTTTTGCTGTGTTCCAGTACAGTCCAGTGCAGGTAAAATGCAGCATGTTCTACTTTTTTGGTGGAACTGGAACGCACTGGAACAAACACTGCCATTTAGAACCATATAACCAACTTTCCATGCATTTTGGATGCATAAAAAATGCAATGCACTGCATGTGGTGTGAAATGGCCCTTAAGCAATTTGGCATATTTAAAGGCACTTCTCCTTGTTTTGTTTTTGGTGTTTTCCAAATTGGTGACATTGATACATGTCCCTTAGGGTGGGACATGGGCCCCCATTTTAAGGCCAATAACTAGAAGATAAGCCAGCTAAGTGGGGACTAGCAAAATTAACAAGTCAGTTCCCATAGACTGCAATGGTATTTGTTGGTGGGGAGGGGTGATTGTCCCATCTCTAATTTTGTAGCATGCTGGATGATGTGCCTAATTTTGGACGGGGGGAGGGGGGGGTTATTTTTTGCTATCTGCATTGGTGTTGTTCTGCACATGCCCAGCCAGTTAGTTTTTTTTTGCGTGCTTTTTGTGTGTGAACAGCGCCTGGATTTTTCTGGGCATGCTCACTCAGAGAGTGTTTTGATGGGTTAGTAATTGAAGGACATCCTTAACAGCTGTACCCACTTTGAATTTCAGTCTCTACATTGGGAGAACTTGCATTTTGGGTGTTTCATGGACTGTGCATGTGTTTTCAATTGCCTCATTAGCACACAAACCTATGTTATATAGAAAAGAGAAAGGGTTTGGGACTTTAAATGAGACCTGAGACAATGAAATCACTAGGTCTCCATCCCTATTAGTACGAAAATAGAAGAGGGTCGGGACTTTGTATGAAGCATGCGGATTGAGAGCCAAACAGAGCTAGTAAATCAAATAATATAAAATGTATTAAATATTATACAGTAAAATACATAAGACATCATGGTACATATTCCATCATCCAACATGATTAGTTAGTTCATTAGCATTGATTTGTAAGTGAAATGAGTAAAACAATAAAAACATGAGGTATAACTGCATGATAAATATTATTTGGCATCTGAAGCTCGACGCGTTTCGCGGCTATCATGCCGCTCATCAGGAGCTGATTATTAATGGATGTCTACAAGACAAGAACATAGTATCAATTGATAGGTTAGACTTATATAGAGGGGGGAGAGAAATATGCACTTTAATCTACAGCCCATACTCACAGGTCGGGTGATGGCATGGGCGCGGCAGGGGGCATGTAGGCGGCCGGGGACACAGTCTGGCACGGGAGCTGAGGCGGCATGACAGGTGGCGCAGGTAGGATGAAGTCATCCTTGTGTAAACTGAGTATGTGATCTTCACCAGGGTCAAGGGGCACATACAGAGAGACTCCTGGACCATCTGACAATGAAAGTGAAGTGCAAAGAAAATGGTGTGTTAAATTGCTGAGGGGTGATGAGCCCTACGTTCAGCAGTGAAAAGATGAAAAAATAGATGTGAATGAGCAGGGATAATAATGAACAGAATAGCATAGCTGAAATATATGATGGTGTAGCTATGTTGAAAGCAATAGAGTGCTCCAACGTTGAGAACGCCATCAATGAAAAGTGAGAGGGATGAAACATGAAGGAAGGGTAAATGTATGATAGTGAGCTTGTTGAGAGCAATGAGGATGCTCCAACATAGAAACACCGTCGTGAGGGGATTAAGAGAAAGGGGGGAAACAGAAAGAAAAGAAGAGAAGGAGAGGGCAAAGAAAAAGGAAAGAAAGAAGGGAAAGGAAAGGAAAGGCACCGCCTGAGGTGTATGATAGTGAAGCTGTGCTGGAGACATGGAAAAACTCCAACATGTGTACGCCATCATTGATATGTGATAGTGAAGCTGTGTTGCAAACAATAAAAAAATGCTCCAACGAAAGGGACACTGTCATAGTGAATAGGGGGGACTGAGTGCCAACAAGAATGTGCGTGAAAGGAAATGAGAAGGGAGAAGGACAGAAAAGAGTGTGTGGTAATGAGTTTACCTGAATGGAAGGAGTTGAGGGTGCATTTTGCCTAATGCGAGATGTTGCTGGTTCCTCAACCCCTGACTATATGTGTTGGTGCCTGTGTCAGGGGAGAGATACCTGCCTCGCCGCGAACATCCTGTTGCCACCAACGTCACGCTGGCGAGTATGGGGGAGGAGAGGCGCCATCTCCCAGGCAGCAAGCGGCCGGCAAGTGGTGCCAAAAAACTCACTCCCCCTATTGACCGCCAGGTGGAGAACTCGGCGCTCATGTGATGACGTCAACCTAGGTGGACGCCAGACATGACGCACCGGATGCGTGGCGCCGATGCGCAGCTGGACGACCGCCCCGTCCCCCATGGGAAGGGGAGAAGGGGAGGGGCCCCCGCTGCGCATCGCAGCTCCCAATGTCAGAAAGGGCCCCAACTCACACCACTGGGCCCACCACGTCACGCCCCGAACAACACTGGACCCGTGAGCTGGGGTGTCTACATAGATCATATTTTGTTTAAAGAATATCAAAACAAAGAAACATTATCTTCACTTGGCCTACAGTATGGTAGGGGAAGAAAACTATTTCTGACACTGGGGTGTTGTGTCAGAATGCTCAGAGAAACCCATCCAAAGCTATCCCGCATTATGGCATGGGTAGGAGGAAAGGGAAACACAGCTGGCACATTGGGTCTTGTGTCAGCTGGATGCTAATCAAAAACACATGCTTCCATCCCTAATTGGATTCAATGGAAAAGAGAAAGGGTTTGGGACTTTAAATGAGACCTGAGACAATGAAGTCACTAGGTCTCCATCCCTATTAGTACGAAAACAGAAGAGGGTCGGGACTTTGTATGAAGCATGCGGATTAAGAGCCAAACAGAGCTAGTAAATCAAATAATATAACATTTATTAAATATTATACAGTAAAATACATAAGATATCATGGTACATATTCCATCATCCAACATGATTAGTTAGTTCATTAGCATTGATTCGTAAGTGAAATGAGTAAAACAATAAAAACATGAGGTATAACTGTGAGATGGTGTGTGTGATTACTGCGCTAATGTGAAAACTTGAAGGTGAATGTGTTATTCACACCTAGGCTGTGACAAATGAAATATGTGAAACCATACCAAAAGCAATATAAGAATAAAAAATTATCGTGCCCAATCTAGATGAGATAGAACTCAACTGATAAATTCCAGTATAAAGTTAATGAAAGCTTTAACGTGCATATTGTGTAAACCATAACCTAAAAACAAATGAATATCCACGGTGATGACTTATGCAAAACAACACTGCAAATAAATTGTTGTGATAAAAAATTTATTAGCACCCGCTGTGTTAATCCTACTAAATTATAACCATAGCATACATAAAAACATGTACTCATGTGATGAGAAAGGTCCTATGAAAAAATTCCCAACACAATAATAAAGGAAGGGAATAAAAGATTGTCCACTAATTATATTGATTCTCCAAGGAAAAAATAAAAAACCCTCAGTAGTGTTGAAGTGGAAAAGTGCCCAAAGAAAGTCCATAAACGCCAAAGAGGAGCCGCATCCACCACGGTGAGTATAATTAGGAGATGGGTACTTTACCAGAGATGTTGGACCTCCACTATGGCAAGGTCTAATGGGCCTGCAGATATCACCCTCTGCGGGGTACAGATGTTGATCCCAGGAGTCAAAAAGATGTCCCCAATCTGAAATCCCGGTGCTGGCTCCTAGCACGCACTGTGCTGTCTCATCCACTCAAGCCACTGAGATCCGTCGCTCCAAGCGGCGTAGTGCAAACTTCCAAGTAGGATACAAGTGCATGGAAGAAAGGAAAAAAGGGGACTCCAGTAGTGTATTACCTCACGTTGAAATTTATTCCGTGTTGAAGGGGTATACAAAATAGTACATAAAATAATATAAAATAATTTAAAATTGCCGGCATAAAAATTGCGTTCGCCCGTGCTAGCGGGGTCACGTAGTAGTGACGTTTAGTGCGCAGCACCGCCCTGACTAGTTTAGTTTAATCCAAACGTTCTCAAAGGGCACGGGCGACGCACTGAAACGTCACTCAATAAATACATGTGAGGCGCATCCACGCCTCGTCTTCGTATCAACAACATTGACGGTGAAGTCACGAGGCGCATCCACGCCTCACTTTCATAACAATCAACCATGACGATAGAGTTATGATAGACATCCAATACCACTCCCGCGATACAAGGGGAGGGGAGATGAAACTCCCACATCCTTCGTCTACAGTGAAAGCACCTCCCCCACAAGTGTGAGGACATAGGTGACGCTTAGACTTGCATCCGAAGCTAGGTATATTTATTTAAATACATCTTAAATAACGCTACATAACGCAAATCAAATGCGTTACCAACATCTTACCAAAAAGCTGCTGGCTGCATTCTGGAATGATAATGCTATGTCTCAAAAACGGGAATAATGAATACACCACATTTACATAAAATCTGCATAACCATTTAGAATTACAAAGCCAGAACCATATTGATGCTTAGATGATCCAAGTGCCATGCTTGGACTAATGTAATGTAAATACCATTAATTTGTAAAAACTAAATACCCTATATAGCTCACAATCAGATATGAGAAAAATGATTTTTCCGAGGAGTATCTTAAAAGACAACCAAGGAAGGTACCCCAGTTAAAGAGTACTGACCCTACCACCAAAAAGGATTTATTTAAAATTGAATTGTATGAATGATACGGTAATGAGTACCAAAACAAACTACCTTTAAAAATCAAAGCAAAAATTATATAAATAAAAAATTAAAAGCTGAAAACTGAGAGCAGGAATATTATAGAAAGGGGTGTGGGAGGAGACTAAGATGTTCAAGAATTGTCTATAAATGCATTGATCTCAATGTCCACATTCAACCCCAAAGGTCTAAGGCATTTTACCTTATATATCCAACTCATTTCGAGTTTGGATATCACTCTCCTTTTAGGGCCCCCCCTCCAATGGCTCTTCAACCTGTCTATAGCCACAAAGGATGTCCCAGTGGGGTCCCTGTTATGAACATCCCTATAGTGTCTGGAAACAGAATGCCACTTGAACCCTCTTCTGATGTTTCCAATATGTTCATTGAGCCTAATATGAAAGGCCCGAATAGTCCTTCCTATATACTGTAACCCGCAAGGGCAAGTAAGGAGGTACACTACATGAGTAGTCGAACACGTGATAAAAGTTTTAATTTCAAACTGTTGAGAAGTACTATTGGAAACGAAATTAAGGGTTTTTCGTTCCTTGATATGGTTAATGTTGCAAACAGCACATTTTTTACACTTATGATACCCCACCAAGTTTTGAAAAAACATAGGTTTGTTAACGGGGGGGTCACATACATTTGGGGCCAGTGAGTCTCTCAAAGATGGTGCACCCCTGAATACCACCTGCGGTTGATCAGGTAATATAGGTCCCAATACCACATCATCCTTAATAATGTGCCAGTGTCTATAAATCAATTTTTTCACCAAATAATGCTGGTTGGAAAAGCCTGTGATGAAAGGCATTATAAAGGAATTCTTGTCATCTTTATTAGCCACTTTATCGGCCAAAAGTTGTTCCCTATCAAGTTGTTCCACTTCCAAAAACCTATGTTCAAGATCACTGGCGGAATATCCTTTTTCAAGTAATCTCTTAGTCAAGATATCAGCCTGTTCTCTATAGTCACTGAGTTTAGTACAATTGCGCCTTAAGCATAAATATTGACTTTTGGGAACAGCATTGAGCCATGAACGGTAGTGGCAGCTATCTTGAGGTATAAAAGCGTTCCTATCCGTAGTTTTAAAATACGTAGAGGTGATGAAACGTCCCTCCTCCACTCTAATCTGGAGGTCCAGAAAGTGTATTGAATTCTGGTCTGCTTCATACTTAAACTCAATACCCTTATCGTTCATGTTGAGGGACTCCATAAAGGAATCTAGGGACTCCCTGGATCCTCTCCATAGGAGGAGGACGTCATCAATATACCTAGCCCATAGGGCTAGTTGAGGCCTATCGGCAGCATGGATGACATCCTCCTCCCATTTCCCCATAAAGAGGTTAGCCAGGCTCGGGGCGAATTTAGCCCCCATAGCAACCCCCCTCTGTTGTAAAAAAACCATATTGCTAAACCAAAAAAAATTGTGAGTAGTTGCAAACTTTAGAAGTTCCAATATGAACTTCTTATGTTTCCATGGTAATCCTGAATTCCTGTCCAAAAAATGTTTGACTGAGGAGATTCCACATTCATGAGGTATGATTGTATATAGGGATGTCACATCTGCAGTGACCATCCATAAATCATCCTCATATGGTGTCTCACTCAATAGGTTAATGACATGTTTACTATCCCTGAGGTACGCAGGTAGTGCCTTGACCAATGGCTGTAGATACCCGTCTATATATTTGCCCACTCTAGAGGTGATCGAGTCGATACCACTTATAATGGGACGACCTGGTGGATTTACAGGGTTTTTGTGTATTTTGGGCAAATAGTATATGACGGGTAATCTAGACGAGGCCGGAACTAAAAAGGCTTTTTCTTTTTTATTCAAAATTCCTGTATTGAAACCTTCTTCTACCAAATTAACAAGAATTCTCCTGTATGCAGGGCGTGGATCCCCTGGTAAAGGGACATAAGCAGGGCCGGCCCTACCATGGGACCCAATGGGCCCATGGTCCCAGGCGGCATTTACAGAGGGGCGGCAGCCGGCAGTGACAAGGCAGCATGAAGGGATACAGCCGCAGAGTTTCCATAGCGACCCGGCCCCTGCTCCAGGGGGGGGGCGGTGCGGGCTCCCTCTCACATTAGATTCAATGTCAATGCGTCTGTGTGGGCGGCAGGCATCACCTCGGATACCAGACTGTGACAGGCAGACCACTGCCCTCCCCTTCACACAGGTGAGATGGGGCTGCTTAATGGAGGAGGCCGGTCATGTACTGCATGGAATGACAGGCGTGGAATGACAGGCAGTACTGCGGTGAATGTTCTGCCTTCCTGGTTCACAGACCCGCCTTCTCCACACTGCCTCCGAACTCTGTGTCCTCCCTGTTTCTGCTCCTCTGGCTCAGAAACAGTTTAGTCCTACCCCCTCCCCCCTTGTCTCCTCCCCTCACCTCTCCATTCAAATCAGACGCCGCTTGTGTCTTTTCACCTCCCTCTTCGCTTACAACCGCCTCTCCCACACCTGTCCTCAGTCATGGCAGGGCCCGCTGGGGGATTAACATGCTCTCTAGCTGGAGCTAAAGAAGTGTGACTAGGTAAGAGTGGAGTGGGGAAGGGCAGAAGTGGGAATGTTAGAACATTCTGCAGTGCGGGACACAGGGCTGGTTGATCTTCTACACACTGAGGGAGACTGAAACTTCTCCTGACTCCCCCTGTACTGGGAACATCCTATATTTGGGGTTGTGACAGAAGCCAGCATGGGGGAGGGGTGAGTCCTGGACATGCTGGGTCTTATAGTGTACAGGCAGTAGGGGGCCCCCTGTGTTCATTCAGAGACCTAAAACCAAAGCCCCCCCAACAGGGCTAATAAAAAAAAATGGTAAAAAAAAAACACTGACACCATCCACTGCCCCACTGACACCGTCCACTGCCCCACTGACACCGTCCACTGCCCCACTGACACCGTCCACTGTCCCACTGACACCGTCCACTGCCCCACTGACACCGTCCACTGCCCCACTGACACCGTCCACTGCCCCACTGACACCGTCCACTGCCCCACTGACACCGTCCACTGCCCCACTGACACCGTCCACTGCCCCACTGACACCGTCCACTGCCCCACTGACACCGTCCACTGCCCCACTGACACCGTCCACTGTCCCACTGACACCGTCCACTGCCCCACTGACACCGTCCACTGCCCCACTGACACCGTCCACTGCCTTACTGACGCCATCCACTGCCCCACTGACACCGTCCTCTGCCCCACTGACACCGTCCACTGACACTGTCCACTGCCCCACTGACACCATCCACTGACACCGTCCACTGTCCCACTGACACCGTCCACTGTCCCACTGACACCGTCCACTGTCCCACTGACACCGTCCACTGCCCCACTGACACCGTCCACTGCCCCACTGACACCGTCCACTGCCCCACTGACACCGTCCACTGCCTTACTGACGCCATCCACTGCCCCACTGACACTGTCCACTGCCCCACTGACACCGTCCTCTGCCCCACTGACACCGTCCACTGACACTGTCCACTGCCCCACTGACACCATCCACTGACACCGTCCACTGCCCCACTGACACCATCCACTGACACCGTCCACTGCCCCACTGACACCATCCACTGACACTGTCCACTGCCCCACTGACACCGTCCACTGCCCCACTGACACCGTCCACTGACACTGTCCACTGCCCCACTGCCCCACTGACACCGTCCACTGCCCCACTGACACCGTCCACTGCCCCACTGACACCGTCCACTGACACCGTCCACTGCCCCACTGACACCGTCCACTGCCCCACTGACACCATCCACTGACACCGTCCACTGCCCCACTGACACCGTCCACTGCCCCACTGACACCATCCACTGACACCGTCCACTGCCCCACTCTGCATTTTTTATTTTTTTGCGCTATAAACAAGAAAAAAACGAACATTTTGAAAAAAATAAGTATTTTTTACTTTTTGCTATAATAAATATCCCTCAAAAAACTGTCTTCATCAGTTTAGGCCAATATGTATTCTTGGTTAAAAAATAAATAAAAAATAAAACGCAATAAGCGTGTATTGATTGGTTTGCGCAATAGCGTCCACAAAATAGGGAATAGATTTTGGTGGGCGGGATTATTTTTTTGGGGGGTGGGGGGCAGCATTTCATTCTTGGGCCCAGGCAGCACAATGTCTTGGGCCGGCCCTGGACATAAGTATTCCTATCTCCCACAAGAGAGTTTAACTATCCATATAATCTGATTTATTCAAAATAACAATACCGCCCCCCTTATCAGCGGGGCGGATAATTATTTGTTTATTCTCACACAGGTGATCCAAACCTGTCTGGAGGGAATTATTCAATTTAATGTTCTTTATTTTAATTTTTTCTAAATCTCTGAGGAGAACGTCTCTAAACACCCTAACAGATGGAGTTAATCCTCCTGGAGGGTTAAAAAGGGACGCGTTGGCCAAATTTAAATGTAGTATGCTATCTGTCCTAATTGAACTAGGTTTGATAGGATTAGACATGATATATCTCTTCACACTAAGTTTTCTACTATATTTATGTATATCCATGTAGGTCTGAAATTTATTCAGCCTACATGGAGGTGCAAATTTTAGTCCTTTGTCTAATATAGACATTTTATCAGAAGAAAGGGTGACCGAGCTAAGGTTGTATATACCTTGACCAACTACACCCTTTTTCTTTTGTTGCCTCGATCTCCTTCCTCCTCTGCTTCCTCTCTTCTTTCTTTGGGTCTCTGGTTTTGATCTGCCCTGGGAAAATCCCCATATTGCGGATAAGGTCTATGTCGCCATGATTCGTGCTGATAGCCGAAATCACGGGGACGATCACCCCTAGGGGGAAGGATGGGCAGAGGAGGTGGATACTGTCTAGATGATCCATCGTTCCACGTATCCCTATTAGGGGTGCAATTATCCTGATATTGGTCCCAGTCGCCATATGGGTAATATCCATCATGGAAAGGTTGGAATCCATTATGTACAGGTATTTGGTAGGGCATATAAGGCTCCCTACCATAGGGGGTCACAGGTGGGCCACCATATCCCCTATCGTTATTTTGAGCGGGTTGTGATCTAAGTGTTTTGTTTTTATTTCTCCACATAGGAGATTTAGAAGGGGCACCCTTAGGATGCGCACCACCTGATTTCAGTTTATTAGGAGGGGGAGGGGCCCGAGAATCCCTATTAGGTGATCTATAAGAGACTCTTCTAGATGTACGACTCCCTTCTGTAGGGGCCTGAGTTTGAACAAAAGATTGAGGGGGCTGGCTGGATACCTGTCCCAACCCTGGTCCTATACTTGCCTCCATAGGTTCCCCCTCATTAGTCAAAAGTTTACTTTGCCAGACAAAAACAGTTCCAGAGTTATAGTCTCCTACATCCCTACTAAACTTATTTTTATTTTTATTTTTTTGTTCTATTTCCTCTTTCTCTAGAGTTTTTTTTCAAACTAGTGGATCGTTCTTTATACTCTTCACTGTTAACGTGGGGCATTAATTTCTCTTTAATAGTTTTAATTTCAATATCTAAACGGGCAAGTTTACATTTCTTCCTTTGAGCCAGAAACTCCCAAAACTTTACTCCTGCATCATTAAAATACTTGAACCATTCCAACACTTCCAGTTCACCCTTCTGGGGACCCACTTCCCACCGTAAGCTCCTAGGGACCATATTATCACTTACATATTGATCTAAAAATGCTATGTCCCATTGCGTGTGGACTTCTGAAATCATAAGATTCTTAAGTCGCATAAAGAGACCTCCCAGGTCTCCTTCTATTTCCCCATTAATTTCAAATACACCTTCCTTCCTAATCACCCTATTGGAACGATACTCAAATACGTCCATGTTGAGTGAAACAGGAGGGAAGAGGAGAAATACAAACCAAAATTAAAAAAAATAAAAATAAAAAATTTACAAAAGCTGCAAATACATTTGTGTCAATATAAATGTGAGATGGTGTGTGTGATTACTGCGCTAATGTGAAAACTTGAAGGTGAATGTGTTATTCACACCTAGGCTGCGACAAATGAAATATGTGAAACCATACCAAAAGCAATATAAGAATAAAAAATTATCGCGCCCAATCTAGATGAGATAGAACTCAACTGATAAATTCCAGTATAAAGTTAATGAAAGCTTTAACGTGCATAAAATCCGCATAACCATTTATAATTACAAAGCCAGAACCATATTGATGCTTAGATGATCCAAGTGCCATGCTTGGACTAATGTAATGTAAATACCATTTGGACTAATGTAATGTAAATACCATTTGCGAAGCGCGCAAGCCGTCGCCTTCCCCGACTTGTTCATTCCCCAACTTAGTTGGGGTAGGCGGTACACTTTGGTGGGGGTCAGCCACGCCCAGTGACCTTTGACCTCTGGGGGCCCGCCCTCTGACCTTTGACCTCTGGGGAAGGTCCCTGTTCAAGAGCCTGGGTCCTAGCCTTGTTCTTAAAGGGAGAACCCTAACCCTAACCCTAACCCTAACCCATTTCTTATCACATCAGTACATGTTTTTATGTATGCTATGGTTATAATTTAGTAGGATTAACACAGCGGGTGCTAATTAATTTTTTATCACAACAATTTATTTGCAGTGTTGTTTTGCATAAGTCATCACCGTGGATATTCATTTGTTTTTAGGTTATGGTTTACACAATATGCACGTTAAAGCTTTCATTAACTTTATACTGGAATTTATCAGTTGAGTTCTATCTCATCTAGATTGGGCGCGATAATTTTTTATTCTTATATTGCTTTTGGTATGGTTTCACATATTTCATTTGTCGCAGCCTAGGTGTGAATAACACATTCACCTTCAAGTTTTCACATTAGCGCAGTAATCACACACACCATCTCACATTTATATTGACACAAATTTATTTGCAGCTTTTGTAAATTTTTTATTTTTAATTTTTTTAATTTTGGTTTGTATTTCTCCTCTTCCCTCCTGTTTCACTCAACATGGACGTATTTGAGTATCGTTCCAATAGGGTGATTAGGAAGGAAGGTGTATTTGAAATTAATGGGGAAATAGAAGGAGACCTGGGAGGTCTCTTTATGCGACTTAAGAATCTTATGATTTCAGAAGTCCACACGCAATGGGACATAGCATTTTTAGATCAATATGTAAGTGATAATATGGTCCCTAGGAGCTTACGGTGGGAAGTGGGTCCCCAGAAGGGTGAACTGGAAGTGTTGGAATGGTTCAAGTATTTTAATGATGCAGGAGTAAAGTTTTTGGAGTTTCTGGCTCAAAGGAAGAAATGTAAACTTGCCCGTTTAGATATTGAAATTAAAACTATTAAAGAGAAATTAATGCCCCACGTTAACAGTGAAGAGTATAAAGAACGATCCACTAGTTTGAAAAAAACTCTAGAGAAAGAGGAAATAGAACAAAAAAATAAAAATAAAAATAAGTTTAGTAGGGATGTAGGAGACTATAACTCTGGAACTGTTTTTGTCTGGCAAAGTAAACTTTTGACTAATGAGGGGGAACCTATGGAGGCAAGTATAGGACCAGGGTTGGGACAGGTATCCAGCCAGCCCCCTCGATCTTTTGTTCAAACTCAGGCCCCTACAGAAGGGAGTCGTACATCTAGAAGAGTCTCTTATAGATCACCTAATAGGGATTCTCGAGCCCCTCCCCTCCTAATAAACTGAAATCAGGTGGTGCGCATCCTAATGGTGCCCCTTCTAAATCTCCTATGTGGAGAAATAAAAACAAAACACTTAGATCACAACCCGCTCAAAATAACGATAGGGGATATGGTGGCCCACCTGTGACCCCTTATGGTAGGGAGCCTTATATGCCCTACCAAATACCTGTACATAATGGATTCCAACCTTTCCATGATGGGTATTACCCATATGGCGACTGGGACCATTATCAGGATAATTGCACCCCTAATAGGGATACGTGGAACGATGGATCATCTAGACAGTATCCACCTCCTCTGCCCACCCTTCCCCCTAGGGGTGATTGTCCCTGTGATTTCGGCTATCAGCACGAATCATGGCGACATAGACCTTATCCGCAATATGGGGATTTTCCCAGGGCAGATCAAAACCAGAGACCCAAAGAAAGAAGAGAGGAAGCAGAGGAGGAAGGAGATCGAGGCAACAAAAGAAAAAGGGTGTAGTTGGTCAAGGTATATACAACCTTAGCTCGGTCACCCTTTCTTCTGATGAAATGTCTATATTAGACAAAGGACTAAAATTTGCACCTCCATGTAGGCTGAATAAATTTCAGACCTACATGGATATACATAAATATAGTAGAAAACTTAGTGTGAAGAGATATATCATGTCTAATCCTATCAAACCTAGTTCAATTAGGACAGATAGCATACTACATTCAAATTTGGCCAACGCGTCCCTTTTTAACCCTCCAGGAGGATTAACTCCATCTGTTAGGGTGTTTAGAGACGTTCTCCTCAGAGATTTAGAAAGAATTAAAATAAAGAACATTAAATTGAATAATTCCCTCCAGACAGGTTTGGATCACTTGTGTGAGAATAAACAAATAATTATCCGCCCCGCTGATAAGGGGGGCGGTATTGTTATTTTGAATAAATCAGATTATATGGATGAGTTAAACTCTCTTGTGGGAGATAGGAATACTTATGTCCCTTTACCAGGTGATCCACGCCCTGCATACAGGAGAATTCTTGTTAATTTGGTAGAAGAAGGTTTCAATACAGGAATTTTGAATAAAAAAGAAAAAGCCTTTTTAGTTCCGGCCTCGTCTAGATTAGGGATGAGCTTCGTGTTCGAGTCGAACATATGTTCGACTCGAACATCGGCTGTTCGATCGTTCGACGAAGATCGAACGATTTGGGCCGTTCGCGCCAAATTCGAGTGACGCGAACGGCCCACAATGCACTACGCCATTGCAGTGTCATCCAGGCGCTGTGATTGGCCAAGCATGCACTGTGACCCCGCATGCTTGGCCAATCACAGCGCCGGCAGCGAGGAGAGCAATGATTGGCCACAGGCAGGATGCCTGTGGCCAATTATTGCTGAGGGGGTTTAGTACACGCCCCACACTATAAAAGGCCGCCAGCGCGGCGGCCTTGTGTAGTGTGTTCCGGAGCAGGGAAAGAGAAGCATAGGCAGGGACAGTGTCATTTTTTTTCCTTTACTAATCCTGGATTCCTTGTGTTTAGGGACAAATAAGGATAGGTAGGGAGAGTGTCAGTGTGTTATTCTGTGCTAAACCTTGTTTGTAGGGACAGAGAGGTACAGTGAGGGAAAGTGTCAGTGTGCTATTCTGTTCTAAACCAATCTTGCTGAACCATATTTGAAATCCTTGAGTTTAGGGACAGAGAAGGACACTCGTGGAAACTATCAGTATGCTATTCTGTGCTAAATCTTGTTTGTAGGGACAGAGAAGGACAGTGAGTGAAACTGGCAGTGTGCTATTCTGTTCTAAACCAATCTTGCTGAACCATATTTGAAATCCTTGAGTTTAGGGACAGAGAGGTACAGTGAGGGAAAGTGTCAGTGAGCTATTCTGTTCTAAACCAATCTTGCTGAACCATATTTGAAATCCTTGAGTTTAGGGACAGAGAGGTACAGTGAGGGAAAGTGTCAGTGAGCTATTCTGTTCTAAACCAATCTTGCTGAACCATATTTGAAATCCTTGAGTTTAGGGACAGAGAGGTACAGTGAGGGAAAGTGTCAGTGTGCTATTCTGTTCTAAACCAATCTTGCTGAACCATATTTGAAATCTTTGAGTTTAGGGACAGAGAAGGACACTCGTGGAAACTATCAGTGTGCTATTCTGTGCTAAATCTTGTTTGTAGGGACAGAGAAGGACAGTGATGGGAAACTGACAGTGTGATATTCTGTTCTAAACCAATCTTGCTGAACCATATTTGAAATCCTTGAGTTTAGGGACAGAGAGGTACAGTGAGGGAAAGTGTCAGTGAGCTATTCTGTTCTAAACCAATCTTGCTGAACCATATTTGAAATCCTTGAGTTTAGGGACAGAGAAGGACACTCGTGGAAACTATCAGTGTGCTATTCTGTGCTAAATCTTGTTTGTAGGGACAGAGAAGGACAGTGAGTGAAACTGACAGTGTGCTATTCTGTTCTAAACCAATCTTGCTGAAGCATATTTGAAATCCTTGAGTTTAGGGACAGAGAAGGACACTCGTGGAAACTATCAGTGTGCTATTCTGTGCTAAATCTTGTTTGTAGGGACAGAGAAGGACAGTGAGTGAAACTGACAGTGTGCTATTCTGTTCTAAACCAATCTTGCTGAACCATATTTGAAATCCTTGAGTTTAGGGACAGAGAGGTACAGTGAGGGAAAGTGTCAGTAAGCTATTCTGTTCTAAACCAATCTTGCTGAAGCATATTGCAAATCCTTGTGTTTAGGGACAGAGAAGGATAGGCAGGGGACAGTGTCAGTGTCATTGTTGCTAAGCCTCCTGCACAGTATACACCTGAAGGTAGCCCTTATTGCTCTTTTTCCCATCTCCCTGCAGGCCATCCATTAAAATGTCTGGAAGGCAAACAAGGAGAGGCAGACAGTCAGGAGGCAAAAAAAGAGGGCAAGCAGGCTCTGTGTCTGGGGGCAACAGTGCTGGTCGTGGACGCGGTGCATTGTCATCAGCACATGGCCATGGGACACGCTTGTCCTTCTTTTCGTCAGCTGGACATGTTCAGCCACATCATGCCGAAGACTTGGTAGAGTGGATGACCAAGCCCACCTCATCCTCCTCATCCTCTCTCACCCAGGCTCAGGGTACTGGCAAAGCAGCTGCCAAAGCGTCCTCTTCTCTGGTATCATTATCTTCATTAGTCAATCCTTCCCTAGACCCACCATGTCCTCCTCCTGAGGAGTCCCCCAAACTGTTTGAGCACAGTGTTGGGTACATGCTCCAGGAGGATGCCCAGCGTTTCGAAGGATCTGATGATGATACCCAGATAGAGGAAGGCAGTAGCGTGAGAGCAGAGAGAGGGGATGCTCAAGAAGGACACCAATCTGGCAGTCATGCTCCAGCAGCTGCAGCATACTGCCAGATTGGCTCCAGTGATGAGGAGGGAGGGGATGATGAGGTCACTGACTCCATGTGGGTGCCTAATAGGAGAGAGGAGGAGGAGGAGGATGAGGAGGAGGCACATCTCCAACGAGGCAGGATGCCTTTGGGTGGCCAGCGTATGGGCAGCACACCGACGGAATCACAATGCAGAGCTCCGCCTGTGCAGGGCGCTGCCTCTGCCCGTCATTCAAAAAGTTCTTTGGTGTGGGCCTTTTTTGAGGCGAGTGCATCAGATCGCACAGCTGCTGTTTGCAACATATGTCTCAAGCGTATATCGCGTGGCCAAAACTTCAGCCGCTTGGGCACCACATGCTTGATCAGACATATGTTGACCTGCCATGCAGCTCGTTGGCAAGCCTACCTTAAAGACCCACACCAAAGAACAAAGCAGACCTCTCCTTGCACCGCATCAGCTGGGATCTCCAACCCCACTATACCTTCAGTCCTCTCTGAAACCTGCACTGAGAGGAATGAAGGTGTAGAATTAGGTGTGTCACAGCCAAGTACTTGCGGCCACTCTGCTAGCAGTACACCGACGTCCGATTCTAGCAGGCAAATTTCCCTGCCCCAGCTGCTGGACCGTCAAAAGAAGTTCACTCCCAGCCATCCACATGCCCAGCGGTTGAATGCTAGCTTGGCTAAATTGCTAGCGCTTCAACTGCTGCCTTTTCAGTTGGTAGACTCGGCCCCCTTCCGTGAGTTTGTGCAATGTGCGGTTCCTCAGTGGCAGGTTCCCAAACGCCACTTTTTCTCACGGAAGGCGATTCCGGCTCTCTACAGGCATGTGGAAGGCAATGTCTTGGCCTCGCTGGACAGGGCGGTCAGCGGTAAGGTGCATATTACCGCTGACTCATGGTCCAGCAGGCATGGACAGGGACGTTACCTTTCTTTCACGGCCCATTGGGTCACTCTTTTGGCAGCTGGGAAGGATGCAGGACAAGGTGCAGTAGTGTTGGAGGTTGTTCCGCCGCCACGCCTCCAAAATGCTACTACTGGTTGTGACACACCTCTCTCCTCCACCCCCTCCTCTTTTTCTTCCTCCATGGCCTCTTCCTGTGGTTTGTCCTCGGAACCAGCGGTGCTCCGTAGGCGTTCAAGGGGCTACGCAAGTACGCAGGCAAAAAGATGCCATGCCGTGCTTGCGCTGGTGTGTTTGGTGGACAGGAGCCACACTGGGGCAGAGGTCCTGTCTGCTCTGCAGGGACAGGCCGAGAGGTGGTTGATGCCACGCCAGCTTAAGCCAGGAATGGTGGTTTGCGACAATGGCACCAACCTCCTCTCCGCCCTCCGACAGGGACAACTGACCCATGTGCCCTGTATGGCTCACGTCCTTAACCTGGTGGTGCAGCGGTTCTTGGGCAGGTACCCGGGCTTACAGGATGTCCTGAGGCAGGCCAGGAAAGTCTGTGTGCATTTCCGCAGATCTTATAATGCCAGTGTTCGCCTGGCTGAGCTGCAAAAGGAGTTGAACCTGCCCAAGAACCGCCTTATATGTGACATGCCCACCAGGTGGAACTCAACGTTGGCCATGCTGCAGCGGCTGCACACGCAGCAGAGGGCCATAAATGAGTACCTGTGCGACTACGGCACCAGGACAGGGTCAGGGGAGCTCGGGTTTTTTTCACCACGCCAGTGGGGCATGATCAGGGATGCATGCACTGTCCTGGCACCATTTGAGGAGGCCACGAGGATGGTGAGCAGTGACAGTGCATGCATCAGTGACACTGTACCTCTTGTCCACCTGTTGGAGCACAAGCTGCGTGGAATAATGGACAGGGCACTTGAGGCAGAACAGAGGCAGTAAGAGGAGGACTTCCTTGCCTCTCAAGGCCCCCTTTACCCAGACAGTGTTCCTTCTGTCCCACCCATCACACAGGAAGAGGAGGAGGAGGAGGAGGAGGATTGTGTCAGCATGGAGGTGGAGGCTGGCACTCAGCATCATCAGCAGCAGTCTTTTAGGGATGATTTACAGTCCCAAGAAACCAGTGGACTTGTACGTGGCTGGGAGGAGGTGGCTGCGGATCATGTCGTCCTTAGTGACCCAGAGGACTCCGGACTGAATGCCTCAGCTAACCTACGCTGCATGGCCTCCCTGATCCTGCAAAGTCTGCGGAAGGATCCTCGTATTCTTCGGATCAAGGAGAGGGACCATTACTGGCTGGCCACTTTCCTTGATCCACGGTACAAGGGTAAGGTTGCGGACCTTATGTTACCGTCGCAGAGGGAGCAGAGGATGAGACAACTCCGGGAGGCCTTGCAGAAAGGTCTGTGCAACGCGTTCCCAGAGACTGGGAGGTTACAAACTCCTGGTCCTGGACAACGAGTTGCTGAGGCTTCGGGCAGTCAAAGAAGGAGCGGTGGGGAAGGTGGCCGTCTGACCGATGCGTTCAGGTAATTCTTTAGTCCGCAGCCCCAAAGTATGATCGGTTCCAGCAACCATCGCCAGCGTCTAATATACATGGTGCAGGAATACCTAGGGGCAAGGTCAGACTTGGACACCTTCCCCACCGAAAATCCTCTGGCTTACTGGGTCTTGAGGATGGATCACTGGCCAGAGCTTGCACAGTATGCAATTGAGCTACTGGCCTGTCCTGCATCCAGCGTTCTTTCAGAACGCACATTCAGTGCTGCTGGAGGATTTGTCACGGATCACAGGGTGCGCCTGTCCACCGACTCGGTTGATCGACTGACTTTCATCAAGATGAACCAGTCTTGGATCACCACCAGCTACCACACACCTGATGCTGATATAACAGACTAATTGATTTTAAAATGTCACATCCCTTCAAGACTGATGCTGATGCTGAGTGCCTGTGCTGTTATGTTGACTGGCTATCCTCCTCCTCCTCCTCAATGATACGATTAATGATGATAGCTTGGAAGATCATTTTGGTTTATGGGTGACGCCACCAGTGGCTAAGGCCCAATTTTTCAGCCCCTGTTTAACAGGGGCGTGTAGTTACAATTTTTGATGCAATACTTTGCAACAGGCCTCATTGCTGTGCTCCAAGTACAGTATCTGTGAGGGGTTGCAGTGTTGTGCCACCAGTGCCTAAGGCCCAATTTTTCAGCCCCTGTTCAACAGGGGCATGCAATTATAATTATTGATCTAATAATTCACAGCAGGGCCCATTGCTGCGCCCACCAAGAGTAACGGTCAGGCCTTACAGTGTTGTGTCAACACCACCACCACCACCAAAGGCCCAATTTTTCAGCCCCTGTTCAACAGGGGCATGCAATTATAACTATTGATCTAATAATTCACAGCAGGGCCCATTGCTGCGCCCACCAAGAGTAACTGTCAGGCCTTACAGTGTTGTGTCAACACCACCACCACCACCACCACCAAAGGCCCAATTTTTCAGCCTCTGTTCAACAGGGGCATGCAATTATAATTATTGATCTAATAATTCACAGCAGGGCCCATTGCTGCACCCACCAAGAGTAACTGTCAGGCCTTACAGTGTTGTGGCACCAGCACCACCATCAAAGGCCCAATTTTTACTACCACTGATCAACAATTATATGTTATTACAATTCCTGATATAATAGTTGACAGCAGGGCGTTCCAGCACCCACCAAGAGTAACTGTGAGTGCTTACAGTGTTGTGCCAACACCAACACCTAAGGGGCCAATTTCTGCAGAGTATATACGGCAGGTCCCTACTTTCAAACATCCAACTTACAAACTACTACTACTTGCAAACGGAAGAAGACAACAGGAAGTGAGAGGATATCTACCCCTTGGAAGGAAAATTCTCTCCTGTAAGAATTAATATGGGAGAAAGGTGTCTCCTCTCTACTGATGCTTTATCACCAATCCTTGTTTCAATAAAAACACCACATTTCAAAAACATTTGTCATTGGGACGCAAAGTGAGGTGAAATGTTCTGAACAGGGGCACAGACAGCAAAAAAAAATGTTACAGGGGTGATAACCCTTCCCTATGTTTTCCAAAAAGCTTAAAAAAAGGAATTTGGCATGGAGCTAGACTTAAACAATGTAGCTGTTCAAAATTACAAACAGATTCTACATAAGAACAAACCTACAGTCCCTGTCTTGTATGCACCGCCTGTATACGGCTGTCCAGAGTATATAGGGCCTTTTTTATTTTGTGTGCGGGGTTCCCCTTAATATCCATACAAGACCCAAAGGGGCTGGTAATGGGCTGGGGTAGGGGGGGGGGTTGATGGGGTAGCTATGCCATTTTTCTTAAAGATTTTCATCCATATTACCGGGACCAGACATTACATTAAAGCCGCAAGCAGTTTTAAATGGCTTTTTTTTCCTTTAGAAATGTTATTTTGTGCAGGGACAGTTCTAAACACGGGAAACATGTGGCACTTCACAGGCATACTTTAGACACCCCCCAGGTACAATATTTAAAGGAATATTTGACTTTTTTTTTCACTTTATGCATCATTAAAATGACTGCTCCCGGAAAACGTCCGTTTTTAAAACTTCTTTTTGCATTGATACATGTCCCCTGGTGCAGAACCCGGGTTCCCAAACTCTGTTTAGGACAATAACATGGATAATAGTCGTTATAATTAGCACTTTAGAATCCGAACGTTCACATCCATTGTATTTAATAGGGTTCTAATGTTCGTGCGAACTTTCGGTCCGTTCGCGGGTTCTGGTGCGAACCGAACCCGGGGGTGTTCGGCTCATCACTAGTCTAGATTACCCGTCATATACTATTTGCCCAAAATACACAAAAACCCTGTAAATCCACCAGGTCGTCCCATTATAAGTGGTATCGACTCGATCACCTCTAGAGTGAGCAAATATATAGACGGGTATCTACAGCCATTGGTCAAGGCACTGCCTGCGTACCTCAGGGATAGTAAACATGTCATTAACCTATTGAGTGAGACACCATATGAGGATGATTTATGGATGGTCACTGCAGACGTGACATCCCTATATACAATCATACCTCATGAATGTGGAATCTCCTCAGTCGAACTTTTTTTGGACAGGAATTCAGGATTACCACGGAAACATAGGAAGTTCATATTGGAACTTCTAAAGTTTGCAACTACTCACAATTTTTTTTGGTTTAGCAATATGTTTTTTTTACAACAGAGGGGGGTTGCTATGGGGGCTAAATTCGCCGTGAGCCTGGCTAACCTCTTTATGGGGAAATGGGAGGAGGACGTCATCCATGCTGCCGATAGGCCTCAACTAGCCCTATGGGCTAGGTATATTGATGACGTCCTCCTCCTATGGAGAGGATCCAGGGAGTCCCTAGATTCCTTTATGGAGTCCCTCAACATGAACGATAAGGGTATTGAGTTTAAGTATGAAGCAGACCAGAATTCAATACACTTTCTGGACCTCCAGATTAGAGTGGAGGAGGGACGTTTCATCACCTCTACGTATTTTAAAACTACGGATAGGAACGCTTTTATACCTCAAGATAGCTGCCACTACCGTTCATGGCTCAATGCTGTTCCCAAAAGTCAATATTTACGCTTAAGGCGCAATTGTACTAAACTCAGTGACTATAGAGAACAGGCTGATATCTTGACTAAGAGATTTCTTGAAAAAGGATATTCCGCCAGTGATCTTGAACATAGGTTTTTGGAAGTGGAACAACTTGATAGGGAACAACTTTTGGCCGATAAAGTGGCTAATAAAGATGACAAGAATTCCTTTATAATGCCTTTCATCACAGGCTTTTCCAACCAGCATTATTTGGTGAAAAAATTGATTTATAGACACTGGCACATTATTAAGGATGATGTGGTATTGGGACCTATATTACCTTATCAACCGCAGGTGGTATTCAGGGGTGCACCATCTTTGAGAGACTCACTGGCCCCAAATGTATGTGACCCCCCCGTTAACAAACCTATGTTTTTTCAAAACTTGGTGGGGTATCATAAGTGTAAAAAATGTGCTGTTTGCAACATTAACCATATCAAGGAACGAAAAACCCTTAATTTTGTTTCCAATAGTACTTCTCAACAGTTTGAAATTAAAACTTTTATCACGTGTTCGACTACTCATGTAGTGTACCTCCTTACTTGCCCTTGCGGGTTACAGTATATAGGAAGGACTATTCGGGCCTTTCATATTAGGCTCAATGAACATATTGGAAACATCAGAAGAGGGTTTAAGTGTCAATCTGTTTCCAGACACTATAGGGATGTTCATAACAGGGACCCCACTGGGACATCCTTTGTGGCTATAGACAGGTTGAAGAGCCATTGGAGGGGGGGCCCTAAAAGGAGAGCAATATCCAAACTCGAAGACCTTTGGGGTTGAATGTGGACATTGAGAACAATGCATTTATAGACAATTCTTGAACATCTTAGTCTCCTCCCACACCCCTTTCTATAATATTCCTGCTCTCAGTTTTCAGCTTTTAATTTTTTATTTATATAATTTTTGCTTTGATTTTTAAAGGTAGTTTGTTTTGGTACTCATTACCGTATCATTCATACAATTCAATTTTAAATAAATCCTTTTTGGTGGTAGGGTCAGTACTCTTTAACTGGGGTACCTTCCTTGGTTGTCTTTTAAGATACTCCTCGGAAAAATCATTTTTCTCATATCTGATTGTGAGCTATATAGGGTATTTAGTTTTTACAAATTAATGGTATTTACATTACATTAGTCCAAGCATGGCACTTGGATCATCTAAGCATCAATATGGTTCTGGCTTTGTAATTCTAAATGGTTATGCGGATTTTATGTAAATGTGGTGTATTCATTATTCCCGTTTTTGAGACATAGCATTATCATTCCAGAATGCAGCCAGCAGCTTTTTGGTAACCTTCCATTATTAGTGCATATTCATTTGATTTGCGTTATGTAGCGTTTTTTAAGATGTATTTAAATAAATATACCTAGCTTCGGATGCAAGTCTAAGCGTCACCTATGTCCTCACACATGTGGGGGAGGTGCTTTCACTGTAGACGAAGGATGTGGGAGTTTCATCTCCCCTCCCCTTGTATCGCGGGAGTGGTATTGGATGTCTATCATAACTCTATCGTCATGGTTGATTGTTATGAAAGTGAGGCGTGGATGCGCCTCGTGACTTCACCGTCAATGTTGTTGATACGAAGACGAGGCGTGGATGCGCCTCACATGTATTTATTGAGTGACGTTTCAGTGCGTCGCCCGTGCCCTTTGAGAACGTTTGGATTAAACGAAACTAGTCAGGGCGGTGCTGCGCACTAAACGTCACTACTACGTGACCCCGCTAGCACGGGCGAACGCAATTTTTATTCCGGCAATTTTAAATTATTTTATATTATTTTATGTACTAGTTTGTATACCCCTTCAACACGGAATAAATTTCAACGTGAGGTAATACACTACTGGAGTCCCCTTTTTTCCTTTCTTCCATGCACTTGTATCCTACTCGGAAGTTTGCACTACGCCGCTTGGAGCGACGGATCTCAGTGGCTTGAGTGGATGAGACAGCACAGTGCGTGCTAGGGGCCAGCACCGGGATTTCGGATTGGGGACATCTTTTTGACTCCTGGGATCAACATCTGTACCCCGCAGAGGGTGATATCTGCAGGCCCATTAGACCTTGCCATAGTGGAGGTCCAACATCTCTGGTAAAGTACACATCTCCTAATTATACTCACCGTGGTGGATGCGGCTCCTCTTTGGCGTTTATGGACTTTCTTTGGGCTCTTTTCCACTTCAACACTACTGAGGGGTTTTCATTTTTTCCTTGGAGAATCAATATAATTAGTGGACAATCTTTTAGTCCCTTCCTTTATTATTGTGTTGGGATTTTTTTATAGGACCTTTCTCATCACATGAGGTATAACTGCATGATAAATATTATTTGGCATCTGAAGCTCGACGCGTTTCGCGGCTATCATGCCGCTCATCAGGAGCTGATTATTAATGGATGTCTACAATACAAGAACATAGTATCAATTGATAGGTTAGGCTTATATAGAGGGGGGAGAGAAATATGCACTTTAATCTACAGCCCATACTCACAGGTCGGGTGATGGCATGGGCGCGGCAGGGGGCATGTAGGCAGCCGGGGACACAGTCTGGCACGGGAGCTGAGGCGGCATGACAGGTGGCGCAGCAAGGAGGAAGTCATCCTTGTGTAAACTGAGTATGTGATCTTCACCAGGGTCAAGGGGCACATGCAGAGAGACTCCTGGACCATCTGAAAATGAAAGTGAAGTGCAAAGAAAATGGTGTGTTAAATTGCTGAGGGGTGATGAGCCCTACGTTCAGCAGTGAAAAGATGAAAAAATAGATGTGAATGAGCAGGGATAATAATGAACAGAATAGCATAGCTGAAATATATGATGGCGTAGCTATGTTGAAAGCAATAGAGTGCTCCAACGTTGAGAACGCCATCAATGAAAAGTGAGAGGGATGAAACATGAAAGAAGGGTAAATGTATGACGGTGAGCTTGTTGAGAGCAATGAGGATGCTCCAACATGGAAACACCGTCGTGAGGGGATTAAGAGAAAGGGGGGGAAAACAGAAAGAAAAGAAGAGAAGAAGAGGGCAAAGAAAAAGGAAAGAAAGAAGGGAAAGGAAAGGAAAGGCACCGCCTGAGGTGTATGATAGTGAAGCTGTGCTGGAGACATGGAAAAACTCCAACATGTGTACGCCATCATTGATATGTGATAGTGAAGCTGTGTTGCAAACAATAAAAAAATGCTCCAACGAAAGGGACACTGTCATAGTGAATAGGGGGGACTGAGTGCCAACAATGTGCGTGAAAGGAAATGAGAAGGGAGAAGGACAGAAAAGAGTGTGTGGTAATGAGTTTAACTGAATGGAAGGAGTTGAGGGTGCATTTTGCCTAATGCGAGATGTTGCTGGTTCCTCAACCCCTGACTATATGTGTTGGTGCCTGTGTCAGGGGAGAGATACCTGCCTCGCCGCGAACATCCTGTTGCCACCAACGTCACGCTGGCGAGTATGGGGGAGGAGAGGCGCCATCTCCCAGGCAGCAAGCGGCCGGCAAGTGGCGCCAAAAAACTCACTCAACCCTGTAGATTAAAGTGCATATTTCTCTCCCCCCTCTATATAAGCCTAACCTATCAATTGATACTATGTTCTTGTATTGTAGACATCCATTAATAATCAGCTACTGATGAGCGGCATGATAGCCGCGAAACGCGTCGAGCTTCAGATGGCAAATAATATTTATCATGCAGTTATACCTCATGTTTTTATTGTTTTACTCATTTCACTTACAAATCAATGCTAATGAACTAACTAATCATGTTGGATGATGGAGATATGTACCATGATGTCTTATGTATTTTACTGTATAATATTTAATAAATTTTATATTATTTGATTTACTAGCTCTGTTTGGCTCTCAATCCGCATGCTTCATACAAAGTCCCGACCCTTTTCTACCTATGTTATATAAAGCTCACAAGGAGCATTCGTTGGCTTGCCCTGAGAAGAGGCAAGTGTGTGTGTGTGTGGGGCAAAATGTACAAGTTGGTGTCCTTATCGAGTTTGTAACACATGTATTTTATTTGTTATGTCTTTGCAAAACAGGTGATTGGTTAACTTTTGTGGATTGTATATTTTTTGTGTGGGGGAAATGTTCCCCTGAAATAATTCTGATGTTGGTAATGTGTGTCGTTTGTTCACTTTGATTTAATTGTCTGTGCTACATTTTATTTTTGGCCAAAAATTTCTCAAGATGTTGAGTCTGTAACTGTTTCAAATTGACCATGTTTTTTATTTTGCCTTCCCTTTTATTTTGTTGACCAATAAAATTTGATGCAAAGTTTTGATGTTTGTTTTGTGTTTTCTTTGCAACAAATGTGACAGCTGATTGGCATGTCAAAACAAAACTGGTGTGATTTGTCTAATCTGGTGCCTTCATGCTAGCATATGCATGGATTGTATTGTGTGCTGCCATGGAGCGTCACCAGGAAATGAAAAATACAGAGTGGTAAGTATTCAATTTTCCTTTTTTACTGCAGTGGTTCTCAGCCTCAGTCCTCAAGTACCCCCAACAGGACATGTTTTGTGAATTTATCTTATCGAGAATTGCTGTCCAAAAATCAAAACCATTGACTATGATTTAAAGCACATGTGCAAGATGAAGGAAAACCTGCAAACATGGCCTGTTGGGGGTACTTGAGAAGCACTGATTTAGAGCACTGCACTTAAAAATAGCTCAAGGTGGGAGCATTGTGGGCAGAGCTCTGAAGATGGCTGCTTGAGCCAGTAGCTCCTCACCACCCCAGCACAGCGGCGCCCATAACTCCGGTTCTACTGAACGAAATTTGGAACCACTGGTATCCACAGAACCCCCAGACTCCCGGGCACCCCCCATCTATAAATAATAATTTTTACAGCTCAATGGAAGCCGCAACGGCCGATCGAAATTCCGCCCGAAAATCCAAGATGGCCACCAAGTCACAGATTGTTTGTGACAGTGCTGAGGTAAATTCAAAGGGAATTAATATGGCAGATCTGATAGCCCAACAATGTTCCTCACACGCATCTGGCTTTATTATACAGACTATCTCTCCATCTCATCCCCCTCATGAATCCCTGAGGGAACATTTTCAGGAGAACTCAGCATTAACCCCTTTGGCTAATCCTATTATGGATCAGGACAGCTCTTGTCCTGTCAGCTCTCTGGCCAATACATCTACATTTTCTATGGCCAACTTGTACCAGACCCTGGCTGAATTACTTGATAGGGGCCTCTCTCAAACTGCGGCTAAAATCACGGGAGAATTAAAGGCTGATTTTCAGAATTTAGGAGCCAGAATTGAGAACATAGAGTGTAAGTTGGATCAAACAGTGTCCGCCACAAATCAAAATGCAGAACAAGTCCATTTTATTCAAGAACAATTAGATACAGCTTTGTCTAGGATCGACGATTTGGAAAATAGGTCCAGGAGATATAATATCCGTATTAGAGGACTTCCAGAAACCATAACTGACATCCCGGCAGCGATTCAAAATATGATTCAATCCCTAATCCCAGAAATTCCACAAGACCGCCTGGAGCTAGATAGAGCACATAGGGCCTTAGGTCCTCTAAGGAAAGATGGTCTACCGAGAGACATAATAATTAAACCCCATTTCTATGCGATAAAGGAGGAAATTATGAGCAAGGCGCAAAATATGTCTACGATTCTATGCCTGGGTCATAAAATCCAATTATATGCAGACCTCTCTCCCTCTACAATGCAACGCAGACGTGCAATGAAGCCTCTACTTCTAGCCCTCATACAAAAAGACATTAAATACAAGTGGGCATTCCCATTTGCAGTAAAATTCTCTTACAAAGGGAAGAATCATTCCTTTTCTACTTTTCCTGACTGCGAAAAACTGTTATTGAATCTCAAGATCATCACTCAAGAAAATGACATGGACACTTCTCGAAGTGGCCCACAATCTTCAAAGAGACCGAACCCTACCAGCCCTCAATCTCCCTTGTGGACCAGGGCAAGAACCAAGAAAGCCAAAGACAATGGTCCCACTTGAAGAGACCCAAGCTCACAATTTATACTTTGTACTCCTCGATTCCCATGAGTTCCAGGAAAGATTTATTCTAAGAGTCTGGAACGAATGTTTTTTTTTGTTCTGATTGTTTAAATTTTTCCAAAATGTTTTGCAAGGGGTTTTTATCCCCCTCTCAATTTTTCTGAGTTCGATCTACTACTTGTAGAGTTCTTTGTCCAATTTGGGGGGGTGAGACTCTCGCTCCTCTATCCACTTCAGGGGGGAGAAGTGGGGGTCCCTCCGGACAGACCTGAATATGGTAGATCTAGTAAGTCTTTAGTTTTTTTTTAAGGGGCGCCCTGGCTGGGGTGGGTCCCATGTGCTTCCACCTTTCCCCTGAGTCTCCTAGTGTAAGGTACCTGTGATAGGTAGTGTCCGAAGTGGAACTTGTGTGCTGAGGATTCAGGCGAAAACGTAGTCAGGCAGATTAGGTTGGTAACAGATCAGGCAAAATGGTACACGATCGAAATCCAGAGAGTGGTCAGGCAGGCAAAGGTCATACACGAGCTGGCAGTGAAGTACAAAATCAGCAGGCTGGAGAGTAGTCAGGAATTCAGGCAGAAGTTCAACACGAAAATCAGGATCAAAAAGCAGTCACAACACCCAGGGAGCTATTCCACACAAACGGGCGCTGAGAGATAGCATCACTTCCTTTTTTAAGGGCTGCTTTGATTGAAAATTGTCCACAGCTGGCAGCAGGTGGGGCTAGTGAGTCCAAGGTAATGTTTAACACTGAGAGGACATTTCCAAAAGTCCAGATCTGCTCAGTAGCGCAACAGGTAAGGCTGCAGCTTTGGGACCAGGAAGATCCCGGTTCAAATACACCCAGGTACATGACAGGGCCCCCTCCCCAGTGGACCCCTCCGGGGGCCTGGCGGGGCTTAGTGGGAAAGGAGGCATGGAAGTCTCGAATAAGAGAAGGGGCATGCAGATCTTTGGCTGGAACCCAGGAACGGTCTGTGACAGGATATCCCTTCCAATGAACCAGATACCGAAGGCCACGACCCTGTCTTCTAGAATCAAGAATCTTGGAGACTTCAAACTCATTTTGTCCATCAACAAGAACAGGAGGAGGTAGCTGTTGCGTTCTGGAGTAGCGATTGAAAATTGCTCTTTTGAGGAGGGAAACGTGGAACACAGGATGAATCCGGAGAGAGGAGGGTAATTTCAACCGATAGGAGACTGGCCCGACTCGAGCAATAATTCTGTAAGGACCAATGAATCGAGGGCCCAATTTGGTAGAAGGTTGTTTCAGTCTCACATATTTGGTTGATAGCCAAACTCTGTCCCCCACCACATATGGAGGTATATGGCGTCTTCGTTTGTTGGAAAAAAGTGCATACTTGCCTGCTGACTTCCGTAGTAATAAGCGAATCTTTTTCCAATGTAGCAGAATATTTTTAACCCGCTGATCTGCTGCTGGTACACCAGAAGAAGGCTGAAGTAGGGGAAAAGTCTGAGGGTGATAGCCTAGGGCTGCGTAGAATGGTGTGGTATGAAGAGCACTGTGCCAACGGGAATTAATGGCGAACTCAGCTAAAGGCAAATACTCAGACCAGTTAGAGTGTAAGGCATTGACATAATGTCGAAGATAGGTTTCTAGGGTCTGGTTCATGCGTTCGGTTTGACCATCTGTTTGAGGGTGATGTGAGGTAGAGAGTGAAAGCGTTACTCCCAGTTTCTTGCAGAACGCTCTCCAGAATCGGGAAACAAACTGGGATCCGCGGTCTGAGATGACATTGGTAGGTATGCCATGATATCTCACAATATGGGAAAGGAAGAGAGTAGACAGTGCTTCCGCTGTAGGTAATCCCGGGAGCGGCACAAAATGAGACATTTTTGAAAAGCGATCCACTATGACCCATATAGCAGTCATGCCCTCGGACTTGGGTAAGTCTGTAATGAAGTCCATAGTCAAATGGGTCCAAGGCTGACGAGGTGCTGAAAGTGGTTGTAACAGTCCAGTAGGCAATGTACGGGGTACTTTATTAGCAGCACAAGTTGGGCAGGCAGCCACATAGTCAGTAACATCCCTTTTCATATGAGGCCACCAGACATGACGCTGCAAGGTCTTAAGAGTGATGGTGACACCAGGATGACCAGATAAAACACCATCATGTGCCCAGAGGAGTACAGGTTTTCTGAGGCTAGGGGCTACAAACAGGCGACCTGGTGGTATCTTCAAGCCTTGGGGAACACAATTCTGGGTTTCTTGTAACTGTTGGGAAAGAGCCGTAGAGATCAGTGCGACAATTTTGTGAGGTGGGATTATATACTGCTCGGTAGGTTGGTCTTCTTCAGAGGTAGCAAACTGTCTGGAAAGAGCATCGGCTTTCTTGTTTTTATGCCCAGGAACATAAGAAAGAACAAAATTAAAACGGGAGAAAAACAGAGCCCATCGAGCCTGACGTGAGTTCAAACGTCTTGCAGTCTGAAGGTACAATAGGTTTTTATGGTCAGTGAGGATAGAAAAAGGTTTGGGAGCCCCTTCCAGAAGATGTCACCATTCAGACAATGCCAATTTGATGGCCAGTAGTTCTTGATTCCCAACATCGTAATTCATCTCCGCTGGAGAAAACTTTCTAGAAAAAAATGCTACTGGATGGATTCTACCAGACTTAGGCTGTCTCTGGGAGAGCACGGCACCTGCTCCTACCTCAGAGGCATCAACCTCAACTATGTACTGGAGATCGGGATTTGGATGCTGAAGAATTGGAGCTTTGCTGAACATGTCTTTTAATTGCTGGAAAGCCGATTCTGCTTCTGAGGACCATACCTTGCAATTTGTACCTTTCTTAGTCATAGCAGTAAGGGGGGCCGCAATGGAGGCAAAACCTTTGATGAAGCGTCTGTAGTAATTTGCGAACCCTAGAAAGCTTTGGAGCCCTCTTAAAGTGGTCAGTTGGGGCCATTGCAAGACAGCGGAAAGTTTTTGAGGGTCCATTTGGAAACCGGCAGCACTTATAATGTATCCAAGGAAAGGAATACGGCTTTGATGGAAACTGCATTTCTCAATCTTCGCGTAAAGATGGTTTTCTCTCAGTCATTGCAATACCTGCTTTACATGCGAGATGTGCTCTAGATGAGTCTTGGAAAAGATTAAAATGTCGTCCAAGTAGATGATCACAAAACTGTTGCTGAAATCATGAAAAATTTCATTCATGAAACGTTGGAAGACAGCAGGGGCGTTACACAACCCAAATGGCATAACCAGATATTCAAAATGTCCATTACGAGTGTTGAATGCTGTCTTCCACTTGTCCCCATCTTTAATTCAAATTAGATTATAAGCCCCTCGTAGGTCTAGCTTGGAGAAGATAACAGCCCCCTTAAGTACATCAAACAGTTCAAGAATGAGAGGCAAAGGGTAGGAGTCTTTTACAGTGATTTGATTTAACCCTCGATAGTCTATGCATGGTCGAAGACCCCCATCTTTTTTTCAACAAAGAGAAAACCTGCCCCTACTGGAGAAGAAGAGGGTCGGATAAAACCTCTTTCCAAGTTGTCTTTTATGTATTCCTCCATGGATTTTTGTTCAGGCAAAGACAGGGGATAGGTCCTTCCTTTGGGAAGAGGTGCTCCAGGAATCAATTTAATTGCACAGTCAAAAGAACGATGTGGAGGTAAAACCTCTGCCTTTTGCTTGCAAAATACGTCTGCAAACGCATGGTATTCATGAGGCAAGGTAGGTGGGACGGCCACGGAAGCCAACATACAAGCAGGAAGTCTTTTGGGTTGAGACAAACAGTTTGAATGACAGAACGACCCCCAAGAGGTTAGTTCTCCATTTTCCCAATCAAAAGAAGGGTTATGTTGTTGTAACCATGGGTAACCAAGGATAACAGGCAGAAGTGGAGAATCAATGAGAGACAAGACAACTTCCTCTTTGTGGAGTACGCCTACCTGAAGGGTGATTGTTATAGTCTCAAATTTTACAATGCCATCCCCCAAGGGTTGTCCATTCACGGTGGTAATGTTCAGGGGTCTAGATTTTGGAACAAATGGGATATTATTTTTTTTAGCAAAAGTGTAGTCCAAGAATATGCCAGCAGCTCCAGAATCCACAAAAGCCTCACAGGAGACAAGTTTAGAGGGTAAATGGATAATTGCAGGAATGGTAATCTTGGTCTTGGAGGATATACCTGTAAGGTCTAAGCCAGCTCCTCCAACACTGGTTAGACCCTGCCTTTTACTGGACGGGAAGGGCAGACAGATAATAAATGTCCTTTAAGTCCACAGTATAGGCATAGGCCCAATGCACGCCTCCTTTGTTTCTCAGACTCAGTTAGGTGGAGATGGCTTACATCCATGGGTTCCACAGGTGTCTGGGGTTCAACTGAGATTTCAGGTTCTGGCTGAGGTGGTGCTTGGAAGTTAGGGGCCAAACGGTAGACTGGCCGAGGAAACTTGCGAGTTCTAAGTCTCTCTTGGCACCTTTCATGATACCGGACATCCAGACGAACACAGAGCTCTATGAATTTCTCTAGGTCTTCTGGGGAATCCTTATAGACTAATTCGTCTTTGATGCGATCTGTAAGACCTTTTCGGAAGGCTGCACGTAATGCCCTTGAGTCCCAAGTAGTCTCAGCAGCAAGGGTACGAAACTCAATAGCATATTGTGCCACAGACCTGGTGCCTTGTTGCATGTCCAAGAGTGAGTACTCAGCTGCAGAAGCTCTATCTGGCTTGTCAAATACAGTCTGGAGAGAAGCCAGAAATTTGTCAGCGTCTTGCAGCACAGGATCATTGCGTTCCAGATAAGGAGAGACCCAGGCCAGGGCCTTCCCCTTTAACAAGGAAATTACAAAAGTCACTTTGGCAGAAGAAGTGCTAAAGGTCCCAGGGTTGTTGCGGAAATGCAAACGGCAAACATTTAAAAAGCCTCTGCAGTCCTCAGTATCACCACCAAATTTGTCAGGCATAGGAAGTTTGGGTGGTACAGAAGAGGTGGGTTGGATCGTAGCAGGAGTAGGATCCAGAGTCTGGACCGTTGCAGAGGAAGCAGGCAAACAAGATTTAAGCATAGTACAAAGTTCATCTAACTTGGCGTCCAGGGAAGAAAGATGCTGTTCATGAGCTCCAATCAATTGTCCCTGACGTGAAATCGCCTTAACAATCTCAGCAGGGTCCACTGTCATTGTGGCCCGTTTGTAATGTAAGGTACCTGTGATAGGTAGTGTCCGAAGTGGAACTTGTGTGCTGAGGATTCAGGCGAAGACGTAGTCAGACAGATTAGGTTGGCAACAGATCAGGCAAAATGGTACACGATCGAAATCCAGAGAGTGGTCAGGCAGGCAAAGGTCATACACGAGCTGGCAGTGAAGTACAAAATCAGCAGGCTGGAGAGTAGTCAGGAATTCAGGCAGAAGTTCAACACGAAAATCAGGATCAAAAAGCAGTCACAACACCCAGGGAGCTATTCCACACAAACGGGCGCTGAGAGATAGCATCACTTCCTTTTTAAGGGCTGCTTTGATTGAAAATTGTCCACAGCTGGCAGCAGGTGGGGCTAGTGAGTCCAAGGTAATGTTTAACACTGAGAGGACATTTCCAAAAGTCCAGATCTGCTCAGTAGCGCAACAGGTAAGGCTGCAGCTTTGGGACCAGGAAGATCCCGGTTCAAATACACCCAGGTACATGACACCTAGAGACTTTGTGGAAGGAATAGCCTTTTCCTTAGGGAACGGGCTTTTCATTTTCTACCTGGGTAGAAGTTTTGGGGAGGAATTTATCCTCCTCTAGATCTTTTTCATCCTTTTTTCGCTTTTTTAAAATTTTATTTTTTTATTACTGTTTTTCTATGACAATTTTTTACTCTTCTTATTTTTTCCCCTTTTTATTCCTTTTTTCTCCTTTCCTATCTCTAATCCTATTATCACATGCCTGGCAGTTCTGGTTTTTGCAGATTCAATTGAAGGTACCCGCAACATGATCCTTTGGCTTTTGATTACCCGTCTAGAACACTTACAGATCCTGAGGATGGTGTATTGCGGTAAGGTAGATATAGTGGATGACGATGGCAGCTCCCTACCTGAGTCCCATGGCTGATTCCGTACTAGGTTCACTCAAAATAGCTACACATAATGTTCAAGGCATGAATTCCCCTGTTAAGAGACGCAAACTCTTTGACTCTTATAAATCCCTGTGTATTGACATACTCATGATTCAGGAAACCCATTTCCCTAGGCAATTCAATCCCAGCTTTATACACTCCCGATTCCCACAATTTTTTTTAGCTAATGCCGAAAAGAAAACTAAGGGTGTGGCTATTTGTATTTCAAAATCATGCCAGTTTAGTTTCATATCTGATTTCAAAGATCCTGAGGGCAGGTTTATACTGGTTAAGGGCACAATAGAGGGACGAATATATTCTCTGATTTCATATTATTCCCCCAATTCAGGGCAAGATACATTTTTCCGATTCATCCTGGACACCCTATCTCCTCAATTAGAGGGCACAATCATTTGGGGGGGGAGATTCCAATGCAGCATTTGATCAGGGGTTGGACAAATCCAAACCCCCCTCGACCCAATTAACCAGACCCACTAAGATAAGCCTGAAAATAGCTAGACTTTTGCATGATAAAGGCCTAGCTGATGTATGGCGAGAATCTAATCCTTCTATAAGAGATTATACTCATTACTCTCACCCACACAACACCTACTCTAGGATTGACCATATCCTGGTTCCTTCCTATATTCTCCCAGATGTTATTAAATGAATCATCAAAGACACGGTCCTTTCTGATCACTCCATGGTTGTCATGTTCCTACGCATTAAAACTGGTACATCAAAGGGGGGTAATTGGAGACTAAATGAGTCTTTACTTTCCGATCCAGCCATACAAATGGAAATAGATAAAGCTCTTCAAGAATACTTCAGCTTTAATGATATAGAAAATGTTTCCGCCGAAGTCCTTTGGGCTGCTCATAAGGCCTTTATTAGGGGCAAGCTTATCCAAATTTCGACATAAATCAAAAAGGAAAGGGAAGCGGACATTGATAGATTGGAGAGATCATACAGGACCCTGAGAACACAGCATAAAAGGAAACCTTCTCTATCCTTATTGTCTAAGATTGAAAGGAGTAAACTAGAACTCAATTTAGCACTCACTACAAAAGCGGAGAAATCTCTCCGTTGGACAAGTTATAAATTTTATACTCAAACAGGTAAAATAGGTAGAATGTTGGCATCCAAATTGTCTCCTAAAACGAGAGTTTATTCCATACCTAAGATCCGCATTGCTGGACAGGACCCCACGGCTAACCCTGAAAAGATACTAAAGGCTTTTCAGGCATTTTATTCCAAACTCTATAGCGACCCTTCAAATATACCCATGAACTCGGTATCCTCATACCTAGATGGCCTCCCTATTCCATCCTTGAATATGGAACATAGAGATATCCTAGAAGCTCCCTTCTCTGTTGAAGAGGTTACAGCAGTAATTCAAGATCTCAGGGCGGGATCAGCCCCGGGACCTGATGGATTATCAGCTCCCTACTACAAAGCCTTCAAGGACACCCTTACCCCATATTTAACAAAATTTTTTAATTTTACTACAAGGGGTTCCCAATTAGGTACACAACTTAATACAGCCTACATTACTGTTATACCCAAACCGGATAAAAACCCAGAAGAAGTTTCCAATTATCGCCCTATTTCTTTGATAAATAATGATTTGAAAATTCTCACAAAAATTTTAGCGAATTGCCTCTCCTCTTTTATTACTAAATATATTCACAAGGATCAGGTAGGATTTATGCCAGGAAGACAAGGCCCAGATCAAGTGAGAAGAGCGATTGATATTATCTCCCTTTTGCAGTCCAACTGGGACGGAGGTCAAAAACAACAGGGTTTCCTGTTAGCACTTGATCTGGAGAAGGCCTTCGACTCTGTATCCTGACAATACTTTTTTCCCCTATTAGAACGATGGGGTTTTGGCCCACGTTTTATGGGAGTTATTAGAGCTCTGTATTCTCAACCTAAAGCTCAAATTTGTATACAGGGATATTATTCCTCTCCGATAAATATAGCCAGGGGTACAAGACAAGGTTGCCCACTATCCCCTATTGTCTTTGCTATGGCCATTGAAAGCTTGGCCATAGCCATTAGACAAAATTCTGACATTAAAGGCGTAACCTGTGGGAATCAGATGCATAAATGTGGACTTTTCGCAGATGATTTGCTTCTCTTTCTTACCTCTCCCATTACCTCCCTCCCGAATCTTTATAAAGTAATTTCTGATTTTTCTAATATTTCAGGACTCAGGGTCAATTTTGCCAAGTCACAGGCACTAAATATTTCCCTCCCGTTACCCATAGTTTCCCTCATCAAACAGTCTTTCAAATTTGAATGGAATTCTTCTCATATTAAATATCTGGGAATCTTTCTGACTGCTCAAACAGAATCTCTTTACACAAGTAACTATCCTCCCCTATTCCATAAAATTATTACAGATCTTAAAAATTGGGACAAATTCGAACTATCTTGGTTGGGCAGGATTAATTCAGTGAAAATGACATTACTCCCTAGAATTTTATATCTATTTAGTTCCCTCCCCATTCCCATCAGGAAAGATCAGATAAATTCCTTACAAAGTAAAATTCTCACATTCGTATGGGGCAAATCTAGTTACAGAGTTCCCCAAAACACCCTATATTTAAATAGGAAGAAGGGCGGGGTGGGTTTGCCTAACTTTATATAATTATTTTTTAGCTGCCAGACTAGCACAATTATCTATATTTTATTCCAAGAATGAAAAACCGGACTGGGTGCTGATAGAAGAACAAGCGGTACCACAATTATCCTTAGAGTACCTGCTTTGGTACCCACAAAGACAGAGACCACCTATTTTATCCCCTTCCTTATCTCAATCATTTGCCCTTTGGGACAGACTCCGTCCTCTTCCCACTCTAGTGTCTGTAGCACAACCACTAGCACACATTTTTAATAATCCAAAATTCTTTCCCGGTATGGATACCGAGGCCTTCAGTTGGTGGACAAACAAAGGTCTATATAGGATAGGACAATACTTTACAAATCAGGGTCCTATTACCATGCCCCATTGTCTAAATAAATTTGACCTCCCTGACTCTGAAAAATTTAGATTTGAACAGATTTCACAATTCTTGAATGATATTTGGACGGAGAAACCTCTTCCTCCCAAATTTACGGACTATGAGATCTGGTGCGGATCGGCCGTGGGACAAAGGGGGGGCATTTCTGTCATCTACTCTTCACTTACTTGTACAGCTACTAAAACCTCATACATGAAAGCATGGGAAGATGACCTCCAGCTAAATTGGGATCTAGGATCCTGGCAAAAGGCCAACTTTCGCTCATTCCACAGTATTTTGAACACCTCCCTCATGGAAGCTAACTTAAAAGTTGTCATGAGATGGTATATGACTCCCATCAGGCTTGCATCCATCTACCCAGAATCGGATCCCAACTGCTTTAGAGGCTGCCATTTATTGGGCTCGATGGTGCATATCTGGTGGGAATGTCCTAGGATCAGGCCGATCTGGAAGAAAATTTTTAATCTCATATTTAAGGTCACTTCGTGTTCAGTACCTAAGTCAGCTTCTGTTGCTCTCCTCAATGACAATATTCCCAACGTTTCTAAACCAACTAGAAAACTGATTCACTTTATACTTCTGGGGACTAAAATTATTATTGCTAGATCTTGGAGGAAGCCCAGGGTATCCATTAAGGCTATACACAATAAGATCTCTTGGATTATGGCTCAAGAGAAGATGGCTAGCATATCAACTAATTTAATCCCTAAACTTGAGGCAATATGGGAACCTTGGGCAGTTTTCTGTGGCGTTTCTTTGAAGGTCAGGCATGACCCTGACCGCTCTAATTCCTAATGGGCCTCATGTTCGGCATGTGATTTCTTCTTATTTCTTTCTTCTTCTATTCTATCTTTTCTTGGTTCTTTTATCTTTTGTTTTATTTATTTTTCCTTTATTTTTGTTTCGATACTTAAACATGATTCAAAGATTTGATATCATTATTTACTGTGTTCTTATTGCGGTATTTCCGAGTCTTAAATTTGATAGGCGTTATTGTATATGAGTATAGTACTGTTCTTCATTAAGATTCCGAGTTCCTTTTTATTGGTTTCATATGAGGATGGCGGGCTGGGGGGGGGCCTGACCTGGGCGCAGGATGATCCAGTTAGGGGCGTCCAGGTGGGGTGTGACTTCCCTGAATGCCTATTTTTCAATTTTTTTTTTTTTTTAATCTCTTGATGAGAACATTGTGACATAAACAATTGGAAATAACCCTTTGTCATGTTTAAACAACAATTTTTTAAGATTTTCTGTACATGTCTTGAATTGAAAAATAAAAATTTATTGAAAGAAAAATAGCTCAAGGCCATACAATTCTAATTGTGGGCATTTTGAGGGAAACGCAGTAAGTGTTAGAACCCCTGCGTGTGTGTTTTTTTTTATTTTTTTTAATTTTTTTTTGTAGTTTGGCCTTTGTCTCCTTTTCTTAAAATTGGCTTCACTTCCTGTCACACAGCTAAACAGGAAGTGAAGGTAAAACCCTACCAATGTCTTTTCTTTTGGACACACAGATCAATCTAACTAGTGTCTCCATTGAGCAAATTGCACTCTAGCACTTTGTTGTGTACACCCCAAATCAATGTATAGTTTGGGGTTTAGTAAAGACAAATCCACTCTGCAGTAAAAGTGTAGCTGCTGAAAATCTGAGGGAAAGTACTGGTGATTGGATGTTCCAATCATGTAAAAGCAAAGATGGTGTATTTTTTTGGCTTGCATGTCCCCCTCAGATATACAGCAAGTGCACTTGTAGTGCAAAGTAGATTTGCCTTTAGTAAATAAACCCCAAAGTACCTAATAATTTGGGGTGTACCCCACAATATGCTGGAGTGCAATGTGCATAATGGGGAAAGTATTTAGACTGACCTGTGTGTCCCCAAGGAAAGACATTGTTAGGGATTTCCCCTCACTTCCTGTGTGGCTATGTGACAGGAAGTGAATTATTTGGAAGGATAAAGTGGCCAAATTATTTAGTTTAACTTTTCAAAGACTCATTCCTAAGTTGAATAGTGATGCATGTCAATGGCCCATTTAGACCCTCTTTAATCACTTGAGATCAGCGCTATAACTGATCGACGGCCACAGCATGGTCCTCAATTGCCGGGAGTCCGTCAATAAATGTCCTCCCCTTTGCGTGCGCTGTGGTCACAGAGTCACTGAGACTCAGGTGATGACAGATCCGAGTAAGGGGCCGATCCCTGCCCTTTACCATGTGATCAGCTGTCAGCAAATGACAGCTGATCACGTGATGTCCATCAGTGCAGTCTCATCAGTGTACATCAATGAAAAAGAAAAATTACCTTTTTTAAAAATATTAACCAGTTTCCTACCGCCCACCGTCAAATGACATCCTTGGCTTTGGGCGGTGACATCTGAATGATGCCTGCAGTTGCAGGCATCATTCAGATATCATTCTTTTCAGCCAGCGATTCTGTGCACAATAAAAACGATCATAGTGGCAGTTCCACTGCTTGATTGTTCTTATAGGCGAGGGGAGGGGACGTTCCTCCCCCTCTTGCCGCCATCCGGTGCTTCTCTGGGCTCTCCCGTGCCATCTGGGGCTCGGAGAATGATTTGGAGATGACTGGTGACCAGATGGTCATCAGTCATCTCTATGACCGTCGGAGGCGCGGGCACGATGTTATGACATCACGCCGTGTTCCCGTATGTTAATCAAGCCGTGATCTCGGCTGTCAGCATGACATTGGTGATTTTTATGGACCAATATCATGCTTTCCAGCCTGGAGGAGAGATGCGGGGTCTTATTGACCCCGCATCTCTCCATAAAGAGGACCTGTCACACACATTCCTATTACAAGGGATGTTTACATTCCTTGTAATAGGAATAAAAGTGATCCAAAGAAAAAAATAATAAAAAAAAAAGAGTAAGAAATACAAAAAAGTAAAAAAAAAAAAATAAAAAAAAAAGCAAAAATACGAAAAAACGCCCATGTCCCCGGTAGCTCGCACTCAGAAGCGAACACACACGCAAGTCCCGCCCACATATGTAAACGCCGTTCAAACCACACATGTGAGTTATTGCTGCGTGCATTAGAACGAGTGCAACAATTCTAGCACTAGACCTCCTCTGTAATGCCAAAATAGTAACGTGTAAAAAAAATTAAAGCATCGCCTAGGGAGATTTTTAATTACTGAAGTTTGGTGTCATGCCATGAGTGTGCGCATTTTTAAAGCGTGACGTGTTAGGTATCTATTTACTCAGCATAACAACATCTTTCACATTATACCAAAAAATTGTCCGTAACTTTACTGTTTTGTAATATTTTTAGCAAACAAAAGGCGTTTGAAAATTTATTGCGCAAATACCGAGCGAGATAAAAATTTGCAATGACCGCCATCTTATTCCCTAGGGTGTCTGCTCCAAAAACATATATAATGTTTGGTGTTTAGAAGTAATTTTATAGCCATAAATTTATGATTTTTACATGAAGGAGAGAAGTGCCAGAATAGGCCCAGTGCTGAAGTGGGTAAAATATCCATTTTTTTTTTTTTTAACTTGGTCTTTTGTATTTATAGAAAAATAAATAAAAATAAAACACAAAGGTGATCAAATAGCACCAAAAGCAAGCTCTATTTGTGTGCCAACAAATAAAACATTTTCATTGGGTTACAGTGTTGTATGAGCGCGCAATTGTCATTAAAAGTGCATCAGTGCTGAAATGTGAAACTTGGTCTGGGCAGTGCGCAAGTGGTTAATATAAGGCTACATGCACACGGACGTTTTTCAAGCCGCTTGTTTGAGCGTTTTTTGCAGCTTAAAAACATCTTTCCATGTTAGCCTATGGCCTCATGGCCACCATGGCGTTTTTGAGCTGTAAATGGCATAGGCGTTTTTAGGCCCCATGTAGACGGGACGCTGGTGCAAAGTGTTCTGAACTAAGGTTGAAAGTGGCGTTTAGAAAGGCGCACTTTGTGGCGTTTGCATGCCGTGTTTTACCACATTTGCTTGTATATGATAAGGAGCCGCCCTAAGCTCAAAAAACAGTATTATTTACGATTTTAGCTATTTTGTGAGACCAGAGTGATATCAGCAGCTGAGAGCAGCAGTGTAGTTGTATTTAGCGTGTCACTTGCCACATCACTTGCCACAAGTTGTGGATTGTCCACTTGCCACGTCAGCTGCCTCAAGTTGTGGATTGTCCACAATGCAATGGAAGCAATTTCATTTATTTATTTATATATATATATATATATATATATATATATATATATATTTTTTGTTTTTTCCTCATTTGCCATAAATTTGGAGTTTATCAATGTAAAAAAATAGGTCACATTTAAAAACGCTTTTAAACTAAAATGCGGCTAAACTCTGGTACCGCATCTGAAACGTGGAAATCTTTGGCGTCTGAAGGCATTTTGAGGGTTTGTGAAAAACTATTTTAAAGGCAACTGCAGATTTTTTTTGCCAGGCCAAAAACAGTGTTTTGGATGTAATAGAATTCAATGGACCCGCATCCAAACGCAAGTACCGCAATTTTTTGTTTTACCTGTTTATAGCTGGTTGTTAAAGGAAATGTAAAAAAAAATTATTTTAAGGGGAACCCCGCGCCAAAAAACAAAAAAAATTGCGTGGGGTCCCCTAAAAATACACACCAGACCCTTTATCCGAGCACTCAACCTGGCAGGCCGCAGGGGAAAAGGGGGGGACGAGAGAGTGGCCCCCTCCCTCCTGAACCATACCAGGCCGTGTGCCCTCAACATGGGGGGTTTGGTGCTTCGGGGCAGGGGTGGCGACCTGTGGCCCCCCCGCCCCGAAGCACCCTGCCCCCATGTTGATGGGGACAAGGGCCTCTTCCCGACAACCCTGGCCGTTGGTTGTCGGGGTCTGCGGGCGGGGGGCTTATCGGAAACCAGGAGCCCCCTTTAATAAGAGGGACCCCAGATACCTGCCCCCCTCCCTATGTGAATGAGTATGGGGTACATCGTACCCCTACCCATTCACCTGGTGGCAAAATAAGTCAATAAAAAAAGACAACACACATTTTAAAAGCAATTTATTGGGCAGCTCCGGGGGTCTTCTTCCGACTTCGGGGGTCTTTCTGCCGGGCCCCCGCTATCTTCTGCTAGCTCTTTTGCTAGCGGGGTCCCGGGCTTCCTCGCCGTCTTCACCCGACTTCGGGGGTCTTTCTGCCGGGCCCCCGGTATCTTCTGCTAGCTCTTTTGCTAGCGGGGTCCCGGGCTTCCTCACCATCTTCTTCCGACTTCGGGGGTCTTTCTGCCGGTGGACAGCGACGAGGCAACACCGGGCGAAAAGAAGAGGGAAGAAGGCGACGAAGAAGACCGGCCCCCGCTAGCAAAAGAGCTGGCAGAAGATAGCGGGGCGTCCGGCAGAAAGAACCGGAGATTGTGGAGAAGGCATCGGAGAGCGGGAGAACAACCGGAGAACAGAACAAGAGAGCCCCGAAGTCGGAAGAAGACGGCGAGGAAGCCCGGGACCCCCGCTAGCAAAAGAGCTAGCAGAAGATAGCGGGGGCCCGGCAGAAAGACACCCGAAGATGGCGAGGAAGCCCGGGACCCCCGCTAGCAAAAGAGCTAGCAGAAGATAGCGGGGGGGCCCGGCAGAAAGACCCCCGAAGACGGAAGAAGACCCCCGGAGCTGCCCAATAAATTACTTTTCAAACCTGTGTTGTCTTTTTTTATTGACTTATTTTGCCACCAGGTGAATGGGTAGGGGTACGATGTACCCCATACTCATTCACATAGGGTGGGGGGCCAGCATCTGGGGGCCCCCTTTTTAAACGGGGCGCCCGGATTCCGAAAAGCCCCCCACCCGCATACCCCGACAACCAACGGCCAGGGTTGTCGGGAAGAGGCCCTTGTCCCCATCAACATGGGGGCAGGGTGCTTTGGGGTGGGGGGGGCCGCAGGTCGCCCCCCTGCCTCGAAGCACCAAACCCCCCATGTTGAGGGCATGCGGCCTTGTACGGTTCAGGAGGGAGAGGGGGCGCTCTCTCGTCCCCCCTTTTTCCCTGCGGCCTGCCAGGTTGCGTGCTCAGATAAGGGTCTGGTTTGGATTTTGGGGGGACCCCCACGCCGTTTTTTGGCTTAAGGGGGTTCACGTTAAAATCCAGATCAGACCTAAGGGTCTGGTTTGGATTTTGGGGGGACCCCCACGCCGTTTTCCGGCTTAGGGGGTTCACCTTAGAATCCAGACCAGACCTAAGGGCCTGGTATGCTCCTGAAGGGGAACCCATGCCGGTTTTTTCATTAAAATTTGGCCTGGAGTTCCCCTTCATGATTCATACCAAACATGGGACAGCGAGGCTGCCGAGGACCAGCGCGATGACATCGCGCTGGACACATTCTCGGCCAGCTAGTCACCTCTAGGACACGACTTGAGCGGCTGCTTCACGCTCAGGTCGTGTCCAGGTCGCCTCGCAAAGTCGCGCTGTCCCTGTGTTAGCCGGCACACGAGTCGCCCGCAAGTCAGATCCGACTTCCCGGGCGACCTCTATTCAAATCAATGGGCTCCCATAGGGAACCATTAATTTTTAATAGAGCGCCGCTGACATTTCTATTTACTATAACAGTGCGCCGCTGCTTCCTGCGCCCAGTGAAGGAGTTATCCGGCGCACCAATTAAAGTTAGAAGCAGCGCAGCGCACTGTTATTAGTAAATCAGCCCCAATGTGTCTCACACTATTTGGAAGACTAAATAGGGAAAAGAATAACTTACCCAGGTCTTTCGGAATTGGTTGCTAAGTTATGCAACCATTACTGGATCCCACCATTACTGGATCCCACCGTTACTGGATCCCAACGTTACTGGATCCCACCGTTACTGGAGCCCATGTATATATTTTTCTTCTACTGTGCTATCCTAAAAAAAAATATTGTAGGACTAAAACATTTTTTTTTAATAGCACTTTCTGCAGTTCTGTAGCTGTCAGATATAGCGTTTACATACTGTGGGTGTGTTGTGCTCTTCCAAAAACACCCATTTAGGGCCACAAAAAATATTTTGCTGTGTTTTCTGCATATCTGGAGGTGTGTGAAATAAACAATTTATATATTTTTCTTCTACTGTGCTATCCTAAAAAAATAATTGTAGGACTAAAACATTTTTTTTAATAGCATTTTCTGCAGTTCTGTAGCTGGGAGATACAGCGTTTACATACTGTGGGTGTGTTGTGCTCTTCCAAAAACACCCATTTAGGGCCACAAAAAGAAAATTTTGCAGTGTCTTCTGCATATCTGGAGGTGTGTGAAATAAACAATTTATATATTTTTCTTCTACTGTGCTATCCTAAAAAAATAATTGTAGGACAAAAACATTTTTTTTGAATAGCATTTTCTGCAGTTCTGTAGCTGGGAGATACAGTGTTTACATACTGTGATTGTGTTGTGCTCTTCCAAAAACACCCATGTAGGGCCACAAAAATATTTTGCAGTGTTTTCTGCATATCTGGAGGTGTGTGAAATAAACAATTTATATATTTTTCTTCTACTGTGCTATCCTAAAAAAAACAAAAAATTGAATAGCATTTTCTGCAGTTCTGTAGCTGTGAGATACAGCGTTTACATACTGTGGGTGTGTTGTGCTCTTCCAAAAACACCCATTTAGGGCCACAAAAAATATGTTGCAGTGTTTTCTGCATATCTGGAGGTGTGTGAAATAAACAATTTATATATTTTTCTTCTACTGTGCTATCCTAAAAAAATAATTGTAGGACAAAAACTAGTTTTTTCAATAGCATTTTCTGCAGTTCTGTAGCTGGGAGATATAGCATTTACGTACTGTGGGTGTGTTGTGCTCTTCCAAAAACACTCATTTAGGCCCACAAAAAAAAAATTGCAGTGTTTTCTGCATATCTGTAGGTGTGTGAAATAAACAATTTATATATTTTTCTTCTACTATGCTATCCTAAAAAAAAATTGTAGGACTAAAACATTTTTTTTTGAATAGCATTTTCTGCTATGAGCTGTAGCTGTGAGATATAGCGTTTACATACTGTGGGTGTGTTGTGCACTTCCAAAAACACCCATTTAGGGCCACAAAAGATATGTTGCAGTGTTTTCTGCATATCTGGAGGTGTGTGAAATAAACAATTTATATATTTTTCTTCTACTGTGCTATCCTAAAAAAATAATTGTAGGACAAAAACATTTTTTTGAATAGCATTTTCTGCAGTTCTGTAGCTGTGAGATACATCGTTTACGTACTGTGGGTGTGTTGTGCTCTTCCAAAAACACCAATTTAGGGCCACAAAAAATATTTTGCAGTGATTTCTGCATATCTGGAGGTGTGTGAAATAAACAATTTATATATTTTTCTTCTACTATGCTATCCTAAAAAAAAATTGTAGGACTAAAACATTTTTTTTTGAATAGCATTTTCTGCTATGAGCTGTAGCTGTGAGATATAGCGTTTACATACTGTGGGTGTGTTGTGCACTTCCAAAAACACCCATTTAGGGCCACAAAAGATATGTTGCAGTGTTTTCTGCATATCTGGAGGTGTGTGAAATAAACAATTTATATATTTTTCTTCTACTGTGCTATCCTAAAAAAATAATTGTAGGACAAAAACATTTTTTTGAATAGCATTTTCTGCAGTTCTGTAGCTGTGAGATACATCGTTTACGTACTGTGGGTGTGTTGTGCTCTTCCAAAAACACCAATTTAGGGCCACAAAAAATATTTTGCAGTGATTTCTGCATATCTGGAGGTGTGTGAAATAAACAATTTATATATTTTTCTTCTACTGTGCTATCCTAAAAAAAATTATTGTAGGACTAAAACATTTTTTTTTAAATAGCATTTTCTGCAGTTCTGTAGCTGTGAGATATAGCGTTTACATACTGTCGGTGTGTTGTGCTCTTCCAAAAACACCCATTTAGGGCCACAAAAAATATGTTGCAGTGTTTTCTGCATATCTGGAGGTGTGTGAAATAAACAATTGATATATTTTTCTTCTACTGTGCTATCCTAAAAGAATAATTGTAGGACAAAAACATTTTTTTGGATTAGCATTTTCTGCAGTTCTGTAGCTGTGAGATACATCGTTTACATACTGTGGGTGAGTTGTGCTCTTCCAAAAACACCCATTTAGGGCCACAAAAATATTTTAAAGTGTTATCTGCATATCTGGAGGTGTGTGAAATAAAAAATGTATATATTTTTCTTCTACTGTGCTATCCTAAAAAAATTATTGAAGGACAAAAACATTTTTTTTGAATAGCATTTTCTGCAGTTCTGCAGCTGTGAGATACAGCGTTTACGTACTGTGGGCGTGTTGTCCTCTTCCAAAAACACCCACTTAGGGCCACAAAAAATATTTTGCAGTGTTTTCTGCATATCTGGAGGTGTGTGAAATAAACAATTTATATATTTTTCTTCTACTGTGCTATCCTAAAAGAATAATTGTAGGACAAAAACATTTTTTTGGATTAGCATTTTCTGCAGTTCTGTAGCTGTGAGATACATCGTTTACATACTGTGGGTGAGTTGTGCTCTTCCAAAAACACCCATTTAGGGCCACAAAAATATTTTAAAGTGTTATCTGCATATCTGGAGGTGTGTGAAATAAAAAATGTATATATTTTTCTTCTACTGTGCTATCCTAAAAAAATTATTGAAGGACAAAAACATTTTTTTTGAATAGCATTTTCTGCAGTTCTGCAGCTGTGAGATACAGTGTTTACGTACTGTGGGTGTGTTGTGCTTGTCTAAAAACACCCATTTAGGGCCACAAAAAATATTTTTCAGTGTTTTCTGCATATCTGGAGGTGTGTGAAATAAACAATCTATATATTTTTCTTCTACTGTGCTATCCTAAAAAAATTATTGTAGGACAAATTTTTTTTTTAATAGCATGTTCTGCAGTTCTGTAGCTGTGAGATAAAGCATTTACATACAGTGGGTGTGTTGTGCTCTTCCAAAAACACCCATTTAGGGCCACAAAAAATATTTTGCAGTGTTTTCTGCATATCTGGAGGTGTGTGAAATAAACAATTTATATATTTTCTTCTACTGTGCTACCCTAAAAAAATTATTGTAGTACAAAAACATTTTTTTTGTAATAGCATTTTCTGCAGTTTTGTAGCTGTGAGATACAGCGTTTATGTACTGTGGGTGTGTTGTGCTCTTCCAAAAACACCCATTTAGGGCCACAAAAAATATTTTGCAGTGTTTTCTGCATATCTGGAGGTGTGTGAACTAAACAATTTATATATTTTTCTTCTACTGTGCTATCCTAAAAAAATAATTGTAGGACAAAAACATTTTTTTAATAGCATTTTCTGCAGTTCTTTAGCTGGGAGATACAGCGTTTACATACTGTGGTTGTGTTGTGCTCTTCCAAAAACACCCATTTAGGGCCACAAAAAATATTTTGCAGTGTTTTCTGCATATCTGGAGGTGTGTGAAATAAACAATTTATATATTTTTCTTCTACTGTGCTATCCCCAACAAAAAAAAAATTGAATAGCATTTTCTGCAGTTCTGTAGCTGTGAGATACAGCGTTTACGTACTGTGGGTGTGTTGTGCTCTTCCAAAAACACCCATTTAGGGCCACAAAAAATATTTTGCAGTGTTTTCTGCAAATCTGGAGGTGTGTGAAATAAACAATTTGTATATTTTTCTTCTACTGTGCTATCCTAAAAAAATAATTGTAGGACAAAAACATTTTTTTTGAATAGCATTTTCTGCAGTTCTGTAGCTGGGAGATACAGCGTTTACGTACTGTGGGTGTGTTGTGCTCTTCCAAAAACACCCATTTAGGGCCACAAAAAATATTTTGCAGTGTTTTCTGCATATCTGGTAGTGTGAAATAAACAATTTATATATTTTTCTTCTACTGTGCTATCCTAAAAAAATAATTGTAGGACTAAAACATTTTTTTTTAATATCATTTTCTGCAGTTCTGTAGCTGGGAGATACAGCGTTTACATACTGTGGTTATGTTGTGCTCTTCCAAAAACACCCATTTAGGGCCACAAAAAATATGTTGCAGTGTTTTCTGCATATCTGGAGGTGTGTGAAATAAACAATTTATATATTTTTCTTCTACTGTGCTATCCTAAAAAAAATAATTGTAGGACAAAAGCATTTTTTTTTAATAACATTTTCTGCAGTCCTGTAGCTGTGAGATACAGCGTTTATGTACTGTGGGCATGTTGTGCTCTTCCAAAAACACCCATTTAGGGCCACTAAAAATATTTTGCAGTGTTTTCTGCATATCTGGAGGTGTGTGAAATAAACAATTTATATATTTTCTTCTACTGTGCTACCCTAAAAAAATTATTGTAGTACAAAAACATTTTTTTTGTAATAGCATTTTCTGCAGTTTTGTAGCTGTGAGATACAGCGTTTATGTACTGTGGGTGTGTTGTGCTCTTCCAAAAACACCCATTTAGGGCCACAAAAAATATTTTGCAGTGTTTTCTGCATATCTGGAGGTGTGTGAACTAAACAATTTATATATTTTTCTTCTACTGTGCTATCCTAAAAAAAAATAATTGTAGGACTAAAACATTTTTTTTTAATATCATTTTCTGCAGTTCTGTAGCTGGGAGATACAGTGTTTACATACTGTGGTTGTGTTGTGCTCTTCCAAAAACACCCATTTAGGGCCACAAAAAATATGTTGCAGTGTTTTCTGCATATCTGGAGGTGTGTGAAATAAACAATTTATATATTTTGCTTCTACTGTGCTATCCTAAAAAAAATAATTGTAGGACAAAAGCATTTTTTTTAATAACATTTTCTGCAGTCCTGTAGCTGTGAGATACAGCGTTTATGTACTGTGGGCGTGTTGTGCTCTTCCAAAAACACCCATTTAGGGCCACTAAAAATATTTTGCAGTGTTTTCTGCATATCTGGAGGTGTTTGAAATAAACAATTTATATATTTTTCTTCTACTGTGCTATCCTAAAAAAATAATTGTAGTACAAAAACATTTTTTTTTATAGCATTTTCTGCAGTTTTGTAGCTGTGAAATACAGCGTTTTTGTACTGTGGGTGTGTTGTGCTCTTCCAAAAACACCCATTTAGGGCCACAAAAAATATTTTGCAGTGTTTTCTGCATATCTGGAGGTGTGTGAAATAAACAATTTATATATTTTTCTTCTACTGTGCTATCCTAAAAAAATAATTGTAGGACAAAAACATTTTTTTAATAGCATTTTCTGCAGTTCTTTAGCTGGGAGATACAGCGTTTACATACTGTGGTTGTGTTGTGCTCTTCCAAAAACACCCATTTAGGGCCACAAAAAATATTTTGCAGTGTTTTCTGCATATCTGGAGGTGTGTGAAATAAACTATTTATATATTTTTCTTCTACTGTGCTATCCCAAACAAAAAAAATTGAATAGCATTTTCTGCAGTTCTGTAGCTGTGAGATATAGCGTTTACATACTGTGGGTGTGTTGTGCTCATCCAAAAACACCCATTTAGGGCCACAAAAAATATTTTGCAGTGTTTTCTGCATATCTGGTGGTGTGTGAGATAAACAATTTATATATTTTTCTTCTACTGTGCTATCCTAAAAAAAATAATTGTAGGACTAAAACATTTTTTTTAATATCATTTTCTGCAGTTCTGTAGCTGGGAGATACAGAGTTTACATACTGTGGTTGTGTTGTGCTCTTCCAAAAACACCCATTTAGGGCCACAAAAATATTTTGCATTGTTTTCTGCATATCTGGAGGTGTGTGAAATAAACAATTTATATATTTTTCTTCTACTGTGCTATCCTAAATAATAAAAAAAATAGAATAGCTTTTTCTGCAGTTCTGTAGCTGTGAGATACAGTGTTTACATACTGTGGGTGTGTTGTGCTCTTCCAAAAACACCCATTTAGGGCCACAAAAATATTTTGCATTGTTTTCTGCATATCTGGAGGTGTGTGAAATAAACAATTTATATATTTTTCTTCTACTGTGCTATCCTAAAAAAAAATTAGAATAGCATTTTCTGCAGTTCTGTAGCTGTGAGATACAGCGTTTACATACTGTGGGTGTGTTGTGCTCTTCCAAAAACACCCATTTAGGGCCACAAAAAGAAAATTTTGCAGTGTTTTCTGCATATCTGGAGGTGTGTGAAATAAACAATTTATATATTTTTCTTCTACTGTGCTTTCCTGAAAAAAAAAATTGAATAGCATTTTCTGCAGTTTTGTAGCTGTGAGATACAGCGTTTACGTACTGTGGGTGTGTTGTGCTCTTCCAAAAACACCCATTTAGGGCCACAAAAAATATTTTGAAGTGTTTTCTGCAAATCTGGAGGTGTGTGAAATAAACAATTTATATAGTTTTCTTCTACTGTGCTATCCTAAAAGAATAATTGTAGGACAAAAACATTTTTTTGGATTAGCATTTTCTGCAGTTCTGTAGCTGTGAGATACATCGTTTACGTACTGTGGGTGTGTTGTGCTCTTCCAAAAACACCAATTTAGGGCCACAAAAATATTTTGCAGTGTTTTCTGCATATCTTGAGGTGTGTGAAATAAACAATTTATATATTTTTCTTCTACTGTGCTATCCTAAAAAAAATAATTGTAGGCCAAAAACATTTTTTTTATAACATTTTCTGCAGTCCTGTAGCTGTGAGATACAGTGTTTATGTACTGTGGGCGTGTTGTGCTCTTCCAAAAACACCCATTTAGGGCCACTAAAAATATTTTGCAGTGTTTTCTGCATATCTGGAGGTGTGTGAAATAAACAATTTATATATTTTTCTTCTACTGTGCTATCCTAAAAAAATAAAAACATTTTTGAATAGCATTTTCTGCAGTTCTGTAGCTAATAGATACAGCGTTTACATACTGTGTGTGTGTTGTGCTCTTCCAAAAACACCCATTTAGGGCCACAAAAAATATGTTGCAGTGTTTTCTGCATATCTGGAGGTGTGTGAAATAAACAATTTATATATTTTTCTTCTACTGTGCTATCCTAAAAAAATAATTGTAGGACAAAAACATTTTTTTAAGAGCATGTTCTGCAGTTCTGTAGCTGTGAGATAAAGCATTTACATACAGTGGGTGTGTTGTGCTCTTCCAAAAACACCCATTTAGGGCCACAAAAAATATTTTGCAGTGTTTTCTGCATATCTGGAGGTGTGTGAAATAAACAATTTATATATTTTTCTTCTACTGTGCTATCCCAAAAAAAAAAATAATAGCATTTTCTGCAGTTCTGTAGCTGTGAGATACAGCGTTTACATACTGTGGGTGTGTTGTGCTCTTCCAAAAACACCCATTTAGGGCCACAAAAAATATTTTGCAGTGTTTTCTGCATATCTGGTGGTGTGTGAAATAAACAATTTATATATTTTTCTTCTACTGTGCTATCCTAAAAAAAATAATTGTAGGACTAAAACATTTTTTTTAATATCATTTTCTGCAGTTCTGTAGCTGGGAAATACAGCGTTTACATACTGTGGTTGTGTTGTGCTCTTCCAAAAACACCCATTTAGGGCCACAAAAATATTTTGCAATGTTTTCTGCATATCTGGAGGTGTGTGAAATAAACAATTTATATATTTTTCTTCTACTGTGCTATCCTAAAAAAAAAAACATAGAATAGCTTTTTATTCAGTTCTGTAGCTGTGAGATACAGAGTTTACATACTGTGGGTGTGTTGTGCTCTTCCAAAAACACCCATTTAGGGCCACAAAAAGAAAATTTTGCAGTGTTTTCTGCATATCTGGAGGTGTGTGAAATAAACAATTTATATATTTTTCTTCTACTGTGCTATCCTAAAAAAAAAAAATTGAATAGCATTTTCTGCAGTTCTGTAGCTGTGAGATACAGCGTTTACGTACTGTGGGTGTGTTGTGCTCTTCCAAAAACACCCATTTAGGGCCACAAAAAATATTTTGAAGTGTTTTCTGCAATTCTGGAGGTGTGTGAAATATACAATTTATATATTTTTCTTCTACTGTGCTATCCTAAAAAAAAATTGAATAGCATTTTCTGCAGTTCTGTAGCTGTGAGATGCAGCGTTTACGTACTGTGGGTGTGTTGTGCTCTTCCAAAAACACCCATTTTGGGCCACAAAAAAATATTTTGCAGTGTTTTCTGCAAATCTGTAGGTGTGTGAAATAAACAATTTATATATTTTTCTTCTACTGTGCTATCCTAAAAACAATAATTGTAGGACAAAAACATTTTTTTGGATTAGCATTTTCTGCAGTTCTGTAGCTGTGAGATACATCGTTTACATACTGTGGGTGAGTTGTGCTCTTCCAAAAACACCCATTTAGGGCCACAAAAATATTTTAAAGTGTTATCTGCATATCTGGAGGTGTGTGAAATAAAAAATGTATATATTTTTCTTCTACTGTGCTATCCTAAAAAAATTATTGAAGGACAAAAACATTTTTTTTGAATAGCATTTTCTGCAGTTCTGCAGCTGTGAGATACAGCGTTTACGTACTGTAGGCATGTTGTCCTCTTCCAAAAACACCCACTTAGGGCCACAAAAAATATTTTGCAGTGTTTTCTGCATATCTGGAGGTGTGTGAAATAAACAATTTATATATTTTTCTTCTACTGTGCTATCCTAAAAGAATAATTGTAGGACAAAAACATTTTTTTGGATTAGCATTTTCTGCAGTTCTGTAGCTGTGAGATACATCGTTTACATACTGTGGGTGAGTTGTGCTCTTCCAAAAACACCCATTTAGGGCCTCAAAAATATTTTAAAGTGTTATCTGCATATCTGGAGGTGTGTGAAATAAAAAATGTATATATTTTTCTTCTACTGTGCTATCCTAGAAAAAATTATTGAAGGACAAAAACATTTTTTTTAATAGCATTTTCTGCAGTTCTGCAGCTGTGAGATACAGCGTTTACGTACTGTGGGTGTGTTGTGCTTGTCTAAAAACACCCATTTAGGGCCACAAAAAATATTTTTCAGTGTTTTCTGCATATCTGGAGGTGTGTGAAATAAACAATCTATATATTTTTCTTCTACTGTGCTATCCTAAAAAAATAATTGTAGGACAAATTTTTTTTTTAATAGCATGTTCTGCAGTTCTGTAGCTGTGAGATAAAGCATTTACATACAGTGGGTGTGTTGTGCTCCTCCAAAAACACCCATTTAGGGCCACAAAAAATATTTTGCAGTGTTTTCTGCATATCTGGAGGTGTGTGAAATAAACAATTTATATATTTTCTTCTACTGTGCTACCCTAAAAAAATTATTGTAGTACAAAAACATTTTTTTTGTAATAGCATTTTCTGCAGTTTTGTAGCTGTGAGATACAGCGTTTATGTACTGTGGGTGTGTTGTGCTCTTCCAAAAACACCCATTTAGGGCCACAAAAAATATTTTGCAGTGTTTTCTGCATATCTGGAGGTGTGTGAACTAAACAATTTATATATTTTTCTTCTACTGTGCTATCCTAAAAAAATAATTGTAGGACAAAAACATTTTTTTAATAGCATTTTCTGCAGTTCTTTAGCTGGGAGATACAGCGTTTACATACTGTGGTTGTGTTGTGCTCTTCCAAAAACACCCATTTAGGGCCACAAAAAATATTTTGCAGTGTTTTCTGCATATCTGGAGGTGTGTGAAATAAACAATTTATATATTTTTCTTCTACTGTGCTATCCCCCAAAAAAAAAAAATTGAATAGCATTTTCTGCAGTTCTGTAGCTGTGAGATACAGCGTTTACATACTGTGGGTGTGTTGTGCTCTTCCAAAAACACCCATTTAGGGCCACAAAAAATATTTTGCAGTATTTTCTGCATATCTGGAGGGGTGTGAAAAAAACAATTTATATATTTTTCTTCTACTGTGCTATCCTAAAAAAATAATTGTAGGACAAAAACAGTTTTTTTGAATAGCATTTTCTGCAGTTCTGTAGCTGTGAGATACAGCGTTTACGTACTGTGGGTGTGTTGTGCTCTTCCAAAAACACCCATTTAGGGCCACAAAAAATATTTTGCAGTGTTTTCTGCAAATCTGGAGGTGTGTGAAATAAACAATTTGTATATTTTTCTTCTACTGTGCTATCCTAAAAAAATAATTGTAGGACAAAAACATTTTTTTTGAATAGCATTTTCTGCAGTTCTGTAGCTGGGAGATACAGCGTTTACGTACTGTGGGTGTGTTGTGCTCTTCCAAAAACACCCATGTAGGGCCACAAAAAATATTTTGCAGTGTTTTCTGCATATCTGGTAGTGTGAAATAAACAATTTATATATTTTTCTTCTACTGTGCTATCCTAAAAAAAATAATTGTAGGACTAAAACATTTTTTTTTAATATAATTTTCTGCAGTTCTGTAGCTGGGAGATACAGCGTTTACATACTGTGGTTGTGTTGTGCTCTTCCAAAAACACCCATTTAGGGCCACAAAAAATATGTTGCAGTGTTTTCTGCATATCTGGAGGTGTGTGAAATAAACAATTTATATATTTTTCTTCTACTGTGCTATCCTAAAAAAAATAATTGTAGGACAAAAGCATTTTTTTTTTAATAACATTTTCTGCAGTCCTGTAGCTGGGAGATACAGCGTTTACATACTGTGGTTGTGTTGTGCTCTTCCAAAAACACCCATTTAGGGCCACAAAAATATTTTGCAATGTTTTCTGCATATCTGGAGGTGTGTGAAATAAACAATTTATATATTTTTCTTCTACTGTGCTATCCTAAAAAAAAAAAATAGAATAGCTTTTTATGCAGTTCTGTAGCTGTGAGATACAGAGTTTACATACTGTGGGTGTGTTGTGCTCGTCCAAAAACACCCATTTAGGGCCACAAAAAATATTTTGAAGTGTTTTCTGCAATTCTGGAGGTGTGTGAACTAAACAATTTATATATTTTTCTTCTACTGTGCTACCCTAAAAAAATTATTGTAGTACAAAAACATTTTTTTTGTAATAGCATTTTCTGCAGTTTTGTAGCTGTGAGATACAGCGTTTATGTACTGTGGGTGTGTTGTGCTCTTCCAAAAACACCCATTTAGGGCCACAAAAAATATTTTGCAGTGTTTTCTGCATATCTGGAGGTGTGTGAACTAAACAATTTATATATTTTTCTTCTACTGTGCTATCCTAAAAAAATAATTGTAGGACAAAAACATTTTTTTAATAGCATTTTCTGCAGTTCTTTAGCTGGGAGATACAGCGTTTACATACTGTGGTTGTGTTGTGCTCTTCCAAAAACACCCATTTAGGGCCACAAAAAATATTTTGCAGTGTTTTCTGCATATCTGGAGGTGTGTGAAATAAACAATTTATATATTTTTCTTCTACTGTGCTATCCCCAACAAAAAAAAAATTGAATAGCATTTTCTGCAGTTCTGTAGCTGTGAGATACAGCGTTTACGTACTGTGGGTGTGTTGTGCTCTTCCAAAAACACCCATTTAGGGCCACAAAAAATATTTTGCAGTGTTTTCTGCAAATCTGGAGGTGTGTGAAATAAACAATTTGTATATTTTTCTTCTACTGTGCTATCCTAAAAAAATAATTGTAGGACAAAAACATTTTTTTTGAATAGCATTTTCTGCAGTTCTGTAGCTGGGAGATACAGCGTTTACGTACTGTGGGTGTGTTGTGCTCTTCCAAAAACACCCATTTAGGGCCACAAAAAATATTTTGCAGTGTTTTCTGCATATCTGGTAGTGTGAAATAAACAATTTATATATTTTTCTTCTACTGTGCTATCCTAAAAAAATAATTGTAGGACTAAAACATTTTTTTTTAATATCATTTTCTGCAGTTCTGTAGCTGGGAGATACAGCGTTTACATACTGTGGTTATGTTGTGCTCTTCCAAAAACACCCATTTAGGGCCACAAAAAATATGTTGCAGTGTTTTCTGCATATCTGGAGGTGTGTGAAATAAACAATTTATATATTTTTCTTCTACTGTGCTATCCTAAAAAAAATAATTGTAGGACAAAAGCATTTTTTTTTAATAACATTTTCTGCAGTCCTGTAGCTGTGAGATACAGCGTTTATGTACTGTGGGCATGTTGTGCTCTTCCAAAAACACCCATTTAGGGCCACTAAAAATATTTTGCAGTGTTTTCTGCATATCTGGAGGTGTGTGAAATAAACAATTTATATATTTTCTTCTACTGTGCTACCCTAAAAAAATTATTGTAGTACAAAAACATTTTTTTTGTAATAGCATTTTCTGCAGTTTTGTAGCTGTGAGATACAGCGTTTATGTACTGTGGGTGTGTTGTGCTCTTCCAAAAACACCCATTTAGGGCCACAAAAAATATTTTGCAGTGTTTTCTGCATATCTGGAGGTGTGTGAACTAAACAATTTATATATTTTTCTTCTACTGTGCTATCCTAAAAAAAAATAATTGTAGGACTAAAACATTTTTTTTTAATATCATTTTCTGCAGTTCTGTAGCTGGGAGATACAGTGTTTACATACTGTGGTTGTGTTGTGCTCTTCCAAAAACACCCATTTAGGGCCACAAAAAATATGTTGCAGTGTTTTCTGCATATCTGGAGGTGTGTGAAATAAACAATTTATATATTTTGCTTCTACTGTGCTATCCTAAAAAAAATAATTGTAGGACAAAAGCATTTTTTTTAATAACATTTTCTGCAGTCCTGTAGCTGTGAGATACAGCGTTTATGTACTGTGGGCGTGTTGTGCTCTTCCAAAAACACCCATTTAGGGCCACTAAAAATATTTTGCAGTGTTTTCTGCATATCTGGAGGTGTTTGAAATAAACAATTTATATATTTTTCTTCTACTGTGCTATCCTAAAAAAATAATTGTAGTACAAAAACATTTTTTTTTATAGCATTTTCTGCAGTTTTGTAGCTGTGAAATACAGCGTTTTTGTACTGTGGGTGTGTTGTGCTCTTCCAAAAACACCCATTTAGGGCCACAAAAAATATTTTGCAGTGTTTTCTGCATATCTGGAGGTGTGTGAAATAAACAATTTATATATTTTTCTTCTACTGTGCTATCCTAAAAAAATAATTGTAGGACAAAAACATTTTTTTAATAGCATTTTCTGCAGTTCTTTAGCTGGGAGATACAGCGTTTACATACTGTGGTTGTGTTGTGCTCTTCCAAAAACACCCATTTAGGGCCACAAAAAATATTTTGCAGTGTTTTCTGCATATCTGGAGGTGTGTGAAATAAACTATTTATATATTTTTCTTCTACTGTGCTATCCCAAACAAAAAAAGTTGAATAGCATTTTCTGCAGTTCTGTAGCTGTGAGATATAGCGTTTACATACTGTGGGTGTGTTGTGCTCATCCAAAAACACCCATTTAGGGCCACAAAAAATATTTTGCAGTGTTTTCTGCATATCTGGTGGTGTGTGAGATAAACAATTTATATATTTTTCTTCTACTGTGCTATCCTAAAAAAAATAATTGTAGGACTAAAACATTTTTTTTAATATCATTTTCTGCAGTTCTGTAGCTGGGAGATACAGAGTTTACATACTGTGGTTGTGTTGTGCTCTTCCAAAAACACCCATTTAGGGCCACAAAAATATTTTGCATTGTTTTCTGCATATCTGGAGGTGTGTGAAATAAACAATTTATATATTTTTCTTCTACTGTGCTATCCTAAATAATAAAAAAAATAGAATAGCTTTTTCTGCAGTTCTGTAGCTGTGAGATACAGTGTTTACATACTGTGGGTGTGTTGTGCTCTTCCAAAAACACCCATTTAGGGCCACAAAAATATTTTGCATTGTTTTCTGCATATCTGGAGGTGTGTGAAATAAACAATTTATATATTTTTCTTCTACTGTGCTATCCTAAAAAAAAATTAGAATAGCATTTTCTGCAGTTCTGTAGCTGTGAGATACAGCGTTTACATACTGTGGGTGTGTTGTGCTCTTCCAAAAACACCCATTTAGGGCCACAAAAAGAAAATTTTGCAGTGTTTTCTGCATATCTGGAGGTGTGTGAAATAAACAATTTATATATTTTTCTTCTACTGTGCTTTCCTGAAAAAAAAAATTGAATAGCATTTTCTGCAGTTTTGTAGCTGTGAGATACAGCGTTTACGTACTGTGGGTGTGTTGTGCTCTTCCAAAAACACCCATTTAGGGCCACAAAAAATATTTTGAAGTGTTTTCTGCAAATCTGGAGGTGTGTGAAATAAACAATTTATATAGTTTTCTTCTACTGTGCTATCCTAAAAGAATAATTGTAGGACAAAAACATTTTTTTGGATTAGCATTTTCTGCAGTTCTGTAGCTGTGAGATACATCGTTTACGTACTGTGGGTGTGTTGTGCTCTTCCAAAAACACCAATTTAGGGCCACAAAAATATTTTGCAGTGTTTTCTGCATATCTTGAGGTGTGTGAAATAAACAATTTATATATTTTTCTTCTACTGTGCTATCCTAAAAAAAATAATTGTAGGCCAAAAACATTTTTTTTATAACATTTTCTGCAGTCCTGTAGCTGTGAGATACAGTGTTTATGTACTGTGGGCGTGTTGTGCTCTTCCAAAAACACCCATTTAGGGCCACTAAAAATATTTTGCAGTGTTTTCTGCATATCTGGAGGTGTGTGAAATAAACAATTTATATATTTTTCTTCTACTGTGCTATCCTAAAAAAATAAAAACATTTTTGAATAGCATTTTCTGCAGTTCTGTAGCTAATAGATACAGCGTTTACATACTGTGTGTGTGTTGTGCTCTTCCAAAAACACCCATTTAGGGCCACAAAAAATATGTTGCAGTGTTTTCTGCATATCTGGAGGTGTGTGAAATAAACAATTTATATATTTTTCTTCTACTGTGCTATCCTAAAAAAATAATTGTAGGACAAAAACATTTTTTTAAGAGCATGTTCTGCAGTTCTGTAGCTGTGAGATAAAGCATTTACATACAGTGGGTGTGTTGTGCTCTTCCAAAAACACCCATTTAGGGCCACAAAAAATATTTTGCAGTGTTTTCTGCATATCTGGAGGTGTGTGAAATAAACAATTTATATATTTTTCTTCTACTGTGCTATCCCAAAAAAAAAAATAATAGCATTTTCTGCAGTTCTGTAGCTGTGAGATACAGCGTTTACATACTGTGGGTGTGTTGTGCTCTTCCAAAAACACCCATTTAGGGCCACAAAAAATATTTTGCAGTGTTTTCTGCATATCTGGTGGTGTGTGAAATAAACAATTTATATATTTTTCTTCTACTGTGCTATCCTAAAAAAAATAATTGTAGGACTAAAACATTTTTTTTAATATCATTTTCTGCAGTTCTGTAGCTGGGAAATACAGCGTTTACATACTGTGGTTGTGTTGTGCTCTTCCAAAAACACCCATTTAGGGCCACAAAAATATTTTGCAATGTTTTCTGCATATCTGGAGGTGTGTGAAATAAACAATTTATATATTTTTCTTCTACTGTGCTATCCTAAAAAAAAAAACATAGAATAGCTTTTTATTCAGTTCTGTAGCTGTGAGATACAGAGTTTACATACTGTGGGTGTGTTGTGCTCTTCCAAAAACACCCATTTAGGGCCACAAAAAGAAAATTTTGCAGTGTTTTCTGCATATCTGGAGGTGTGTGAAATAAACAATTTATATATTTTTCTTCTACTGTGCTATCCTAAAAAAAAAAAATTGAATAGCATTTTCTGCAGTTCTGTAGCTGTGAGATACAGCGTTTACGTACTGTGGGTGTGTTGTGCTCTTCCAAAAACACCCATTTAGGGCCACAAAAAATATTTTGAAGTGTTTTCTGCAATTCTGGAGGTGTGTGAAATATACAATTTATATATTTTTCTTCTACTGTGCTATCCTAAAAAAAAATTGAATAGCATTTTCTGCAGTTCTGTAGCTGTGAGATGCAGCGTTTACGTACTGTGGGTGTGTTGTGCTCTTCCAAAAACACCCATTTTGGGCCACAAAAAAATATTTTGCAGTGTTTTCTGCAAATCTGTAGGTGTGTGAAATAAACAATTTATATATTTTTCTTCTACTGTGCTATCCTAAAAACAATAATTGTAGGACAAAAACATTTTTTTGGATTAGCATTTTCTGCAGTTCTGTAGCTGTGAGATACATCGTTTACATACTGTGGGTGAGTTGTGCTCTTCCAAAAACACCCATTTAGGGCCACAAAAATATTTTAAAGTGTTATCTGCATATCTGGAGGTGTGTGAAATAAAAAATGTATATATTTTTCTTCTACTGTGCTATCCTAAAAAAATTATTGAAGGACAAAAACATTTTTTTTGAATAGCATTTTCTGCAGTTCTGCAGCTGTGAGATACAGCGTTTACGTACTGTAGGCATGTTGTCCTCTTCCAAAAACACCCACTTAGGGCCACAAAAAATATTTTGCAGTGTTTTCTGCATATCTGGAGGTGTGTGAAATAAACAATTTATATATTTTTCTTCTACTGTGCTATCCTAAAAGAATAATTGTAGGACAAAAACATTTTTTTGGATTAGCATTTTCTGCAGTTCTGTAGCTGTGAGATACATCGTTTACATACTGTGGGTGAGTTGTGCTCTTCCAAAAACACCCATTTAGGGCCTCAAAAATATTTTAAAGTGTTATCTGCATATCTGGAGGTGTGTGAAATAAAAAATGTATATATTTTTCTTCTACTGTGCTATCCTAGAAAAAATTATTGAAGGACAAAAACATTTTTTTTAATAGCATTTTCTGCAGTTCTGCAGCTGTGAGATACAGCGTTTACGTACTGTGGGTGTGTTGTGCTTGTCTAAAAACACCCATTTAGGGCCACAAAAAATATTTTTCAGTGTTTTCTGCATATCTGGAGGTGTGTGAAATAAACAATCTATATATTTTTCTTCTACTGTGCTATCCTAAAAAAATAATTGTAGGACAAATTTTTTTTTTAATAGCATGTTCTGCAGTTCTGTAGCTGTGAGATAAAGCATTTACATACAGTGGGTGTGTTGTGCTCCTCCAAAAACACCCATTTAGGGCCACAAAAAATATTTTGCAGTGTTTTCTGCATATCTGGAGGTGTGTGAAATAAACAATTTATATATTTTCTTCTACTGTGCTACCCTAAAAAAATTATTGTAGTACAAAAACATTTTTTTTGTAATAGCATTTTCTGCAGTTTTGTAGCTGTGAGATACAGCGTTTATGTACTGTGGGTGTGTTGTGCTCTTCCAAAAACACCCATTTAGGGCCACAAAAAATATTTTGCAGTGTTTTCTGCATATCTGGAGGTGTGTGAACTAAACAATTTATATATTTTTCTTCTACTGTGCTATCCTAAAAAAATAATTGTAGGACAAAAACATTTTTTTAATAGCATTTTCTGCAGTTCTTTAGCTGGGAGATACAGCGTTTACATACTGTGGTTGTGTTGTGCTCTTCCAAAAACACCCATTTAGGGCCACAAAAAATATTTTGCAGTGTTTTCTGCATATCTGGAGGTGTGTGAAATAAACAATTTATATATTTTTCTTCTACTGTGCTATCCCCCAAAAAAAAAAAATTGAATAGCATTTTCTGCAGTTCTGTAGCTGTGAGATACAGCGTTTACATACTGTGGGTGTGTTGTGCTCTTCCAAAAACACCCATTTAGGGCCACAAAAAATATTTTGCAGTATTTTCTGCATATCTGGAGGGGTGTGAAAAAAACAATTTATATATTTTTCTTCTACTGTGCTATCCTAAAAAAATAATTGTAGGACAAAAACAGTTTTTTTGAATAGCATTTTCTGCAGTTCTGTAGCTGTGAGATACAGCGTTTACGTACTGTGGGTGTGTTGTGCTCTTCCAAAAACACCCATTTAGGGCCACAAAAAATATTTTGCAGTGTTTTCTGCAAATCTGGAGGTGTGTGAAATAAACAATTTGTATATTTTTCTTCTACTGTGCTATCCTAAAAAAATAATTGTAGGACAAAAACATTTTTTTTGAATAGCATTTTCTGCAGTTCTGTAGCTGGGAGATACAGCGTTTACGTACTGTGGGTGTGTTGTGCTCTTCCAAAAACACCCATGTAGGGCCACAAAAAATATTTTGCAGTGTTTTCTGCATATCTGGTAGTGTGAAATAAACAATTTATATATTTTTCTTCTACTGTGCTATCCTAAAAAAAATAATTGTAGGACTAAAACATTTTTTTTTAATATAATTTTCTGCAGTTCTGTAGCTGGGAGATACAGCGTTTACATACTGTGGTTGTGTTGTGCTCTTCCAAAAACACCCATTTAGGGCCACAAAAAATATGTTGCAGTGTTTTCTGCATATCTGGAGGTGTGTGAAATAAACAATTTATATATTTTTCTTCTACTGTGCTATCCTAAAAAAAATAATTGTAGGACAAAAGCATTTTTTTTTTAATAACATTTTCTGCAGTCCTGTAGCTGGGAGATACAGCGTTTACATACTGTGGTTGTGTTGTGCTCTTCCAAAAACACCCATTTAGGGCCACAAAAATATTTTGCAATGTTTTCTGCATATCTGGAGGTGTGTGAAATAAACAATTTATATATTTTTCTTCTACTGTGCTATCCTAAAAAAAAAAAATAGAATAGCTTTTTATGCAGTTCTGTAGCTGTGAGATACAGAGTTTACATACTGTGGGTGTGTTGTGCTCGTCCAAAAACACCCATTTAGGGCCACAAAAAATATTTTGAAGTGTTTTCTGCAATTCTGGAGGTGTGTGAAATATACAATTTATATATTTTTCTTCTACTGTGCTATCCTAAAAAAAAAATTGAATAGCATTTTCTGCAGTTCTGTAGCTGTGAGATGCAGCGTTTACGTACTGTGGGTGTGTTGTGCTCTTCCAAAAACACCCATTTTGGGCCACAAAAAATATTTTGCAGTGTTTTCTGCAAATCTGTAGGTGTGTGAAATAAACAATTTATATATTTTTCTTCTACTGTGCTATCCTAAAAACAATAATTGTAGGACAAAAACATTTTTTTGGATTAGCATTTTCTGCAGTTCTGTAGCTGTGAGATACATCGTTTACATACTGTGGGTGAGTTGTGCTCTTCCAAAAACACCCATTTAGGGCCACAAAAATATTTTAAAGTGTTATCTGCATATCTGGAGGTGTGTGAAATAAAAAATGTATAAATTTTTCTTCTACTGTGCTATCCTAAAAAAATTATTGAAGGACAAAAACATTTTTTTTGAATAGCATTTTCTGCAGTCCTGTAGCTGTGAGATACAGCGTTTATGTACTGTGGGCGTGTTGTGCTCTTCCAAAAACACCCATTTAGGGCCACTAAAAATATTTTGCAGTGTTTTCTGCATATCTGGAGGTGTGTGAAATAAACAATTTATATATTTTCTTCTACTGTGCTACCCTAAAAAAATTATTGTAGTACAAAAACATTTTTTTTGTAATAGCATTTTCTGCAGTTTTGTAGCTGTGAGATACAGCGTTTATGTACTGTGGGCGTGTTGTGCTCTTCCAAAAACACCCATTTAGGGCCACTAAAAATATTTTGCAGTGTTTTCTGCATATCTGGAGGTGTTTGAAATAAACAATTTATATATTTTTCTTCTACTGTGCTATCCTAAAAAAATAATTGTAGTACAAAAACATTTTTTTTAATAGCATTTTCTGCAGTTTTGTAGCTGTGAAATACAGTGTTTATGTACTGTGGGTGTGTTGTGCTCTTCCAAAAACACCCATTTAGGGCCACAAAAAATATTTTGCAGTGTTTTCTGCATATCTGGAGGTGTGTGAAATAAACAATTTATATATTTTTCTTCTACTGTGCTATCCTAAAAAAATAATTGTAGGACAAAAACATTTTTTAATAGCATTTTCTGCAGTTCTTTAGCTGGGAGATACAGCGTTTACATACTGTGGTTGTGTTGTGCTCTTCCAAAAACACCCATTTAGGGCCACAAAAAATATTTTGCAGTGTTTTCTGCATATCTGGAGGTGTGTGAAATAAACTATTTATATATTTTTCTTCTACTGTGCTATCCCAAACAAAAAATTGAATAGCATTTTCTGCAGTTCTGTAGCTGTGAGATATAGCATTTACATACTGTGGGTGTGTTGTGCTCATCCAAAAACACCCATTTAGGGCCACAAAAAATATTTTGCAGTGTTTTCTGCATATCTGGTGGTGTGTGAGATAAACAATTTATATATTTTTCTTCTACTGTGCTATCCTAAAAAAAAATAATTGTAGGACTAAAACATTTTTTTTAATATCATTTTCTGCAGTTCTGTAGCTGGGAGATACAGAGTTTACATACTGTGGTTGTGTTGTGCTCTTCCAAAAACACCCATTTAGGGCCACAAAAATATTTTGCATTGTTTTCTGCATATCTGGAGGTGTGTGAAATAAACAATTTATATATTTTTCTTCTACTGTGCAATCCTAAATAATAAAAAAATAGAATAGCTTTTTCTGCAGTTCTGTAGCTGTGAGATACAGCGTTTACATACTGTGGGTGTGTTGTGCTCTACCAAAAACACCCATTTAGGGCCACAAAAATATTTTGCATTGTTTTCTGCATATCTGGAGGTGTGTGAAATAAACAATTTATATATTTTTCTTCTACTGTGCTATCCTTAAAAAAAAAATAGAATAGCATTTTCTGCAGTTCTGTAGCTGTGAGATACAGCGTTTACATGCTGTGGGTGTGTTGTGCTCTTCCAAAAACACCCATTTAGGGCCACAAAAAGAAAATTTTGCAGTGTTTTCTGCATATCTGGAGGTGTGTGAAATAAACAATTTATATATTTTTCTTCTACTGTGCTATCCTAAAAAAAAAAAAAAATTGAATAGCATTTTCTGCAGTTCTGTAGCTGTGAGATACAGCGTTTACGTACTGTGGGTGTGTTGTGCTCTTCCAAAAACACCCATTTAGGGCCACAAAAATATTTTGCATTGTTTTCTGCATATCTGGAGGTGTGTGAAATAAACAATTTATATATTTTTCTTCTACTGTGCTATCCTAAAAAAAAAATTAGAATAGCATTTTCTGCAGTTCTGTAGCTGTGAGATACAGCGTTTACATACTGTGGGTGTGTTGTGCTCTTCCAAAAACACCCATTTAGGGCCACCAAAAGAAAATTTTGCAGTGTTTTCTGCATATCTGGAGGTGTGTGAAATAAACAATTTATATATTTTTCTTCTACTGTGCTTTCCTAATAAAAAAAAATTGAATAGCATTTTCTGCAGTTTTGTAGCTGTGAGATACAGCGTTTACGTACTGTGGGTGTGTTGTGCTCTTCCAAAAACACCCATTTAGGGCCACAAAAAATATTTTGAAGTGTTTTCTGCAAATCTGGAGGTGTGTGAAATAAACAATTTATATAGTTTTCTTCTACTGTGCTATCCTAAAAGAATAATTGTAGGACAAAAACATTTTTTTGGATTAGCATTTTCTGCAGTTCTGTAGCTGTGAGATACATCGTTTACGTACTGTGGGTGTGTTGTGCTCTTCGAAAAACACCAATTTAGGGCCACAAACATATTTTGCAGTGTTTTCTGCATATCTTGAGGTGTGTGAAATAAACAATTTATATATTTTTCTTCTACTGTGCTATCCTAAAAAAATAATTGTAGGACAAAAACATTTTTTAATAGCATTTTCTGCAGTTCTTTAGCTGGGAGATACAGCGTTTACATACTGTGGTTGTGTTGTGCTCTTCCAAAAACACCCATTTAGGGCCACAAAAAATATTTTGCAGTGTTTTCTGCATATCTGGAGGTGTGTGAAATAAACTATTTATATATTTTTCTTCTACTGTGCTATCCCAAACAAAAAAATTGAATAGCATTTTCTGCAGTTCTGTAGCTGTGAGATATAGCATTTACATACTGTGGGTGTGTTGTGCTCATCCAAAAACACCCATTTAGGGCCACAAAAAATATTTTGCAGTGTTTTCTGCATATCTGGTGGTGTGTGAGATAAACAATTTATATATTTTTCTTCTACTGTGCTATCCTAAAAAAAAATAATTGTAGGACTAAAACATTTTTTTTAATATCATTTTCTGCAGTTCTGTAGCTGGGAGATACAGAGTTTACATACTGTGGTTGTGTTGTGCTCTTCCAAAAACACCCATTTAGGGCCACAAAAATATTTTGCATTGTTTTCTGCATATCTGGAGGTGTGTGAAATAAACAATTTATATATTTTTCTTCTACTGTGCTATCCTAAATAATAAAAAAAATAGAATAGCTTTTTCTGCAGTTCTGTAGCTGTGAGATACAGCGTTTACATACTGTGGGTGTGTTGTGCTCTACCAAAAACACCCATTTAGGGCCACAAAAATATTTTGCATTGTTTTCTGCATATCTGGAGGTGTGTGAAATAAACAATTTATATATTTTTCTTCTACTGTGCTATCCTAAAAAAAAAAAAAAATTGAATAGCATTTTCTGCAGTTCTGTAGCTGTGAGATACAGCGTTTACGTACTGTGGGTGTGTTGTGCTCTTCCAAAAACACCCATTTAGGGCCACAAAAATATTTTGCATTGTTTTCTGCATATCTGGAGGTGTGTGAAATAAACAATTTATATATTTTTCTTCTACTGTGCTATCCTAAAAAAAAAATTAGAATAGCATTTTCTGCAGTTCTGTAGCTGTGAGATACAGCGTTTACATACTGTGGGTGTGTTGTGCTCTTCCAAAAACACCCATTTAGGGCCACCAAAAGAAAATTTTGCAGTGTTTTCTGCATATCTGGAGGTGTGTGAAATAAACAATTTATATATTTTTCTTCTACTGTGCTTTCCTAATAAAAAAAAATTGAATAGCATTTTCTGCAGTTTTGTAGCTGTGAGATACAGCGTTTACGTACTGTGGGTGTGTTGTGCTCTTCCAAAAACACCCATTTAGGGCCACAAAAAATATTTTGAAGTGTTTTCTGCAAATCTGGAGGTGTGTGAAATAAACAATTTATATAGTTTTCTTCTACTGTGCTATCCTAAAAGAATAATTGTAGGACAAAAACATTTTTTTGGATTAGCATTTTCTGCAGTTCTGTAGCTGTGAGATACATCGTTTACGTACTGTGGGTGTGTTGTGCTCTTCGAAAAACACCAATTTAGGGCCACAAACATATTTTGCAGTGTTTTCTGCATATCTTGAGGTGTGTGAAATAAACAATTTATATATTTTTCTTCTACTGTGCTATCCTAAAAAAATAATTGTAGGACAAAAACATTTTTTAATAGCATTTTCTGCAGTTCTTTAGCTGGGAGATACAGCGTTTACATACTGTGGTTGTGTTGTGCTCTTCCAAAAACACCCATTTAGGGCCACAAAAAATATTTTGCAGTGTTTTCTGCATATCTGGAGGTGTGTGAAATAAACTATTTATATATTTTTCTTCTACTGTGCTATCCCAAACAAAAAAATTGAATAGCATTTTCTGCAGTTCTGTAGCTGTGAGATATAGCATTTACATACTGTGGGTGTGTTGTGCTCATCCAAAAACACCCATTTAGGGCCACAAAAAATATTTTGCAGTGTTTTCTGCATATCTGGTGGTGTGTGAGATAAACAATTTATATATTTTTCTTCTACTGTGCTATCCTAAAAAAAAATAATTGTAGGACTAAAACATTTTTTTTAATATCATTTTCTGCAGTTCTGTAGCTGGGAGATACAGAGTTTACATACTGTGGTTGTGTTGTGCTCTTCCAAAAACACCCATTTAGGGCCACAAAAATATTTTGCATTGTTTTCTGCATATCTGGAGGTGTGTGAAATAAACAATTTATATATTTTTCTTCTACTGTGCTATCCTAAATAATAAAAAAAATAGAATAGCTTTTTCTGCAGTTCTGTAGCTGTGAGATACAGCGTTTACATACTGTGGGTGTGTTGTGCTCTACCAAAAACACCCATTTAGGGCCACAAAAATATTTTGCATTGTTTTCTGCATATCTGGAGGTGTGTGAAATAAACAATTTATATATTTTTCTTCTACTGTGCTATCCTTAAAAAAAAAATAGAATAGCATTTTCTGCAGTTCTGTAGCTGTGAGATACAGCGTTTACATGCTGTGGGTGTGTTGTGCTCTTCCAAAAACACCCATTTAGGGCCACAAAAAGAAAATTTTGCAGTGTTTTCTGCATATCTGGAGGTGTGTGAAATAAACAATTTATATATTTTTCTTCTACTGTGCTATCCTAAAAAAAATAAAAAATTGAATAGCATTTTCTGCAGTTCTGTAGCTGTGAGATACAGCGTTTACGTACTGTGGGTGTGTTGTGCTCTTCCAAAAACACCCATTTAGGGCCACAAAAATATTTTGCATTGTTTTCTGCATATCTGGAGGTGTGTGAAATAAACAATTTATATATTTTTCTTCTACTGTGCTATCCTAAAAAAAAAATTAGAATAGCATTTTCTGCAGTTCTGTAGCTGTGAGATACAGCGTTTACATACTGTGGGTGTGTTGTGCTCTTCCAAAAACACCCATTTAGGGCCACCAAAAGAAAATTTTGCAGTGTTTTCTGCATATCTGGAGGTGTGTGAAATAAACAATTTATATATTTTTCTTCTACTGTGCTTTCCTAATAAAAAAAAATTGAATAGCATTTTCTGCAGTTTTGTAGCTGTGAGATACAGCGTTTACGTACTGTGGGTGTGTTGTGCTCTTCCAAAAACACCCATTTAGGGCCACAAAAAATATTTTGAAGTGTTTTCTGCAAATCTGGAGGTGTGTGAAATAAACAATTTATATAGTTTTCTTCTACTGTGCTATCCTAAAAGAATAATTGTAGGACAAAAACATTTTTTTGGATTAGCATTTTCTGCAGTTCTGTAGCTGTGAGATACATCGTTTACGTACTGTGGGTGTGTTGTGCTCTTCGAAAAACACCAATTTAGGGCCACAAACATATTTTGCAGTGTTTTCTGCATATCTTGAGGTGTGTGAAATAAACAATTTATATATTTTTCTTCTACTGTGCTATCCTAAAAAAAATAATTGTAGGACAAAAAATTTTTTTTTAATAACATTTTCTGCAGTCCTGTAGCTGTGAGATACAGTGTTTATGTACTGTGGGCGTGTTGTGCTCTTCCAAAAACACCCATTTAGGGCCACTAAAAATATTTTGCAGTGTTTTCTGCATATCTGGAGGTGTGTGAAATAAACAATTTATATATTTTTCTTCTACTGTGCTATCCTAAAAAAATAAAAACATTTTTGAATAGCATTTTCTGCAGTTCTGTAGCTGTTAGATACAGCGTTTACATACTGTGTGTGTGTTGTGCTCTTCCAAAAACACCCATTTAGGGCCACACAAAATATGTTGCAGTGTTTTCTGCATATCTGGAGGTGTGTGAAATAAACAATTTATATATTTTTCTTCTACTGTGCTATCCTAAAAAAATAATTGTAGGACAAAAACATTTTTTAAGAGCATGTTCTGCAGTTCTGTAGCTGTGAGATAAAGCATTTACATACAGTGGGTGTGTTGTGCTCTTCCAAAAACACCCATTTAGGGCCACAAAAAATATTTTGCAGTGTTTTCTGCATATCTGGAGGTGTGTGAAATAAACAATTTATATATTTTTCTTCTACTGTGCTACCCTAAAAAAATTATTGTAGTACAAAAACATTTTTTTTAATAGCATTTTCTGCAGTTTTGTAGCTGTGAGATACTGCGTTTATGTACTGTGGGTGTGTTGTGCTCTTCCAAAAACACCCATTTAGGGCCACAAAAAATATTTTGCAGTGTTTTCTGCATATCTGGAGGTGTGTGAAATAAACAATTTATATATTTTTCTTCTACTGTGCTATCCTAAAAAAATAATTGTAGGACAAAAACATTTTTTAATAGCATTTTCTGCAGTTCTTTAGCTGGGAGATACAGCGTTTACATACTGTGGTTGTGTTGTGCTCTTCCAAAAACACCCATTTAGGGCCACAAAAAATATTTTGCAGTGTTTTCTGCATATCTGGAGGTGTGTGAAATAAACAATTTATATATTTTTCTTCTACTGTGCTATCCCCAAAAAAAAATAATAGCATTTTCTGCAGTTCTGTAGCTGTGAGATACAGCGTTTACATACTGTGGGTGTGTTGTGCTCTTCCAAAAACACCCATTTAGGGCCACAAAAAATATTTTGCAGTGTTTTCTGCATATCTGGTGGTGTGTGAAATAAACAATTTATATATTTTTCTTCTACTGTGCTATCCTAAAAAAAATAATTGTAGGACTAAAACATTTTTTTTAATATCATTTTCTGCAGTTCTGTAGCTGGGAGATACAGAGTTTACATACTGTGGTTGTGTTGTGCTCTTCCAAAAACACCCATTTAGGGCCACAAAAATATTTTGCATTGTTTTCTGCATATCTGGAGGTGTGTGAAATAAACAATTTATATATTTTTCTTCTACTGTGCTATCCTAAATAATAAAAAAAATAGAATAGCTTTTTCTGCAGTTCTGTAGCTGTGAGATACAGCGTTTACATACTGTGGGTGTGTTGTGCTCTACCAAAAACACCCATTTAGGGCCACAAAAATATTTTGCATTGTTTTCTGCATATCTGGAGGTGTGTGAAATAAACAATTTATATATTTTTCTTCTACTGTGCTATCCTTAAAAAAAAAATAGAATAGCATTTTCTGCAGTTCTGTAGCTGTGAGATACAGCGTTTACATGCTGTGGGTGTGTTGTGCTCTTCCAAAAACACCCATTTAGGGCCACAAAAAGAAAATTTTGCAGTGTTTTCTGCATATCTGGAGGTGTGTGAAATAAACAATTTATATATTTTTCTTCTACTGTGCTATCCTAAAAAAAAAAAAAAAATTGAATAGCATTTTCTGCAGTTCTGTAGCTGTGAGATACAGCGTTTACGTACTGTGGGTGTGTTGTGCTCTTCCAAAAACACCCATTTAGGGCCACAAAAATATTTTGCATTGTTTTCTGCATATCTGGAGGTGTGTGAAATAAACAATTTATATATTTTTCTTCTACTGTGCTATCCTAAAAAAAAAATTAGAATAGCATTTTCTGCAGTTCTGTAGCTGTGAGATACAGCGTTTACATACTGTGGGTGTGTTGTGCTCTTCCAAAAACACCCATTTAGGGCCACCAAAAGAAAATTTTGCAGTGTTTTCTGCATATCTGGAGGTGTGTGAAATAAACAATTTATATATTTTTCTTCTACTGTGCTTTCCTAATAAAAAAAAATTGAATAGCATTTTCTGCAGTTTTGTAGCTGTGAGATACAGCGTTTACGTACTGTGGGTGTGTTGTGCTCTTCCAAAAACACCCATTTAGGGCCACAAAAAATATTTTGAAGTGTTTTCTGCAAATCTGGAGGTGTGTGAAATAAACAATTTATATAGTTTTCTTCTACTGTGCTATCCTAAAAGAATAATTGTAGGACAAAAACATTTTTTTGGATTAGCATTTTCTGCAGTTCTGTAGCTGTGAGATACAGTGTTTATGTACTGTGGGCGTGTTGTGCTCTTCCAAAAACACCCATTTAGGGCCACTAAAAATATTTTGCAGTGTTTTCTGCATATCTGGAGGTGTGTGAAATAAACAATTTATATATTTTTCTTCTACTGTGCTATCCTAAAAAAATAAAAACATTTTTGAATAGCATTTTCTGCAGTTCTGTAGCTGTTAGATACAGCGTTTACATACTGTGTGTGTGTTGTGCTCTTCCAAAAACACCCATTTAGGGCCACAAAAAATATGTTGCAGTGTTTTCTGCATATCTGGAGGTGTGTGAAATAAACAATTTATATATTTTTCTTCTACTGTGCTATCCTAAAAAAATAATTGTAGGACAAAAACATTTTTTAAGAGCATGTTCTGCAGTTCTGTAGCTGTGAGATAAAGCATTTACATACAGTGGGTGTGTTGTGCTCTTCCAAAAACACCCATTTAGGGCCACAAAAAATATTTTGCAGTGTTTTCTGCATATCTGGAGGTGTGTGAAATAAACAATTTATATATTTTTCTTCTACTGTGCTACCCTAAAAAAATTATTGTAGTACAAAAACATTTTTTTTAATAGCATTTTCTGCAGTTTTGTAGCTGTGAGATACTGCGTTTATGTACTGTGGGTGTGTTGTGCTCTTCCAAAAACACCCATTTAGGGCCACAAAAAATATTTTGCAGTGTTTTCTGCATATCTGGAGGTGTGTGAAATAAACAATTTATATATTTTTCTTCTACTGTGCTATCCTAAAAAAATAATTGTAGGACAAAAACATTTTTTAATAGCATTTTCTGCAGTTCTTTAGCTGGGAGATACAGCGTTTACATACTGTGGTTGTGTTGTGCTCTTCCAAAAACACCCATTTAGGGCCACAAAAAATATTTTGCAGTGTTTTCTGCATATCTGGAGGTGTGTGAAATAAACAATTTATATATTTTTCTTCTACTGTGCTATCCCCCCAAAAAAATAATAGCATTTTCTGCAGTTCTGTAGCTGTGAGATACAGCGTTTACATACTGTGGGTGTGTTGTGCTCTTCCAAAAACACCCATTTAGGGCCACAAAAAATATTTTGCAGTGTTTTCTGCATATCTGGTGGTGTGTGAAATAAACAATTTATATATTTTTCTTCTACTGTGCTATCCTAAAAAAATAATTGTAGGACTAAACATTTTTTTTAATATCATTTTCTGCAGTTCTGTAGCTGGGAGATACAGCGTTTACATACTGTGGTTGTGTTGTGCTCCTCCAAAAACACCCATTTAGGGCCACAAAAATATTTTGCAATGTTTTCTGCATATCTGGAGGTGTGTGAAATAAACAATTTATATATTTTTCTTCTACTGTGCTATCCTAAAAAAAAAATAGAATAGCTTTTTATGCAGTTCTGCAGCTGTGAGATACAGAGTTTACATACTGTGGGTGTGTTGTGCTCTTCCAAAAACACCCATTTAGGGCCACAAAAAGAAAATTTTGCAGTGTTTTCTGCATATCTGGAGGTGTGTGAAATAAACAATTTATATATTTTTCTTCTACTGTGCTATCCTAAAAAAAAAAAAATTGAATAGCATTTTCTGCAGTTCTGTAGCTGTGAGATACAGCGTTTACGTACTGTGGGTGTGTTGTGCTCTTCCAAAAACACCCATTTAGGGCCACAAAAAATATTTTGAAGTGTTTTCTGCAATTCTGGAGGTGTGTGAAATATACAATTTATATATTTTTCTTCTACTGTGCTATCCTAAAAAAAAATTGAATAGCATTTTCTGCAGTTCTGTAGCTGTGAGATGCAGCGTTTACGTACTGTGGGTGTGTTGTGCTCTTCCAAAAACACCCATTTTGGGCCACAAAAAATATTTTGCAGTGTTTTCTGCAAATCTGGAGGTGTGTGAAATAAACAATTTATATATTTTTCTTCTACTGTGCTATCCCAAAAAAAATAAAATAGCATTTTCTGCAGTTCTGTAGCTGTGAGATACAGCGTTTACATACTGTGGGTGTGTTGTGCTCTTCCAAAAACACCCATTTAGGGCCACAAAAAATATTTTGCAGTGTTTTCTGCATATCTGGTGGTGTGTGAAATAAACAATTTATATATTTTTCTTCTACTGTGCTATCCTAAAAAAAATAATTGTAGGACTAAAACATTTTTTTTAATATCATTTTCTGCAGTTCTGTAGCTGGGAGATACAGCGTTTACATACTGTGGTTGTGTTGTGCTCCTCCAAAAACACCCATTTAGGGCCACAAAAATATTTTGCAATGTTTTCTGCATATCTGGAGGTGTGTGAAATAAACAATTTATATATTTTTCTTCTACTGTGCTATCCTAAAAAAAAAAAATAGAATAGCTTTTTATGCAGTTCTGCAGCTGTGAGATACAGAGTTTACATACTGTGGGTGTGTTGTGCTCTTCCAAAAACACCCATTTAGGGCCACAAAAAGAAAATTTTGCAGTGTTTTCTGCATATCTGGAGGTGTGTGAAATAAACAATTTATATATTTTTCTTCTACTGTGCTATCCTAAAAAAAAAAAAAATTGAATAGCATTTTCTGCAGTTCTGTAGCTGTGAGATACAGCGTTTACGTACTGTGGGTGTGTTGTGCTCTTCCAAAAACACCCATTTAGGGCCACAAAAAATATTTTGAAGTGTTTTCTGCAATTCTGGAGGTGTGTGAAATATACAATTTATATATTTTTCTTCTACTGTGCTATCCTAAAAAAAAATTGAATAGCATTTTCTGCAGTTCTGTAGCTGTGAGATGCAGCGTTTACGTACTGTGGGTGTGTTGTGCTCTTCCAAAAACACCCATTTTGGGCCACAAAAAATATTTTGCAGTGTTTTCTGCAAATCTGGAGGTGTGTGAAATAAACAATTTATATATTTTTCTTCTACTGTGCTATCCCAAAAAAAAAAATAATAGCATTTTCTGCAGTTCTGTAGCTGTGAGATACAGCGTTTACATACTGTGGGTGTGTTGTGCTCTTCCAAAAACACCCATTTAGGGCCACAAAAAATATTTTGCAGTGTTTTCTGCATATCTGGTGGTGTGTGAAATAAACAATTTATATATTTTTCTTCTACTGTGCTATCCTAAAAAAAATAATTGTAGGACTAAAACATTTTTTTTAATATCATTTTCTGCAGTTCTGTAGCTGGGAGATACAGCGTTTACATACTGTGGTTGTGTTGTGCTCCTCCAAAAACACCCATTTAGGGCCACAAAAATATTTTGCAATGTTTTCTGCATATCTGGAGGTGTGTGAAATAAACAATTTATATATTTTTCTTCTACTGTGCTATCCTAAAAAAAAAAAATAGAATAGCTTTTTATGCAGTTCTGCAGCTGTGAGATACAGAGTTTACATACTGTGGGTGTGTTGTGCTCTTCCAAAAACACCCATTTAGGGCCACAAAAAAAAAAATTTGCAGTGTTTTCTGCATATCTGGAGGTGTGTGAAATAAACAATTTATATATTTTTCTTCTACTGTGCTATCCTAAAAAAAAAAAAATTGAATAGCATTTTCTGCAGTTCTGTAGCTGTGAGATACAGCGTTTACGTACTGTGGGTGTGTTGTGCTCTTCCAAAAACACCCATTTAGGGCCACAAAAAATATTTTGCAGTGTTTTTTGCATATCTGGAGGTGTGTGAAATAAACTATTTATATATTTTTCTTCTACTGTGCTATCCTAAAAAAAAAAAATTTGAATAGCATTTTCTGCAGTTCTGTCGCTGTGAGATACAGCATTTACATACAGTGGGTGTGTTGTGCTCTTCCAAAAACACCCATTCAGGGCCACAAAAAATATTTTGCAGTGTTTTCTGCATATCTGGATGTGTGTGAAATAAACAATTTCTATATTTTTCTTCTACTGTGCTATCCTAAAAAAATAATTGAAGGACAAAAACATTTTTTTTTAATAGCATTTTCTGCAGCTCTGTAGCTGGGAGATACAGCGTTTACATACTGTGGTTGTGTTGTGCTCTTCCAAAAACACCCATTTAGGGCCACAAAAATATTTTGCATTGTTTTCTGCATATCTGGAGGTGTGTGAAATAAACAATTTATATATTTTTCTTCTACTGTGCTATCCTAAAAAAAATTGAATAGCATTTTCTGCAGTTCTGTATCTGTGAGAGTTTACATACTGTGGGTGTGTTGTACTCTTCCAAAAACACCCATGTAGGGCCACAAAAAGAAAATTTTGCAGTGTTTACTGCATATCTGGAGGTGTGTGAAATAAACAATTTATATATTTTTCTTCTACTGTGCTATCCAAAAAAAAAATAAAAATTGAATAGCATTTTCTGCAGTTCTGTAGCTGTAAGATACAGGGTTTACGTACTGTGGGTGTGTTGTGTTCTTCCAAAAACACCCATTTAGGGCCACAAAAATATTTTGCAGTGTTTTCTGCATATCTGGAGGTGTGTGAAATAAACAATTTATATATTTGTCTTCTACTGTGCTATCCTAAAAAAAATAATTGTAGGACAAAAACTTTTTTTTTAAATAGCATTTTCTGCAGTTCTGTAGCTGTGAGATACAGCGTTTACGTACTGTGGGTGTGTTGTGCTCTTCCAAAAACACCCATTTAGGGCCACAAAAAATATTTTGCAGTGTTTTCTGCATATCTGGAGGTGTGTGAAATAAATAATTTATATATTTTTCTTGTACTGTGCTATCCTAAAAAAATAATTGTAGGACAAAAGCATTTTTTTTAATAACATTTTCTGCAGTCCTGTAGCTGTGAGATACAGTGTTTATGTACTGTGGGCGTGTTGTGCTCTTCCAAAAACACCCATTTAGGGCCACTAAAAATATTTTGCAGTGTTTTCTGCATATCTGGAGCTGTTTGAAATAAACAATTTATATATTTTTCTTCTACTGTGCTATCCTAAAAAAATAAAAACATTTTTGAATAGCATTTTCTGCAGTTCTGTAGCTGTTAGATACAGCGTTTACATACTGTGGGTGTGTTGTGCTCTCCCAAAAACACCCATATAGGGCCACAATTTTTTTTTAAAGTGTTATCTGCATATCTGGAGGTGTGTGAAATAAACAATTTATATATTTTTCTTCTACTGTGCTATCCTAAAAAAAAAATTAGAATAGCATTTTCTGCAGTTCTGTAGCTGTGAGATACAGCGTTTACATACTGTGGGTGTGTTGTGCTCTTCCAAAAACACCCATTTAGGGCCACCAAAAGAAAATTTTGCAGTGTTTTCTGCATATCTGGAGGTGTGTGAAATAAACAATTTATATATTTTTCTTCTACTGTGCTTTCCTAATAAAAAAAAATTGAATAGCATTTTCTGCAGTTTTGTAGCTGTGAGATACAGCGTTTACGTACTGTGGGTGTGTTGTGCTCTTCCAAAAACACCCATTTAGGGCCACAAAAAATATTTTGAAGTGTTTTCTGCAAATCTGGAGGTGTGTGAAATAAACAATTTATATAGTTTTCTTCTACTGTGCTATCCTAAAAGAATAATTGTAGGACAAAAACATTTTTTTGGATTAGCATTTTCTGCAGTTCTGTAGCTGTGAGATACATCGTTTACGTACTGTGGGTGTGTTGTGCTCTTCGAAAAACACCAATTTAGGGCCACAAACATATTTTGCAGTGTTTTCTGCATATCTTGAGGTGTGTGAAATAAACAATTTATATATTTTTCTTCTACTGTGCTATCCTAAAAAAAATAATTGTAGGACAAAAACATTTTTTTTAATAACATTTTCTGCAGTCCTGTAGCTGTGAGATACAGTGTTTATGTACTGTGGGCGTGTTGTGCTCTTCCAAAAACACCCATTTAGGGCCACTAAAAATATTTTGCAGTGTTTTCTGCATATCTGGAGGTGTGTGAAATAAACAATTTATATATTTTTCTTCTACTGTGCTATCCTAAAAAAATAAAAACATTTTTGAATAGCATTTTCTGCAGTTCTGTAGCTGTTAGATACAGCGTTTACATACTGTGTGTGTGTTGTGCTCTTCCAAAAACACCCATTTAGGGCCACAAAAAATATTTTGCAGTGTTTTCTGCATATCTTGAGGTGTGTGAAATAAACAATTTATATATTTTTCTTCTACTGTGCTACCCTAAAAAAATTATTGTATTACAAAAACATTTTTTTTAATAGCATTTTCTGCAGTTTTGTAGCTGTGAGATACTGCGTTTATGTACTGTGGGTGTGTTGTGCTCTTCCAAAAACACCCATTTAGGGCCACAAAAAATATTTTGCAGTGTTTTCTGCATATCTGGAGGTGTGTGAAATAAACAATTTATATATTTTTCTTCTACTGTGCTATCCTAAAAAAATAATTGTAGGACAAAAACATTTTTTAATAGCATTTTCTGCAGTTCTTTAGCTGGGAGATACAGCGTTTACATACTGTGGTTGTGTTGTGCTCTTCCAAAAACACCCATTTAGGGCCACAAAAAATATTTTGCAGTGTTTTCTGCATATCTGGAGGTGTGTGAAATAAACAATTTATATATTTTTCTTCTACTGTGCTATCCCAAAAAAAAAATAATAGCATTTTCTGCAGTTCTGTAGCTGTGAGATACAGCGTTTACATACTGTGGGTGTGTTGTGCTCTTCCAAAAACACCCATTTAGGGCCACAAAAAATATTTTGCAGTGTTTTCTGCATATCTGGTGGTGTGTGAAATAAACAATTTATATATTTTTCTTCTACTGTGCTATCCTAAAAAAAATAATTGTAGGACTAAAACATTTTTTTTAATATCATTTTCTGCAGTTCTGTAGCTGGGAGATACAGCGTTTACATACTGTGGTTGTGTTGTGCTCCTCCAAAAACACCCATTTAGGGCCACAAAAATATTTTGCAATGTTTTCTGCATATCTGGAGGTGTGTGAAATAAACAATTTATATATTTTTCTTCTACTGTGCTATCCTAAAAAAAATAGAATAGCTTTTTATGCAGTTCTGCAGCTGTGAGATACAGAGTTTACATACTGTGGGTGTGTTGTGCTCTTCCAAAAACACCCATTTAGGGCCACAAAAAGAAAATTTTGCAGTGTTTTCTGCATATCTGGAGGTGTGTGAAATAAACAATTTATATATTTTTCTTCTACTGTGCTATCCTAAAAAAAAAAAAAATTGAATAGCATTTTCTGCAGTTCTGTAGCTGTGAGATACAGCGTTTACGTACTGTGGGTGTGTTGTGCTCTTCCAAAAACACCCATTTAGGGCCACAAAAAATATTTTGAAGTGTTTTCTGCAATTCTGGAGGTGTGTGAAATATACAATTTATATATTTTTCTTCTACTGTGCTATCCTAAAAAAAAATTGAATAGCATTTTCTGCAGTTCTGTAGCTGTGAGATGCAGCGTTTACGTACTGTGGGTGTGTTGTGCTCTTCCAAAAACACCCATTTTGGGCCACAAAAAATATTTTGCAGTGTTTTCTGCAAATCTGGAGGTGTGTGAAATAAACAATTTATATATTTTTCTTCTACTGTGCTATCCCAAAAAAAAAAAAATAGCATTTTCTGCAGTTCTGTAGCTGTGAGATACAGCGTTTACATACTGTGGGTGTGTTGTGCTCTTCCAAAAACACCCATTTAGGGCCACAAAAAATATTTTGCAGTGTTTTCTGCATATCTGGTGGTGTGTGAAATAAACAATTTATATATTTTTCTTCTACTGTGCTATCCTAAAAAAAATAATTGTAGGACTAAAACATTTTTTTTAATATCATTTTCTGCAGTTCTGTAGCTGGGAGATACAGCGTTTACATACTGTGGTTGTGTTGTGCTCCTCCAAAAACACCCATTTAGGGCCACAAAAATATTTTGCAATGTTTTCTGCATATCTGGAGGTGTGTGAAATAAACAATTTATATATTTTTCTTCTACTGTGCTATCCTAAAAAAAAAATAGAATAGCTTTTTATGCAGTTCTGCAGCTGTGAGATACAGAGTTTACATACTGTGGGTGTGTTGTGCTCTTCCAAAAACACCCATTTAGGGCCACAAAAAGAAAATTTTGCAGTGTTTTCTGCATATCTGGAGGTGTGTGAAATAAACAATTTATATATTTTTCTTCTACTGTGCTATCCTAAAAAAAAAAAAAATTGAATAGCATTTTCTGCAGTTCTGTAGCTGTGAGATACAGCGTTTACGTACTGTGGGTGTGTTGTGCTCTTCCAAAAACACCCATTTAGGGCCACAAAAAATATTTTGAAGTGTTTTCTGCAATTCTGGAGGTGTGTGAAATATACAATTTATATATTTTTCTTCTACTGTGCTATCCTAAAAAAAAATTGAATAGCATTTTCTGCAGTTCTGTAGCTGTGAGATGCAGCGTTTACGTACTGTGGGTGTGTTGTGCTCTTCCAAAAACACCCATTTTGGGCCACAAAAAATATTTTGCAGTGTTTTCTGCATATCTGGTGGTGTGTGAAATAAACAATTTATATATTTTTCTTCTACTGTGCTATCCTAAAAACAATAATTGTAGGACAAAAACATTTTTTTTTAATAGCATTTTCTGCAGTTCTGTAGCTGTGAGATACAGCGTTTACGTACTGTGGGTGTGTTGTGCTCTTCCAAAAACACCCATTTAGGGCCACAAAAAATATTTTGCAGTGTTTTTTGCATATCTGGAGGTGTGTGAAATAAACTATTTATATATTTTTCTTCTACTGTGCTATCCTAAAAAAAAAAAATTTGAATAGCATTTTCTGCAGTTCTGTAGCTGTGAGATACAGCATTTACATACTGTGGGTGTGTTGTGCTCTTCCAAAAACACCCATTCAGGGCCACAAAAAATATTTTGCAGTGTTTTCTGCATATCTGGATGTGTGTGAAATAAACAATTTCTATATTTTTCTTCTACTGTGCTATCCTAAAAAAATAATTGAAGGACAAAAACATTTTTTTTTTAATAGCATTTTCTGCAGCTCTGTAGCTGGGAGATACAGCGTTTACATACTGTGGTTGTGTTGTGCTCTTCCAAAAACACCCATTTAGGGCCACAAAAATATTTTGCATTGTTTTCTGCATATCTGGAGGTGTGTGAAATAAACAATTTATATATTTTTCTTCTACTGTGCTATCCTAAAAAAAAATTGAATAGCATTTTCTGCAGTTCTGTAGCTGTGAGAGTTTACATACTGTGGGTGTGTTGTACTCTTCCAAAAACACCCATGTAGGGCCACAAAAAGAAAATTTTGCAGTGTTTACTGCATATCTGGAGGTGTGTGAAATAAACAATTTATATATTTTTCTTCTACTGTGCTATCCAAAAAAAAAAAAAATTGAATAGCATTTTCTGCAGTTCTGTAGCTGTAAGATACAGGGTTTACGTACTGTGGGTGTGTTGTGTTCTTCCAAAAACACCCATTTAGGGCCACAAAAATATTTTGCAGTGTTTTCTGCATATCTGGAGGTGTGTGAAATAAACAATTTATATATTTGTCTTCTACTGTGCTATCCTAAAAAAAATAATTGTAGGACAAAAACTTTTTTTTTAAATAGCATTTTCTGCAGTTCTGTAGCTGTGAGATACAGCGTTTACGTACTGTGGGTGTGTTGTGCTCTTCCAAAAACACCCATTTAGGGCCACAAAAAATATTTTGCAGTGTTTTCTGCATATCTGGAGGTGTGTGAAATAAATAATTTATATATTTTTCTTGTACTGTGCTATCCTAAAAAAATAATTGTAGGACAAAAGCATTTTTTTTAATAACATTTTCTGCAGTCCTGTAGCTGTGAGATACAGTGTTTATGTACTGTGGGCGTGTTGTGCTCTTCCAAAAACACCCATTTAGGGCCACTAAAAATATTTTGCAGTGTTTTCTGCATATCTGGAGGTGTTTGAAATAAACAATTTATATATTTTTCTTCTACTGTGCTATCCTAAAAAAATAAAAACATTTTTGAATAGCATTTTCTGCAGTTCTGTAGCTGTTAGATACAGCGTTTACATACTGTGGGTGTGTTGTGCTCTCCCAAAAACACCCATATAGGGCCACAATTTTTTTTTAAAGTGTTATCTGCATATCTGGAGGTGTGTGAAATAAACAATTTATATATTTTTCTTCTACTGTGCTACCCTAAAAAAAATATTGTAGTACAAAAACATTTTTTTTTTTAATAGCATTTTCTGCAGTTTTGTAGCTGTGAGATACAGCGTTTATGTACTGTGGGTGTGTTGTGCTCTTCCAAAAACATCCATTTAGGGCCACAAAAAATATTTTGCAGTGTTTTCTGCATATCTGGAGGTGTGTGAAATAAACAATTTATATATTTTTCTTCTACTGTGCTATCCTAAAAAAATAATGGTAGGGCAAAAACATTTTTTTTAATAGCATTTTCTGCAGTTCTTTAGCTGGGAGATACAGCGTTTACATACTGTGGTTGTGTTGTGCTCTTCCAAAAACACCCATTTAGGGCCACAAAAAATATTTTGCAGTGTTTTCTGCATATCTGGAGGTGTGTGAAATAAACAATTTATATATTTTTCTTCTACTGTGCTATCCCAAAAAAAATAATTGAATAGCATTTTCTGCAGTTCTGTAGCTGTGAGATACAGCGTTTACATACTGTGGGTGTGTTGTGCTCTTCAAAAAACACCCATTTAGGGCCACAAAAAATATTTTGCAGTGTTTTCTGCATATCTGGAGGGGTGTGAAAAAAACAATTTATATATTTTTCTTCTACTGTGCTATCCTAAAAAAATAATTGTAGGACAAAAACAGTTTTTTTTAATAGCATTTTCTGCAGTTCTGTAGCTGTGAGAGTTTACATACTGTGGGTGTGTTGTACTCTTCCAAAAACACCCATGTAGGGCCACAAAAAGAAAATTTTGCAGTGTTTACTGCATATCTGGAGGTGTGTGAAATAAACAATTTATATATTTTTCTTCTACTGTGCTATCCAAAAAAAAAAAAAAATTGAATAGCATTTTCTGCAGTTCTGTAGCTGTAAGATACAGGGTTTACGTACTGTGGGTGTGTTGTGTTCTTCCAAAAACACCCATTTAGGGCCACAAAAATATTTTGCAGTGTTTTCTGCATATCTGGAGGTGTGTGAAATAAACAATTTATATATTTGTCTTCTACTGTGCTATCCTAAAAAAAATAATTGTAGGACAAAAACTTTTTTTTTAAATAGCATTTTCTGCAGTTCTGTAGCTGTGAGATACAGCGTTTACGTACTGTGGGTGTGTTGTGCTCTTCCAAAAACACCCATTTAGGGCCACAAAAAATATTTTGCAGTGTTTTCTGCATATCTGGAGGTGTGTGAAATAAATAATTTATATATTTTTCTTGTACTGTGCTATCCTAAAAAAATAATTGTAGGACAAAAGCATTTTTTTTAATAACATTTTCTGCAGTCCTGTAGCTGTGAGATACAGTGTTTATGTACTGTGGGCGTGTTGTGCTCTTCCAAAAACACCCATTTAGGGCCACTAAAAATATTTTGCAGTGTTTTCTGCATATCTGGAGGTGTTTGAAATAAACAATTTATATATTTTTCTTCTACTGTGCTATCCTAAAAAAATAAAAACATTTTTGAATAGCATTTTCTGCAGTTCTGTAGCTGTTAGATACAGCGTTTACATACTGTGGGTGTGTTGTGCTCTCCCAAAAACACCCATATAGGGCCACAATTTTTTTTTAAAGTGTTATCTGCATATCTGGAGGTGTGTGAAATAAACAATCTATATATTTTTCTTCTACTGTGCTACCCTAAAAAAAATATTGTAGTACAAAAACATTTTTTTTTTTAATAGCATTTTCTGCAGTTTTGTAGCTGTGAGATACAGCGTTTATGTACTGTGGGTGTGTTGTGCTCTTCCAAAAACATCCATTTAGGGCCACAAAAAATATTTTGCAGTGTTTTCTGCATATCTGGAGGTGTGTGAAATAAACAATTTATATATTTTTCTTCTACTGTGCTATCCTAAAAAAATAATGGTAGGGCAAAAACATTTTTTTTAATAGCATTTTCTGCAGTTCTTTAGCTGGGAGATACAGCGTTTACATACTGTGGTTGTGTTGTGCTCTTCCAAAAACACCCATTTAGGGCCACAAAAAATATTTTGCAGTGTTTTCTGCATATCTGGAGGTGTGTGAAATAAACAATTTATATATTTTTCTTCTACTGTGCTATCCCAAAAAAAAAATTGAATAGCATTTTCTGCAGTTCTGTAGCTGTGAGATACAGCGTTTACATACTGTGGGTGTGTTGTGCTCTTCAAAAAACACCCATTTAGGGCCACAAAAAATATTTTGCAGTGTTTTCTGCATATCTGGAGGGGTGTGAAAAAAACAATTTATATATTTTTCTTCTACTGTGCTATCCTAAAAAAATAATTGTAGGACAAAAACAGTTTTTTTTAATAGCATTTTCTGCAGTTCTGTAGCTGTGAGATACAGCGTTTACGTACTGTGGGTGTGTTGTGCTCTTCCAAAAACACCCATTTTGGGCCACAAAAAATATTTTGCAGTGTTTTCTGCAAATCTGGAGGTGTGTGAAATAAACAATTTATATATTTTTCTTCTACTGTGCTATCCCAAAAAAAATAATAATAGCATTTTCTGCAGTTCTGTAGCTGTGAGATACAGCGTTTACATACTGTGGGTGTGTTGTGCTCTTCCAAAAACACCCATTTAGGGCCACAAAAAATATTTTGCAGTGTTTTCTGCAATTCTGGAGGTGTGTGAAATATACAATTTATATATTTTTCTTCTACTGTGCTATCCTAAAAAAAAATTGAATAGCATTTTCTGCAGTTCTGTAGCTGTGAGATGCAGCGTTTACGTACTGTGGGTGTGTTGTGCTCTTCCAAAAACACCCATTTTGGGCCACAAAAAATATTTTGCAGTGTTTTCTGCAAATCTGGAGGTGTGTGAAATAAACAATTTATATATTTTTCTTCTACTGTGCTATCCCAAAAAAAAAATAATAGCATTTTCTGCAGTTCTGTAGCTGTGAGATACAGCGTTTACATACTGTGGGTGTGTTGTGCTCTTCCAAAAACACCCATTTAGGGCCACAAAAAATATTTTGCAGTGTTTTCTGCATATCTGGTGGTGTGTGAAATAAACAATTTATATATTTTTCTTCTACTGTGCTATCCTAAAAAAAATAATTGTAGGACTAAAACATTTTTTTTAATATCATTTTCTGCAGTTCTGTAGCTGGGAGATACAGCGTTTACATACTGTGGTTGTGTTGTGCTCCTCCAAAAACACCCATTTAGGGCCACAAAAATATTTTGCAATGTTTTCTGCATATCTGGAGGTGTGTGAAATAAACAATTTATATATTTTTCTTCTACTGTGCTATCCTAAAAAAAAAAAAATTGAATAGCATTTTCTGCAGTTCTGTAGCTGTGAGATACAGCGTTTACGTACTGTGGGTGTGTTGTGCTCGTCCAAAAACACCCATTTAGGGCCACAAAAAATATTTTGAAGTGTTTTCTGCAATTCTGGAGGTGTGTGAAATATACAATTTATATATTTTTCTTCTACTGTGCTATCCTAAAAAAAAATTGAATAGCATTTTCTGCAGTTCTGTAGCTGTGAGATGCAGCGTTTACGTACTGTGGGTGGGTTGTGCTCTTCCAAAAACACCCATTTTGGGCCACAAAAAATATTTTGCAGTGTTTTCTGCAAATCTGGAGGTGTGTGAAATAAACAATTTATATATTTTTCTTCTACTGTGCTATCCTAAAAACAATAATTGTAGGACAAAAACATTTTTTTTTAATAGCATTTTCTGCAGTTCTGTAGCTGTGAGATACAGCGTTTACGTACTGTGGGTGTGTTGTGCTCTTCCAAAAACACCCATTTAGGGCCACAAAAAATATTTTGCAGTGTTTTTTGCATATCTGGAGGTGTGTGAAATAAACTATTTATATATTTTTCTTCTACTGTGCTATCCTAAAAAAAAAAAATTGAATAGCATTTTCTGCAGTTCTGTAGCTGTGAGATACAGCATTTACATACTGTGGGTGTGTTGTGCTCTTCCAAAAACACCCATTCAGGGCCACAAAAAATATTTTGCAGTGTTTTCTGCATATCTGGATGTGTGTGAAATAAACAATTTCTATATTTTTCTTCTACTGTGCTATCCTAAAAAAATAATTGAAGGACAAAAACATTTTTTTTTTAATAGCATTTTCTGCAGCTCTGTAGCTGGGAGATACAGCGTTTACATACTGTGGTTGTGTTGTGCTCTTCCAAAAACACCCATTTAGGGCCACAAAAATATTTTGCATTGTTTTCTGCATATCTGGAGGTGTGTGAAATAAACAATTTATATATTTTTCTTCTACTGTGCTATCCTAAAAAAAAAATTGAATAGCATTTTCTGCAGTTCTGTAGCTGTGAGAGTTTACATACTGTGGGTGTGTTGTACTCTTCCAAAAACACCCATGTAGGGCCACAAAAAGAAAATTTTGCAGTGTTTACTGCATATCTGGAGGTGTGTGAAATAAACAATTTATATATTTTTCTTCTACTGTGCTATCCAAAAAAAAAATAAAAAATTGAATAGCATTTTCTGCAGTTCTGTAGCTGTAAGATACAGGGTTTACGTACTGTGGGTGTGTTGTGTTCTTCCAAAAACACCCATTTAGGGCCACAAAAATATTTTGCAGTGTTTTCTGCATATCTGGAGGTGTGTGAAATAAACAATTTATATATTTGTCTTCTACTGTGCTATCCTAAAAAAAATAATTGTAGGACAAAAACTTTTTTTTTAAATAGCATTTTCTGCAGTTCTGTAGCTGTGAGATACAGCGTTTACGTACTGTGGGTGTGTTGTGCTCTTCCAAAAACACCCATTTAGGGCCACTAAAAATATTTTGCAGTGTTTTCTGCATATCTGGAGGTGTTTGAAATAAACAATTTATATATTTTTCTTCTACTGTGCTATCCTAAAAAAATAAAAACATTTTTGAATAGCATTTTCTGCAGTTCTGTAGCTGTTAGATACAGCGTTTACATACTGTGGGTGTGTTGTGCTCTCCCAAAAACACCCATATAGGGCCACGATTTTTTTTTAAAGTGTTATCTGCATATCTGGTGGTGTGTGAAATAAACAATTTATATATTTTTCTTCTACTGTGCTACCCTAAAAAAAATATTGTAGTACAAAAACATTTTTTTTTTTAATAGCATTTTCTGCAGTTTTGTAGCTGTGAGATACAGCGTTTATGTACTGTGGGTGTGTTGTGCTCCTCCAAAAACATCCATTTAGGGCCACAAAAAATATTTTGCAGTGTTTTCTGCATATCTGGAGGTGTGTGAAATAAACAATTTATATATTTTTCTTCTACTGTGCTATCCTAAAAAAATAATGGTAGGGCAAAAACATTTTTTTAATAGCATTTTCTGCAGTTCTTTAGCTGGGAGATACAGCGTTTACATACTGTGGTTGTGTTGTGCTCTTCCAAAAACACCCATTTAGGGCCACAAAAAATATTTTGCAGTGTTTTCTGCATATCTGGAGGTGTGTGAAATAAACAATTTATATATTTTTCTTCTACTGTGCTATCCCAAAAAAAAATAATTGAATAGCATTTTCTGCAGTTCTATAGCTGTGAGATACAGCGTTTACGTACTGTGGGTGTGTTGTGCTCTTCCAAAAACACCCATTTAGGGCCACAAAAAATATTTTGCAGTGTTTTCTGCAAATCTGGAGGTGTGTGAAATACACTATTTATATATTTTTCTTCTACTGTGCTATCCTAAAAACAATAATTGTAGGACAAAAACAATTGTTTTTAATAGCATTTTCTGCAGTTCTGTAGCTGTGAGATACAGCGTTTATGTTCTGTGGGTGTGTTGTGCTCTTCCAAAAACACCCATTTAGGGCCACAAAAAATATTTTGCAGTGTTTTCTGCATATCTGGAGGTGTGTGAAATAAACAATTTATATATTTTTCTTCTACTGTGCTATCCTAAAAAAATAATTGTAGGACAAAAACATTTTTTTTGAATAGCATTTTCTGCAGTTCTGTAGCTGGGAGATACAGCGTTTACGTACTGTGGGGGTGTTGTGCTCTTCCAAAAACACCCATTTAGGGCCACAAAAAATATTTTGCAGTGTTTTCTGCATATCTGGAGGTGTGTGAAATAAACAATTTATATATTTTTCTTCTACTGTGCTATCCTAAAAAAAAAAATTGAATAGCATTTTCTGCAGTTCTGTAGCTGTGAGATACAGCGTTTACATACTGTGGGTGTGTTGTGCTCTTCCAAAAACACCCATTTAGGGCCACAAAAAATATTTTGCAGTGTTTTCTGCATATCTGGAGGTGTGTGAAATAAACAATTTATATATTTTTCTTCTACTGTGCTATCCTAAAAAAATAATTGTAGGACAAAAACATTTTTTTTGAATAGCATTTTCTGCAGTTCTGTAGCTGGGAGATATAGCATTTACGTACTTTGGGTGTGTTGTGCTCTTCCAAAAACACCCATTTAGGGCCACAAAAAATATGTTGCAGTGTTTTCTGCATATCTGGAGGTGTGTGAAATAAACAATTTATATATTTTTCTTCTACTGTGCTATCCTAAAAAAATAATTGTAAGACAAAAAATAATTTTTTGAATAGCATTTTCTGCAGTTCTGTAGCTGTGAGATACAGCGTTTATGTACTGTGGGTGTGTTGTGCTCTTCCAAAAACACCCATTTAGGGCCACAAAAATATTTTGAAGTGTTTTCTGCAAATCTGGAGGTGTGTGAAAAAAACAATTTATATATTTTCTTCTACTGTGCTATCCTTAAAAAAAAAAAAAAGTGAATAGCATTTTCTGCAGTTCTGTAGCTGTGAGATACAGCGTTTACATACTGTGGGTGTGTTGTGCTCTTCCAAAAACACCCATTTAGGGCCACAAAAAATATTTTTCAGTGTTTTCTGCATATCTGGAGGTGTGTGAAATAAACAATTTATATATTTTTCTTCTACTGTGCTATCCTAAAAAAATAATTGTAGGACAAAAATAAAAAAAAATAATAGCATTTTCTGCAGTTCTGTAGCTGTGAGATACAGCGTTTACGTACTGTGGGTGTGTTGTGCTCTTCCAAAAACACCCATTTAGGGCCACAAAAATATTTTGCAGTGTTTTCTGCATACCTGAAGGTGTGTGAAATAAACAATTTATATATTTTTCTTCTACTGTGCTATCCTAAAAAATAATTGTAGGACAAAAACTTTTTTTTGAATAGCATTCTCTGCAGTTCTGTAGCTGTGAGATACAGCGTTTACATACTGTGGGTGTGTTGTGCTCTTCCAAAAACACCCATTTAGGGCCACAAAAATATTTTGCAGTGTTTTCTGCATATCTGGAGGTGTGTGAAATAAATAATTTATATATTTTTCTTCTACTGTGCTATCCTAAAAAAAAATTGAATAGCATTTTCTGCAGTTCTGTAGCTGTGAGATACAGCGTTTACATACTGTGGGTGTGTTGTGCTCTTCCAAAAACACCCATTTAGGGCCACAAAAAATATTTTGCAGTGTTTTCTGCATATCTGGAGGGGTGTGAAAAAAACAATTTATATATTTTTCTTCTACTGTGCTATCCTAAAAAAAAAAATTGTAGGACAAAAACTGTTTTTTTTATTAGCATTTTCTGCAGTTCTGTAGCTGTGAGATACAGCGTTTACGTACTGTGGGTGTGTTGTGCTCTTCCAAAAACACCCATTTAGGGCCACAAAAAATATTTTGCAGTGTTTTCTGCAAATCTGGAGGTGTGTGAAATAAACAATTTATATATTTTTCTTCTACTGTGCTATCCTAAAAACAATAATTGTAGGACAAAAACAATTGTTTTTAATAGCATTTTCTGCAGTTCTGTAGCTGTGAGATACAGCGTTTATGTTCTGTGGGTGTGTTGTGCTCTTCCAAAAACACCCATTTAGGGCCACAAAAAATATTTTGCAGTGTTTTCTGCAAATCTGGAGGTGTGTGAAATAAACAATTTATATATTTTTCTTCTACTGTGCTATCCTAAAAAAATAATTGTAGGACAAAAACATTTTTTTTGAATAGCATTTTCTGCAGTTCTGTAGCTGGGAGATACAGCGGTTACGTACTGTGGGGGTGTTGTGCTCTTCCAAAAACACACCCATTTAGGGCCACAAAAAATATTTTGCAGTGTTTTCTGCATATCTGGAGGTGTGTGAAATAAACAATTTATATATTTTTCTTCTACTGTGCTATCCTAAAAAAAAATTGAATAGCATTTTCTGCAGTTCTGTAGCTGTGGGATACAGCGTTTACATACTGTGGGTGTGTTGTGCTCTTCCAAAAACACCCATTTAGGGCCACAAAAAATATTTTGCAGTGTTTTCTGCAAATCTGGAGGTGTGTGAAATAAACAATTTATATATTTTTCTTCTACTGTTCTATCCTAAAAACAATAATTGTAGGACAAAAATAAAAAAAAATAATAGCATTTTCTGCAGTTCTGTAGCTGTGAGATACAGCGTTTACGTACTGTTGGTGTGTTGTGCTCTTCCAAAAACACCCATTTAGGGCCACAAAAAATATTTTGCAGTGTTTTCTGCATACCTGGAGGTGTGTGAAATAAACAATTTATATATTTTTCTTCTACTGTGCTATCCTAAAAAAATAATTGTAGGACAAAAACATTTTTTTAATCGCATTTTCTGCAGGTCTGTAGCTGGGAGATACAGCGTTTACATACTGTGGTTGTGTTGTGCTCTTCCAAAAACACCCTTTTAGGGCCACAAAAAGAAAATTTTGCAGTGTTTTCTGCATATCTGGAGGTGTGTGAAATAAACAATTTATATATATTTCTTCTACTGTGCTATCCTAAAAAAAAAAAAAAAAATGAATAGCATTTTCTGCAGTTCTGTAGCTGTGAGATACAGCGTTTACGTACTTTGGGTGTGTTGTGCTCTTCCAAAAACACCCATTTAGGGCCACAAAAAATATTTTGCAGTGTTTTTTGCATATCTGGAGGTGTGTGAAATAAACAATTTATATATTTTTCTTCTACTGTGCTATCCTAAAAAAATAATTGTACGACAAAAACATTTTTTTTGAATAGCATTTTCTGCAGTTCTGTAGCTGGGAGATATAGCATTTACGTACTTTGGGTGTGTTGTGCTCTTCCAAAAACACCCATTTAGGGCCACAAAAAATATTTTGCAGTGTTTTCTGCATATCTGGAGGTGTGTGAAATAAACAATTTATATATTTTTCTTCTACTGTGCTATCCTAAAAAAATAATTGTAGGACAAAAAATAATTTTTTGAATAGCATTTTCTGCAGTTCTGTAGCTGTGAGATACAGCATTTATGTACTGCGGGTGTGTTGTGCTCTTCCAAAAACACCCATTTAGGGCCACAAAAATATTTTGCATTGTTTTCTGCATATCTGGAGGTGTGTGAAATAAACAATTTATATATGTTTCTTCTACTGTGCTATCCTAAAAAAAAAATTTGAATAGCATTCTCTGCAGTTCTGTAGCTGTGAGATACAGCATTTACGTACTGTGGGTGTGTTGTGCTCTACCAAAAACACCCATTTAGGGCCACAAAAAATATTTTTCAGTGTTTTCTGCATATCTGGAGGTGTGTGAAATAAACAATTTATATATTTTTCTTCTACTGTGCTATCCTAAAAAAATAATTGTAGGACAAAAATAAAAAAAATAATAGCATTTTCTGCAGTTCTGTAGCTGTGAGATACAGCGTTTACGTACTGTGGGTGTGTTGTGCTCTTCCAAAAACACCCATTTAGGGCCACAAAAAATATTTTGCAGTGTTTTCTGCATATCTGGTGGTGTGTGAAATAAACAATTTATATATTTTTCTTCTACTGTGCTATACTAAAAAAAATAATTGTAGGACTAAAACATTTTTTTTAATATCATTTTCTGCAGTTCTGTAGCTGGGAAATACAGCGTTTACATACTGTGGTTGTGTTGTGCTCTTCCAAAAACACCCATTTAGGGCCACAAAAATATTTTGCATTGTTTTCTGCATATCTGGAGGTGTGTGAAATAAACAATTTATATATTTTTCTTCTACTGTGCTATCCTAAAAAAAAAAAAATTGAATAGCATTTTCTGCAGTTCTGTAGCTGTGAGATACAGCATTTACGTACTGTGGGTGTGTTGTGCTCTCCCAAAAACACCCATTGAGGGCCACAATTTTTTTTTAAGTGTTTTCTGCATATCTGGAGGTGTGTGAAATAAACAATTTATATATTTCTCTTCTACTGTGCTACCCTAAAAAAATTATTGTAGTACAAAAACATTTTTTTTTAATAGCATTTTCTGCAGTTTTGTAGCTGTGAGATACAGCGTTTATGTACTGTGGGTGTGTTGTGCTCTTCCAAAAACACGCATTTAGGGCCACAAAAAATATTTTGCAGTGTTTTCTGCATATCTGGAGGTGTGTGAAATAAACAATTTATATATTTTTCTTCTACTGTGCTATCCTAAAAAAATAATGGTAGGGCAAAAACATTTTTTTAATAGCATTTTCTGCAGTTCTTTAGCTGGGAGATACAGCGTTTACATACTGTGGTTGTGTTGTGCTCTCCCAAAAACACCCATTTAGGGCCACAAAAATATTTTGCATTGTTTTCTGCATATCTGGAGGTGTGTGAAATAAACAATTTATATATTTTTCTTCTACTGTGCTATCCTAAAAAAAAAAAAATTGAATAGCATTTTCTGCAGTTCTGTAGCTGTGAGATACAACGTTTGCATACTGTGGGTGTGCTATCCTAAAAAAAAATTGAATAGCATTTTCTGCAGTTCTGTAGCTGTGAGATACAGCATTTACATACTGTGGGTGTGTTGTGCTCTTCCAAAAACACCCATTCAGGGCCACAAAAAATATTTAGCAGTGTTTTCTGCATATCTCTATGTGTGTGAAATAAATAATTTATATATTTTTCTTCTACTGTGCTATCCTAAAAAAATAATTGAAGGACAAAAACATTTTTTTTGAATAGCATTTTCTGCAGCTCTGTAGCTGGGAGATACAGCGTTTACATACTGTGGTTGTGTTGTGCTCTTTCAAAAACACCCATTTAGGGCCACAAAAATATTTTGCATTGTTTTCTGCATATCTGGAGGTGTGTAAAATAAACAATTTATATATTTTTCTTCTACTGTGCTATCCTAAAAAAAAATTGAATAGCATTTTCTGCAGTTCTGTAGCTGTGAGATACAGCATTTACATACTGTGGGTGTGTTGTACTCTTCCAAAAACACCCATGTAGGGCCACAAAAAGAAAAATTTGCAGTGTTTACTGCATATCTGGAGGTGTGTGAAATAAACAATTTATATATTTTTCTTCTTCTGTGCTATCCTAAAAAAATAATAGTAGGACAAAAACATTTTTTTGAATAGCATTTTCTGCAGTTCTGTAGCTGGGAGATATAGCATTTACGTACTTTGGGTGTGTTGTGCTCTTCCAAAAACACCCATTTAGGGCCACAAAAAATATTTTGCAGTGTTTTCTGCATATCTGGAGGTGTGTGAAATAAACAATTTATATATTTTTCTTCTACTGTGCTATCCCAAAAAAAAAATTGAATAGCATTTTCTGCAGTTCTGTAACTGTGAGATACAGCGTTTACATACTGTGGGTGTGTTGTGCTCTTCCAAAAACACCCATTTAGGGCCACAAAAAATATTTTGCAGTGTTTTCTGCATATCTGGAGGTGTGTGAAATAAACAATTTATATATTTTTCTTCTACTGTGCTATCCTAAAAACAATAATTGTAGGACAAAAACAATTGTTTTTAATAGCATTTTCTGCAGTTCTGTAGCTGTGAGATACAGCGTTTACGTACTGTGGGTGTGTTGTGCTCTTCCAAAATCACCCATTTAGGGCCACAAAAAATATTTTGCAGTGTTTTCTGCATATCTGGAAGTGTGTGAAATAAACAATTTATATATTTTTCTTCTACTGTGGTATCCTAAAAAAATAATTGTAGGACAAAAACATTTTTTTTGAATAGCATTTTCTGCAGTTCTGTAGCTGGGAGATACAGCGTTTACGTACTGTGGGGGTGTTGTGCTCTTCCAAAAACACCCATTTAGGGCCACAAAAAATATTTTGCAGTGTTTTCTGCATATCTGGAGGTGTGTGAAAAAAACAATTTATATATTTTTCTTCTACTGTGCTATCCAAAAAAAAAAAAAAAATTGAATAGCATTTTCTGCAGTTCTGTAGCTGTGAGATACAGCGTGTACGTACTGTGGGTGTGTTGTTCTCTTCCAAAAACACCCATTTAGGGCCACAAAAAATATTTTGCAGTGTTTTTTGCATATCTGGAGGTGTGTGAAATAAACAATTTATATATTTTTCTTCTACTGTGCTATCCTAAAAAAAAAAAAATTGAATAGCATTTTCTGCAGTTCTGTAGCTGTGAGATACAGCGTTTACATACTGTGGGTGTGATGTGCTCTTCCAAAAACACCCATTTAGGGCCACAAAAAATATTTTGCAGTGTTTTCTGCAAATCTGGAGGTGTGTGAAATAAACAATTTATATATTTTTCTTCTACTGTGCTATCCTAAAAACAATAATTGTAGGACAAAAACATTTTTTTAATAGCATTTTCTGCAGTTCTGTAGCTGGGAGATACAGCGTTTACGTACTGTGGGGGTGTTGTGCTCTTCCAAAAACACCCATTTAGGGCCACAAAAAATATTTTGCAGTGTTTTCTGCATATCTGGAGGTGTGTGAAATAAACAATTTATATATTTTTCTTCTACTGTGCTATCCAAAAAAAAAATTGAATAGCATTTTCTGCAGTTCTGTAGCTGTGAGATACAGCGTTTACATACTGTGGTTGTGTTGTGCTCTTCCAAAAACACCCATTTAGGGCCACAAAAAATATTTTGCAGTGTTTTCTGCATATCTGGAGGTGTGTGAAATAAACAATTTATATATTTTTCTTCTACTGTGCTATCCTAAAAAAATAATTGTAGGACAAAAACATTTTTTTTGAATAGCATTTTCTGCAGTTCTGTAGCTGGGAGATATAGCATTTACGTACTTTGGGTGTGTTGTGCTCTTCCAACAACACCCATTTAGGGCCACAAAAAATATTTTGCAGTGTTTTCTGCATATCTGGAGGTGTGTGAAATAAACAATTTATATATTTTTCTTCTACTGTGCTATCCTAAAAAATAATTGTAGGACAAAAAATAATTTTTTGAATAGCATTTTCTGCAGTTCTGTAGCTGTGAGATACAGCGTTTACATACTGTGGGTGTGTTGTGCTCTTCCAAAAACACCCATTCAGGACCACAAAAAATATTTTGCAGTGTTTTCTGCATATCTGGATGTGTGTAAAATAAACAATTTATATATTTTTCTTCTACTGTGCTATCCTAAAAAAATAATTGAAGGACAAAATTATTTTTTTTGAATAGCATTTTCTGCAGCTCTGTAGCTGGGAGATACAGCGTTTACATACTGTGGTTGTGTTGTGCTCTTCCAAAAACACCCATTTAGGGCCACAAAAATATTTTGCATTGTTTTCTGCATATCTGGAGGTGTGTGAAATAAACAATTTATATGTTTTTCTTCTACTGTGCTATCCTAAAAAAAAAAATTGAATAGCATTTTCTGCAGTTCTGTAGCTGTGAGATACAGCGTTTACATACTGTGGGTGTGTTGTGCTCTTCCAAAAACACCCATTTAGGGCCACAAAAAATATTTTGAAGTGTTTTCTGCAAATCTGGAGGTGTGTGAAAAAAACTATTTATATATTTTCTTCTACTGTGTTATCCTAAAAAAATAATTGTAGGACAAAAACTTTTTTTTTGAATAGCATTCTCTGCAGTTCTGTAGCTGTGAGATACAGCGTTTACGTACTGTGGGTGTGTTGTGCTCTACCAAAAACACCCATTTAGGGCCACAAAAAATATTTTTCAGTGTTTTCTGCATATCTGGAGGTGTAGGAAACAAACAATTTATATATTTTTCTTCTACTGTGCTATCCTAAAAAAAATAATTGTAGGACAAAAATAAAAAAAAATTAATAGCATTTTCTGCAGTTCTGTAGCTGTGAGATACAGCGTTTACGTACTGTGGGTGTGTTGTCCTCTTCCAAAAACACCCATTTAGGGCCACAAAAAATATTTTGCAGTGTTTTCTGCATACCTGGAGGTGTGTGAAATAAACAATTTATATATTTTTCTTCTACTGTGCTATCCTAAAAAATAATTGTAGGACAAAAACTTTTTTTTGGAATAGCATTCTCTGCAGTTCTGTATCTGTGAGATACAGCGTTTACGTACTGTGGGTGTGTTGTGCTCTTCCAAAAACACCCATTTAGGGCCACAAAAAATATTTTGCAGTGTTTTCTGCATATCTGGAGGTGTGTGAAATAAATAATTTATATATTTTTCTTCTACTGTGCTATCCTAAAAAAAAATTGAATAGCATTTTCTGCAGTTCTGTAGCTGTGAGATACAGCGTTTACATACTGTGGGTGTGTTGTGCTCTTCCAAAAACACCCATTTAGGGCCACAAAAAATATTTTGCAGTGTTTTCTGCAAATCTGGAGGTGTGTGAAATAAACAATTTATATATTTTTCTTCTACTGTGCTATCCTAAAAAAATAATTGTAGGACAAAAACATTTTTTTTTTAATAGCATTTTCTGCAGTTCTGTAGCTGGGAGATACAGCGTTTACATACTGTGGTTGTGTTTTGCTCTTCCAAAACACCCTTTTAGGGCCACAAAAAGAAAAATTTGCAGTGTTTTCTGCATATCTGGAGGTGTGTGAAATAAACAATTTATATATTTTTCTTCTACTGTGCTATCCTAAAAAAAAATTGAATAGCATTTTCTGCAGTTCTGTAGCTGTGAGATACAGAGTTTACATACTGTGGGTGTGTTGTGCTCTTCCAAAAACACCCATTTAGGGCCACAAAAAATATTTTGCAGTGTTTTCTGCAAATCTGGAGGTGTGTGAAATAAACAATTTATATATTTTTCTTCTACTGTGCTATCCTAAAAACAATAATTGTAGGACAAAAACATTTTTTTTGAATAGCATTTTCTGCAGTTCTGTAGCTGGGAGATATAGCATTTACGTACTTTGGGTGTGTTGTGCTCTTCCAAAAACACCCATTTAGGGCCACAAAAAATATTTTGCAGTGTTTTCTAAATATCTGGAGGTGTGTGAAATAAACAATTTATATATTTTTCTGCTACTGTGCTATCCTAAAAAAATAATTGTAGGACAAAAAAAAAATTTTGAATAGCATTTTCTGCAGTTCTGTAGCTGTGAGATACAGTGTTTATGTACTGTGGGTGTGTTGTGCTCTTCCAAAAACACCCATTTAGGGCCACAAAAAATATTTTGCAGTGTTTTCTGCATATCTGGAGGTGTGTGAAATAAATAATTTATATATTTTTCTTCTACTGTGCTATCCTAAAAAAAAAATTGAATAGCATTTTCTGCAGTTCTGTAGCTGTGAGATACAGCGTTTACATACTGTGGGTGTGTTGTGCTCTTCCAAAAACACCCATAGAGGGCCACAAAAAATATTTTGCAGTGTTTTCTGCATATCTGGATGTGTGTAAAATAAACAATTCATATATTTTTCTTCTACTGTGCTATCCTAAAAAAATAATTGAAGGACAAAATCATTTTTTTTAATAGCATTTTCTGCAGCTCTGTAGCTGGGAGATACAGCGTTTACATACTGTGGTTGTGTTGTGCTCTGCCAAAAACACCCATTTAGGGCCACAAAAATATTTTGCATTGTTTTCTGCATATCTGGAGGTGTGTGAAATAAACAATTTATATATTTTTCTTCTACTGTGCTATCCTAAAAAAAAAATTGAATAACATTTTCTGCAGTTCTGTAGCTGTGAGATACAGCGTTTACATACTGTGGGTGTGTTGTGCTCTTCCAAAAACACCCATTCAGGGCCACAAAAATATTTTGCAGTGTTTTCTGCATATCTGGATGTTTGTGAAATAAACAATTTATATATTTTTCTTCTACTGTGCTATCCTAAAAAAATAATTGAAGGACAAAATCATTTTTTTTAATAGCATTTTCTGCAGCTCTGTAGCTGGGAGATACAGCGTTTACATACTGTGGGTGTGTTGTGCTCTTCCAAAAACACCCATTTAGGGCCACAAAAAATATTTTTCAGTGTTTTCTGCATATCTGGAGGTGTGTGAAATAAACAATTTATATATTTTTCTTCTACTGTGCTATCCTAAAAAAATAATTGTAGGACAAAAATAAAAAAAATTAATAGCATTTTCTGCAGTTCTGTAGCTGTGAGATACAGCGTTTATGTTCTGTGGGTGTGTTGTGCTCTTCCAAAAACACCCATTTAGGGCCACAAAAAATATTTTGCAGTGTTTTCTGCATATCTGGAGGTGTGTGAAATAAACAATTTATATATTTTTCTTCTACTGTGCTATCCTAAAAAAATAATTGTAGGACAAAAACATTTTTTTTGAATAGCATTTTCTGCAGTTCTGTAGCTGGGAGATACAGCGTTTACGTACTGTGGGTGTGTTGTGCTCTTCCAAAAACACCCATTTAGGGCCACAAAAAATATTTTGCAGTGTTTTTTGCATATCTGGAGGTGTGTGAAATAAACAATTTATATATTTTTCTTCTACTGTGCTATCCTAAAAAAAAAAAATTGAATAGCATTTTCTGCAGTTCTGTAGTTGTGAGATACAGCGTTTACGTACTGTGGGTGTGTTGTGCTCTTCCAAAAACACCCATTTAGGGCCACAAAAAATATTTTGCAGTGTTTTTTGCATATCTGGAGGTGTGTGAAATAAACAATTTATATATTTTTCTTCTACTGTGCTATCCTAAAAAAAAATTGAATAGCATTTTCTGCAGTTCTGTAGCTGTGGGATACAGCGTTTACATACTGTGGGTGTGTTGTGCTCTTCCAAAAACACCCATTTAGGGCCACAAAAAATATTTTGCAGTGTTTTCTGCAAATCTGGAGGTGTGTGAAATAAAGAATTTATATATTTTTCTTCTACTGTGCTATCCTAAAAACAATAATTGTAGGACAAAAACATTTTTTTTAAAAGCATTTTCTGCAGTTCTGTAGCTGTGAGATACAGCGTTTACGTACTGTGGGTGTGTTGTGCTCTTCCAAAAACACCCATTTAGGGCCACAAAAAATATTTTGCAGTGTTTTTTGCACATCTGGAGGTGTGTGAAATAAACAATTTATATATTTTTCTTCTACTGTGCTATCCTAAAAAAAAAATTGAATAGCATTTTCTGCAGTTCTGTAGCTGTGAGATACAGCGTTTACATACTGTGGGTGTGTTGTGCTCTTCCAAAAACACCCATTTAGGGCCACAAAAAATATTTTTCAGTGTTTTCTGCATATCTGGAGGTGTGTGAAATAAACAATTTATAAATTTTTCTTCTACTGTGCTATCCTAAAAAAATAATTGTAGGACAAAAACATTTTTTTTGAATAGCATTTTCTGCAGTTCTGTAGCTGGGAGATGTAGCATTTACGTACTTTGGGTGTGTTGTGCTCTTCCAAAAACACCCATTTAGGGCCACAAAAAATATTTTGCAGTGTTTTCTGCATATCTGGAGGTGTGTGAAATAAACAATTTATATATTTTTCTTCTACTGTGCTATCCTAAAAAAATAATTGTATGACAAAAAATAATTTTTTGAATAGCATTTTCTGCAGTTCTGTAGCTGTGAGCTACAGCTTTTATGTACTGTGGGTGTGTTGTGCTCTTCCAAAAACACCCATTTAGGGCCACAAAAAATATTTTGCAGTGTTTTCTGCATATCTGGAGGTGTGTGAAATAAATAATTTATATATTTTTCATCTACTGTGCTATCCTAAAAAAAATTGAATAGCATTTTCTTCAGTTCTGTAGCTGTGAGATACAGCGTTTACATACTGTGGGTGTGTTGTGCTCTTCCAAAAACACCCATTCAGGGCCACAAAAAATATTTTGCAGTGTTTTCTGCATATCTGGATGTGTGTAAAATAAACAATTTATATATTTTTCTTCTACTGTGCTATCCTAAAAAAAAATTGAATAGCATTTTCTGCAGTTCTGTAGCTGTGAGATACAGCGTTTACATACTGTGGTTGTGTTGTGCTCTTCCAAAAACACCCATTTAGAACAACAAAAATATTTTGCATTGTTTTCTGCATATCTGGAGGTGTGTGAAATAAACAATTTATATGTTTTTCTTCTACTGGGCTATCCTAAAAAAAAAAAAATTGAATAGCATTTTCTGCAGTTCTGTAGCTGTGAGATACAGCGTTTACATACTGTGGGTGTGTTGTGCTCTTCCAAAAACACCCATTTAGGGCCACAAAAAATATTTTGAAGTGTTTTCTGCAAATCTGGAGGTGTGTGAAAAAAACAATTTATATATTTTCTTCTACTGTGTTATCCTAAAAAAATAATTGTAGGACAAAAACTTTTTTTTTTAATAGCATTCTCTGCAGTTCTGTAGCTGTGAGATACAGCGTTTATGTACTGTGGGTGTGTTGTGCTCTACCAAAAACACCCATTTAGGGCCACAAAAAATATTTTTCAGTGTTTTCTGCATATCTGGAGGTGTGTGAAATAAACAATTTATATATTTTTCTTCTACTGTGCTATCCTAAAAAAATATTGTAGGACAAAAATAAAAAAAATGAATAGCATTTTCTGCAGTTCTGTAGCTGTGAGATACAGCGTTTACGTACTGTTGGTGTGTTGTGCTCTTCCAAAAACACCCATTTAGGGCCACAAAAAATATTTTGCAGTGTTTTCTGCATACCTGGAGGTGTGTGAAATAAACAATTTATATATTTTTCTTCTACTGTGCTATCCTAAAAAATAATTGTAGGACAAAACCTTTTTTTGAATAGCATTCTCTGCAGTTCTGTAGCTGTGAGATACAGCATTTACGTACTGTGGGTGTGTTGTGCTCTTCCAAAAACACCCATTTAGGGCCACAAAAAATATTTTGCAGTGTTTTCTGCATATCTGGAGGTGTGTGAAATAAATAATTTATATATTTTTCTTCTACTGTGCTATCCTAAAAAAAAAATTGAATAGCATTTTCTGCAGTTCTGTAGCTTTGAGATACAGCGTTTACATACTGTGGGTGTGTTGTGCTCTTCCAAAAACACCCATTTAGGGCCACAAAAAATATTTTGCAGTGTTTTCTGCAAATCTGGAGGTGTGTGAAATAAACAATTTATATATTTTTCTTCTACTGTGCTATCCTAAAAACAATAATTGTAGGACAAAAACAATTGTTTTTAATAGCATTTTCTGCAGTTCTGTAGCTGTGAGATACAGCGTTTACGTACTGTGGGTGTGTTGTGCTCTTCCAAAATCACCCATTTAGGGCCACAAAAAATATTTTGCAGTGTTTTCTGCATATCTGGAACTGTGTGAAATAAACAATTTATATATTTTTCTTCTACTGTGGTATCCTAAAAAAATAATTGTAGGACAAAAACATTTTTTTTGAATAGCATTTTCTGCAGTTCTGTAGCTGGGAGATACAGCATTTACGTACTGTGGGGGTGTTGTGCTCTTCCAAAAACACCCATTTAGGGCCACAAAAAATATTTTGCAGTGTTTTCTGCATATCTGGAGGTGTGTGAAAAAAACAATTTATATATTTTTCTTCTACTGTGCTATCCAAAAAAAAAAAAAATTGAATAGCATTTTCTGCAGTTCTGTAGCTGTGAGATACAGCGTGTACGTACTGTGGGTGTGTTGTTCTCTTCCAAAAACACCCATTTAGGGCCACAAAAAATATTTTGCAGTGTTTTTTGCATATCTGGAGGTGTGTGAAATAAACAATTTATATATTTTTCTTCTACTGTGCTATCCTAAAAAAAAAAAATTGAATAGCATTTTCTGCAGTTCTGTAGCTGTGAGATACAGCGTTTACATACTGTGGGTGTGATGTGCTCTTCCAAAAACACCCATTTAGGGCCACAAAAAATATTTTGCAGTGTTTTCTGCAAATCTGGAGGTGTGTGAAATAAACAATTTATATATTTTTCTTCTACTGTGCTATCCTAAAAACAATAATTGTAGGACAAAAACATTTTTTTAATAGCATTTTCTGCAGTTCTGTAGCTGGGAGATACAGCGTTTACGTACTGTGGGGGTGTTGTGCTCTTCCAAAAACACCCATTTAGGGCCACAAAAAATATTTTGCAGTGTTTTCTGCATATCTGGAGGTGTGTGAAATAAACAATTTATATATTTTTCTTCTACTGTGCTATCCAAAAAAAAAAAATTGAATAGCATTTTCTGCAGTTCTGTAGCTGTGAGATACAGCGTTTACATACTGTGGTTGTGTTGTGCTCTTCCAAAAACACCCATTTAGGGCCACAAAAAATATTTTGCAGTGTTTTCTGCATATCTGGAGGTGTGTGAAATAAACAATTTATATATTTTTCTTCTACTGTGCTATCCTAAAAAAATAATTGTAGGACAAAAACATTTTTTTTGAATAGCATTTTCTGCAGTTCTGTAGCTGGGAGATATAGCATTTACGTACTTTGGGTGTGTTGTGCTCTTCCAACAACACCCATTTAGGGCCACAAAAAATATTTTTCAGTGTTTTCTGCATATCTGGAGGTGTAGGAAACAAACAATTTATATATTTTTCTTCTACTGTGCTATCCTAAAAAAAATAATTGTAGGACAAAAATAAAAAAAAATTAATAGCATTTTCTGCAGTTCTGTAGCTGTGAGATACAGCGTTTACGTACTGTGGGTGTGTTGTCCTCTTCCAAAAACACCCATTTAGGGCCACAAAAAATATTTTGCAGTGTTTTCTGCATACCTGGAGGTGTGTGAAATAAACAATTTATATATTTTTCTTCTACTGTGCTATCCTAAAAAATAATTGTAGGACAAAAACTTTTTTTTGGAATAGCATTCTCTGCAGTTCTGTAGCTGTGAGATACAGCGTTTACGTACTGTGGGTGTGTTGTGCTCTTCCAAAAACACCCATTTAGGGCCACAAAAAATATTTTGCAGTGTTTTCTGCATATCTGGAGGTGTGTGAAATAAATAATTTATATATTTTTCTTCTACTGTGCTATCCTAAAAAAAAATTGAATAGCATTTTCTGCAGTTCTGTAGCTGTGAGATACAGCGTTTACATACTGTGGGTGTGTTGTGCTCTTCCAAAAACACCCATTTAGGGCCACAAAAAATATTTTGCAGTGTTTTCTGCAAATCTGGAGGTGTGTGAAATAAACAATTTATATATTTTTCTTCTACTGTGCTATCCTAAAAAAATAATTGTAGGACAAAAACATTTTTTTTTTAATAGCATTTTCTGCAGTTCTGTAGCTGGGAGATACAGCGTTTACATACTGTGGTTGTGTTTTGCTCTTCCAAAACACCCTTTTAGGGCCACAAAAAGAAAAATTTGCAGTGTTTTCTGCATATCTGGAGGTGTGTGAAATAAACAATTTATATATTTTTCTTCTACTGTGCTATCCTAAAAAAAAATTGAATAGCATTTTCTGCAGTTCTGTAGCTGTGAGATACAGAGTTTACATACTGTGGGTGTGTTGTGCTCTTCCAAAAACACCCATTTAGGGCCACAAAAAATATTTTGCAGTGTTTTCTGCAAATCTGGAGGTGTGTGAAATAAACAATTTATATATTTTTCTTCTACTGTGCTATCCTAAAAACAATAATTGTAGGACAAAAACATTTTTTTTGAATAGCATTTTCTGCAGTTCTGTAGCTGGGAGATATAGCATTTACGTACTTTGGGTGTGTTGTGCTCTTCCAAAAACACCCATTTAGGGCCACAAAAAATATTTTGCAGTGTTTTCTAAATATCTGGAGGTGTGTGAAATAAACAATTTATATATTTTTCTGCTACTGTGCTATCCTAAAAAAATAATTGTAGGACAAAAAAAATTTTTTGAATAGCATTTTCTGCAGTTCTGTAGCTGTGAGATACAGTGTTTATGTACTGTGGGTGTGTTGTGCTCTTCCAAAAACACCCATTTAGGGCCACAAAAAATATTTTGCAGTGTTTTCTGCATATCTGGAGGTGTGTGAAATAAATAATTTATATATTTTTCTTCTACTGTGCTATCCTAAAAAAAAAATTGAATAGCATTTTCTGCAGTTCTGTAGCTGTGAGATACAGCGTTTACATACTGTGGGTGTGTTGTGCTCTTCCAAAAACACCCATAGAGGGCCACAAAAAATATTTTGCAGTGTTTTCTGCATATCTGGATGTGTGTAAAATAAACAATTCATATATTTTTCTTCTACTGTGCTATCCTAAAAAAATAATTGAAGGACAAAATCATTTTTTTTTAATAGCATTTTCTGCAGCTCTGTAGCTGGGAGATACAGCGTTTACATACTGTGGTTGTGTTGTGCTCTTCCAAAAACACCCATTTAGGGCCACAAAAATATTTTGCATTGTTTTCTGCATATCTGGAGGTGTGTGAAATAAACAATTTATATATTTTTCTTCTACTATGCTATCCTAAAAAAAAAATTGAATAACATTTTCTGCAGTTCTGTAGCTGTGAGATACAGCGTTTACATACTGTGGGTGTGTTGTGCTCTTCCAAAAACACCCATTCAGGGCCACAAAAATATTTTGCAGTGTTTTCTGCATATCTGGATGTTTGTGAAATAAACAATTTATATATTTTTCTTCTACTGTGCTATCCTAAAAAAATAATTGAAGGACAAAATCATTTTTTTTAATAGCATTTTCTGCAGCTCTGTAGCTGGGAGATACAGCGTTTACATACTGTGGTTGTGTTGTGCTCTTCCAAAAACACCCATTTAGGGCCACAAACATATTTTGCATTGTTTTCTGCATATCTGGAGGTGTGTGAAATAAACAATTTATATATTTTTCTTCTACTGTGCTATCCTAAAAAAAAATTGAATAGCATTTTCTGCAGTTCTGTAGCTGTGAGATACAGCGTTTACATACTGTGGGTGTGTTGTGCTCTTCCAAAAACACCCATTTAGGGCCACAAAAAATATTTTTCAGTGTTTTCTGCATATCTGGAGGTGTGTGAAATAAACAATTTATATATTTTTCTTCTACTGTGCTATCCTAAAAAAATAATTGTAGGACAAAAATAAAAAAAATTAATAGCATTTTCTGCAGTTCTGTAGCTGTGAGATACAGCGTTTACGTACTGTGGGTGTGTTGTGCTCTTCCAAAAACACCCATTTAGGGCCACAAAAAATATTTTGCAGTGTTTTCTGCATATCTGGAGGTGTTTGAAATAAACAATTTATATATTTTTCTTCTACTGTGCTATCCTAAAAAAAAATTTGAATAGCATTTTCTGCAGTTCTGTAGCTGTGAGATACAGCGTTTACATACTGTGGGTGTGTTGTGCTATTCCAAAAACACCCATTTAGGGCCACAAAAAATATTTTGCAGTGTTTTCTGCATATCTGGATGTTTGTGAAATAAACAATTTATATATTTTTCTTCTACTGTGCTGTCCTAAAAAAATAATTGTAGGACAAAAACATTTTTTTTGAATAGCATTTTCTGCAGTTCTGTAGCTGTGAGATACAGCGTTTACATACTGTGGGTGTGTTGTGCTCTTCCAAAAACACCCATTTAGGGCCACAAAAAATATTTTGCAGTGTTTTTTGCACATCTGGTGGTGTGTGAAATAAACAATTTATATATTTTTCTTCTACTGTGCTATCCTAAAATAAATAATTGTAGGACTAAAACATTTTTTTTTTAATATCATTTTCTGCAGTTCTGTAGCTGGAAGATACAGCGTTTACATACTGTGGGTGTGTTGTGCACTTCCAAAAACACCCATTTAGGGCCACAAAAAGAAAATTTTGCAGTGTTTTCTGCATATCTGGAGGTGTGTGAAATAAACAATTTATATATTTTTCTTCTACTGTGCTATCCTAAAAAAAAAAAAAAAATTGAATAGCATTTTCTGCAGTTCTGTAGCTGTGAGATACAGCGTTTACATACTGTGGGTGTGTTGTGCTCTTCCAAAAACACCCATTTAGGGCCACAAAAAATATTTTGCAGTGTTTTCTGCAAATCTGGAGGTGTGTGAAATAAACAATTTATATATTTTTCTTCTACTGTGCTATCCTAAAAACAATAATTGTAGGACAAAAACATTTATTTTATAATAGCATTTTCTGCAGTTCTGTAGCTGGGAGATATAGCATTTACATACTTTGGGTGTGTTGTGCTCTTCCAAAAACACCCATTTAGGGCCACAAAAAATATTTTGCAGTGTTTTCTGCATATCTGGAGGTGTGTGAAATAAATAATTTATATATTTTTCTTCTACTGTGCTATCCTAAAAAAAAATTGAATAGCATTTTCTGCAGTTCTGTAGCTGTGAGATACAGCGTTTACATACTGTGGGTGTGTTGTGCTCTTCCAAAAACACCCATTCAGGGCGACAAAAAATATTTTGCAGTGTTTTCTGCATATCTGGATGTGTGTAAAATAAACAATGTATATATTTTTCTTCTACTGTGCTATCCTAAAAAAATAATTGAAGGACAAAATCATTTTTTTTTAATAGCATTTTCTGCAGCTCTGTAGCTGGGAGATACAGCGTTTACATACTGTGGTTGTGTTGTGCTCTTCCAAAAACACCCATTTAGGGCCACAAAAAATATTTTGCATTGTTTTCTGCATATCTGGAGGTGTGTGAAATAAACAATTTATATGTTTTTCTTCTACTGTGCTATCCTAAAAAAATAAAAAAAAATTGAATAGCATTTTCTGCAGTTCTGTAGCTGTGAGATACAGCGTTTACATACTGTGGGTGTGTTGTGCTCTTCCAAAAACACCCATTTAGGGCCACAAAAAATATTTTGCAGTGTTTTCTGCAAATCTGGAGGTGTGTGAAATAAACAATTTATATATTTTTCTTCTACTGTGCTATCCTAAAAACAATAATTGTAGGACAAAAACATTTATTTTATAATAGCATTTTCTGCAGTTCTGTAGCTGGGAGATATAGCATTTACGTACTTTGGGTGTGTTGTGCTCTTCCAAAAACACCCATTTAGGGCCACGAAAAATATTTTGCAGTGTTTTCTGCATATCTGGAGGTGTGTGAAATAAATAATTTATATATTTTTCTTCTACTGTGCTATCCTAAATAAAAATTGAATAGCATTTTCTGCAGTTCTGTAGCTGTGAGATACAGCGTTTACATACTGTGGGTGTGTTGTGCTCTTCCAAAAACACCCATTCAGGGCGACAAAAAATATTTTGCAGTGTTTTCTGCATATCTGGATGTGTGTAAAATAAACAATTTATATATTTTTCTTCTACTGTGCTATCCTAAAAAAATAATTGAAGGACAAAATCATTTTTTTTGAATAGCATTTTCTGCAGCTCTGTAGCTGGGAGATACAGCGTTTACATACTGTGGTTGTGTTGTGCTCTTCCAAAAACACCCATTTAAGGCCACTAAAAATATTTTGCATTGTTTTCTGCATATCTGGAGGTGTGTGAAATAAACAATTTATATGTTTTTCTTCTACTGTGCTATCCTAAAAAAAAATTGAATAGCATTTTCTGCAGTTCTGTAGCTGTGGGATACAGCGTTTACATAATGTGGGTGTGTTGTGCTCTTCCAAAAACACCCATTTAGGGCCACAAAAAATATTTTGAAGTGTTTTCTGCAAATCTGGAGGTGTGTGAAAAAAACAATTTATATATTTTCTTCTACTGTGTTATCCTAAAAAAATAATTGTAGGACAAAAACTTTTTTTTTGAATAGCATTCTCTGCAGTTCTGTAGCTGTGAGATACAGCGTTTACGTACTGTGGGTGTGTTGTGCTCTACCAAAAACACCAATTTAGGGCCACAAAAAATATTTTTCAGTGTTTTCTGCATATCTGGAGGTGTGTGAAATAAACAATTTATATATTTTTCTTCTACTGTGCTATCCTAAAAAAAATAATTGTAGGACAAAAATAAAAAAAATTAATAGCATTTTCTGCAGTTCTGTAGCTGTGAGATACAGCGTTTACGTACTGTGGGTGTGTTGTCCTCTTCCAAAAACACCCATTTAGGGCCACAAAAAATATTTTGCAGTGTTTTCTGCATACCTGGAGGTGTGTGAAATAAACAATTTATATATTTTTCTTCTACTGTGCTATCCTAAAAAATAATTGTAGGACAAAAACTTTTTTTTTGAATAGCATTCTCTGCAGTTCTGTAGCTGTGAGATACAGCGTTTACGTACTGTGGGTGTGTTGTGCTCTTCCAAAAACACCCATTTAGGGCCACAAAAAATATTTTGCAGTGTTTTCTGCATATCTGGAGGTGTGTGAAATAAATAATTTATATATTTTTCTTCTACTGTGCTATTATAAAAAAAAATTGAATAGCATTTTCTGCAGTTCTGTAGCTGTGAGATACAGCGTTTACATACTGTGGGTGTGTTGTGCTCTTCCAAAAACACCCATTTAGGGCCAAAAAAAATATTTTGCAGTGTTTTCTGCATATCTGGATGTTTGTGAAATAAACAATTTATATATTTTTCTTCTACTGTGCTATCCTAAAAAAAATAATTGTAGGACAAAAACATTTTTTTTGAATAGCATTTTCTGCAGTTCTGTAGCTGGGAGATACAGCGTTTACATACTGTGGTTGTGTTTTGCTCTTCCAAAAACACCCTTTTAGGGCCACAAAAAGAACATTTTGCAGTGTTTTCTGCATATCTGGAGGTGTGTGAAATAAACAATGTATATATTTTTCTTCTACTGTGCTATCCTAAAAAAAAAAAAAAAATTGAATAGCATTTTCTGCAGTTCTGTAGCTGTGAGATACAGCGTTTACATACTGTGGGTGTGTTGTGCTCTTCCAAAAACACCCATTTAGGGCCACAAAAAATATTTTGCAGTGTTTTCTGCAAATCTGGAGGTGTGTGAAATAAACAATTTATATATTTTTCTTCTACTGTGCTATCCTAAAAATAAATAATTGTAGGACAAAAACATTTTTTTTAATAGCATTTTCTGCAGTTCTGTAGCTGTGAGATACAGCGTTTACATACTGTGGGTGTGTTGTGCTCTTCCAAAAACACCCATTTAGGGCCACAAAAAATATTTTGCAGTGTTTTCTGCATATCTGGAGGTGTGTGAAATAAACTATTTATATATTTTTCTTCTACTGTGCTATCCTAAAAAAAAAAAAATTGAATAGCATTTTCTGCAGTTCTGTAGTTGTGAGATACAGCGTTTACATACTGTGGGTGTGTTGTGCTCTTCCAAAAACACCCATTTAGGGCCACAAAAAATATTTTGCAGTGTTTTTTGCATATCTGGAGGTGTGTGAAATAAACAATTTATATATTTTTCTTCTACTGTGCTATCCTAAAAAAAAAAAATTGAATAGCATTTTCTGCAGTTCTGTAGCTGTGAGATACAGAGTTTACATACTGTGGGTGTGTTGTGCTCTTCCAAAAACACCCATTTAGGGCCACAAAAAATATTTTGCAGTGTTTTCTGCAAATCTGGAGGTGTGTGAAATAAACAATTTATATATTTTTCTTCTACTGTGCTATCCTAAAAACAATAATTGTAGGACAAAAACATTTTTTTTTAATAGCATTTTCTGCAGTTCTGTAGCTGTGAGATACAGCGTTTACATACTGTGGGTGTGTTGTGCTCTTCCAAAAACACCCATTTAGGGCCACAAAAAATATTTTGCAGTGTTTTCTGCATATCTGGAGGTGTGTGAAATAAACAATTTATATATTTTTCTTCTACTGTGCTATCCTAAAAAAATAATTGTAGGACAAAAACATTTTTTTTGAATAGCATTTTCTGCAGTTCTGTAGCTGGGAGATATAGCATTTACGTACTTTGGGTGTGTTGTGCTCTTCCAAAAACACCCATTTAGGGCCACAAAAAATATTTTGCAGTGTTTTCTAAATATCTGGAGGTGTGTGAAATAAACAATTTATATATTTTTCTGCTACTGTGCTATCCTAAAAAAATAATTGTAGGACAAAATAAAAATTTTTGAATAGCATTTTCTGCAGTTCTGTAGCTGTGAGATACAGCGTTTATGTACTGTGGGTGTGTTGTGCTCTTCCAAAAACACCCATTTAGGGCCACAAAAAATATTTTGCAGTGTTTTCTGCATATCTGGAGGTGTGTGAAATAAATAATTTATATATTTTTCTTCTACTGTGCTATCCTAAAAAAAAAATTGAATAGCATTTTCTGCAGTTCTGTAGCTGTGAGATACAGCGTTTACATACTGTGGGTGTGTTGTGCTCTTCCAAAAACACCCATAGAGGGCCACAAAAAATATTTTGCAGTGTTTTCTGCATATCTGGATGTGTGTAAAATAAACAATTTATATATTTTTCTTCTACTGTGCTATCCTAAAAAAATAATTGAAGGACAAAATCATTTTTTTTTAATAGCATTTTCTGCAGCTCTGTAGCTGGGAGATACAGCGTTTACATACTGTGGTTGTGTTGTGCTCTTCCAAAAACACCCATTTAGGGCCACAAAAATATTTTGCATTGTTTTCTGCATATCTGGAGGTGTGTGAAATAAACAATTTTTATATTTTTCTTCTACTGTGCTATCCTAAAAAAAAATTGAATAGCATTTTCTGCAGTTCTGTAGCTGTGAGATACAGCGTTTACATACTGTGGGTGTGTTGTGCTCTTCCAAAAACACCCATTCAGGGCCACAAAAATATTTTGCAGTGTTTTCTGCATATCTGGATGTTTGTGAAATAAACAATTTATATATTTTTCTTCTACTGTGCTATCCTAAAAAAATAATTGAAGGGCAAAATCATTTTTTAATAGCATTTTCTGCAGCTCTGTAGCTGGGAGATACAGCGTTTACATACTGTGGTTGTGTTGTGCTCTTCCAAAAACACCCATTTAGGGCCACAAACATATTTTGCATTGTTTTCTGCATATCTGAAGGTGTGTGAAATAAACAATTTATATATTTTTCTTCTACTGTGCTATCCTAAAAAAAAATTGAATAGCATTTTCTGCAGTTCTGTAGCTGTGAGATACAGCGTTTACATACTGTGGGTGTGTTGTGCTCTTCCAAAAACACCCATTTAGGGCCACAAAAAATATTTTTCAGTGTTTTCTGCATATCTGGAGGTGTGTGAAATAAACAATTTATATATTTTTCTTCTACTGTGCTATCCTAAAAAAATAATTGTAGGACAAAAATAAAAAAAATTAATAGCATTTTCTGCAGCTCTGTAGCTGTGAGATACAGTGTTTACGTACTGTGGGTGTGTTGTGCTCTTCCAAAAACACCCATTTAGGGCCACAAAAAATATTTTGCAGTGTTTTCTGCATATCTGGAGGTGTTTGAAATAAACAATTTATATATTTTTCTTCTACTGTGCTATCCTAAAAAAAAAATTGAATAGCATTTTCTGCAGTTCTGTAGCTGTGAGATACAGCGTTTACATACTGTGGGTGTGTTGTGCTATTCCAAAAACACCCATTTAGGGCCACAAAAAATATTTTGCAGTGTTTTCTGCATATCTGGATGTTTGTGAAATAAACAATTTATATATTTTTCTTCTACTGTGCTATCCTAAAAAAATAATTGTAGGACAAAAACATTTTTTTTGAATAGCATTTTCTGCAGTTCTGTAGCTGTGAGATACAGCGTTTACATACTGTGGTTGTGTTGTGCTCTTCCAAAAACACCCATTTAGGGCCACAAAAAATATTTTGCAGTGTTTTCTGCATATCTGGAGGTGTGTGAAATAAATAATTTATATATTTTTCTTCTACTGTGCTATCGTAAAAAAAATTGAATAGCATTTTCTGCAGTTCTGTAGCTGTGAGATACAGCGTTTACATACTGTGGGTGTGTTGTGCTCTTCCAAAAACACCCATTTAGGGCCACAAAAAATATTTTGCAGTGTTTTTTGCACATCTGGTGGTGTGTGAAATAAACAATTTATATATTTTTCTTCTACTGTGCTATCCTAAAATAAATAATTGTAGGACTAAAACATTTTTTTTTAATATCATTTTCTGCAGTTCTGTAGCTGGAAGATACAGCGTTTACATACTGTGGGTGTGTTGTGCACTTCCAAAAACACCCATTTAGGGCCACAAAAAGAAAATTTTGCAGTGTTTTCTGCATATCTGGAGGTGTGTGAAATAAACAATTTATATATTTTTCTTCTACTGTGCTATCCTAAAAAAATAAAAAAAATTTGAATAGCATTTTCTGCAGTTCTGTAGCTGTGAGATACAGCGTTTACATACTGTGGGTGTGTTGTGCTCTTCCAAAAACACCCATTTAGGGCCACAAAAAATATTTTGCAGTGTTTTCTGCAAATCTGGAGGTGTGTGAAATAAACAATTTATATATTTTTCTTCTACTGTGCTATCCTAAAAACAATAATTGTAGGACAAAAACATTTATTTTATAATAGCATTTTCTGCAGTTCTGTAGCTGGGAGATATAGCATTTACGTACTTTGGGTGTGTTGTGCTCTTCCAAAAACACCCATTTAGGGCCACAAAAAATATTTTGCAGTGTTTTCTGCATATCTGGAGGTGTATGAAATAAATAATTTATATATTTTTCTTCTACTGTGCTATCCTAAAAAAAAATTGAATAGCATTTTCTGCAGTTCTGTAGCTGTGAGATACAGCGTTTACATACTGTGGGTGTGTTGTGCTCTTCCAAAAACACCCATTCAGGGCGACAAAAAATATTTTGCAGTGTTTTCTGCATATCTGGATGTGTGTAAAATAAACAATTTATATATTTTTCTTCTACTGTGCTATCCTAAAAAAATAATTGAAGGACAAAATCATTTTTTTTGAATAGCATTTTCTGCAGCTCTGTAGCTGGGAGATACAGCGTTTACATACTGTGGTTGTGTTGTGCTCTTCCAAAAACACCCATTTAGGGCCACAAAAAATATTTTGCATTGTTTTCTGCATATCTAGAGGTGTGTGAAATAAACAATTTATATGTTTTTCTTCTACTGTGCTATCCTAAAAAAATGAAAAAAAATTGAATAGCATTTTCTGCAGTTCTGTAGCTGTGAGATACAGCGTTTACATACTGTGGGTGTGTTGTGCTCTTCCAAAAACACCCATTTAGGGCCACAAAAAATATTTTGCAGTGTTTTCTGCAAATCTGGAGGTGTGTGAAATAAACAATTTATATATTTTTCTTCTACTGTGCTATCCTAAAAACAATAATTGTAGGACAAAAACATTTATTTTATAATAGCATTTTCTGCAGTTCTGTAGCTGGGAGATATAGCATTTGCGTACTTTGGGTGTGTTGTGCTCTTCCAAAAACACCCATTTAGGGCCACAAAAAATATTTTGCAGTGTTTTCTGCATATCTGGAGGTGTGTGAAATAAACAATTTATATATTTTTCTTCTACTGTGCTATCCTAAAAAAATAATTGTAGGACAAAAAATTATTTTTTGAATAGCATTTTCTGAAGTTCTGTAGCTGTGAGATACAGCGTTTATGTACTGTGGGTGTGTTGTGCTCTTCCAAAAACACCCATTTAAGGCCACTAAAAATATTTTGCATTGTTTTCTGCATATCTGGAGGTGTGTGAAATAAACAATTTATATGTTTTTCTTCTACTGTGCTATCCTAAAAAAAAATTGAATGGCATTTTCTGCAGTTCTGTAGCTGTGGGATACAGCGTTTACATAATGTGGGTGTGTTGTGCTCTTCCAAAAACACCCATTTAGGGCCACAAAAAATATTTTGAAGTGTTTTCTGCAAATCTGGAGGTGTGTGAAAAAAACAATTTATATATTTTCTTCTTCTGTGTTATCCTAAAAAAATAATTGTAGGACAAAAACTTTTTTTTTGAATAGCATTCTCTGCAGTTCTGTAGCTGTGAGATACAGCGTTTACGTACTGTGGGTGTGTTGTGCTCTACCAAAAACACCCATTTAGGGCCACAAAAAATATTTTTCAGTGTTTTCTGCATATCTGGAGGTGTGTGAAATAAACTATTTATATATTTTTCTTCTACTGTGCTATCCTAAAAAAAAAAAAAATTGAATAGCATTTTCTGCAGTTCTGTAGTTGTGAGATACAGCGTTTACGTACTGTGGGTGTGTTGTGCTCTTCCAAAAACACCCATTTAGGGCCACAAAAAATATTTTGCAGTGTTTTTTGCATATCTGGAGGTGTGTGAAATAAACAATTTATATATTTTTCTTCTACTGTGCTATCCTAAAAAAAAAATTGAATAGCATTTTCTGCAGTTCTGTAGCTGTGGGATACAGCGTTTACATACTGTGGGTGTGTTGTGCTCTTCCAAAAACACCCATTTAGGGCCACAAAAAATATTTTGCAGTGTTTTCTGCAAATCTGGAGGTGTGTGAAATAAAGAATTTATATATTTTTCTTCTACTGTGCTATCCTAAAAACAATAATTGTAGGACAAAAACATTTTTTTTGAATAGCATTTTCTGCAGTTCTGTAGCTGGGAGATGTAGCATTTACGTACTTTGGGTGTGTTGTGCTCTTCCAAAAACACCCATTTAGGGCCACAAAAAATATTTTGCAGTGTTTTCTGCATATCTGGAGGTGTGTGAAATAAACAATTTATATATTTTTCTTCTACTGTGCTATCCTAAAAAAATAATTGTATGACAAAAAATAATTTTTTGAATAGCATTTTCTGCAGTTCTGTAGCTGTGAGATACAGCTTTTATGTACTGTGGGTGTGTTGTGCTCTTCCAAAAACACCCATTTAGGGCCACAAAAAATATTTTGCAGTGTTTTCTGCATATCTGGAGGTGTGTGAAATAAATAATTTATATATTTTTCATCTACTGTGCTATCCTAAAAAAAAATTGAATAGCATTTTCTGCAGTTCTGTAGCTGTGAGATACAGCGTTTACATACTGTGGGTGTGTTGTGCTCTTCCAAAAACACCCATTCAGGGCCACAAAAAATATTTTGCAGTGTTTTCTGCATATCTGGATGTGTGTAAAATAAACAATTTATATATTTTTCTTCTACTGTGCTATCCTAAAAAAAAATTGAATAGCATTTTCTGCAGTTCTGTAGCTGTGAGATACAGCGTTTACATACTGTGGTTGTGTTGTGCTCTTCCAAAAACACCCATTTAGAACAACAAAAATATTTTGCATTGTTTTCTGCATATCTGGAGGTGTGTGAAATAAACAATATATATGTTTTTCTTCTACTGGGCTATCCTAAAAAAAAAAAAATTGAATAGCATTTTCTGCAGTTCTGTAGCTGTGAGATACAGCGTTTACATACTGTGGGTGTGTTGTGCTCTTCCAAAAACACCCATTTAGGGCCACAAAAAATATTTTGAAGTGTTTTCTGCATTTCTGGAGGTGTGTGAAATAAACAATTTATATATTTTTCTTCTACTGTGCTTTCCTAAAAAAATAATTGTAGGACAAAAATAAAAAAAATTAATAGCATTCTCTGCAGTTCTGTAGCTGTGAGATACAGCGTTTACGTACTGTGGGTGTGTTGTGCTCTTCCAAAAACACCCATTTAGGGCCACAAAAAATATTTTGCAGTGTTTTTTGCACATCTGGAGGTGTGTGAAATAAACAATTTATATATTTTTCTTCTACTGTGCTATCCTAAAAAAAAAAAATTGAATAGCATTTTCTGCAGTTCTGTAGCTGTGAGATACAGCGTTTACATACTGTGGGTGTGTTGTGCTCTTCCAAAAACACCCATTTAGGGCCACAAAAAATATTTTTCAGTGTTTTCTGCATATCTGGAGGTGTGTGAAATAAACAATTTATAAATTTTTCTTCTACTGTGCTATCCTAAAAAAATAATTGTAGGACAAAAACATTTTTTTTGAATAGCATTCTCTGCAGTTCTGTAGCTGTGAGATACAGCGTTTATGTACTGTGGGTGTGTTGTGCTCTACCAAAAACACCCATTTAGGGCCACAAAAAATATTTTTCAGTGTTTTCTGCATATCTGGAGGTGTGTGAAATAAACAATTTATATATTTTTCTTCTACTGTGCTATCCTAAAAAATAATTGTAGGACAAAAACCTTTTTTTTGAATAGCATTTTCTGCAGTTCTGTAGCTGGGAGATGTAGCATTTACGTACTTTGGGTGTGTTGTGCTATTCCAAAAACACCCATTTAGGGCCACAAAAAATATTTTGCAGTGTTTTCTGCATATCTGGATGTTTGTGAAATAAACAATTTATATATTTTTCTTCTACTGTGCTATCCTAAAAAAATAATTGTATGACAAAAAATAATTTTTTGAATAGCATTTTCTGCAGTTCTGTAGCTGTGAGATACAGCTTTTATGTACTGTGGGTGTGTTGTGCTCTTCCAAAAACACCCATTTAGGGCCACAAAAAATATTTTGCAGTGTTTTCTGCATATCTGGAGGTGTGTGAAATAAATAATTTATATATTTTTCATCTACTGTGCTATCCTAAAAAAAAATTGAATAGCATTTTCTGCAGTTCTGTAGCTGTGAGATACAGCGTTTACATACTGTGGGTGTGTTGTGCTCTTCCAAAAACACCCATTCAGGGCCACAAAAAATATTTTGCAGTGTTTTCTGCATATCTGGATGTGTGTAAAATAAACAATTTATATATTTTTCTTCTACTGTGCTATCCTAAAAAAAAATTGAATAGCATTTTCTGCAGTTCTGTAGCTGTGAGATACAGTGTTTACATACTGTGGTTGTGTTGTGCTCTTCCAAAAACACCCATTTAGAACAACAAAAATATTTTGCATTGTTTTCTGCATATCTGGAGGTGTGTGAAATAAACAATATATATGTTTTTCTTCTACTGGGCTATCCTAAAAAAAAAAATTTGAATAGCATTTTCTGCAGTTCTGTAGCTGTGAGATACAGCGTTTACATACTGTGGGTGTGTTGTGCTCTTCCAAAAACACCCATTTAGGGCCACAAAAAATATTTTGAAGTGTTTTCTGCAAATCTGGAGGTGTGTGAAAAAAACAATTTATATATTTTCTTCTACTGTGTTATCCTAAAAAAATAATTGTAGGACAAAAACTTTTTTTTTGAATAGCATTCTCTGCAGTTCTGTAGCTGTGAGATACAGCGTTTATGTACTGTGGGTGTGTTGTGCTCTACCAAAAACACCCATTTAGGGCCACAAAAAATATTTTTCAGTGTTTTCTGCATATCTGGAGGTGTGTGAAATAAACAATTTATATATTTTTCTTCTACTGTGCTATCCTAAAAAAATAATTGTAGGACAAAAATAAAAAAAATTAATAGCATTTTCTGCAGTTCTGTAGCTGTGAGATACAGCGTTTACGTACTGTTGGTGTGTTGTGCTCTTCCAAAAACACCCATTTAGGGCCACAAAAAATATTTTGCAGTGTTTTCTGCATACCTGGAGGTGTGTGAAATAAACAATTTATATATTTTTCTTTTACTGTGCTATCCTAAAAAATAATTGTAGGACAAAACCTTTTTTTTGAATAGCATTTTCTGCAGTTCTGTAGCTGGGAGATGTAGCATTTACGTACTTTGGGTGTGTTGTGCTCTTCCAAAAACACCCATTTAGGGCCACAAAAAATATTTTGCAGTGTTTTCTGCATATCTGGAGGTGTGTGAAATAAACAATTTATATATTTTTCTTCTACTGTGCTATCCTAAAAAAATAATTGTATGACAAAAAATAATTTTTTGAATAGCATTTTCTGCAGTTCTGTAGCTGTGAGATACAGCTTTTATGTACTGTGGGTGTGTTGTGCTCTTCCAAAAACACCCATTTAGGGCCACAAAAAATATTTTGCAGTGTTTTCTGCATATCTGGAGGTGTGTGAAATAAACAATATATATGTTTTTCTTCTACTGGGCTATCCTAAAAAAAAAAAATTGAATAGCATTTTCTGCAGTTCTGTAGCTGTGAGATACAGCGTTTACATACTGTGGGTGTGTTGTGCTCTTCCAAAAACACCCATTTAGGGCCACAAAAAATATTTTGAAGTGTTTTCTGCAAATCTGGAGGTGTGTGAAAAAAACAATGTATATATTTTCTTCTACTGTGTTATCCTAAAAAAATAATTGTAGGACAAAAACTTTTTTTTTGAATAGCATTCTCTGCAGTTCTGTAGCTGTGAGATACAGCGTTTATGTACTGTGGGTGTGTTGTGCTCTACCAAAAACACCCATTTAGGGCCACAAAAAATATTTTTCAGTGTTTTCTGCATATCTGGAGGTGTGTGAAATAAACAATTTATATATTTTTCTTCTACTGTGCTATCCTAAAAAAATAATTGTAGGACAAAAATAAAAAAAATTAATAGCATTTTCTGCAGTTCTGTAGCTGTGAGATACAGCGTTTACGTACTGTTGGTGTGTTGTGCTCTTCCAAAAACACCCATTTAGGGCCACAAAAAATATTTTGCTGTGTTTTCTGCATACCTGGAGGTGTGTGAAATAAACAATTTATATATTTTTCTTCTACTGTGCTATCCTAAAAAATTATTGTAGGACAAAACCTTTTTTTTGAATAGCATTCTCTGCAGTTCTGTAGCTGTGAGATACAGCATTTACGTACTGTGGGTGTGTTGTGCTCTTCCAAAAACACCCATTTAGGGCCACAAAAAATATTTTGCAGTGTTTTCTGCATATCTGGAGGTGTGTGAAATAAATAATTTATATATTTTTCTTCTACTGTGCTATCCTAAAAAAAAATTGAATAGCATTTTCTGCAGGTTTGTAGCTTTGAGATACAGCGTTTACATACTGTGGGTGTGTTGTGCTCTTCCAAAAACACCCATTTAGGGCCACAAAAAATATTTTGCAGTGTTTTCTGCAAATCTGGAGGTGTGTGAAATAAACAATTTATATATTTTTCTTCTACTGTGCTATCCTAAAAACAATAATTGTAGGACAAAAACATTTTTTTAATAGCATTTTCTGCAGTTCTGTAGCTGTGAGATACAGCGTTTACGTACTGTGGGTGTGTTGTGCTCTTCCAAAAACACCCATTTAGGGCCACAAAAAATATTTTGCAGTGTTTTTTGCACATCTGGAGGTGTGTGAAATAAACAATTTATATATTTTTCTTCTACTGTGCTATCCTAAAAAAAAATTGAATAGCATTTTCTGCAGTTCTGTAGCTGTGAGATACAGCGTTTACATACTGTGGGTGTGTTGTGCTCTTCCAAAAACACCCATTTAGGGCCACAAAAAATATTTTTCAGTGTTTTCTGCATATCTGGAGGTGTGTGAAATAAACAATTTATAAATTTTTCTTCTACTGTGCTATCCTAAAAAAATAATTGTAGGACAAAAACATTTTTTTTGAATAGCATTTTCTGCAGTTCTGTAGCTGGGAGATGTAGCATTTACATACTTTGGGTGTGTTGTGCTCTTCCAAAAACACCCATTTAGGGCCACAAAAAATATTTTGCAGTGTTTTCTGCATATCTGGAGGTGTGTGAAATAAACAATTTATATATTTTTCTTCTATTGTGCTATCCTAAAAAAATAATTGTATGACAAAAAATAATTTTTTGAATAGCATTTTCTGCAGTTCTGTAGCTGTGAGATACAGCTTTTATGTACTGTGGGTGTGTTGTGCTCTTCCAAAAACACCCATTTAGGGCCACAAAAAATATTTTGCAGTGTTTTCTGCATATCTGGAGGTGTGTGAAATAAATAATTTATATATTTTTCATCTACTGTGCTATCCTAAAAAAAAATTGAATAGCATTTTCTGCAGTTCTGTAGCTGTGAGATACAGCGTTTACATACTGTGGGTGTGTTGTGCTCTTCCAAAAACACCCAATCAGGGCCACAAAAAATATTTTGCAGTGTTTTCTGCATATCTGGATGTGTGTAAAATAAACAATTTATATATTTTTCTTCTACTGTGCTATCCTAAAAAAAAATTGAATAGCATTTTCTGCAGTTCTGTAGCTGTGAGATACAGCGTTTACATACTGTGGTTGTGTTGTGCTCTTCCAAAAACACCCATTTAGAACAACAAAAATATTTTGCATTGTTTTCTGCATATCTGGAGGTGTGTGAAATAAACAATATATATGTTTTTCTTCTACTGGGCTATCCTAAAAAAAAAAATGAATAGCATTTTCTGCAGTTCTGTAGCTGTGAGATACAGCGTTTACATACTGTGGGTGTGTTGTGCTCTTCCAAAAACACCCATTTAGGGCCACAAAAAATATTTTGAAGTGTTTTCTGCAAATCTGGAGGTGTGTGAAAAAAACAATTTATATATTTTCTTCTACTGTGTTATCCTAAAAAAATAATTGTAGGACAAAAACTTTTTTTTTGAATAGCATTCTCTGCAGTTCTGTAGCTGTGAGATACAGCGTTTATGTACTGTGGGTGTGTTGTTCTCTACCAAAAACACCCATTTAGGGCCACAAAAAATATTTTTCAGTGTTTTCTGCATATCTGGAGGTGTGTGAAATAAACAATTTATATATTTTTCTTCTACTGTGCTATCCTAAAAAAATAATTGTAGGAGAAAAATAAAAAAAAATAATAGCATTTTCTGCAGTTCTGTAGCTGTGAGATACAGCGTTTACGTACTGTTAGTGTGCTGTGCTCTTCCAAAAACACCCATTTAGGGCCACAAAAAATATTTTGCAGTGTTTTCTGCATACCTGGAGGTGTGTGAAATAAACAATTTATATATTTTTCTTCTACTGTGCTATCCTAAAAAATAATTGTAGGACAAAACCTTTTTTTTGAATAGCATTCTCTGCAGTTCTGTAGCTGTGAGATACAGCATTTACGTACTGTGGGTGTGTTGTGCTCTTCCAAAAACACCCATTTAGGGCCACAAAAAATATTTTGCAGTGTTTTCTGCATATCTGGAGGTGTGTGAAATAAATAATTTATATATTTTTCTTCTACTGTGCTATCCTAAAAAAAAAATTGAATAGCATTTTCTGCAGGTTTGTAGCTTTGAGATACAGCGTTTACATACTGTGGGTGTGTTGTGCTCTTCCAAAAACACCCATTTAGGGCCACAAAAAATATTTTGCAGTGTTTTCTGCAAATCTGGAGGTGTGTGAAATAAACAATTTATATATTTTTCTTCTACTGTGCTATCCTAAAAACAATAATTGTAGGACAAAAACAATTGTTTTTAATAGCATTTTCTGCAGTTCTGTAGCTGTGAGATACAGCGTTTATGTTCTGTGGGTGTGTTGTGCTCTTCCAAAAACACCCATTTAGGGCCACAAAAAATATTTTGCAGTGTTTTCTGCATATCTGGAGGTGTGTGAAATAAACAATTTATATATTTCTCTTCTGTGCTATCCTAAAAAAATAATTGTAGGACAAAAACATTTTTTTTGAATAGCATTTTCTGCATATCTGGAGGTGTGTGAAATAAATAATTTATATATTTTTCTTCTACTGTGCTATCCTAAAAAAAAAATTGAATAGCATTTTCTGCAGGTTTGTAGCTTTGAGATACAGCGTTTACATACTGTGGGTGTGTTGTGCTCTTCCAAAAACACCCATTTAGGGCCACAAAAAATATTTTGCAGTGTTTTCTGCAAATCTGGAGGTGTGTGAAATAAACAATTTATATATTTTTCTTCTACTGTGCTATCCTAAAAACAATAATTGTAGGACAAAAACAATTGTTTTTAATAGCATTTTCTGCAGTTCTGTAGCTGTGAGATACAGCGTTTATGTTCTGTGGGTGTGTTGTGCTCTTCCAAAAACACCCATTTAGGGCCACAAAAAATATTTTGCAGTGTTTTCTGCATATCTGGAGGTGTGTGAAATAAACAATTTATATATTTCTCTTCTGTGCTATCCTAAAAAAATAATTGTAGGACAAAAACATTTTTTTTGAATAGCATTTTCTGCAGTTCTGTAGCTGGGAGATACAGCGTTTACGTACTGTGGGTGTGTTGTGCTCTTCCAAAAACACCCATTTGGGGCCACAAAAAATATTTTGCAGTGTTTTTTGCATATCTGGAGGTGTGTGAAATAAACAATTTATATATTTTTCTTCTACTGTGCTATCCTAAAAAAAAATTGAATAGCATTTTCTGCAGTTCTGTAGCTGTGGGATACAGCGTTTACATACTGTGGGTGTGTTGTGCTCTTCCAAAAACACCCATTTAGGGCCACAAAAAATATTTTGCAGTGTTTTCTTCAAATCTGGAGGTGTGTGAAATAAACAATTTATATATTTTTTTTCTACTGTCCTAAAAACAATAATTGTAGGACAAAAACATTTTTTTTTAATAGCATTTTCTGCAGTTCTGTAGCTGTGAGATACAGCGTTTACGTACTGTTGGTGTGTTGTGCTCTTCCAAAAACACCCATTTAGGGCCACAAAAATATTTTGCAGTGTTTTTTGCACATTTGGAGGTGTGTGAAATAAACAATTTATATATTTTTCTTCTACTGTGCTATCCTAAAAAAAATTGAATAGCATTTTCTGCAGTTCTGTAGCTGTGAGATACAGCGTTTACATACTGTGGGTGTGTTGTGCTCTTCCAAAAACACCCATTTAGGGCCACAAAAAATATTTTGCAGTGTTTTCTGCATATCTGGAGGTGTGTGAAATAAACAATTTATATATTTTTCTTCTACTGTGCTATCCTAAAAAAATAATTGTAGGACAAAAACATTTTTTTGAATAGCATTTTCTGCAGTTCTGTAGCTGGGAGATGTAGCATTTACGTACTTTGGGTGTGTTGTGCTCTTCCAAAAACACCCATTTAGGGCCACAAAAAATATTTTGCAGTGTTTTCTGCATATCTGGAGGTGTGTGAAATAAACAATTTATATATTTTTCTTCTACTGTGCTATCCTAAAAAAATAATTGTATGACAAAAAATAATTTTTTGAATAGCATTTTCTGCAGTTCTGTAGCTGTGAGATACAGCTTTTATGTACTGTGGGTGTGTTGTGCTCTTCCAAAAACACCCATTTAGGGCCACAAAAAATATTTTGCAGTGTTTTCTTCATATCTGGAGGTGTGTGAAATAAACAATTTATATGTTTTTCTTCTACTGGGTTATCCTAAAAAAAAAAAATTGAATAGCATTTTCTGCAGTTCTGTAGCTGTGAGATACAGCGTTTACATACTGTGGGTGTGTTGTGCTCTTCCAAAAACACCCATTTAGGGCCACAAAAAATATTTTGAAGTGTTTTCTGCAAATCTGGAGGTGTGTGAAAAAAACAATTTATATATTTTCTTCTACTGTGTTATCCTAAAAAAATAATTGTAGGACAAAAACTTTTTTTTTGAATAGCATTCTCTGCAGTTCTGTAGCTGTGAGATACAGCGTTTATGTACTGTGGGTGTGTTGTGCTCTACCAAAAACACCCATTTAGGGCCACAAAAATATTTTTCAGTGTTTTCTGCATATCTGGAGGTGTGTGAAATAAACAATTTATATATTTTCTTCTACTGTGCTATCCTAAAAAAATAATTGTAGGACAAAAATAAAAAAATTTAATAGCATTTTCTGCAGTTCTGTAGCTGTGAGATACAGCGTTTACGTACTGTTGGTGTGTTGTGCTCTTCCAAAAACACCCATTTAGGGCCACAAAAAATATTTTGCAGTGTTTTCTGCATACCTGGAGGTGTGTGAAATAAACAATTTATATATTTTTCTTCTACTGTGCTATCCTAAAAAATAATTGTAGGACAAAACCTTTTTTTTGAATAGCATTCTCTGCAGTTCTGTAGCTGTGAGATACAGCATTTACGTACTGTGGGTGTGTTGTGCTCTTCCAAAAACACCCATTTAGGGCCACAAAAAATATTTTGCAGTGTTTTTTGCATATCTGGAGGTGTGTGAAATAAACAATTTATATATTTTTCTTCTACTGTGCTATCCTAAAAAAAAATTGAATAGCATTTTCTGCAGTTCTGTAGCTGTGAGATACAGCATTTACATACTGTGGGTGTGTTGTGTTCTTCCAAAAACACCCATTTAGGGCCACAAAAAATATTTTGCAGTGTTTTCTGCAAATCTGGAGGTGTGTCAAATAAACAATTTATATATTTTTCTTCTACTGTGCTATCCTAAAAAAAATAATTGTAGGACAAAAACATTTTTAATTGTAGGACAAAAATAATTTTTTGAATAGCATTTTCTGCAGTTCTGTAGCTGTGAGATACAGCATTTATGTACTGTGGGTGTGTTGTGCTCTTCCAAAAACACCCATTTAGGGCCACAAAAAATATTTTGCAGTGTTTTCTGCATATCTGGAGGTGTGTGAAATAAATAATTTATATATTTTTCTTCTACTGTGCTATCCTAAAAAAAAATTGAATAGCATTTTCTGCAGTTCTGTAGCTGTGAGATACAGTGTTTACATACTGTGGGTGTGTTGTACTCTTCCAAAAACACCCATTCAGGGCCCAAAAAAATATTTTGCAGTGTTTTCTGCATATCTGGATGTGTGTAAAATAAACAATTTATATATTTTTCTTCTACTGTGCTATCCTAAAAAAATAATTGAAGGACAAAATAATTTTTTTAATTGCATTTTCTGCAGCTCTGTAGCTGGGAGATACAGCGTTTACATAATGTGGTTGTGTTGTGCTCTTCCAAAAACACCCATTTAGGGCCACAAAAATATTTTGCATTGTTTTCTGCATATCTGGAGGTGTGTGAAATAAACAATTTATATATGTTTCTTCTACTGTGCTATCCTAAAAAAAAAATTGAATAGCATTCTCTGCAGTTCTGTAGCTGTGAGATACAGCATTTACGTACTGTGGGTGTGTTGTGCTCTACCAAAAACACCCATTTAGGGCCACAAAAAATATTTTCAGTGTTTTCTGCATATCTGGAGGTGTGTGAAATAAACAATTTATATATTTTTCTTCTACTGTGCTATCCTAAAAAAATAATTGTAGGACAAAAATAAAAAAAAATAATAGCATTTTCTGCAGTTCTGTAGCTGTGAGATACAGCGTTTACGTACTGTGGGTGTGTTGTGCTCTTCCAAAAACACCCATTTAGGGCCACAAAAAATATTTTGCAGTGTTTTCTGCATATCTGGTGGTGTGTGAAATAAACAATTTATATATTTTTCTTCTACTGTGCTATACTAAAAAAAATAATTGTAGGACTAAAACATTTTTTTTAATATCATTTTCTGCAGTTCTGTAGCTGGGAGATACAGCGTTTACATACTGTGGTTGTGTTGTGCTCTTCCAAAAACACCCATTTAGGGCCACAAAAATATTTTGCATTGTTTTCTGCATATCTGGAGGTGTGTGAAATAAACAATGTATATATTTTTCTTCTACTGTGCTATCCTAAAAAAAAAAAAATTGAATAGCATTTTCTGCAGTTCTGTAGCTGTGAGATACAGCGTTTACGTACTGTGGGTGTGTTGTGCTCTTCCAAAAACACCCATTTAGGGCCACAAAAAATATTTTGCAGTGTTTTCTGCATATCTGGAGGTGTGTGAAATAAATAATTTATATATTTTTCTTCTACTGTGCTATCCTAAAAAAAAATTGAATAGCATTTTCTGCAGTTCTCTAGCTGTGAGATACAGCGTTTACATACTGTGGGTGTGTTGTGCTCTTCCAAAAACACCCATTCAGGGCCACAAAAAATATTTTGCAGTGTTTTCTGCATATCTGGATGTGTGTAAAATAAACAATTTATATATTTTTCTTCTACTGTGCTATCCTAAAAAAATAATTGAAGGACAAAATCATTTTTTTTTTAATAGCATTTTCTGCAGCTCTGTAGCTGGGAGATACAGCGTTTACATACTGTGGTTGTGTTGTGCTCTTCCAAAAACACCCATTTAGGGCCACAAAAATATTTTGCATTGTTTTCTGCATATCTGGAGGTGTGTGAAATAAACAATGTATATATTTTTCTTCTACTGTGCTATCCTAAAAAAAAAAAAATTGAATAGCATTTTCTGCAGTTCTGTAGCTGTGAGATACAGCGTTTACATACTGTGGGTGTGTTGTGCTCTTCCAAAAACACCCATTTAGGGCCACAAAAAATATTTTGAAGTGTTTTCTGCAAATCTGGAGGTGTGTGAAAAAAACAATTTATATATTTTCTTCTACTGTGTTATCCTAAAAAAATAATTGTAGGACAAAAACTTTTTTTTTTAATAGCATTCTCTGCAGTTCTGTAGCTGTGAGATACAGCGTTTATGTACTGTGGGTGTGTTGTGCTCTACCAAAAACACCCATTTAGGGCCACAAAAAATATTTTTCAGTGTTTTCTGCATATCTGGAGGTGTGTGAAATAAACAATTTATATATTTTCTTCTACTGTGCTATCCTAAAAAAATAATTGTAGGACAAAAATAAAAAAAATTAATAGCATTTTCTGCAGTTCTGTAGCTGTGAGATACAGCGTTTACGTACTGTTGGTGTGTTGTGCTCTACCAAAAACACCCATTTAGGGCCACAAAAAATATTTTGCAGTGTTTTCTGCATACCTGGAGGTGTGTGAAATAAACAATTTATATATTTTTCTTCTACTGTGCTATCCTAAAAAATAATTGTAGGACAAAACCTTTTTTTTGAATAGCATTCTCTGCAGTTCTGTAGCTGTGAGATACAGCATTTACGTACTGTGGGTGTGTTGTGCTCTTCCAAAAACACCCTTTTAGGGCCACAAAAAGAAAATTTTGCAGTGTTTTCTGCATATCTGGAGGTGTGTGAAATAAACAATTTATATATTTTTCTTCTACTGTGCTATCCTAAAAAAAAAAAAAAAAAATGAATAGCATTTTCTGCAGTTCTGTAGCTGTGAGATACAGCATTTATGTACTGTGGGTGTGTTGTGCTCTTCAAAAAACACCCATTTAGGGCCACAAAAAATATTTTGCAGTGTTTTCTGCATATCTGGAGGTGTGTGAAATAAATAATTTATATATTTTTCTTCTACTGTGCTATCCTAAAAAAAATTGAATAGCATTTTCTGCAGTTCTGTAGCTGTGAGATACAGTGTTTACATACTGTGGGTGTGTTGTACTCTTCCAAAAACACCCATTCAGGGCCCAAAAAAATATTTTGCAGTGTTTTCTGCATATCTGGATGTGTGTAAAATAAACAATTTATATATTTTTCTTCTACTGTGCTATCCTAAACAAATTAATTGAAGGACAAAATCATTTTTTAATTGCATTTTCTGCAGCTCTGTAGCTGGGAGATACAGCGTTTACATACTGTGGTTGTGTTGTGCTCTTCCAAAAACACCCATTTAGGGCCACAAAAATATTTTGCATTGTTTTCTGCATATCTGGAGGTGTGTGAAATAAACAATTTATATATATTTCTTCTACTGTGCTATCCTAAAAAAAAAATTGAATAGCATTCTCTGCAGTTCTGTAGCTGTGAGATACAGCATTTACGTACTGTGGGTGTGTTGTGCTCTACCAAAAACACCCATTTAGGGCCACAAAAAATATTTTTCAGTGTTTTCTGCATATCTGGAGGTGTGTGAAATAAACAGTTTATATATTTTTCTTCTACTGTGCTATCCTAAAAAAATAATTGTAGGACAAAAATAAAAAAAAATAATAGCATTTTCTGCAGTTCTGTAGCTGTGAGATACAGCATTTACGTACTGTGGGTGTGTTGTGCTCTTCCAAAAACACCCATTTAGGGCCACAAAAAATATTTTGCAGTGTTTTCTGCATATCTGGTGGTGTGTGAAATAAACAATTTATATATTTTTCTTCTACTGTGCTATACTAAAAAAAATAATTGTAGGACTAAAACATTTTTTTTAATATCATTTTCTGCAGTTCTGTAGCTGGGAGATACAGCGTTTACATACTGTGGTTGTGTTGTGCTCTTCCAAAAACACCCATTTAGGGCCACAAAAATATTTTGCATTGTTTTCTGCATATCTGGAGGTGTGTGAAATAAACAATTTATATATTTTTCTTCTACTGTGCTATCCTAAAAAAAAAAATTGAATAGCATTTTCTGCAGTTCTGTAGCTGTGAGATACAGCGTTTACGTACTGTGGGTGTGTTGTGCTCTTCCAAAAACACCCATTTAGGGCCACAAAAAATATTTTGAAGTGTTTTCTGCAAATCTGGAGGTGTGTGAAATATACAATTTATATATTTTTCTTCTACTGTGCTATCCTAAAAAAAATTGAATAGCATTTTCTGCAGTTCTGTAGCTGTGAGATACAGCGTTTACGTACTGTGGGTGTGTTGTGCTCTTCCAAAAACACCCATTTTGGGCCACAAAAAATATTTTGCAGTGTTTTCTGCAAATCTGGAGGTGTGTGAAATAAACAATTTACATATTTTCTTCTACTGTGCTATCCTAAAAACAATAATTGTAGGACAAAAACATTTTTTTTAATAGTATTTTCTGCAGTTCTGTAGCTGTGAGATACAGCGTTTACGTACTGTGGGTGTGTTGTGCTCTTCCAAAAACACCCATTTAGGGCCACAAAAAATATTTTGCAGTGTTTTTTGCATATCTGGAGGTGTGTGAAATAAACAATTTATATATTTTTCTTCTACTGTGCTATCCTAAAAAAAAAAATTGAATAGCATTTTCTGCAGTTCTGTAGCTGTGAGATACAGCGTTTACATACTGTGGGTGTGCTATCCTAAAAAAAAAAAACATTGAATAGCATTTTCTGCAGTTCTGTAGCTGTGAGATACAGCATTTGCATACTGTGGGTGTGTTGTGCTCTTCCAAAAACACCCATTTAGGGCCACAAAAAATATTTTGCAGTGTTTTCTGCATATCTGGAGGTGTGTGAAATAAACAATTTATATATTTTTCTTCTACTGTGCTATCCTAAAAAAATAATTGTAGGACAAAAATTGATTTTTTTAATAGCATTTTCTGCAGTTCTGTAGCTGTGAGATACAGCGTTTAAGTACTGTGGGTGTGTTGTGCTCTTCCAAAAACACCCATTTAGGGCCACAAAAAATATTTTGAAGTGTTTTCTGCATACCTGGAGGTGTGTGAAATAAAAAAATTATATATTTTTCTTCTACTGTGCTATCCTAAAAAAATAATTGTAGGACAAAAACTTTTTTCTGAATAGCATTTTCTGCAGTTCTGTAGCTGTGAGATACAGCGTTTACGTACTGTGGGTGTGTTGTGCTCTTCCAAAAACACCCATTTAGGGCCACAAAAAATATTTTGCAGTGTTTTCTGCATATCTGGAGGTGTGTGAAATAAATAATTTATATATTTTTCTTCTACTGTGCTATCCTAAAAAAAATTGAATAGCATTTTGTGCAGTTCTGTAGCGGTGAGATACAGCATTTACATACTGTGGGTGTGTTGTGCTCTTCCAAAAACACCCATTCAGGGCCACAAAAAATATTTAGCAGTGTTTTCTGCATATCTGTATGTGTGTGAAATAAACAATTTATATATTTTTCTTCTACTGTGCTATCCTAAAAAAATAATTGAAGGACAAAAACATTTTTTTTGAATAGCATTTTCTGCAGCTCTGTAGCTGGGAGATACAGCGTTTACATACTGTGGTTGTGTTGTGCTCTTCCAAAACACCCATTTAGGGCCACAAAAATATTTTGCATTGTTTTCTGCATATCTGGAGGTGTGTGAAATAAACAATTTATATATTTTTCTTCTACTGTGCTATCCTAAAAAAAATTGAATAGCATTTTCTGCAGTTCTGTAGCTGTGAGATACAGCATTTACATACTGTGGGTGTGTTGTACTCTTCCAAAAACACCCATGTAGGGCCACAAAAAGAAAATTTTGCAGTGTTTACTGCATATCTGGAGGTGTGTGAAATAAACAATTTATATATTTTTCTTCTACTGTGCTATCCTAAAAAAAAAAAATTGAATAGCATTTTCTGCAGTTCTGTAGCTGTAAGATACAGCGTTTACGTACTGTGGGTGTGTTGTGCTCTTCCAAAAACACCCATTTAGGGCCACAAAAAATATTTTGCAGTGTTTTCTGCATATCTGGAGGTGTGTGAAATAAACAATTTATATATTTTTCTTCTACTGTGCTATCCTAAAAAAATAATAGTAGGACAAAAACATTTTTTTTTGAATAGCATTTTCTGCAGTTCTGTAGCTGGGAGATATAGCATTTACGTACTTTGGGTGTGTTGTGCTCTTCCAAAAACACCCATTTAGGGCCACAAAAAATATTTGCAGTGTTTTCTGCATATCTGGAGGTGTGTGAAATAAACAATTTATATATTTTTCTTCTACTGTGCTATCCTAAAAAAAAATAATTGAATAGCATTTTCTGCAGTTCTGTAGCTGTGAGATACAGCGTTTACATACTGTGGGTGTGTTGTGCTCTTCCAAAAACACCCATTTAGGGCCACTAAAAATATTTTGCAGTGTTTTCTGCATATCTGGAGGTGTTTGAAATAAACAATTTATATATTTTTCTTCTACTGTGCTATCCTAAAAAAAAACATTTTTGAATAGCATTTTCTGCAGTTCTGTAGCTGTTAGATACAGCGTTTACATACTGTGGGTGTGTTGTGCTCTCCCAAAAACACCCATATAGGGCCACAATTTTTTTTTAAAGTGTTTACTGCATATCTGGAGGTGTGTGAAATAAACAATTTATATATTTTTCTTCTACTGTGCTATCCTAAAAAAAAAAAAATTGAATAGCATTTTCTGCAGTTCTGTAGCTGTAAGATACAGCGTTTACGTACTGTGGGTGTGTTGTGCTCTTCCAAAAACACCCATTTAGGGCCACAAAAAATATTTTGCAGTGTTTTCTGCATATCTGGAGGTGTGTGAAATAAACAATTTATATATTTTTCTTCTACTGTGCTATCCTAAAAAAATAATGGTAGGGCAAAAACATTTTTTAATAGCATTTTCTGCAGTTCTTTAGCTGGGAGATACAGCGTTTACATACTGTGGTTGTGTTGTGCTCTCCCAAAAACACCCATTTAGGGCCACAAAAATATTTTGCATTGTTTTCTGCATATCTGGAGGTGTGTGAAATAAACAATTTATATATTTTTCTTCTACTGTGCTATCCTAAAAAAAAAAAAATGAATAGCATTTTCTGCAGTTCTGTAGCTGTGAGATACAATGTTTGCATACTGTGGGTGTGCTATCCTAAAAAAAAAATTGAATAGCATTTTCTGCAGTTCTGTAGCTGTGAGATACAGCGTTTACGTACTGTGGGTGTGTTGTGCTCTTCCAAAAAAACCCATTCAGGGCCACAAAAAATATTTAGCAGTGTTTTCTGCATATCTGTATGTGTGTAAAATAAACAATTTATATATTTTTCTTCTACTGTGCTATCCTAAAAAAATAATAGTAGGACAAAAACATTTTTTTGAATAGCATTTTCTGCAGTTCTGTAGCTGGGAGATATAGCATTTACGTACTTTGGGTGTGTTGTGCTCTTCCAAAAACACCCATTTAGGGCCACAAAAAATATTTTGCAGTGTTTTCTGCATATCTGGAGGTGTGTGAAATAAACAATTTATATATTTTTCTTCTACTGTGCTATCCCAAAAAAAAAATTGAATAGCATTTTCTGCAGTTCTGTAGCTGTGAGATACAGCGTGTACGTACTGTGGGTGTGTTGTGCTCTTCCAAAAACACCCACTTAGGGCCACAAAAAATATTTTGCAGTGTTTTTTGCATATCTGGAGGTGTGTGAAATAAACAATTTATATATTTTTCTTCTACTGTGCTATCCTAAAAAAAAAAAAATTGAATAGCATTTTCTGCAGTTCTGTAGCTGTGAGATACAGCGTTTACATACTGTGGGTGTGATGTGCTCTTCCAAAAACACCCATTTAGGGCCACAAAAAATATTTTGCAGTGTTTTCTGCAAATCTGGAGGTGTGTGAAATAAACAATTTATATATTTTTCTTCTACTGTGCTATCCTAAAAACAATAATTGTAGGACAAAAACATTTTTTTTAATAGCATTTTCTGCAGTTCTGTAGCTGGGAGATACAGCGTTTACGTACTGTGGGTGTGTTGTGCTCTTCTAAAAACACCCATTTAGGGCCACAAAAAAATATTTTGCAGTGTTTTTTGCATATCTGGAGGTGTGTGAAATAAACAATTTATATATTTTTCTTCTACTGTGCTATCCTAAAAAAAAATTGAATAGCATTTTCTGCAGTTCTGTAGCTGTGAGATACAGCGTTTACATACTGTGGTTGTGTTGTGCTCTTCCAAAAACACCCATTTAGGGCCACAAAAAATATTTTGCAGTGTTTTATGCATATCTGGAGGTGTGTGAAATAAACAATTTATATATTTTTCTTCTACTGTGCTATCCTAAAAAAATAATTGTAGGACAAAAACATTTTTTTTGAATAGCATTTTCTGCAGTTCTGTAGCTGGGAGATATAGCATTTACGTACTTTGGGTGTGTTGTGCTCTTCCAACAACACCCATTTAGGGCCACAAAAAATATTTTGCAGTGTTTTCTGCATATCTGGAGGTGTGTGAAATAAACAATTTATATATTTTTCTTCTACTGTGCTATCCTAAAAAATAATTGTAGGACAAAAAATAATTTTTTGAATAGCATTTTCTGCAGTTCTGTAGCTGTGAGATACAGCGTTTACATACTGTGGGTGTGTTGTGCTCTTCCAAAAACACCCATTCAGGACTACAAAAAATATTTTGCAGTGTTTTCTGCATATCTGGATGTGTGTAAAATAAACAATTTATATATATTTTTCTTCTACTGTGCTATCCTAAAAAAATAATTGAAGGACAAAATCATTTTTTTTGAATAGCATTTTCTGCAGCTCTGTAGCTGGGAGATACAGCGTTTACATACTGTGGTTGTGTTGTGCTCTTCCAAAAACACCCATTTAGGGCCACAAAAATATTTTGCATTGTTTTCTGCATATCTGGAGGTGTGTGAAATAAACAATGTATATGTTTTTCTTCTACTGTGCTATCCTAAAAAAAAAAAAATTGCATAGCATTTTCTGCAGTTCTGTAGCTGTGAGATACAGCGTTTACATACTGTGGGTGTGTTGTGCTCTTCCAAAAACACCCATTTAGGGCCACAAAAAATATTTTGCAGTGTTTTCTGCAAATCTGGAGGTGTGTGAAATAAACAATTTATATATTTTTCTTCTACTGTGTTATCCTAAAAAAATAATTGTAGGACAAAAACAGTTTTTTAAATAGCATTTTCTGCAGTTCTGTAGCTGTGAGATACAGCGTTTACGTACTGTGGGTGTGTTGTGCTCTTCCAAAAACACCTATTTAGGGCCACAAAAAATATTTTGCAGTGTTTTCTGCATATCTGGAGGTGTGTGAAATAAACAATTTATATTTTTTTCTTCTACTGTGCTATCCTAAAAACAATAATTGTAGGACAAAAACAATTGTTTTTAATAGCATTTTCTGCAGTTCTGTAGCTGTGAGATACAGCGTTTACGTACTGTGGGTGTGTTGTGCTCTTCCAAAAACACCCATTTAGGGCCACAAAAAATATTTTGCAGTGTTTTCTGCATATCTGGAAGTGTGTGAAATAAACAATTTATATATTTTTCTTCTACTGTGGTATCCTAAAAAAATAATTGTAGGACAAAAACATTTTTTTTGAATAGCATTTTCTGCAGTTCTGTAGCTGGGAGATACAGCGTCTACGTACTGTGGGTGTGTTGTGCTCTTCCAAAAACACCCATTTAGGGCCACAAAAAATATTTTGCAGTGTTTTCTGCATATCTGGTGGTGTGTGAAATAAACAATTTATATATTTTTCTTCTACTGTGCTATACTAAAAAAAATAATTGTAGGACTAAAACATTTTTTTTAATATCATTTTCTGCAGTTCTGTAGCTGGGAGATACAGCGTTTACATACTGTGGTTGTGTTGTGCTCTTCCAAAAACACCCATTTAGGGCCACAAAAATATTTTGCATTGTTTTCTGCATATCTGGAGGTGTGTGAAATAAACAATTTATATATTTTTCTTCTACTGTGCTATCCTAAAAAAAAAAAAATTGAATAGCATTTTCTGCAGTTCTGTAGCTGTGAGATACAGCGTTTACGTACTGTGGGTGTGTTGTGCTCTTCCAAAAACACCCATTTAGGGCCACAAAAAATATTTTGAAGTGTTTTCTGCAAATCTGGAGGTGTGTGAAATATACAATTTATATATTTTTCTTCTACTGTGCTATCCTAAAAAAAAAATTGAATAGCATTTTCTGCAGTTCTCTAGCTGTGAGATACAGCGTTTACGTACTGTGGGTGTGTTGTGCTCTTCCAAAAACACCCATTTTGGGCCACAAAAAATATTTTGCAGTGTTTTCTGCAAATCTGGAGGTGTGTGAAATAAACAATTTATATATTTTCTTCTACTGTGATATCCTAAAAACAATAATTGTAGGACAAAAACATATTTTTTTTTAATAGCATTTTCTGCAGTTCTGTAGCTGTGAGATACAGCGTTTACGTACTGTGGGTGTGTTGTGCTCTTCCAAAAACACCCATTTAGGGCCACAAAAAATATTTTGCAGTGTTTTTTGCATATCTGGAGGTGTGTGAAATAAACAATTTATATATTTTTCTTCTACTGTGCTATCCTAAAAAAAAAAAATTGAATAGCATTTTCTGCAGTTCTGTAGCTGTGAGATACAGCGTTTACATACTGTCGGTGTGCTATCCTAAAAAAAAACATTGAATAGCATTTTCTGCAGTTCTGTAGCTGTGAGATACAGCATTTGCATACTGTGGGTGTGTTGTGCTCTTCCAAAAACACCCATTTAGGGCCACAAAAAATATTTTGCAGTGTTTTCTGCATATCTGGAGGTGTGTGAAATGAACAATTTATATATTTTTCTTCTACTGTGCTATCCTAAAAAAATAATTGTAGGACAAAAATTGATTTTTTTAATAGCATTTTCTGCAGTTCTGTAGCTGTGAGATACAGCGTTTACGTACTGTGGGTGTGTTGTGCTCTTCCAAAAACACCCATTTAGGGCCACAAAAAATATTTTGAAGTGTTTTCTGCATACCTGGAGGTGTGTGAAATAAACAATTTATATATTTTTCTTCTACTGTGCTATCCTAAAAAAAATAATTGTAGGACAAAAACTTTTTTCTGAATAGCATTTTCTGCAGTTCTGTAGCTGTGAGATACAGCGTTTACGTACTGTGGGTGTGTTGTGCTCTTCCAAAAACACCCATTTAGGGCCACAAAAAATATTTTGCAGTGTTTTCTGCATATCTGGAGGTGTGTGAAATAAATAATTTATATATTTTTCTTCTACTGTGCTATCCTAAAAAAATAATAATTGAATAGCATTTTCTGCAGTTCTGTAGCTGTAAGATACAGAGTTTACGTACTGTGGGTGTGTTGTGCTCTTCCAAAAACACCCATTTAGGGCCACAAAAAATATTTTGCAGTGTTTTCTGCATATCTGGAGGTGTGTGAAATAAACAATTTATATATTTTTCTTCTACTGTGCTATCCTAAAAAAATAATAGTAGGACAAAAACATTTTTTTTTGAATAGCATTTTCTGCAGTTCTGTAGCTGGGAGATATAGCATTTACGTACTTTGGGTGTGTTGTGCTCTTCCAAAAACACCCATTTAGGGCCACAAAAAATATTTGCAGTGTTTTCTGCATATCTGGAGGTGTGTGAAATAAACAATTTATATATTTTTCTTCTACTGTGCTATCCTAAAAAAAAAAAATTGAATAGCATTTTCTGCAGTTCTGTAGCTGTGAGATACAGCGTTTACATACTGTGGGTGTGTTGTGCTCTTCCAAAAACACCCATTTAGGGCCACTAAAAATATTTTGCAGTGTTTTCTGCATATCTGGAGGTGTTTGAAATAAACAATTTATATATTTTTCTTCTACTGTGCTATCCTAAAAAAAAAAACATTTTTGAATAGCATTTTCTGCAGTTCTGTAGCTGTTAGATACAGCGTTTACATACTGTGGGTGTGTTGTGCTCTCCCAAAAACACCCATTGAGGGCCACAATTTTTTTTTAAGTGTTATCTGCATATCTGGAGGTGTGTGAAATAAACAATTTATATATTTTTCTTCTACTGTGCTATCCTAAAAACAATAATTGTAGGACAAAAACATTTATTTTATAATAGCATTTTCTGCAGTTCTGTAGCTGGGAGATATAGCATTTACGTACTTTGGGTGTGTTGTGCTCTTCCAAAAACACCCATTTAGGGCCACAAAAAATATTTTGCAGTGTTTTCTGCATATCTGGAGGTGTGTGAAATAAATAATTTATATATTTTTCTTCTACTGTGCTATCCTAAAAAAAAATTGAATAGCATTTTCTGCAGTTCTGTAGCTGTGAGATACAGCGTTTACATACTGTGGGTGTGTTGTGCTCTTCCAAAAACACCCATTCAGGGCGACAAAAAATATTTTGCAGTGTTTTCTGCATATCTGGATGTGTGTAAAATAAACAATTTATATATTTTTCTTCTACTGTGCTATCCTAAAAAAATAATTGAAGGACAAAATCATTTTTTTTGAATAGCATTTTCTGCAGCTCTGTAGCTGGGAGATACAGCGTTTACATACTGTGGTTGTGTTGTGCTCTTCCAAAAACACCCATTTAGGGCCACAAAAAATATTTTGCATTGTTTTCTGCATATCTGGAGGTGTGTGAAATAAACAATTTATATGTTTTTCTTCTACTGTGCTATCCTAAAAAAATAAAAAAAAATTGAATAGCATTTTCTGCAGTTCTGTAGCTGTGAGATACAGCGTTTAAATACTGTGGGTGTGTTGTGCTCTTCCAAAAACACCCATTTAGGGCCACAAAAAATATTTTGCAGTGTTTTCTGCAAATCTGGAGGTGTGTGAAATAAACAATTGATATATTTTTCTTCTACTGTGCTATCCTAAAAACAATAATTGTAGGACAAAAACATTTATTTTATAATAGCATTTTCTGCAGTTCTGTAGCTGGGAGATATAGCATTTACGTACTTTGGGTGTGTTGTGCTCTTCCAAAAACACCCATTTAGGGCCACAAAAAATATTTTGCAGTGTTTTCTGCATATCTGGAGGTGTGTGAAATAAACAATTTATATATTTTTCTTCTACTGTGCTATCCTAAAAAAATAATTGTAGGACAAAAAATTCTTTTTTGAATAGCATTTTCTGAAGTTCTGTAGCTGTGAGATACAGCGTTTATGTACTGTGGGTGTGTTGTGCTCTTCCAAAAACACCCATTTAGGGCCACAAAAAATATTTTGCAGTGTTTTCTGCATATCTGGAGGTGTGTGAAATAAATAATTTATATATATTTCTTCTACTGTGCTATCCTAAAAAAAAATTGAATAGCATTTTCTGCAGTTCTGTAGCTGTGAGATACAGCGTTTACATACTGTGGGTGTGTTGTGCTCTTCCAAAAACACCCATTCAGGGCGACAAAAAATATTTTGCAGTGTTTTCTGCATATCTGGATGTGTGTAAAATAAACAATTTATATATTTTTCTTCTACTGTGCTATCCTAAAAAAATAATTGAAGGACAAAATCATTTTTTTTGAATAGCATTTTCTGCAGCTCTGTAGCTGGGAGATACAGCGTTTACATACTGTGGTTGTGTTGTGCTCTTCCAAAAACACCCATTTAGGGCCACTAAAAATATTTTGCATTGTTTTCTGCATATCTGGAGGTGTGTGAAATAAACAATTTATATGTTTTTCTTCTACTGTGCTATCCTAAAAAAAAAATTGAATAGCATTCTCTGCAGTTCTGTAGCTGTGAGATACAGCGTTTACGTACTGTGGGTGTGTTGTGCTCTACCAAAAACACCCATTTAGGGCCACAAAAAATATTTTTCAGTGTTTTCTGCATATCTGGAGGTGTGTGAAATAAACAATTTATATATTTTTCTTCTACTGTGCTATCCTAAAAAAAATAATTGTAGGACAGAAATAAAAAAAATTAATAGCATTTTCTGCAGTTCTGTAGCTGTGAGATACAGCGTTTACGTACTGTGGGTGTGTTGTCCTCTTCCAAAAACACCCATTTAGGGCCACAAAAAATATTTTGCAGTGTTTTCTGCATATCTGGAGGTGTGTGAAATAAATAATTTATATATTTTTCTTCTACTGTGCTATCCTAAAAAAAATTGAATAGCATTTTCTGCAGTTCTGTAGCTGTGAGATACAGCGTTTACATACTGTGGGTGTGTTGTGCTCTTCCAAAAACACCCATTTAGGGCCACTAAAAATATTTTGCAGTGTTTTCTGCATATCTGGATGTTTGTGAAATAAACAATTTATATATTTTTCTTCTACTGTGCTATCCTAAAAAAATAATTGTAGGACAAAAACATTTTTTTTTGAATAGCATTTTCTGCAGTTCTGTAGCTGGGAGATACAGCGTTTACATACTGTGGTTGTGTTTTGCTCTTCCAAAAACACCCTTTTAGGGCCACAAAAAGAACATTTTGCAGTGTTTTCTGTTTATCTGGAGGTGTGTGAAATAAACAATGTATATATTTTTCTTCTACTGTGCTATCCTAAAAAAAAAAAAATTGAATAGCATTTTCTGCAGTTCTGTAGCTGTGAGATACAGCGTTTACATACTGTGGGTGTGTTGTGCTCTTCCAAAAACACCCATTTAGGGCCACAAAAAATATTTTGCAGTGTTTTCTGCAAATCTGGAGGTGTGTGAAATAAACAATTTATATATTTTTCTTCTACTGTGCTATCCTAAAAATAAATAATTGTAGGAAAAAAACATTTTTTTTTAATAGCATTTTCTGCAGTTCTGTAGCTGTGAGATACAGCGTTTACGTACTGTGGGTGTGTTGTGCTCTTCCAAAAACACCCAGTTAGGGCCACAAAAAATATTTTGCAGTGTTTTCTGCATATCTGGAGGTGTGTGAAATAAACAATTTATATATTTTTCTTCTACTGTGCTATCCTAAAAAAATAATTGTAGGACAAAAACTTTTTTTTTGAATAGCATTCTCTGCAGTTCTGTAGCTGTGAGATACAGCGTTTACGTACTGTGGGTGTGTTGTGCTCTACCAAAAACACCCATTTAGGGCCACAAAAAATATTTTTCAGTGTTTTCTGCATATCTGGAGGTGTGTGAAATAAACAATTTATATATTTTTCTTCTACTGTGCTATCCTAAAAAAAATAATTGTAGGACAAAAATAAAAAAAATTAATAGCATTTTCTGCAGTTCTGTAGCTGTGAGATACAGCGTTTACGTACTGTGGGTGTGTTGTCCTCTTCCAAAAACACCCATTTAGGGCCACAAAAAATATTTTGCAGTGTTTTCTGCATACCTGGAGGTGTGTGAAATAAACAATTTATATATTTTTCTTCTACTGTGCTATCCTAAAAAATAATTGTAGGACAAAAACTTTTTTTTTGAATAGCATTCTCTGCAGTTCTGTAGCTGTGAGATACAGCGTTTACGTACTGTGGGTGTGTTGTGCTCTTCCAAAAACACCCATTTAGGGCCACAAAAAATATTTTGCAGTGTTTTCTGCATATCTGGAGGTGTGTGAAATAAATAATTTATATATTTTTCTTCTACTGTGCTATCCTAAAAAAAATTGAATAGCATTTTCTGCAGTTCTGTAGCTGTGAGATACAGCGTTTACATACTGTGGGTGTGTTGTGCTCTTACAAAAACACCCATTTAGGGCCACTAAAAATATTTTGCAGTGTTTTCTGCATATCTGGATGTTTGTGAAATAAACAATTTATATATTTTTCTTCTACTGTGCTATCCTAAAAAAATAATTGTAGGACAAAAACATTTTTTTTTGAATAGCATTTTCTGCAGTTCTGTAGCTGGAAGATACAGCGTTTACATACTGTGGTTGTGTTTTGCTCTTCCAAAAACACCATTTTAGGGCCACAAAAAGAACATTTTGCAGTGTTTTCTGTATATCTGGAGGTGTGTGAAATAAACAATGTATATATTTTTCTTCTACTGTGCTATCCTAAAAAAAAAAAAATTGAATAGCATTTTCTGCAGTTCTGTAGCTGTGAGATACAGCGTTTACATACTGTGGGTGTGTTGTGCTCTTCCAAAAACACCCATTTAGGGCCACAAAAAATATTTTGCAGTGTTTTCTGCAAATCTGGAGGTGTGTGAAATAAACAATTTATATATTTTTCTTCTACTGTGCTATCCTAAAAATAAATAATTGTAGGAAAAAAACATTTTTTTTTAATAGCATTTTCTGCAGTTCTGTAGCTGTGAGATACAGCGTTTACGTACTGTGGGTGTGTTGTGCTCTTCCAAAAACACCCAGTTAGGGCCACAAAAAATATTTTGCAGTGTTTTCTGCATATCTGGAGGTGTGTGAAATAAACAATTTATATATTTTTCTTCTACTGTGCTATCCTAAAAAAATAATTGAAGGACAAAATCATTTTTTTTAATAGCATTTTCTGCAGCTCTGTAGCTGTTAGATACAGCATTTACATACTGTGGGTGTGTTGTGCTCTACCAAAAACACCCATTTAGGGCCACAAAAAATATTTTTCAGTGTTTTCTGCATATCTGGATGTGTGTGAAATAAACAATTTATATATTTTTCTTCTACTGTGCTATCCTAAAAAAATAATTGTAGGACAAAACCTTTTTTTTGAATAGCATTCTCTGCAGTTCTGTAGCTGTGAGATACAGCGTTTACGTACTGTGGGTGTGTTGTGCTCTTCCAAAAACACCCATTTAGGGCCACAAAAAATATTTTGCACTGTTTTCTGCATATCTGGAGGTGTTTGAAATAAACAATTTATATATTTTTCTTCTACTGTGCTATCCTAAAAAAAAAATGAATAGCATTTTCTGCAGTTCTGTAGCTGTGAGATACAGCGTTTACATACTGTGGGTGTGTTGTGCTCTTCCAAAAACACCCATTTAGGGCCACAAAAAATATTTTGCAGTGTTTTCTGCATATCTGGATGTTTGTGAAATAAACAATTTATATATTTTTCTTCTACTGTGCTATCCTAAAAAAATAATTGTAGGACAAAAACATTTTTTTTGAATAGCATTTTCTGCAGTTCTGTAGCTGGGAGATACAGCGTTTACATACTGTGGTTGTGTTGTGCTCTTCCAAAAACACCCATTTAGGGCCACAAAAAATATTTTGCAGTGTTTTCTGCATATCTGGAGGTGTGTGAAATAAATAATTTATATATTTTTCTTCTACTGTGCTATCCTAAAAAAAAATTGAATTGCATTATCTGCAGTTCTGTAGCTGTGAGATACAGTGTTTACATACTGTGGGTGTGTTGTGCTCTTCCAAAAACACCCATTTAGGGCCACAAAAAATATTTTGAAGTGTTTTCTGCAAATCTGGAGGTGTGTGAATTAAACAATTTATATATTTTTCTTCTACTGTGCTATTCTAAAAACAATAATTGTAGGACTAATTTTTTTTTAATAGCATTTTCTGCAGTTCTGTAGCTGTGAGATACAGCGTTTACGTACTGTGGGTGTGTTGTGCTCTATCAAAAACACCCATTTAGGGCCACAAAAAATATTTTGCAGTGTTTTCTGCAAATCTGGAGGTGTGTGAAATAAACAATTTATATATTTTTCTTCTACTGTGCTATCCTAAAAACAATAATTGTAGGACAAAACATTTATTTTTTAATAGCATTTTCTGCAGTTCTGTAGCTGGGAGATATAGCATTTACGTACTTTGGGTGTGTTGTGCTCTTCCAAAAACACCCATTTAGGGCCACAAAAAATATTTTGCAGTGTTTTCTGCATATCTGGAGGTGTGTGAAATAAACAATTTATATATTTTTCTTCTACTGTGCTATCCTAAAAAAATAATTGTAGGACAAAAAATAATTTTTTGAATAGCATTTTCTGCAGTTCTGTAGCTGTGAGATACAGCGTTTATGTACTGTGGGTGTTTTGTGCTCTTCCAAAAACACCCATTTAGGGCCACAAAAAATATTTTGCAGTGTTTTCTGCATATCTGGAGGTGTGTGAAATAAATAATTTATATATTTTTCTTCTACTGTGCTATCCTAAAAAAAAATTGAATAGCATTTTCTGCAGTTCTGTAGCTGTGAGATACAGCGTTTACATACTGTGGGTGTGTTGTGCTCTTCCAAAAACACCCATTTAGGGCCACAAAAAATATTTTGCAGTGTTTTCTGCAAATCTGGAGGTGTGTGAAATAAACAATTTATATATTTTTCTTCTACTGTGCTATCCTAAAAACAAATAATTGTAGGACAAAAATAAAAAAATTTAATAGCATTTTCTGCAGTTCTGTAGCTGTGAGATACAGCGTTTACGTACTGTGGGTGTGTTGTGCTCTTCCAAAAACACCCATTTAGGGCCACAAAAAATATTTTGCAGTGTTTTCTGCATACCTGGAGGTGTGTGAAATAAACAATTTATATATTTTTCTTCTACTGTGCTATCCTAAAAAAATAATTGTAGGACAAAAACTTTTTTTTGAATAGCATTCTCTGCAGTTCTGTAGCTGGGAGATACAGCGTTTACATACTGTGGTTGTGTTTTGCTCTTCCAAAAACACCCTTTTAGGGCCACAAAAAGAAAAATTTGCAGTGTTTTCTGCATATCTGGAGGTGTGTGAAATAAACAATTTATATGTTTTTCTTCTACTGTGCTATCCTAAAAAAATTAAAAAAAATTGAATAGCATTTTCTGCAGTTCTGTAGCTGTGAGATACAGCGTTTACATACTGTGGGTGTGTTGTGCTCTTCCAAAAACACCCATTTAGGGCCACAAAAAATATTTTGCAGTGTTTTCTGCAAATCTGGAGGTGTGTGAAATAAACAATTTATATATTTTTCTTCTACTGTGCTATCCTAAAAACAATAATTGTAGGACAAAAACATTTATTTTATAATAGCATTTTCTGCAGTTCTGTAGCTGGGAGATATAGCATTTACGTACTTTGGGTGTGTTGTGCTCTTCCAAAAACACCCATTTAGGGCCACAAAAAATATTTTGCAGTGTTTTCTGCATATCTGGAGGTGTGTGAAATAAACAATTTATATATTTTTCTTCTACTGTGCTATCCTAAAAAAATAATTGTAGGACAAAAAATTCTTTTTTGAATAGCATTTTCTGAAGTTCTGTAGCTGTGAGATACAGCGTTTATGTACTGTGGGTGTGTTGTGCTCTTCCAAAAACACCCATTTAGGGCCACAAAAAATATTTTGCAGTGTTTTCTGCATATCTGGAGGTGTGTGAAATAAATAATTTATATATATTTCTTCTACTGTGCTATCCTAAAAAAAATTGAATAGCATTTTCTGCAGTTCTGTAGCTGTGAGATACAGCGTTTACATACTGTGGGTGTGTTGTGCTCTTCCAAAAACACCCATTCAGGGCGACAAAAAATATTTTGCAGTGTTTTCTGCATATCTGGATGTGTGTAAAATAAACAATTTATATATTTTTCTTCTACTGTGCTATCCTAAAAAATAATTGTAGGACAAAAAATAATTTTTTGAATAGCATTTTCTGCAGTTCTGTAGCTGTGAGATACAGCGTTTACATACTGTGGGTGTGTTGTGCTCTTCCAAAAACACCCATTCAGGACCACAAAAAATATTTTGCAGTGTTTTCTGCATATCTGGATGTGTGTAAAATAAACAATTTATATATTTTTCTTCTACTGTGCTATCCTAAAAAAATAATTGAAGGACAAAATCATTTTTTTTTAATAGCATTTTCTGCAGCTCTGTAGCTGGGAGATACAGCGTTTACATACTGTGGTTGTGTTGTGCTCTTCCAAAAACACCCATTTAGGGCCACAAAAATATTTTGCATTGTTTTCTGCATATCTGGAGGTTTGTGAAATAAACAATTTATATGTTTTTCTTCTACTGTGCTATCCTAAAAAAAATAATTGAATAGCATTTTCTGCAGTTCTGTAGCTGTGAGATACAGCGTTTACATACTGTGGGTGTGTTGTGCTCTTCCAAAAACACCCATTTAGGGCCACAAAAAATATTTTGAAGTGTTTTCTGCAAATCTGGAGGTGTGTGAAAAAAACAATTTATATATTTTCTTCTACTGTGTTATCCTAAAAAAATAATTGTAGGACAAAAACTTTTTTTTTGAATAGCATTCTCTGCAGTTCTGTAGCTGTGAGATACAGCGTTTACGTACTGTGGGTGTGTTGTGCTCTACCAAAAACATCCATTTAGGGCCACAAAAAATATTTTTCAGTGTTTTCTGCATATCTGGAGGTGTGTGAAATAAATAATTTATATATTTTTCTTCTACTGTGCTATCCTAAAAAAAAATTGCATAGCATTTTCTGCAGTTCTGTAGCTGTGAGATACAGCGTTTACATACTGTGGGTGTATTGTGCTCTTCCAAAAACACCCATTTAGGGCCACAAAAAATATTTTGCAGTGTTTTCTGCAAATCTGGAGGTGTGTGAAATAAACAATTTATATATTTTTCTTCTACTGTGCTATCCTAAAAAAATAATTGTAGGACAAAAACATTTTTTTTTTAATAGCATTTTCTGCAGTTCTGTAGCTGGGAGATACAGCGTTTACATACTGTGGTTGTGTTTTGCTCTTCCAAAAACACCCTTTTAGGGCCACAAAAAGAAAAATTTGCAGTGTTTTCTGCATATCTGGAGGTGTGTGAAATAAACAATTTATATATTTTTCTTCTACTGTGCTATCCTAAAAAAAAAATTGAATAGCATTTTCTGCAGTTCTGTAGCTGTGAGATACAGCGTTTACATACTGTGGGTGTGTTGTGCTCTTCCAAAAACACCCATTTAGGGCCACAAAAAATATTTTGCAGTGTTTTCTGCAAATCTGGAGGTGTGTGAAATAAACAATTTATATTTTTTTCTTCTACTGTGCTATCCTAAAAACAATAATTGTAGGACAAAAACATTTTTTTTTTAATAGCATTTTCTGCAGTTCTGTAGCTGTGAGATACAGCGTTTACGTACTGTGGGTGTGTTGTGCTCTTCCAAAAACACCCATTTAGGGCCACAAAAAATATTTTGCAGTGTTTTCTGCATATCTGGAGGTGTGTGAAATAAACAATTTATATATTTTTCTTCTACTGTGCTATCCTAAAAAAATAATTGTAGGACAAAAACATTTTTTTTGAATAGCATTTTCTGCAGTTCTGTAGCTGGGAGATATAGCATTTACGTACTTTGGGTGTGTTGTGCTCTTCCAAAAACACCCATTTAGGGCCACAAAAAATATTTTGCAGTGTTTTCTGCATATCTGGAGGTGTGTGAAATAAATAATTTATATATTTTTCTTCTACTGTGCTATCCTAAAAAAAAATTGAATAGCATTTTCTGCAGTTCTGTAGCTGTGAGATACAGCGTTTACATACTGTGGGTGTGTTGTGCTCTTCCAAAAACACCCATAGAGGGCCACAAAAAATATTTTGCAGTGTTTTCTGCATATCTGGATGTGTGTAAAATAAACAATTTATATATTTTTCTTCTACTGTGCTATCCTAAAAAAATAATTGAAGGACAAAATCATTTTTTTTAATAGCATTTTCTGCAGCTCTGTAGCTGGGAGATACAGCGTTTACATACTGTGGTTGTGTTGTGCTCTTCCAAAAACACCCATTTAGGGCCACAAAAATATTTTGCATTGTTTTCTGCATATCTGGAGGTGTGTGAAATAAACAATTTATATATTTTTCTTCTACTGTGCTATCCTAAAAAAAAAATTGAATAGCATTTTCTGCAGTTCTGTAGCTGTGAGATACAGCGTTTACATACTGTGGGTGTGTTGTGCTCTTCCAAAAACACCCATTCAGGGCCACAAAAATATTTTGCAGTGTTTTCTGCATATCTGGATGTTTGTGAAATAAACAATTTATATATTTTTCTTCTACTGTGCTATCCTAAAAAAATAATTGAAGGACAAAATCATTTTTTTAATAGCATTTTCTGCAGCTCTGTAGCTGGGAGATACAGCGTTTACATACTGTGGTTGTGTTGTGCTCTTCCAAAAACACCCATTTAGGGCCACAAACATATTTTGCATTGTTTTCTGCATATCTGGAGGTGTGTGAAATAAACAATTTATATATTTTTCTTCTACTGTGCTATCCTAAAATAAAATTGAATAGCATTTTCTGCAGTTCTGTAGCTGTGAGATACAGCGTTTACATACTATGGGTGTGTTGTGCTCTTCCAAAAACACCAATTTAGGGCCACAAAAAATATTTTTCAGTGTTTTCTGCAAATCTGGAGGTGTGTGAAATAAACAATTTATATATTTTTCTTCTACTGTGCTATCCTAAAAACAATAATTGTAGGACAAAAACATTTATTTTATAATAGCATTTTCTGCAGTTCTGTAGCTGGGAGATATAGCATTTACGTACTTTGGGTGTGTTGTGCTCTTCCAAAAACACCCATTTAGGGCCACAAAAAATATTTTGCAGTGTTTTCTGCATATCTGGAGGTGTGTGAAATAAACAATTTATATATTTTTCTTCTACTGTGCTATCCTAAAAAAATAATTGTAGGACAAAAAATTATTTTTTGAATAGCATTTTCTGAAGTTCTGTAGCTGTGAGATACAGCGTTTACATACTGTGGGTGTGTTGTGCTCTTCCAAAAACACCCATTCAGGACCACAAAAAATATTTTGCAGTGTTTTCTGCATATCTGGATGTGTGTAAAATAAACAATTTATATATTTTTCTTCTACTATGCTATCCTAAAAAAATAATTGAAGGACAAAATCATTTTTTTTTAATAGCATTTTCTGCAGCTCTGTAGCTGGGAGATACAGCGTTTACATACTGTGGTTGTGTTGTGCTCTTCCAAAAACACCCATTTAGGGCCACAAAAATATTTTGCATTGTTTTCTGCATATCTGGAGGTGTGTGAAATAAACAATTTATATGTTTTTCTTCTACTGTGCTATCCTAAAAAAAATAATTGAATAGCATTTTCTGCAGTTCTGTAGCTGTGAGATACAGCGTTTACATACTGTGGGTGTGTTGTGCTCTTCCAAAAACACCCATTTAGGGCCACAAAAAATATTTTGAAGTGTTTTCTGCAAATCTGGAGGTGTGTGAAAAAAACAATTTATATATTTTCTTCTACTGTGTTATCCTAAAAAAATAATTGTAGGACAAAAACTTTTTTTTTGAATAGCATTCTCTGCAGTTCTGTAGCTGTGAGATACAGCGTTTACGTACTGTGGGTGTGTTGTGCTCTACCAAAAACATCCATTTAGGGCCACAAAAAATATTTTTCAGTGTTTTCTGCATATCTGGAGGTGTGTGAAATAAATAATTTATATATTTTTCTTCTACTGTGCTATCCTAAAAAAAAAATTGCATAGCATTTTCTGCAGTTCTGTAGCTGTGAGATACAGCGTTTACATACTGTGGGTGTATTGTGCTCTTCCAAAAACACCCATTTAGGGCCACAAAAAATATTTTGCAGTGTTTTCTGCAAATCTGGAGGTGTGTGAAATAAACAATTTATATATTTTTCTTCTACTGTGCTATCCTAAAAAAATAATTGTAGGACAAAAACATTTTTTTTTGAATAGCATTTTCTGCAGTTCTGTAGCTGGGAGATACAGCGTTTACATACTGTGGTTGTGTTTTGCTCTTCCAAAAACACCCTTTTAGGGCCACAAAAAGAAAAATTTGCAGTGTTTTCTGCATATCTGGAGGTGTGTGAAATAAACAATTTATATATTTTTCTTCTACTGTGCTATCCTAAAAAAAAAATTGAATAGCATTTTCTGCAGTTCTGTAGCTGTGAGATACAGCGTTTACATACTGTGGTTGTGTTGTGCTCTTCCAAAAACACCCATTTAGGGCCACAAAAAATATTTTGCAGTGTTTTCTGCATATCTGGAGGTGTGTGAAATAAATAATTTATATATTTTTCTTCTACTGTGCTATCCTAAAAAAAAATTGAATAGCATTTTCTGCAGTTCTGTAGCTGTGAGATACAGCGTTTACATACTGTGGATGTGTTGTGCTCTTCCAAAAACACCCATTTAGGGCCACAAAAAATATTTTGCAGTGTTTTTTGCACATCTGGTGGTGTGTGAAATAAACAATTTATATATTTTTCTTCTACTGTGCTATCCTAAAATAAATAATTGTAGGACTAAAACATTTTTTTTTAATATCATTTTCTGCAGTTCTGTAGCTGGAAGATACAGCGTTTACATACTGTGGGTGTGTTGTGCACTTCCAAAAACACCCATTTAGGGCCACAAAAAGAAAATTTTGCAGTGTTTTCTGCATATCTGGAGGTGTGTGAAATAAACAATTTATATATTTTTCTTCTACTGTGCTATCCTAAAAAAATAAAAAAAAATTGAATAGCATTTTCTGCAGTTCTGTAGCTGTGAGATACAGCGTTTACATACTGTGGGTGTGTTGTGCTCTTCCAAAAACACCCATTTAGGGCCACAAAAAATATTTTGCAGTGTTTTCTGCAAATCTGGAGGTGTGTGAAATAAACAATTTATATATTTTTCTTCTACTGTGCTATCCTAAAAACAATAATTGTAGGACAAAAACATTTATTTTATAATAGCATTTTCTGCAGTTCTGTAGCTGGGAGATATAGCATTTACGTACTTTGGGTGTGTTGTGCTCTTCCAAAAACACCCATTTAGGGCCACAAAAAATATTTTGCAGTGTTTTCTGCATATCTGGAGGTGTGTGAAATAAATAATTTATATATTTTTCTTCTACTGTGCTATCCTAAAAAAAAATTGAATAGCATTTTCTGCAGTTCTGTAGCTGTGAGATACAGCGTTTACATACTGTGGGTGTGTTGTGCTCTTCCAAAAACACCCATTCAGGGCGACAAAAAATATTTTGCAGTGTTTTCTGCATATCTGGATGTGTGTAAAATAAACAATTTATATATTTTTCTTCTACTGTGCTATCCTAAAAAAATAATTGAAGGACAAAATCATTTTTTTGGAATAGCATTTTCTGCAGCTCTGTAGCTGGGAGATACAGCGTTTACATACTGTGGTTGTGTTGTGCTCTTCCAAAAACACCCATTTAGGGCCACAAAAAATATTTTGCATTGTTTTCTGCATATCTGGAGGTGTGTGAAATAAACAATTTATATGTTTTTCTTCTACTGTGCTATCCTAAAAAAAAAATTGAATAGCATTTTCTGCAGTTCTGTAGCTGTGAGATACAGCGTTTACATAATGTGGGTGTGTTGTGCTCTTCCAAAAACACCCATTTAGGGCCACAAAAAATATTTTGAAGTGATTTCTGCAAATCTGGAGGTGTGTGAAAAAAACAATTTATATATTTTCTTCTACTGTGTTATCCTAAAAAAATAATTGTAGGACAAAAACTTTTTTTTTGAATAGCATTCTCTGCAGTTCTGTAGCTGTGAGATACAGCGTTTACGTACTGTGGGTGTGTTGTGCTCTACCAAAAACACCCATTTAGGGCCACAAAAAATATTTTTCAGTGTTTTCTGCATATCTGGAGGTGTGTGAAATAAACAATTTATATATTTTTCTTCTACTGTGCTATCCTAAAAAAAATAATTGTAGGACAAAAATAAAAAAAATTAATAGCATTTTCTGCAGTTCTGTAGCTGTGAGATACAGCGTTTACGTACTGTGGGTGTGTTGTCCTCTTCCAAAAACACCCATTTAGGGCCACAAAAAATATTTTGCAGTGTTTTCTGCATACCTGGAGGTGTGTGAAATAAACAATGTATATATTTTTCTTCTACTGTGCTATCCTAAAAATTGTAGGACAAAAACATTTTTTTTGAATAGCATTTTCTGCAGTTCTGTAGCTGGGAGATACAGCGTTTACATACTGTGGTTGTGTTTTGCTCTTCCAAAAACACCCTTTTAGGGCCACAAAAAGAACATTTTGCAGTGTTTTCTGCATACCTGGAGGTGTGTGAAATAAACAATGTATATATTTTTCTTCTACTGTGCTATCCTAAAAATTGTAGGACAAAATCATTTTTTTTGAATAGCATTTTCTGCAGTTCTGTAGCTGGGAGATACAGCGTTTACATACTGTGGTTGTGTTTTGCTCTTCCAAAAACACCCTTTTAGGGCCACAAAAAGAACATTTTGCAGTGTTTTCTGCATATCTGGAGGTGTGTGAAATAAACAATGTATATATTTTTCTTCTACTGTGCTATCCTAAAAAAAAAAAAATGAATAGCATTTTCTGCAGTTCTGTAGCTGTGAGATACAGCGTTTACATACTGTGGGTGTGTTGTGCTCTTCCAAAAACACCCATTTAGGGCCACAAAAAATATTTTGCAGTGTTTTCTGCAAATCTGGAGGTGTGTGAAATAAACAATTTATATATTTTTCTTCTACTGTGCTATCCTAAAAATAAATAATTGTAGGACAAAATCATTTTTTTTAATAGCATTTTCTGCAGCTCTGTAGCTGGGAGATACAGCGTTTACATACTGTGGGTGTGTTGTGCTCTACCAAAAACACCCATTTAGGGCCACAAAAAATATTTAACAGTGTTTTCTGCATATCTGGATGTGTGTGAAATAAACAATTTATATATTTTTCTTCTACTGTGCTATCCTAAAAAAATAATTGTAGGACAAAAACTTTTTTTTGAATAGCATTCTCTGCAGTTCTGTAGCTGTGAGATACAGCGTTTACGTACTGTGGGTGTGTTGTGCTCTTCCAAAAACACCCATTTAGGGCCACAAAAAATATTTTGCAGTGTTTTCTGCATATCTGGAGGTGTTTGAAATAAACAATTTATATATTTTTCTTCTACTGTGCTATCCTAAAAAAAATGAATAGCATTTTCTGCAGTTCTGTAGCTGTGAGATACAGCGTTTACATACTGTGGGTGTGTTGTGCTCTTCCAAAAACACCCATTTAGGGCCACAAAAAATATTTTGCAGTGTTTTCTGCATATCTGGATGTTTGTGAAATAAACAATTTATATATTTTTCTTCTACTGTGCTATCCTAAAAAAATAATTGTAGGACAAAAACATTTTTTTTGAATAGCATTTTCTGCAGTTCTGTAGCTGGGAGATACAGCGTTTACATACTGTGGTTGTGTTGTGCTCTTCCAAAAACACCCATTTAGGGCCACAAAAAATATTTTGCAGTGTTTTCTGCATATCTGGAGGTGTGTGAAATAAATAATTTATATATTTTTCTTCTACTGTGCTATCCTAAAAAAAAATTGAATAGCATTTTCTGCAGTTCTGTAGCTGTGAGATACAGCGTTTACGTACTGTGGGTGTGTTGTGCTCTATCAAAAACACCCATTTAGGGCCACAAAAAATATTTTGCAGTGTTTTCTGCAAATCTGGAGGTGTGTGAAATAAACAATTTATATATTTTTCTTCTACTGTGCTATCCTAAAAACAATAATTGTAGGACAAAACATTTATTTTTTAATAGCATTTTCTGCAGTTCTGTAGCTGGGAGATATAGCATTTACGTACTTTGGGTGTGTTGTGCTCTTCCAAAAACACCCATTTAGGGCCACAAAAAATATTTTGCAGTGTTTTCTGCATATCTGGAGGTGTGTGAAATAAACAATTTATATATTTTTCTTCTACTGTGCTATCCTAAAAAAAATTGAATAGCATTTTCTGCAGTTCTGTAGCTGTGAGATACAGCGTTTACGTACTGTGGGTGTGTTGTGCTCTTCCAAAAACACCCATTTAGGGCCACAAAAAATATTTTGCAGTGTTTTCTGCATACCTGGAGGTGTGTGAAATAAACAATTTATATATTTTTCTTCTACTGTGCTATCCTAAAAAAATAATTGTAGGACAAAAACTTTTTTTTGAATAGCATTCTCTGCAGTTCTGTAGCTGTGAGATACAGCGTTTATGTACTGTGGGTGTGTTGTGCTCTTCCAAAAACACCCATTTAGGGCCACAAAAAATATTTTGCAGTGTTTTCTGCATATCTGGAGGTGTTTGAAATAAACAATTTATATATTTTTCTTCTACTGTGCTATCCTAAAAAAATAATTGTAGGACAAAAACATTTTTTTTGAATAGCATTTTCTGCAGTTCTGTAGCTGGGAGATACAGTGTTTACATACTGTGGTTGTGTTGTGCTCTTCCAAAAACACCCATTTAGGGCCACAAAAAATATTTTGCAGTGTTTTCTGCATATCTGGAGGTGTGTGAAATAAATAATTTATATATTTTTCTTCTACTGTGCTATTCTAAAAACAATAATTGTAGGACTAATTTTTTTTTAATAGCATTTTCTGCAGTTCTGTAGCTGTGAGATACAGCGTTTACATACTGTGGGTGTGTTGTGCTCTTCCAAAAACACCCATTTAGGGCCACAAAAAATATTTTGAAGTGTTTTCTGCAAATCTGGAGGTGTGTGAAATAAACAATTTATATATTTTTCTTCTACTGTGCTATCCTAAAAACAATAATTGTAGGACAAAACATTTATTTTTTAATAGCATTTTCTGCAGTTCTGTAGCTGGGAGATATAGCATTTACGTACTTTGGGTGTGTTGTGCTCTTCCAAAAACACCCATTTAGGGCCACAAAAAATATTTTGCAGTGTTTTCTGCATATCTGGAGGTGTGTGAAATAAACAATTTATATATTTTTCTTCTACTGTGCTATCCTAAAAAAATAATTGTAGGACAAAAAATAATTTTTTGAATAGCATTTTCTGCAGTTCTGTAGCTGTGAGATACAGCGTTTATGTACTGTGGGTGTTTTGTGCTCTTCCAAAAACACCCATTTAGGGCCACAAAAAATATTTTGCAGTGTTTTCTGCATATCTGGAGGTGTGTGAAAATATTTTGCAGTGTTTTCTGCATATCTGGAGGTGTGTGAAATAAACAATTTATATATTTTTCTTCTACTGTGCTATCCTAAAAAAATAATTGTAGGACAAAAATAAAAAAATTTAATAGCATTTTCTGCAGTTCTGTAGCTGTGAGATACAGCGTTTACGTACTGTGGGTGTGTTGTCCTCTTCCAAAAACACCCATTGAGGGCCACAAAAAATATTTTGCAGTGATTTCTGCATACCTGGAGGTGTGTGAAATAAATAATTTATATATTTTTCTTTTACTGTGCTATCCTAAAAAATAATTGTAGGACAAAACTTTTTTTTTGAATAGCATTCTCTGCAGTTCTGTAGCTGTGAGATACAGCGTTTACGTACTGTGGGTGTGTTGTGCTCTTCCAAAAACACCCATTTAGGGCCACAAAAAAAATTTTGCAGTGTTTTCTGCATATCTGGAGGTGTGTGAAATAAATAATTTATATATTTTTCTTCTACTGTGCTATCCTAAAAAAATAATTGTAGGACAAAAATATTTTTTTTGAATAGCATTTTCTGCAGGTCTGTAGCTGGGAGATACAGCGTTTACATACTGTGGTTGTGTTTTGCTCTTCCAAAAACACCCTTTTAGGGCCACAAAAAGAAAATTTTGCAGTGTTTTCTGCATATCTGGAGGTGTGTGAAATAAACAATGTATATATTTTTCTTCTACTGTGCTATCCTAAAAAAAAAAAAAATTGAATAGCATTTTCTGCAGTTCTGTAGCTGTGAGATACAGCGTTTACGTACTGTGGGTGTGTTGTGCTCTTCCAAAAACACCCATTTAGGGCCACAAAAAATATTTTGCAGTGTTTTTTGCATATCTGGAGGTGTGTGAAATAAACAATTTATATATTTTTCTTCTACTGTGCTATCCTAAAAAAAAAAAATTGAATAGCATTTTCTGCAGATCTGTAGCTGTGAGATACAGCGTTTACATACTGTGGGTGTGTTGTGCTCTTCCAAAAACACCCATTTAGGGCCACAAAAAATATTTTGCAGTGTTTTCTGCAAATCTGGAGGTGTGTGAAATAAACAATTTACTTATTTTTCTTCTACTGTGCTATCCTAAAAACAATAATTGTAGGACAAAAACATTTATTTTTTAATAGCATTTTCTGCAGTTCTGTAGCTGTGAGATACAGCGTTTACGTACTGTGGGTGTGTTGTGCTCTTCCAAAAACACCCATTTAGGGCCACAAAAAATATTTTGCAGTGTTTTCTGCATATCTGGAGGTGTGTGAAATAAACAATTTATATATTTTTCTTCTACTGTGCTATCCTAAAAAAAAAAATTGAATAGCATTTTCTGCAGTTCTGTAGCTGTGAGATACAGTGTTTACATACTGTGGGTGTGTTGTGCTCTTCCAAAAACACCCATTTAGGGCCACAACAAATATTTTGAAGTGTTTTCTGCAAATCTGGAGGTGTGTGAAATAAACAATTTATATATTTTTCTTCTACTGTGCTATCCTTTTAAAAAAAATTGAATAGTATTTTCTGCAGTTCTGTAGCTGTGAGATATAGCGTTTACATACTGTGGGTGTGTTGTGCTCTTCCAAAAACACCCATTTAGGGCCACAAAAAGAGAATTTTGCAGTGTTTTCTGCATATCTGGAGGTGTGTGAAATAAACAATTTATATATTTTTCTTCTACTGTGCTATCCTAAAAAAATAAAAAAAAATTGAATAGCATTTTCTGCAGTTCTGTAGCTGTGAGTTACAGCGTTTACATACTGTGGGTGTGTGGTGCTCTTCCAAAAACACCCATTTAGGGCCACAAAAAATATTTTGAAGTGTTTTTTGCAAATCTGGAGGTGTGTGAATTAAACAATTTATATATTTTTCTTCTACTGTGCTATCCTAAAAACAATAATTGTAGGACTAGTTTTTTTTTTAATAGCATTTTATGCAGTTCTGTAGCTGTGAGATACAGCGTTTACGTACTGTGGGTGTGTTGTGCTCTTCCAAAAACACCCATTTAGGGCCACAAAAATATTTTGCAGTGTTTTCTGCATACCTGGAGGTGTGTGAAATAAACAATTTATATATTTTTCTTCTACTGTGCTATCCTAAAAACAATAATTGTAGGACTAATTTTTTTTTTAATAGCATTTTCTGCAGTTCTGTAGCTGTGTGATTCAGCGTTTACGTACTGTGGGTGTGTTGTGCTCTTCCAAAAACACCCATTTAGGGCCACAAAAAATATTTTGCAGTGTTTTCTGCAAATCTGGAGGTGTGTGAAATAAACAATTTATATATTTTTCTTCTACTGTGCTATCCTAAAAACAATAATTGTAGGACAAAAACATTTATTTTTTAATAGCATTTTCTGCAGATCTGTAGCTGTGAGATACAGTGTTTACGTACTGTGGGTGTGTTGTGCTCTTCCAAAAACACCCATTTAGGGCCACAAAAAATATTTTGCAGTGTTTTCTGCATATCTGGAGGTGTGTGAAATAAACAATTTATATATTTTTCTTCTACTGTGCTATCCTAAAAAAATAAAAATAATTGAATAGCATTTTCTGCAGTTCTGTAGCTTTGAGATACAGCGTTTACATACTGTGGGTGTGTTGTGCTCTTCCAAAAACACCCATTTAGGGCCACAAAAAATATTTTGAAGTGTTTTCTGCAAATCTGGAGGTGTGTGAAATAAACAATTTATATATTTTTCTTCTACTGTGCTATCCTAAAAAAAAAATTGAATAGCATTTTCTGCAGTTCTGTAGCTGTGAGATACAGCGTTTACATACTGTGGGTGTGTTGTGCTCTTCCAAAAACACCCATTTAGGACCACAAAAAATATTTTGCAGTGTTTTCTGCATATCTGGAGGTGTGTGAAATAAACAATTTATATATTTTTCTTCTACTGTGCTATCCTAAAAAAAAAAATTGAATAGCATTTTCTGCAGTTCTGTAGCTGTGAGATACAGCGTTTACATACTGTGGGTGTGTTGTGCTCTTCCAAAAACACCCATTTAGGGCCACAACAAATATTTTGAAGTGTTTTCTGCAAATCTGGAGGTGTGTGAAATAAACAATTTATATATTTTTCTTCTACTGTGCTATCCTTTTAAAAAAAATTGAATAGTATTTTCTGCAGTTCTGTAGCTGTGAGATACAGCGTTTACATACTGTGGGTGTGTTGTGCTCTTCCAAAAACACCCATTTAGGGCCACAAAAAGAGAATTTTGCAGTGTTTTCTGCATATCTGGAGGTGTGTGAAATAAACAATTTATATATTTTTTCTTCTACTGTGCTATCCTAAAAAAATAAAAAAAAATTGAATAGCATTTTCTGCAGTTCTGTAGCTGTGAGTTACAGCGTTTACATACTGTGGGTGTGTGGTGCTCTTCCAAAAACACCCATTTAGGGCCACAAAAAATATTTTGAAGTGTTTTTTGCAAATCTGGAGGTGTGTGAATTAAACAATTTATATATTTTTCTTCTACTGTGCTATCCTAAAAACAATAATTGTAGGACTAATTTTTTTTTTAATAGCATTTTATGCAGTTCTGTAGCTGTGAGATACAGCGTTTACGTACTGTGGGTGTGTTGTGCTCTTCCAAAAACACCCATTTAGGGCCACAAAAATATTTTGCAGTGTTTTCTGCATACCTGGAGGTGTGTGAAATAAACAATTTATATATTTTTCTTCTACTGTGGTATCCTAAAAAAATAATTGTAGGACAAAAACATTTTTTTTGAATAGCATTTTCTGCAGTTCTGTAGCTGTGAGATACAGCATTTACGTACTGTGGGTGTGTTGTGCTCTTCCAAAAACACCCATTTAGGGCCACAAAAAATATTTTGCAGTGTTTTCTGCATACCTGGAGGTGTGTGAAATAAACAATTTATATATTTTTCTTCTACTGTGCTATCCTAAAAAAATTATTGTAGGACAAAAATTAATTTTTTGAATAGCATTTTCTGCAGTTCTGTAGCTGTGAGATACAGCGTTTACGTACTGTGGGTGTGTTCTGCTCTTCTAAAAACACCCATTTAGGGCCACAAAAAATATTTTGCAGTGTTTTCTGCATACCTGGAGGTGTGTGAAATAAACAATTTATATATTTTTCTTCTACTGTGCTATCCTAAAAAAATAATTGTAGGACAAAACCTTTTTTTTTTAATAGCATTTTCTGCAGTTCTGTAGCTGTGAGATACAGCGTTTACGTACTGTGGTTGTGTTGTGCTCTTCCAAAAACACCCATTGTCATGGATATGCATTAATGTCTGTCTGCCATCTTACCTTCCTCCTCATGTGTTCATCTAGAGACCAGACCTCCTTCACCTGGCTTCCTTTATAATCTCCTCCCAGCCTGACTCCACCCCAGGCCCTATCACTGAACACTATATTAACCTGTGCACTGCAAGCCTGCTTTGCTGATCAACGTGTTTGTTAGGCATTGTGTGTTTGGGTTCCTGCCTGCCGTGTGCTACGTCTGTCTCTCTGTTACGTTATTGGCTTGTCCCCGACCATCCCTGTCTGCTCGTGACCCTTGACCTTCGGCTCGTTCTTCGTTATCCTTGTCTGCTTGTGGCCCCTGACCTTCGGCTTGTTATTCGGTTCTCTCTATCGTGTGCTGCTGCTTCCCCTTATCCTACGGGGCGTGAGCTAGGAAACTCCAGGGGCCGCGACCTGGTCCCAGCCTGCAGCGTAACATCATCACCACTAGAGGCCCTGGAGAAGACCAGCTGGGTCTTAGACTCCGCGCCCTGGGGAATCTTGGCTCTCGCTTCCGTTGGGATCCCGGTTGTGCTCCTCTGGTCCCGCTTTCCACAACCACCCAGTTTCCTATCCACAGAAGCCAGCCATAGGGTTCACTACCTCGCGGTGCACTCCTGTCCCCCTACGGTGTGCATCTGTCACCTGGCCACAGGTGACCCTGACAGTTTGATCAGCCATGAACCCGGCTGACATCCCGCTTCCTGCGGATGATCCATTGCAGGGCATAGTTCGCAGACTTGAGACCCAGGAATCAAATCAGACCCAGGTGATGCGATTCCTCCAGGATCTGGCTTCTCGATTCGAGCAGCTTCAGGTCTCCTTGGGAACCCTGAATCCGCAACCCCAAGTACAACCAGCGGCTGTACCTATCGCACCAGTCGCAGCCTCACACTCACTAAGATTGCCAGCTCCGTTCCGTTTCTCTGGGGACTCCAAGGCCTGCAGGGGGTTTCTCAGCCAATGCACTATTCATTTTGAGCTTCAGCCTCAAAGCTTCCTATCTGACCGGGCTAAGGTAGCCTATATCATTTCCCTCCTCTCCGGTGAAGCTTTGGCCTGGGCTGCCCCCCTGTGGGAGAGGAACGATCCGGTGGTTTCCAGTCTGTCCGAATTCTTGAAGCTCTTTCGTAATATCTTCGAAGAGCCGGCTCGGGCTTCTTCAGCGGCTAGTGCTGTCTTACGTCTTCGCCAAGAATCTAGTTCAGTGGGGCAATATGCTCTTCAGTTCCGTATCCACACAGCTGAATTGAGCTGGAATAATGAGGCCCTGGTCGCTACCTTTTTACATGGCCTCTCTGACCGAGTGAAAGACGAATTAGCGGGAAGAGCCATTCCCGTCGGTCTGGACGATGTAATTTCATTATGCAACCAGATCGACATTCGTTTTCAAGAGAGGTCCTTAGAAAAAAGACGCCAGCACTCTCTGGGTCCTAGCCAGTCTGAGCTCCCCTCCCTTCATCCCGTGGAGCATCCTCTACCTGCTGAAGAACCTATGCAGCTGGGCCGGACCAGACTAACCCCCGAAGAACGTGCTAGGCGCAGAACTCTGGGCTTGTGCCTCTATTGTGGGGGCAAGGGTCATTTTCGTGACTCCTGCTCGCTTCGTCCGGGAAACGCTCGGGTCTAATACATTTGGAAGGTGGAGTATTGGACCCAGAAACATCACCTTCTCGCCTGCTCTTGCCGGTGTCCCTTCATGTAGGCACTTCTCCTCAGTCAACCCTTGCATACCTGGATTCCGGGGCTGCCGGCAATTTCATGGATTGGAGAACTGCTTCTTCTATGAAGCTTACCCTTTCACCTCTCACTACCCCATTGGTAGTCTCGGCAATTGATGGCACTGTTCTCCCAGGGGGCCCTATTCGCTTCCAGACGCTACCCATTAGGATGTCGGTAGGGATTCTCCACCAGGAGTGGATATCCTTTCTTATTCTACCCAAGGCCTCTACCCCAGTTGTATTGGGCCTCCCTTGGCTACAGCTCCACTCTCCACATGTGGACTGGGTCTCTGGGCAGATCCTGGCCTGGGGTTCCTCATGTTTCTCGTCGTGTCTTCTCAAGGTGACCCCCAAGGAGAGCCTTCCGGTTGCTGCCACTTCTGTTTCTTCTGATCTTCCCGCCGCATACAGCGATTACCGGGATGTGTTCTGTAAAAAATCAGCTGAGGTGCTTCCTCCCCACAGGTCTTTTGACTGTGCTATTGATCTTGTCCCCGGAGCAACTCTACCCAGGGGTCGTACCTACCCTCTGTCCATCCCAGAGACCCAGGCCATGTCGGAGTATGTAGCAGAGAATCTGGAGAGAGGGTTCATCCGGAAATCCTCATCGCCTGCAGGGGCAGGGTTCTTTTTTGTTGCCAAAAAGGATGGTACCTTAAGACCCTGCATCGATTATCGGGGTTTAAATGCGGTTACTATTAAAAATCGATACCCCTTACCCTTAATATCTGAGCTATTCGATAGGTTGAAGGGTGCCTCCATTTTCACCAAGTTGGATCTCAGAGGCGCGTACAATCTCATTCGAATACGGGAGGGTGACGAATGGAAGACTGCATTTAACACTAGAGACGGGCATTACGAATATCTGGTGATGCCTTTTGGTCTGTGTAATGCTCCAGCCGTGTTTCAAAACTTTGTCAATGAAATCTTCAGAGATCTGCTGTACCAGTTTGTTGTCATCTATCTGGATGACATTCTGATCTTTTCTGAAAATCTGCTCGTCCACAGAAACCATGTCCGCACTGTACTTCAACGTCTTAGAGAGAACAATCTCTATGCCAAGCTGGAGAAATGTTCCTTTGAATGTTCTGAGGTCCTGTTTTTGGGGTGCTTTGTCTCATGTTCGGGGCTTCGTATGGACCCTGGGAAGGTCTTGGCTATCACCAACTGGCCTCTTCCTGCTAGCCTCAAGGCCACACAGCGCTTTCTTGGCTTCACTAATTATTATAGGCAGTTCATAAGGAATTACTCTTCCATTGCCGCGCCTATTATCGCTTTGACCAAGAAGGGTGTGAATGCCAGAGACTGGCCTCCCGAAGCTGTCTCTGCATTTCACAACCTGAAACAGGCCTTTGTTTCTGGCCCCCTCTTGAGGAGACCAAATCCTGGGAATGCATTTTTTATTGAAGTGGACGCTTCCTCAATGGGGGTGGGAGCTGTGCTTCTTCAAATCTTTGAGAAGAGACGCCAACCATGTGCGTTCTTCTCCAAAAAATTTTCTCAGGCAGAGAGGAATTATGCCATCGGTGATCGGGAACTTCTCGCAATTAAATTGGCGTTAGAGGAGTGGCGTCATCTCTTGGAGGGTTCCCCTCACTCCATAACGATCTTTACCGATCACAAGAATTTACAGTATCTACAGAATGCTAAACGTCTGAATCCTAGACAGGCCAGGTGGAGTCTCTTCTTTGCCCGTTTTAATTTCACGATTACCTACAAACCTGGTTCCTGCAACGGTCGGGCTGATGCGCTCTCTAGGTCATTTGACACTTTGGACGAGGAGTCCGCCCCTGAACCTGAGCCGATCATTCCCACCTCATGCATTGTTGCCCACTCTACCACCCTGAAGTCTAAAATTCCGCCTGGTAAGACCTTTGTCCCCACTGAGCTAAGAGCTAAGATCCTTCGTTGGGGACATGATTCCAAGGTGGCAGGGCATTCTGGATTCCTCCGATCCTTCCTACTCATCAGTCGTCACTACTGGTGGCCTAATCTCCGCTCAGACGTCAAAGACTATGTTAAAGCTTGTCATGTCTGTGCTCAGTCCAAATCCTCCACACAAGCTCCTGCTGGTCTCCTCATGCCCTTGCCTATTCCTAAGGAACCCTGGGCCCATATTGCCATGGATTTTATCACCGATCTCCCACTGTCTGAGAATAATACAGTCATTTGGGTGGTAATCGATCGATTCTCCAAGATGGCTCATTTTGTTCCTCTTCCTGGTCTTCCTTCTGCCCCTGCCTTGGTTCCCATTTTCATTCGAGAAATTCTCCGCCTACATGGGGTCCCTTCTCATATTGTTTCCGACAGGGGAGTCCAATTCACGTCTCGTTTTTGGAGAGCCTTTTGCAAATCCCTCAATATTGTCTTGGATTTTTCTTCTTCTTACCATCCCCAATCCAATGGACAGACTGAGAGGGTTAATCAGGAGTTAGAGGTCTTTCTTCGCACCTTTGTGTCTTCTCACCATGACGATTGGTCCTCTCTACTCCCGTGGGCAGAATTCTCCCATAACAATCATGTGAATACCAGTTCGCAGAAGACACCCTTTTTCACAGTTTATGGAAAACACCCTCAACTTCCTCTTCCTATGATCTGTTCTCCAGACATTCCAGCTTTGGCTTCGGTTCAGGAGTCTCTCAATTCCGTTTGGGGTCACGTTCATGATTCCCTCCGGGCAGCTGCTGAAAAATTCAAAGGCTTTGCCGACCGCCGCAGGCGTAAACTGCCTTCTCTTCAGCCAGGGGACAAAGTCTGGCTCTCTACCAGGAACATCAAGCTCCGAGTTCCTTCTCTGAAGTTTGCTCCACAATTCATCGGTCCATACACGGTAACTGCTAAACTGAATCCGGTTTGTTTCAAACTCCAGATTCCTAAGAGCCTTAAAATCACTAACTCCTTTCATGTTGCTCTTCTAAAGCCTTTAGTCCTCAATAAATTCTCTCGTCCTCTTCCTACCGTGGCGCCTGTCTCTGAGGATAATCAGGAGTACGAGATCAGTCAAATTCTGGACTCCCGACTCTGTAAAGGCGTTCTTCAGTACCTCGTTCATTGGAAAGGGTTTGGTCCTGAGGAGAGGTCTTGGATCACTGCATCTGAGGTCTTTGCACCTCGTCTGTTAAAGGAGTTTCATCTGAAGTTTCCCTCTAAACCTGGGCCCAGGCGGGGAAGGGGGAGGCCTCGTAAGAGGGAGGGTACTGTCATGGATATGCATTAATGTCTGTCTGCCATCTTACCTTCCTCCTCATGTGTTCATCTAGAGACCAGACCTCCTTCACCTGGCTTCCTTTATAATCTCCTCCCAGCCTGACTCCACCCCAGGCCCTATCACTGAACACTATATTAACCTGTGCACTGCAAGCCTGCTTTGCTGATCAACGTGTTTGTTAGGCATTGTGTGTTTGGGTTCCTGCCTGCCGTGTGCTACGTCTGTCTCTCTGTTACGTTATTGGCTTGTCCCCGACCATCCCTGTCTGCTCGTGACCCTTGACCTTCGGCTCGTTCTTCGTTATCCTTGTCTGCTTGTGGCCCCTGACCTTCGGCTTGTTATTCGGTTCTCTCTATCGTGTGCTGCTGCTTCCCCTTATCCTACGGGGCGTGAGCTAGGAAACTCCAGGGGCCGCGACCTGGTCCCAGCCTGCAGCGTAACATCCTCACCACTAGAGGCCCTGGAGAAGACCAGCTGGGTCTTAGACTCCGCGCCCTGGGGAATCTTGGCTCTCGCTTCCGTTGGGATCCCGGTTGTGCTCCTCTGGTCCCGCTTTCCACAACCACCCAGTTTCCTATCCACAGAAGCCAGCCATAGGGTTCACTACCTCGCGGTGCACTCCTGTCCCCCTACGGTGTGCATCTGTCACCTGGCCACAGGTGACCCTGACACCCATTTAGGGCCACAAAAAATATTTTGCAGTGTTTTCTGCATATCTGGAGGTCTGTGAAATAAACAATTTATATATTTTTCTTCTACTGTGCTATCCTAAAAAAATAATTGTAGAACAAAAACATTTTTTTTGAATAGCATTTTCTGCAGTTCTGTAGCTGGGAGATATAGCATTTACGTACTGTGGGTGTGTTGTGCTCTTCCAAAAACACCCATTTAGGGCCACAAAAAATATTTTTCAGTGTTTTTTGCATATCTGGTGGTGTGTGAAATAAACAATTTATATATTTTTCTTCTACTGTGCTATCCTAAAAAAAATAATTGTAGGACTAAAACATTTTTACTCTTTCATCCATGGACCGACACAGCTTCTCTATTGACAAAGTGGGTATTATCCGTTAATTAGGAGTGACTAGGCAGAAAAAGTTGTAAAAAGTGTTGCATCACACCTTCTACAGTACCGCCCAGGGGGCGGACCCTCTGGGTATACCCTCTCAGTCTGCATCTTCGCAGATCAGTTTTTTTCTGTCTAGCAAGGAGTAGGACATGGCTCCCTTCGGGCCCATTGGTCCGGGGAAAAAAGATATATATATATATTTATTTTTATTTGCTACATTTGTTGTTTTCTGCGATCTTCGATCAACTGCCGACTGGGTGACAGGCTGGATCCTCGATCCTTGTAGTCTCCCCAGTTTCGGCCATCGAGCGTGTGCCGACCCTAGCTACGCGCTGGGTTTTCCACGACATGCCCGTCGCTCCACGGGTGGCCGGTGAGCCTACGCTCCAGGGCCTGCATCGGACCGCTCAGCTTCGGCTGACCTTACGGCCGAGTCGCAGCAGCCTGGCCGGTGAGCTTACGCTCCAAGGCTTGCATCGGACCGCTCAGCTTCGGCTGACCTTACGGCCGAGTCGCAGCAGCCTGTCCGGTGAGCGTCATGCTCCAGGGCATACATATGATCGTCCCTTCTGGGTCCAATCACAGCATGCCTGGCCAACAGTCACCTTCCGTGCGCGGACGATGATCTGTTTGGAATGTCTTCCAGCAGAATACATGCAGGATAGGTAAGTAAAACTCCCCTGCCTCGGCTGGGTGATTTAGCTGGACATTCCTGGAGAGATCAAGTAAGTGGTTGTGGCCCCTTTCTTCCCTCTCTCCCTGCCTTTACCTCCTCCCTGGGCTTCTAGCTAAAGGTTGCTGGGTGCTGGGGGTCACCTAGGGGGTCCCACTGGAGCGGGGCTGGCTGTAACTAACATTTAAAAGAAATGTCATTTTTTCTTACCTGTGTTTGTGTCCTTCCTCCTCCATGCTGTCGGCAACCATTTTGAGGTGGTCCATGCCAAGTTTGGCCTCTTGTGACTGCCCGGCGGCCATCTTCCTGTGGTTTGGCCACACCCACTGGCCCCTATCAGCTGATCGGCGGCCATGTTTGTCCACCCTGTATGCAGATATTGCCGTTCGGCGGCCATCTTTTTGTGGGCTATGGCTGCTTGACCTCTATCTTCTGTCGGCGGCCATTTTCTTAGAGCCCACATTATCTTCCATACAGACGTTTTTGGCAACCATTTTTCGAGAGCCTCCGGCCTCTAGGGTGCATTACACTGGTGCGAAAATTCACACAGGAAGTGCTGATAAAAGAAGCAGACTGATACATCAGCAGGGGGACAGCATCACAGGCGCAGCATAGCAGTACCTAGCCAGGGTGGTGAGTCCTCTGGGTGACCCGGCCTCTCTGTAGCACAGGAGGGTGGCCTATTGATATCTTGCCTGGAGCCCTGTGAGTGTCAGCGTGTGGTCAGCATGGCATCTGAGCCAGATGTCTTCTCCCCTGAAACACCAGATTTAGCAGCTGGTGCCCCTGAGGTGTCTATGAACGCTATGACTGCAATCCTAGAGGCGTTTGCTGCCAGGGTGGAAGCAGCACACGGGAATACAGGGGGTAGTAAACGCCCCATCCCCTGCAAGCTTCTGGGGATAATTCTGGTGCAGAACCAGGTCCAGCTACGGCTCAGGGCCCAGATTCTGACGCATCAGAGACTGCAGACTGTGACCGGACAGTGAGAATGACTCAAAGTCCAGGTCAGTACGCGAGACGGCTTTGGTATCTGACCTTATTACTGCAGTGCGGGATATGCTAAAATTGGAAAATACTGCAGAAGCAGCAGAGACTCCGGTCCACTTGGGTTTCATAGACCTGCCCGCACTGCTAAGGTGTTCCCTTGTGTGTCTTTTGATAAACTCTTATACAAGGAATGGGAGAACCCACTGAGGGTCTTTACGGCCCCAAAGAGGTTTGCGGTACGGTACCCCTTTTGAGGAGAGTTTTCTGAAGAAATGGACCTCTCCCCCCTATAGTGGACCCTCCGGTGTCCAGACTTAATAGAGCCACCACAATTCCTGTAGAAGGGGCTCCTGTTTTCTAGGACCCTGTGGATAAGAAGGCTGAAGCACTCACTTGCTACCTATACTCAGTGGTAGGCTCGGCAGTACGCCCGGCATTGGCGGGGGCCCTAGTGTCTCACACACTTACTGAATGGGCAAGATTGCTACTCCAGGGGTTAAGGAGCGAGATGCTCCTCCTGATGAGATAACATTGGCCGACCTGTTGGTCCAGGGCCTTAGGTTTGTCTGCGAGTCAGACATGAATACTATTCCCCTGCTGTCTAAAACTTCGGTTTATGCAGTAGCAATACGCCGCCTGATCTGGCTAAAAGGCTGGTCTGCGGACCAGACTTCCAAGAAAGCCCTGTTGGATCTGCCTTTTAAGGGCGACAGACTTTTTGGGGCTTCTCTGGATGACATCATCAAGGATGCCACAGGAGGTAAAAGCACTTTGCTTCCCCAAATTAGCAAGGGTAAGGGGCCACGCCAAGGGCAAGGGCCCTCCTTTACTGCACACAAGTGTTTTTTTGTCCCCCTAGGGCGACAGGGAAAAGACCCCAGGCCGATAAAGCGCCTGCCCAAGGACAAAAGCGTCCCTGGTCCCACATACCCAATAAGCCTGCGGACAAATTTGCGTCCGCATGAAGGTCCACCCCCACCCAGCTCTCGGGTGGGGAGACGTCTTCGCAAATTCGCGACTCAGTGGACAGCACTAATCTCCGACAGGTGGGTTTGCGAAGTAATCTCCTCAGGCTACAAGATAGAGTTTCTCTCTTGTCCACCGGACAGATTCAACACCTCCAATCTCCAGCTACTACCGACCCGTCGGGAGGCCCTGTATGGGGCGGTCCAGGGTCTACTGGAACGCGGGGTAGTTATTCCAGTTCCAGAACTGGAACGGGGTTTTTACTCAAATCTGTTCATTGTGCCGAAGAAGGAGGGGGTTCGTCCAAGCTTGGATCTCAGAGCCCTCAATTGCTTTGTGAAGGTACAAAGTTTTCGGATGGAGTTGGTTCGATCTGTAGTCACGGCTCTCCATCCGGGGGACTTTCTGGCCTCCTTGGACATCAAGGACGCATACCTGCATGTCCCCATATACTCCAGACACCAGAGGTTTCTGTGATTTGCTATCGGGAAGGACCACTACCAGTTTGTGGCCCTCCCGTTGGGCCTTGCCTCAGCACCCAGGACGTTCACCAAGGTGCTCGCTCCGATTCTGGCACTTCTAAGACAGCGGGGTATCGCTATCACAGGCTACTTATACGACCTTCTGCTGAAGGCCCCTTCAAGCTCAGAATTAGAGGTAAGCGTGTCCATTACCTGTCAGACTCTTCGAGACTGTGGTTGGATACTAAACACGCAAAAGTCAGTATTGGTGCCCACTCAATGCCTAGTGTACCTGGGGTTGATTCTGGATTCCTCAGAGGCAAAGGTATTCCTCCCTGTGGAGAAGTTGCAGACCCTCCGGGCTGCAGTACGGCAGCTGACTTCCAGGAATTGGTCGTCACTCCGTTTTTGCATGCGAGTGTTGGGCCTCATGGTAGCCTCCTTCGAGGCGGTCCCATATGTTCAATACCACACTCGAGTGTTACAGAAGGAAGTTCTGTCCAGATGGAACAGATGCCCTTCATCTCTGGATTATCAAATCCGAGTGAGCCACCTAGTCAGGAGATCCCTGGTATGGTGGCTGACAGCACCGGCTGTAATGGCCGGGAAGTCATTTCTTCCGGTTTACTGGATAGTGATCACGACGGACGCCAGCCTTACAGGTTGGGGGGGAGTCTGGGGTGTCCAGTCGGCGCAGGGTCGCTGGACCCCAGAGGAAGCCCTCCTGCCGATCAATGTCCTGGAGATCCGGGCGATCAAGCTGTGCCTCTTCAAATGGTCTCAGAGACTGCAAGGGCGTCCAGTCAGGATCCAGTCAGACAACGCCACAGCAGTGGCATATGTCAATCATCTAGGAGGAACAAGAAGCTCAGCTGCAGCATCGGAGATCGCTCGCATCCTGATGTGGGCAGAGAGGAGCGTACCGGAACTGTCGGGCGTGTACATTCCGGGTGTGGAAAACTGGCAGGCGGACTACCTGAGCCGCCAGATGCTGGACCAGGGAGAATGGTCCTTACACCCGGAGGTGTTCCAACTCCTCTGCCAAAGATGGGGCACACCAGACGTAGATCTTCTGGCTTCCCGACTCAATCGGAAGGTATTGAGATTTGTGGCCCGGTCAAGAGACCCATGGGCAGACACAACGGATGTGTTGGTAGCATCGTGGGGTCAGTATCGGCTAATCTATGCCTTCCCTCCCTTAAGGCTTCTTCCTCTTCTGCTCCGCAGAGTGGAGATAGAGGGAATTCCAATGATCCTAATCGCTCCAGATTGGCCTCAGCGTCCTTGGTACGACGATCTAGTACGTCTGGTAGCAGACGTCCCCTGGCGCCTACCACTACGGAAGGACCTGCTATCGCAAGGTCCCATATTCCATCCTGCTTTACAGTCATTGGCTTTAATGACATGGCTGTTGAGAACCGGGTACTGAGAGACCGGGGCCTGTCAGACTCAGTAATCTCTACTATGAGAAGTGCTCGAAAACCGTCCTCTAGGAAGGTCTATCACCGCACTTGGAGGGCCTACATCTCCAGGTGTGAGGAAATGAAATGGCATCCGCGTACCTATTTGGTTTCCAGAATCCTGCTGTTTTTACAGCATGGGGTGGACCAAGGGCTTGCCCTAAGTACGATTTAAGGGACAGATATCTGCCCTGGCTGTCTTTTTTCAGCGACCCCTGGCGACTCACTCTCTCGTGAGTACATTTGTGCAGGGGGTCCGACAGGTGGCCCCTCCGGTCTGTCCCCCGTTACCTCCGTGGGACTTGAACCTGGTCCTCTCGGTGCTTCAGAAGGCACCGTTTGAGAATATTAGAGATATTCCCCTGTTGACACTTTCTCAGAAAGTGGTTTTTTTTGTGGCTGTTATCGTCAGTTAGACGAGTCTCTGAGCTGGCAGCCTTGTCCTGCAAGGCTCCCTATTTGATTTTCCACAAGGATAAGGTGGTGCTGCGGCCGCAGCCTTCCTTTCTTCCGAAAGTCGTTTTGGCTTTTCATCTCAATGAAGACATTGTACTTCCATCCTTGTGTCCTCAGCCGTCGAATCCTAAGGAGTCGGCGTTGCATTCCTTGGACGTTGTCCGAGCTTTGAGAGTATACTTATCTGCTACTTCTATGTTCCGGAAGTCAGACTCACTGTTTGTTTCGGTGGCTGGTCCCAAGAAGGGCCAAGCAGTCTCATCGGCCACCATCTCTAGGTGGATCCGACAGATAGTAATCCAGACTTACGCCTTAAAGGGTCAGGCGCCCCCCTTTCCTGTCACGGCGCATTCGACCAGGGCAATAGGTGCCTCTTGGGCTTTCCGACATCAAGCGTCTGTTTCCCAATTATGTAAAGCGGCGACTTGGTCGTCCGCTCACACTTTCACAAAATTCTACAAAATTGATGTAGGTGCATCTTCGGATGCCTCTTTTGGCCGCAAGGTTTTGCAAGCGGCTTTTTAGAGTTGCAACTCCTCCGTTGGAGGAGTGCTGTTTTGTGTTTGGGGTGAAGTTTATTTTTATGCTGTTACCACCCCTCGTTTTTTCTCTGACACTGCTTTGGGACGTCCCACTTTGTCAATAGAGAAGCTGTGTCGGTCCATGGACGAAAGAGTAAATAGGATTTTTTACTCACCGTAAAATCCTTTTCTCTGAGTCCATGGACCGACACAGCACCCACCCCTCATTTTAAGTTTGTACTGCTTTTTGACAAACTGATCTGCGAAGATGCAGACTGAGAGGGTATACCCAGAGGGTCCGCCCCCTGGGCGGTACTGTAGAAGGTGTGATGCAACACTTTTTACAAGTTTTTCTGCCTAGTCACTCCTAATTAACGGATAATACCCACTTTGTCAATAGAGAAGCTGTGTCGGTCCATGGACTCAGAGAAAAGGATTTTACGGTGAGTAAAAAATCCTATTTTTTTAATATCATTTTCTGCAGTTCTGTAGCTGGGAGATACAGCGTTTACAAACGGTGGTTGTGTTGTGCTCTTCCAAAAACACCCATTTAGGGCCACAAAAAATATTTTGAAGTGTTTTCTGCAAATCTTTAGGTGTGTGAAATAAACAATTTATATATTTTTCTTCTACTGTGCTATCCTAAAAACAATAATTGTAGGACAAAAACATTTTTTTTAATAGCATTTTCTGCAGTTCTGTAGCTGTGAGATACAGCGTTTACGTACTCTGGGTGTGTTGTGCTCTTCCAAAAACACCCATTTAGGGCCACAAAAAATATTTTGCAGTGTTTTCTGCAAATCTGGAGGTGTGTGAAATAAACAATTTATATATTTTTCTTCTACTGTGCTATCCTAAAAACAATATTGTAGGACAAAAACATTTTTTTTTAATAGCATTTTCTGCAGTTCTGTAGCTGTGAGATACAGCGTTTATGTACTGTGGGTGTGTTGTGCTCTTCCAAAAACACCCATTTAGGGCCACAAAAAATATTTTGCAGTGTTTTCTGCAAATCTGGAGGTGTGTGAAATAAACGATTTATATATTTTTCTTCTACTGTGCTATCCTAAAAAAATAATTGTAGGACAAAAATTATTTTTTTTAATAGCATTTTCTGCAGTTCTGTAGCTGTGAGATACAGCGTTTACGTACTGTGGGTGTGTTGTGCTCTTCCAAAAACACCCAATTAGGGCCACAAAAAATATTTTGCAGTGTTTTCTGCATACCTGGAGGTGTGTGAAATAAACAATTTATATATTTTTCTTCTACTGTGCTATCCTAAAAAAATAATTGTAGGACAAAAACTTTTTTTTTTAATAGCATTTTCTGCAGTTCTGTAGCTGTGAGATACAGCGTTTACGTACTGTGGGTGTGTTGTGCTCTTCCAAAAACACCCATTTAGGGCCACAAAAATATTTTGCAGTGTTTTCTGCATATCTGGAGGTGTGTGAAATAAATAATTTATATATTTTTCTTCTACTGTGCTATCCTAAAAAAATAATAATTGAATAGCATTTTCTGCAGTTCTGTAGCTGTGAGATACAGCGTTTACATACTGTGGGTGTGTTGTGCTCTGCAAAAAACACCCATTTAGGGCCACAAAAAATATTTTGCAGTGTTTTCTGCATATCTGGATGTGTGTGAAATAAACAATTTATATATTTTTCTTCTACTGTGCTATCCTAAAAAAATAATTGTAGGACAAAAACATTTTTTTTGAATAGCATTTTCTGCAGTTCTGTAGCTGGGAGATACAGGGTTTACGTACTGTGGGTGTGTTGTGCTCTTCCAAAAACACCCATTTAGGGCCAGAAAAAATATTTTGCAGTGTTTTCTGCAAATCTGGAGGGGTGTGGACAAAACAATTTATATATTTTTCTTCTACTGTGCTATCCTAAAAAAATAAATGTAGGACAAAAACATTTTTTTTGAATAGCATTTTCTGCAGTTCTGTAGCTGTGAGATACAGCGTTTGCATACTGTGGGTGTGTTGTGCTCTTCCAAAAACACCCATTTAGGGCCACAAAAAAAATTTGCAGTGTTTTCTGCATATCTGGAGGGGTGTGAAATAAACAATTTATATATTTTTCTTCTACTGTGCTATCCTAAAAAAAAAAAATTGAATAGCATTTTCTGCAGTTCTGTAGCTGTGAGATACAGTGTTTACATACTGTGGGTGTGTTGTGCTTCACCAAAAACACCCATTTAGGGCCACAAAAAGAATATTTTGCAGTGTTTTCTGCATATCTGGAGGTGGGTGAAATAAACAATTTATATATTTTTCTTCTACTGTGCTATCCTAAAAAAATAATTGTAGGACAAAAACATTTTTTTGAATAGCATTTTCTGCAGTTCTGTAGCTGTGAGATACAGGGTTTACGTACTGTGGGTGTGTTGTGCTCTCCCAAAAACACCCATTTAGGGCCACAAAAAATATTTTGCAGTGTTTTCTGCAAATCTGGAGGGGTGTGAAATAAACAATTTATATATTTTTCTTCTACTGTGCTATCCTAAAAAAATAAAAACATTTTTGAATAGCACTTTCCTGATGCCTCCATGGCAGCATACCTGTGACAAGCTCCGCCTTGGCTCCTCCCTCAGGACTAGTGAATATTATAAAAGAGTTGGTTAGCACAGTCCCAGCATTCTCCTTTTTTCCCTCATACCTCATGGCAGTGAATTCTGGTCAGACGTCCTTACCTTCTGCATTCGGCAGCTTCCGTCCGGGTTCAAGCCTCTCCCGGACGCGGTCCCTTCTCTTGGGCAGCTAAATGCGCTTATAAGGTTGGGAGTCCCTTCTGTAGGATCTTTTGGGACAAGCAGTTGTCTCTTAACTAAGGCCTCGTACACACGACCGATTTTCTCGTCCAAAACAGTCAAGAAAAGTGCCGCAAGAGTTTTTTTGTCTAGAAAAACGTTCGTGTGTATGGTTTTACGATGAGAAACTTGACGAGAATCTCGACGAGAAAATAGAGAACCTGCTCTCTATTTTCTCGTCAGGATTCCAGATTTCCTCGTCATGTTTCTCGTCGGCCTGTTTTGTGACGAGAAAATGGTTCGTGTGTATGCTTTTACGACTCTTCAAAAAGCGCGCATGCTCAGAATCAAGTATGAGACGGGAGCGCATCTTCTGGTAAAACAAGCCTTCGTAATGGAAATAGCACATTCGTCACGCTAAAACGAACTGAAAGCACGAAGACTGAAAAGCGTGAATCGTCTCTTCCCAAACTTTTACTTCACACACGGTAACACGAGATCAGCAAAAGCAGCCCAAGGGGTGGCGCCAAGAAAAAAGATCTTCCCCTTTATAGTGCCGTTGTACGTGCTGGACGTGAGCGCAGATAACCACGAGGAAATTGGAAAATGACAGTGTGTACGCATAGAAAGCTTGACGAGAAAATCGACAAGCTTAACAAGAATCTCGTTGAAAAAAACAACGTGTTTTTTACGACAAGAAAATCGGTCGTGTGTACGAGGCCTAAGAGTGTTATCTGCAAGATTGTTTTCAGGCATTAGCTCAATTCTGGCAACAAAGGCAGCGGCTTTTTCTGTATCTTTCTTTTTTTTTTCTCTCCCTTTCCTAGGTTTTTTACCCCCAAACTCTTGTCTTCTTTGATTTATGTTTCCATTTATATTCTCTAGCTCCCCGTCACCTCTCCAGCTCCCTAGGAGCCGCGCGCGTTCAGCGCCGGCATTTTATTTACTTGCGGCGTCTTCCGCATTATTCTGCAGCTGCGCCGGCGGTGCGGGTCTTCCGGGTTCTCGTCTCGGCGGTCGGCACATGCGCGGTGGATCCGGAGGCCGCGGAGGCCATTTTGGATCAGGGCACAAAGACGTCTTTTGCCCACAAAACGTCAGGCACAGGACAGAGGCGTTCCCTGCCTTTACTGTCTCAATATGGATCTCTCTATTGGCCTCAGTGAGACACCTGAGGCCGCAAGAAGAACTACACCGAGAGCTCCAGGGAGGAAATACTGTTTTTTCTTCAGGTAAGAAATGTCTTAAAATTAAGGGGAAATGTATATTAGATGTTTGTTTAGGGTTTTTTTATTTTTATTTTAAGTATATATTTGTAGTTAAGAGTTTTAAAAAAAAAAAAAAACTTTTTAATAATAATAATAATAAATAAATGAATACATATATAAAATAAAATAGATATTCGTATTTTTCGAGGACTTAAAAAAAAACACACACACCCTTTGTTTAGAGGTACGTTCCCCTTAGCCAAATTAGAATCCAGCCAGGTGTGTCTTCTCTATTCTTTTACCTGCTGCCTCTGCTAAGCCACTCAGCATGAGCCATTCGCCGCCCGTACAAGATCCTACTCTACTTCTGAGGTAAGGACCTACGTCCAGGTAAGCTTACAAAAAAAAAGAGGGCACCGAAGCTGGTACTTTTATGTATTTCAGCCCTATACGCCAGAAGACGTCTAAAAAGACCTCAAGGCGAAATGAGGACTATGATGATTCTAGTCCCAGTAGAGACAGGTTGTCCAGGCATCGGGATCATAGAAGTGGCAGGAAGTCATCGCTGAGGCGCTTTTCAGGCGATTTCACGCTAAAAAAAAAAGTGCATGAAAACTTATTTCCATTAAAATCAATGGATGCTTTCACACTGGGGCAGTACACTGAAAAAAAAAACACCCATCTCCATTGAAATGAATTGAAAGCCCTTCAAAAGCGCCTGAAAAGAACTTCAAAAGCGCTCCGTGTTTTACTGGCAGTTTTTCAAGCGCCTCAGTGTGAAAGTGGCCTAACGCTCCTGAAGCCGAGATCTCCAGGATGTCAGTCCTGTGGAGACACCCCACTTCCAGACAAAGTGATCTGTCGAAATTGCCCAGCGGACAGAAAGTCCGAAAGCCTGCAAGTGGCGGACCTACTTAAGAAAGCAGTAAAGAATTCCCTTGTGGAATTGGTAGCCACAATGCCGCCGCAACATCTGGCATCTCCTACTCAGGAGCAAACGGCTGAGGCATCCTTTCCCGGGCCGTCCTCAAGTGAAATCTCACGCCGGACGCCTGCTTCTTCCTCTAAACATCAGGAAGAGAATGCCATCTCAGGGGGTCTCTCTGATGACCTAGATACCTCTGGTTTTGCTTTCGCCATGGTCCAGCCTTTTGTGCAGGTGGTAAAACAAGCGATCGGCTGGGAAGATACCCTCTCTCAGAGGCCGATTCCGCAATGCTGGAGGGCCCTCCAGTGGTCGATGCAGCTGTGGTAAGTTGGCAAAGAATGTCACATTGCCCATGGAAGACTCAACTTTGTTTAAAGATCCACCAGACAGAAGGATGGATCTTGATCTCCCAAAGATGACGGGCAACGCTTGTAAACCTGCGATAGCCCTGACGTCAGTGTCCAATTCCCTACGCATCTGGACAGATGATATAGAGTCTGCAATCTAACAAGTGTGAGGGGGTTAGCTCGGCAGCGGGTGTGTGTGACCCCCGGGATGGGCTCCCCACACAAAAACAGGCCCAGCAAACGGAGGTTGTGGTTTTCAAAATCAAAAAGGTGTGGTTTATTTTCTATTTACAGTGACAAAACACAGCAAAGCAAAAGAAACATAAACAAAATAAATCCTGGTCAACTTGACCTCTGACTAAACATACAGGTTTCCTAACTAACAACTGGGATCAGCCTAGTGCTGTCCTAGTCCCTAAGTCCCTGGTTTTAAATGTCCAAGCAAATAGCCACACAGGCTTTGTCTCACCGCACAGGGGTTCACTCTCCCTAGACAGTCCACACAGGTCTGGTTCCAGGCATGAGCTAACATCTAATGAAGCTGGGAGTTCTTATAGAGGCCTAAATGAGCTGACAAGCTTCAGCTGGTCTCTTCAACTCCCTGTCTGTACGACGCCCCACACTCTCCCTAGAGGTATGAGTCATCCATGAGCCCACTAGCCCCAGCTGGGCTTATACAACTCTCCACCTAGTTGTATAAGTCGGCGTAAAGCCTGAATCTGGGCGAAATATATCTACCCCCCTGGATGCAACCAGGTGACTTTACCTTCCTGCTGTCACATACCCCCCCCTCTTGTTTTAACCTCGGGGTTGGAACACCAGCAATCAGGCATTCATGTACTCGAGACAAAGCATCCACATTCCCCATTTGAACGCCAGGGCGATGCTTTACTGTGAAGTTGAATTCCTGGAGGGCCAGGAACCACCTATTCACTCTTCTATTTGTTTCCTTGTTTTGAGCCATCCACTTTAACGGAGCGTGATCCGTAACCAAGTCAAAGTGCCTACCTAGCAGGTAGTACCGAAGGGAATCTAGAGCCCACTTCACCGCTAAACACTCCTTTTCAACGGTGGCGTAATTTACCTCATGGGACTTCAACTTCCTGCTGAGGTAAATGACTGGGTGCTCTTCCCCGTTCCAGACCTGGGACAATACTGCTCCTAACCCCACATCTGACGCATCACTTTGTACGACAAAGTCTTTAGAGAAGTCGGGTGAGTACAACACTGGCTGGCTACATAAGGCTTGTTTCAAGAATTGGAATGCTGCCTCAGCCTCGGGGGTCCATTTAATCATGACCGACCCTTTCCCCTTCGTCAGGTTGGTTAGGGGCACAGCCTTAGAAGCAAAGTGGGGAATGAATCGCCGATAATACCCAGCGATTCCCAGAAAGGCTCGTACCTGCTTCTTGCTGTTGGGACGTGGCCAACTCTGGATGGCCTCGACTTTGTTGAGTTGGGGTTTTATTACTCCCCTCCCAATGGTGTACCCAAGATATTTGGCCTCTTCCTGCCCAATGGTACACTTCTTGGGGTTAGCCGTAAACCCCGCTTCCCGAACAGAGTCCAGGACTGCTTGCACTTTTGGCAGATGTGAGGCCCAATCTGTGCTATGGACAATTACGTCATCCAGGTAAGCCGCAGCATACTTCCGATGGGGCCTCAGCATCTGGTCCATTTTCCGCTGGAATGTGGCCGGCGCATTCTGTAACCCGAACGGCATTCTTTTATATTGGAACGCCCCGTCTGGGGTTACAAATGCGGTTTTCTCTTTGGCCGACTTGGCCAGGGGGATTTGCCAATACCCTTTTGTGAGGTCAAGAGTCGTCATGTATCGGGCTGTTCCCAGCCGGTCGATCAACTCATCTATACGTGGCATGGGGTAGGTGTCAAATTTTGTAACTTTGTTCAACTGACGAAAATCGTTACAAAATCGCCAGCTCCCATCCGGTTTAGGCACCAACACAATGGGACTAGACCAATCACTTTGGGACTCCTCTATCACCCCTAAGTTCAGCATTTTCTGTACTTCCTCCCGTATTGCCTCCCGTCGGGCCTCTGGGATCCGATAGGGTTTTAACTTCACCCTTTCACCGGGCGGGGTAATGATGTCATGCTCTACCCCAGATGTTTGTCCCGGCAGCTCAGAGAATACCTCCTTGTTGCGAAGCACAAACTCCTTAACCTCCTGTTGTTGGGGTTGTGACAAGGTGGCTGCTATTCCAACCTCAGGAATCACGCAACCAGTTTGAGCTGGTGACCAAGTGTCTGCGACTAGGGACTCTCTATCCCTCCAGGCTTTCAACAGATTAACGTGATAGATCTGTTCGGGCTTTCGCCTTCCTGGTTGTCTGACCTTGTAATTCACTTTGCTCACTTTTTCCATTATCTCGTAGGGGGCTTGCCATTTGGCAAGGAATTTACTTTCAACCGTAGGGACAAGTACCAGTATCCTATCCCCCGGGGAAAAGGTACGGGTCTTGGCTCCACGGTTGTACACTCTCTGCTGTGCTAACTGCGCTTGGGCCAAATGTTCCTTCACGATGGGCATTACCTGTGCAATTCGGTCTTGCATCAGGGCGACATGCTCAATCACACTCCTGTGGGGAGAACTCTCACTTTCCCAAGTTTCCTTGGCAATATCCAACAGCCCTCTTGGGTGTCTCCCATACAGTAACTCAAAGGGGGAGAATCCCGTAGAGGATTGGGGCACCTCCCTAATAGCAAACATCAGATAAGGAAGTAGACAGTCCCAATCCTTTCCATCTCTATCCACCACTTTCTTCAACATTTGTTTTAGGGTTTTGTTGAATCTTTCAACCAGCCCATCGGTTTGGGGGTGATACACAGATGTACGTAATTGCGTCACTTTGAACAATTTACACAGCTCCTTCATAACCCGGGACATAAAGGGTGTACCTTGGTCCGTAAGCAGTTCTTTACAAATACCCACCCGGCTAAACACAAGAGATAGCTCTTTGGCTATGGTTTTGGCCGAGGTATTTCGGAGAGGGATCGCTTCTGGATAACGGGTGGCATAGTCCATTATAACTAATATGTACTGGTGCCCCCTAGCGGACTTGATTATAGGACCTACCAAATCCATGGCGATCCTCTCAAACGGGACCTCAATGATGGGTAGAGGGACCAGCGGGCTACGGAAATGTGGCATCGGGGCCGACCTCTGACACACAGGGCAGGAGGAACAATAATTTTCTATGTCCTTCATCACCCCCGGCCAATAGAATCTCTGTAATACCCTCTCTCGGGTTTTCTCTGTCCCCAGATGACCTCCAAGAATGTGCCCATGGGCCAACTCCAACACCAACTTCCTGTAAGGTTTGGGCACCACAAGCTGCTCAACGGTTTCTTCTGCCCTTTTTGCCACCCGATACAGTAGGTCCTTCTCTACGCTGAAGTATGGGTAAGTGCAGGTATTATCTGGGTTCACTAACTCGCCATCTATTTTCACTACGTTTTCCCGTGCCTTTATTAGGGCGGGGTCTTTCAACTGTTCTGTGGCAAAGTTTTCCCTGTGAACCTCAAGATCAGAAAACTCCACAGACGGTAGGTTTTCGTCTGAGGAGGTGGGCTCCTCTCCAGTTTCTTGAGTCTCCCCTGCCAATACTGATAAGGGAAATTCTGGAGAGTCCTCACCACTCTCAGGGGAGTTCTGGCTATCACATTCCTGGTACATAGGGGCACCAGTGGGGGGCTCAGGATCATCCCACAGTTCCCAGAACTTCGGAAAATCCCTTCCCACAATGGCGTCATGCGGTAACTGAGATACTAAGCCCACTGGATGAAAGAGGGTACCTTTGGGGGTCTCGAAACACACTGTAGTCACTGGATACTCTCGGGTGTCCCCATGTACACAAATAACAGCTACCTTGCTATTCCCAGAGACCTCTGTTTTAACTAACTCAGCCTTTATCAGGGTCACAAGGCTACCTGAATCCAGCAATACCACAACATTTCTACCATTAACACACATTTTGCATAAATGTTTCTCAGTTCCTCGAATGGCAGTGCATGCGACTGTCGCACACAGCGACTGACGTCTGCCCGTCAGAAAGTCACACTGCATGGGTTCCTCCACAACCGGGCAATTGGCTGCAATATGTCCCGCTTGCCGGCAGCGGTAGCAAACGATCCTTCTTGCCGCCTCTTGAGCCACTGATTTCCCAGGCTGTTCTCGCCAAACTTGGGGTAGAGCTCCCACCCTCTCACTCTCTCCACCCTCACCCCTTGGAATCCTCTTATCCGCCCCTGGGGATGGTCTGGTCTTAGGGTGGAAAGTCCGAGTGTCTCTGGAAGAGGCCGTCAGGTTCTCTGTAGCCAAGTATTTCTCCACACGATCCACAAGACCATCGGCCGTCTCTGGGTCTCCATGGCTTACCCACTTTTGGATGGCAGTAGGAAGAGCTCTCAAAAACCGATCCATTACAACATGTTCCACAATCTTTGGTGCGGACAAAGTCTCTGGCTGTAGCCACTTTCTGCTCAGGTGAATGAGATCATACATTTGAGACCTGGGGGGTTTTCCAAGCTGGAAAGTCCAGTTATGCACACGCTGAGCCCGGACAGCCAGGGTGACACCCAGCCTTGCCAATATTTCAGCTTTTAGCATCACATAGTCTTTTGCTTGGTTAGGCTCTAGGTCATAGTAAGCTTTCTGCGATTCACCAGTTAACAGAGGAGCCACCAGTCCAGCCCACTGCTCCTCAGGCCACTTTTCTCTTTCAGCGGTCCTTTCAAATGTGGTCAAAAATACCTCTGGATCATCCTCTCCAGTCATTTTTGTCAATAAACGACTCACCCCAAAGGACGCGGTATTAGTGGGACGGCTTTCCTCACTGGTCTGCGGACGTTGCTGCATTACTGCTTCCATCTGTTGTTGTAGTCTCTGCTCTTGCTTCTGCAACAGGTCTATGAAGCGGGCCTCAGATTGCTGCTGGGCTTGTTGCTGAGCCTCCAGACTCTGTTGCAAAGTTGCGTTTGTCTGCTGCTGGGCTGCAAGGCTCTGTTGATGAGCTTGCTGCTGGGCTGCGAAGTTCTGTTGTTGAGCTGCAAGGCTCTGTTGATGAGCTGCAAGGCTCTTTTGCAAACCTGCATTTGTCTGCTGTTGATTGGCATTTGCTAGAGCCAGCTGTTTCAGTATCTCCTCCATGCTGGCTTAAAAAAAAACTGCCCGCATTCTCCACCAACTGTGAGGGGGTTAGCTCGGCAGCGGGTGTGTGTGACCCCCGGGATGGGCTCCCCACACAAAAACAGGCCCAGCAAACGGAGGTTGTGGTTTTCAAAATCAAAAAGGTGCGGTTTATTTTCTATTTACAGTGACAAAACACAGCAAAGCAAAAGAAACATAAACAAAATAAATCCTGGTCAACTTGACCTCTGACTAAACATACAGGTTTCCTAACTAACAACTGGGATCAGCCTAGTGCTGTCCTAGTCCCTAAGTCCCTGGTTTTAAATGTCCAAGCAAATAGCCACACAGGCTTTGTCTCACCGCACAGGGGTTCACTCTCCCTAGACAGTCCACACAGGTCTGGTTCCAGGCATGAGCTAACATCTAATGAAGCTGGGAGTTCTTATAGAGGCCTAAATGAGCTGACAAGCTTCAGCTGGTCTCTTCAACTCCCTGTCTGTACGACGCCCCACACTCTCCCTAGAGGTATGAGTCATCCATGAGCCCACTAGCCCCAGCTGGGCTTATACAACTCTCCACCTAGTTGTATAAGTCGGCGTAAAGCCTGAATCTGGGCGAAATATATCTACCCCCCTGGATGCAACCAGGTGACTTTACCTTCCTGCTGTCACACAAGATATCCCAGGGGAGGACATCATCAGGGCCTTAGTGGAGCTAAAACTCTCAGTAGACCTTATTGGTGAAGCCACGATCGATTCAATTCGATGCTCCGCAAGGTCAATGCTCCACACAGTTATGGCCAAACGGGCCTTGTGGCTGGAACCCTGGTCAGCAGATATTGCCTCAAAGCAGAATTGGTGCAAGATACCCTTCAACGGAAAAGCCTTGTTTGGCCCAAGCGATCCCTGTGGGGGCCAGACTCAAACACTTCTTGAAGATCTGGGAACAAAGTGCAGTGATCCGTGGGTAGTCTCCACAGTTAAATACGGTCACTTCTGGTCGTTTCTAGACAAACCCTCCAAAGACTTCTTCTCTCCGACAAGGGTGTCAAGGTTCCCCCAAAAAGACGGAAGCACTACAACGATTTCTTCTCTCCTTGCAGGAACACCAAGCAGTGATTCCAGTGTCTCCATCAGAAAGATTTTCGGTTCTTACTCCACCCTGTTTCTAGTCCCCAAGAGAAACAGAGGTTGGAGACCCGTGTTAGACCTGAAGAGGCTAAATCGCTATATCTTCCTAAATTCAAAGGGAGTCGCTATAATCGATTATACGTGTAATCGAACCAGGGATCGGATGTTATCAATAGACTTGCAGGATGTTTACCTGCATTTACCGACACTCCCTCATTTCCAGAAATATTCAAGGTTTGCAGTGGTGCCTGTACATCTTAAATTTTGTAATCTCCCCTTCGGCCTCTGCACGTCACCAAGAGTCTTTACGAAGACCCTAATGGCCATCATAGCCTCTCTAAGAGAATTAGGGCTTCGGGTATACCATTACTTGGATGACCTTCATCTCCGGGCGAAGGATCCAGCCCAGTTAGTGGAACAGAACGGTACAGTATCCTTCCCACCTCAAAAGGTGACATCGACTATTCGACAGATGAAGAAAGTCAGTATGAGATCCTACCTGTCATACTCGAACTGTCAGAGCCTGATAGGCCGGATGTCGTCATGCATCCCTTTGGTCCTTTGGGCCCATTGGCATTTGAGACATTTCCAGCTGGAGTTCTTGAGGCTGTGGAACAGACGGTATCTATCCCAACCCATACAACTGATGACCCTGATGCTCAGGAGTCTACATTGGTGGATGAAGAAACACACGCCTATGAAATCACGTCCATTAGGACATGTCAACTGGATCACAATTGTTACCGATGCCAGTGAAGCAGGTGGAGATCACACTGCAACCACATCTCAGGGCAAGGAAGATGGTCCTTCCATACAATAGGCCTGGTATCATATATCCTACAGGTCCGGGCAACCTACCTTTTGCATTGCTAGCCCTAGAATTCGAGATTACAGGCAAACCAGTTCTTCTCCGAATGGACAACAGAGGCTGCGGTGTCTTATATACACCGACAAGGAGGAACGCGCAGCAGGTCCCTGCTGAGGGAAGTGAAACAATAATCCTTTGGGCAGAAAGGAATCTAAAAGACCTAAGGGCAGTCTATCTGCCCGGTCTTCTCAACTCAAGGGCAGACCGCCTACCTCGCAGGTTCGTAGATTCCAACGAATGGTCTCTGCACCCGTAAGTTTTCGACTGGTCAGTGGACCAGTAGGGTCCCCTCGGGCGGGGCCTATTTGCAACAGCATTAAATACCAAGTTTTCAAGGTTCATCTCGAGACTTCCTCATCCCCAGGTGGAGGCAGTAGATGCCCTCTCATCCCCTGGGCATGTAATCTGGCCTATACCTTCTCTCCATGGCCTTTCATTCCAAAAAACTCCTGTTGAAGCTTATGATAGAAACCACAACGGTGATAGTGGTCCTACCGTACTGGCCAAGACATCCCTGGTTCCCCCCAGCAATGTACCTGAATACACAGTCTTCAGTCAAGGTTCCAATAATACCTTTTCTCCTGACACAGGGATGTCACACCCATCCAGATTCCCGCAGGTTAAATCTTCACATCTGGCAGCTGAAAGGGAAAGATTCCAATCCCTAGGGTGTCCCAACAAAGTTATCGCAACTCGGCTCAGCGCAAGAAAGCCATCCACAAACAGTATATACGATAGGGTGTGGAACAAATTCAGGGTCTTCATGATTAGCAGAAACTGTGATCCAGATTCTCCATCATCCTCTCAAATTCTAAAATTCTTGCAGGCAGGCTTAGGCCTAGGTCTTGCTTAAGCACACTAAAGGTGCTGGTAGCGGCAATTTCAATGGCAACCAGTAAAAGATAGGCCGAGGATTCATTAATAATCCAATTTTTCAAAACTATCAAAGATCCGACCGCCAACTAAACAATCTTTTCCCACTTGGGACCTTGCTATCATCCTAGAGTCCTTAGCCAATCCACCTCTTGCCTCTTCGGAGTCAGCATCACTTTGGAATCTAACCATGAAGCTATCTTGATAGCCATAACCTCCGGCAGACGGGTTTCAGAGCTCCAAGCTTTAGGAGCAGATCTTCATCATATCATATTCTATCCTGACAGAGTAGAACTCGGAACAGTGCGAGGATTTAGCCCCAAGGTCACATCATCCTCGAACATGTCGGAGCCTTGGGCACTTCCATATTTTCGGAAACAAGACTCAGGTTCTCTTCACGAGCTGGACATTGCCTCCACTTTGAGATGCTATCTGCAGGCTACAGCATCCTTCAGGGACTCTATCAGGTTGTTCATAAACAAAGGCAAGAAGGCGTCAGCAAGAACGATTTCCTCACGGTTCGTTAAACTCATCCACAAAGTGTACAGGGCAAAATGACTGGGATCCCCTTGAATAGTCAGGGCACACTCCACCAGAACGGTTTCTGCCTCTTGAGTGGCAAGAGCGAATGTGTCAATTGAAACTATTTGCAGGGCAGCGACTTGGTTGTTCCAACATGCGTTTCTGAAACATTACCGAGTAGACCCAGGAGCTCTCTCATCGGTGGAGTTTGGCAGACAGGCGGTCAAATCGGTCTTTGCTTATTCCTCTAAATGATGATAATAATCTCTTTAAAATAAACCTCTGAGCATCATCCCACCCATATCAGCTAGTTATTTGTCACAGGTATGCTGCCATGGAGGCACCAGGAAAACGGAAAATTGTATCATACTTACCAGTAATTTTCCTTTCCTGGTGCCTATCCATGGCAGCATACAATCCCACCCTCGGTATTCTATATTACGGAGAATGCTGGGACTGTGCTAACCAACTCTTTTATAATATTCACTAGTCCTGAGGGAGGAGCCAAGGCGGAGCTTGTCACAGGTATGCTGCCATGGATAGGCACCAGGAAAGGAAAATTACTGGTAAGTATGATACAATTTTCCGTTTTCTGCAGTTCTGTAGCTGTTAGATACAGCGTTTACATACTGTGGGTGTGTTGTGCTCTTCCAAAAACACCCATTTATGGCCACAAAAAATATTTTTAAGTGTTATCTGCATATCTGAAGGTGTGTGAAATAAAAAATGTATATATTTTTCTTCTACTGTGCTATCCTAAAAAAATTATTGAAGGACAAAAACATTTTTTTTTAACCACTTAAGCCCCGGACCATTTGGTAGCTAGAAGACCAGAGGTGAATTCAGAATTTTGCACTGCGCTGCTTTAACTGTAAATTGTGCGGACATGCAATGTTGTACCCAAACGAAATTTGCGTCCTTTTCTTCCCACAAATAGAGCTTTCTTTTAATGGTATTTGATTGCCTCTGCGATTTTTATTTTTTGCGATATAAACGGAAAAAGACCGAAAAGTTTGAAAAAAAATGATATTTTCTACTTTTTGTTATAAGAAAAATCGAATAAACTCAATTGTAGTCATACATTTAAGCCAAAATGTATTCAGCCACATGTTTTTAGTAAAAAAAATGTCAATAAGCGTATATTTATTGGTTTGCGCAAAAGTTATAGAGTTTACAAACTAGGGTACATTTTCTGAAATTTACACAGCTTTAAATTTATGACTGCCTATCTCATTTCTTGAGGTGCTAAAATGACAGGGCAGTACAAAAACCCCCCAAATGACCCCATTTTGGAAAGTAGACACCCCAAGGAAATTGCTGAGAGGCATGTTGAGCCCATTGAATTTTTTATTTTTTTGTCCCAAGTGATTGAATAATGACTAAAAAAAAAAAAAAATTACAAAAAGTTGTCACTAAATGATATATTGCTCACACATGCCATGGTTATATGTGGAATTTCACCCCAAAATACATTTTGCTGCTTCTCCTGAGTACGGGGATACCACATGTGTGGGACTTTTTGGGAGCCTAGCCGCGTACGGGACCCCGGAAACCAAGCACCGCCTTCAGGATTTCTAAGGGCGCAAATTTGTGATTTCACTCCTCACTACCTATCACAGTTTCGAAGGCCATAAAATGCCAAAATAGCACAAAACCCCCCCAAATGACCCCATTTTAGAAAGTAGACACCCCAAGGAAATTGCTGAGAGGCATGTTGAGCCCATTGAATATATTTTTTTTTGTCCCAAGTGATTGAATAATGACAAACAAAAAAAAAAAAATACAAAAAGTTGTCACTAAATGATATATTGCTCACACATGCCATGGTTATATGTGGAATTTCACCCCAAAATACATTTTGCTGCTTCTCCTGAGTACGGGGATGCCACATGTGTGGGACTTTTTGGGAGCCTAGCCGTGTACGGGACCCCGAAAACCAAGCACCGCCTTCAGGATTTCTAGGCACAAATTTTTGATTTCACTCCTCACTACCTATCACAGTTTCGAAGGCCATAAAATGCCAAAATCGCACAAAACCCCCCCAAATGACCCAATTTTGGAATATAGACACCCCAAGCTATTTGCTGAGAGGAATGGCGAGTATTTTACAGCTCTCATTTGTTTTTGAAAATGAAGAAAGAAAATATATATATATATTTTTTTTTTTTTCAATTTTCAAAACTTTGTGACAAAAAGCGAGATCTGCAAAATACTCACAATACCTCTCAGCAAATAGCTTGGGGTGTCTACTTTCCAAAATGGGGTCATTTGGGGGGGTTTTGTGCTATCTGGGCATTCCATGGCCTCCGAAACTGTGATAGGCAGTGAGAAGTGAAATCAAAAATTTACACCCTTAGAAAGCCTGAAGGCGGTGCTTGGTTTTTGGGGTCCCGTACGTGGCTAGGCTCCCAAAAAGTCTCACACATGTGGTATCCCCGTACTCAGGAGAAGCAACAGAATGTATTTTGGGGTGTAATTCCACATATGCCCATGGCATGTTTGAGCAATATATCATTTAGTGACAACTTTGTGGCAAAAAAAAAAAATTGTCTTTTTTCCGCAACTTGTGTCAACATATAAAATATTCCATGGACTCGACATGCCTCTCAGTATATAGCTTGGGGTGTCTACTTTCCAAAATGGGGTCATTTGGGGGGGTTTTGAACTGTTCTGGCATTTTATACACAACATTAGGAAGCTTACATCCACTCTTCTAACCACTTGAAGACAAAGCCCTTTTTGACACTTTTTGTTTACATGAAAACATTTTTTTTTTGCAAGAAAATTATGTTGAACCCCCAAACATTATATATATTTTTAAAGCAAAGGCCCTACAGATTAAAATGGTGGGTGTTGCATTTTTTTTTTCTACACAGTATTTGCGCAGCGATTTTTCAAACGCATTTTTTGGGTTAAAAAATACACTTTTTTTTATTTTAATGCACTAAAACACACTATATTGCCCAAATGTTTGATGAAATAAAAAAGATGATCTTAGGCCGAGTACATAGATACCAAACACGACATGCTTTAAAATTTCGCACAAACGCGCATTGGCGACAAACTACATACATTTTTAAAAGCCTTTAAAAGCCTTTACAGGTTACCCCAGTAGATTTACAGAGGAGGTCTACTGCTAAAATGATTGCCCTCGATCTGACCTTCGCGGTGATACCTCACATGCATGGTGCAATTGCTGTTTACATATGACGCCAGACCGACGCTTGCGTTCGCCATTGGGCAAGAGCAGGGCAGGACAGGGGTGCTTTTTTTTTTTCTTTTTTTTTTATTATTAATTTTGCTTTTTTATTTTATTTTTAAATTGTTCCTTCCAAGTATTTTTTTTTTTATCATTTTTATTGTTATCTCAGGGAATGTAAATATCCCCTATGATAGCAATAGGTAGTGACAGGTACTCTTTTTTTGAAAAAACTGGGGTCTTCTAGACCCTAGATTTTTCCTCTGCCCTCAAAGCATCTGACCACACCAAGATCGGTGTGATAAAATGCTTTCCCAATTTCCCAATGGCGCTTTTTATATCCGGGGGGGGCATTCCCTCCCACTGCTTGTAAAAGCAGTCCAGAGGCTAATTAGCTGCTAGGATTGCTTTTACATGAAAGCCGGCCGCAGGCTGAAAAGAATGATACCAAGATGATACCTAAACCCGCAGGCATCATTCTGGTATAAACATTCAAAGTCCAGCAACATACCAGTACGTTGCTGGTCCTTGTTGGACATGTATTGTAATCTTTTTATTTCATGCAGCCAGTTGGCTGAACGAAAAAAGAGATTGATCGGTGGGTATGCCCACCATTAGAATACCGCCCTTCATCCACCCACTTCCAATGATGGGCATACACGCACCATTTATATATGCCGAAGCATGGGGGCATCCTCCCGCAAAAAAGTTATGCCGCACACACATGGTCGGACTTTTCCACGGGCAAGCCTCCGTCGGAATTTCGACCGTATGTACGCGGCATTAGGAGCAAAATCGCTCCTCCGCCCCTGCTGCCCCAATGCTTCGGCATATTTGCTTTTTTTTTTAACTGTGGTGGTGAAATCACCTCTTACAGCACTGGAGTCGCAGGGATCAGGCCTGTCTCTGCGAACGCTGCAGTTATGTGTGTTTTTGTTTTGTAAGTGACAGTGATCGATCGATACTGCACTTGGGTGGCCTGGGCTGGACGGAGGGGAAAACGCAGGTGCCAGCAGGTATCTGGGCTGATCCCGCTAACACTGCATTTTTGGGAACCCTAAACTGCTGGGGACGCTAGTATAGATCAGATCAGATATTGATCTGTTCAGATACTATACCACTAAGGGGGGTGTATGCTTCACGCGTGGGTGTTAGCGTTACTGGCACTAACCTGACGCTGCCTGGGGTGTGACTCAGACCCTCTCTGACGCTAAAACCTAATTGATATCACCCGCCGGGCGATCAGGGGGTTAAACCTTTATTGGGTTATATACACGGCGGGTGCCCTGACACTATAAAAAGCAAACTAACTAACCAGCGTCACCCGTAACACTTATATGGTGATCACTGGTGAAAGGGTTAACTAGGGGCAATCAGGGGGTTAAAACCTTTATTAGATAATATATGGGGGTACCTGACGCTATAAAAACCTGCGGCGAACCTAAAAAAAATTACCAGCTACCGATCTGCATCACCGACACTAAGACAGCGTTTAGAAAAACGATTGCTTAGCGACAGTGGTGATGGGGGTGAAAGGGTTACCTGGGGGGGCGATCAAGGGGGTTAAACCTTTATTAGATAATATATTGGGGTACCTGACGCTATAAAAACATGCGGCGAACCTAAAAAAAATTACTGGCTACGATCTGCATCACCGACACTAAGACAGCGTTTAGAAAAACAATTGCTTAGCGACAGTGGTGATAGGGGGTGAAAGGGTTACCTGGGGGGCGATCAAGGGGGTTAAACCTTTATTAGATAATATATTGGGGTACCTGACGCTATAAAAACCTGCGGCGAACCTAAAAAAAATTACCGGCTACCGATCTGCATCACAGACACTAAGACAGCATTTAGAAAAACGATTGCTTAGTGACAGTGGTGATAGGGGGTGAAAGGGTTACCTGGGGGGCGATCAAGGGGGTTAAACCTTTATTAGATAATATATTGGGGTACCTGATGCTATAAAAACCTGCGGCGAACCTAAAAAAAATTACTGGCTACGATCTGCATCACCGACACTAAGACAGCGTTTAGAAAAACAATTACTTAGCGACAGTGGTGATAGGGGGTGAAAGGGTTACCTGGGGAGCGATCAAGGGGGTTAAACCTTTATTATATAATATATTGGGGTACCTGACGCTATAAAAACCTGTGGCGAACCTAAAAAAAATTACCGGCTACCGATCTGCATCACAGACACTAAGACAGCGTTTAGAAAAACGATCGCTTAGTGACAGTGGTGATAGGGGGTGAAAGGGTTACCTGGGGGGCGATCAAGGGGGTTAAACCTTTATTAGATAATATATTGGGGTACCTGACGCTATAAAAACCTGCGGCGAACCTAAAAAAAATTACTGGCTGCCGATCGGCATCACTGACGCTAAGACAGCGATCAGAAAAATGATCGCTTAGTGACAGTGGTGATAGGGGGTGAAAGGGTTACCTGGGGGGCGATCAAGGGGGTTAAACCTTTATTAGATAATATATTGGGGTACCTGACGCTATAAAAACCTGCGGCGAACCTAAAAAAAATTACTGGCTGCCGATCGGCATCACAGACACTAAGACAGCGTTTAGAAAAACGATCGCTTAGTGACAGTGGTGATAGGGGGTGAAAGGGTTACCTGGGGGCGATCAAGGGGGTTAAACCTTTATTAGATAATATATTGGGGTACCTGACGCTATAAAAACCTGCGGCGAACCTAAAAAAAATTACTGGCTGCCGATCGGCATCACTGACGCTAAGACAGCGATCAGAAAAATGATCGCTAAGCGACAGTGGTGATAGGCGGTGAAAGGGTTATCTGGGGGGTGATCAGGGGGTTAAACCTTTATTAGGGGGGGTTAGGGGGCTACACTGGACCTAAGACTAAACTTTGGTGACACTTTTACAGTCACAAATGTCACTGATTGCAGTGATCACTAAATAAATGGTCACTGCAATCAGTGACACTGTGACTGGGGGCTGGGGGGTGATCTGGGGGGTGATCTTGGGTGTCTGGGGGGGCCTGGGGGGGCGATTTATGTCCCTATGTGTCCTGGTGTCAGTGTAGTGTTGTGTGCACTGACCTGATATCTTCTCTTGTACGGCGCTCGGTATATGTGAGCGCCGCACCAGAGATGACATCACTTCCTCCTGCTCCCTCTGTCTGACACAGACAGAGGGGGCATTTCCATTCGCCGGGAGCGATCGTGAGGGGGTGGCCAGAAACGAATGGCTGCCCCCTCATCCTGGAACGCTCCTGGACACTTAGCCACCGCTCACTGTATAGGAGGGGGGTCCGATCGGACCCCCCAACTGTACAAAGGCAATCACGTATGCTCTACGTGATTGTGCCTGTCGGTGCCATTCTGCCGACGTATATATACAGTGAGCGGTCGTTAAGTGGTTAATAGCATTTTCTGCAGTTCTGCAGCTGTGAGATACAGTGTTTACGTACTGTGGGTGTGTTGTGCTTGTCTAAAAACACCCATTTAGGGCCACAAAAAATATTTTGCAGTGTTTTCTGCACATCTGGAGGTGTGTGAAATAAACAATTTATATATTTTTCTTCTACTGTGCTATCCTAAAAAAAAAAAAAAAAATGAAGAGCATTTTCTGCAGTTCTGTAGCTGTGAGATTCAGCATTGACATACTGTGGGTGTGTTGTGCTCTTCCAAAAACACCCATTTAGGGCCACAAAAAATATTTTGCAGTGTTTTCTGCATATCTGGAGGTGTGTGAAATAAACAATTTATATATTTTTCTTCTACTGTGCTATCCTAAAAAAATTATTGTAGAACAAAAATTTAGTTTTTTAATAGCATTTTCTGCAGTTCTGTAGCTGTGAGATAACGGAAAATTTATTATCAAATACTTACCGTAATTTTCCTTTCCTGATAGGCTCCATGGCAGCATACGTGTGGGTTGGCCCCACCTCCATAACTACCCAATAGGACCCCCTCCCTATAAATTTTGGCTCTGGGCTCTCAGCCGTGTTCCGTAACTAGCCTACTCCAAGCATTGGGAGGGACTCCTGCTGCCATGGAGCCTATCAGGAAAGGAAAATTACGGTAAGTATTGATAATAAATTTTCCGTTTTCCTGACATGCTCCATGGCAGCATACGTGTGGGAAATAACTCGCCAAACACACCCGGGCGGGCAAAATGCTGAGGCAAGAAATAAATGTATTTAACACTGTCAACCGACAGAACTTGTAAACCAAAATTCAGTGATGATAAGGCAGCTGGTTCGACACAATAGTGGGAAACAAAAGTATTAATAGACGACCAAGAGGCCGCTCTGCATATAACGTCAGGTGCGACATGACGAGAGGCTGCCCAAGAAGTTGAGATACTCCAGGTTGAGTGCACATTTACTGCCTCCGGAGGAGCCAAACCTTTTGCTTTGTAAGCTCTTTGGATGGTCTGAACTATCCATGCCGCAATAGATCTGATTGAGGCCCATTTTCCTCTGTACTTCCCATGAAGAAGAATGAAAAGAAAGTCTGTTTGTCATTTCCAGGTATTGACTTAATGTGTGGCCTACATCAAGGGGATGAACATCTTGACCTTCAGAAGTTCCAAAAGTGGGTAATACAATTTCCTGATTTTCATGAAAGATAGATGTAACTTTCGGGTTTGAACCCAGCATGGGAATTAATACCGCTCTATCTGGGAAAAAGGTCAGGAAAGGCTCTTTTGAACCCAAGTTTCTGATGTCGGACACTCTTTTGGCTGAAGTGACCGCTACTAGGAAGACGGTCTTGAGAGTAAGATCTTTTGGTGAAAGAGGTTTTTCAGGATCTGTGCTGAGTGTGGAAAGATAGTCCAGTACAAGAGGCAGGTCCCATTTGGGGAACCTCGGTTTTCTTTGTGGTCTGAGTCTGACTGCACCCTTAAAGAACTGGCGAATCAGGGGATGATTGGCCCAAGAGATTCCAGTAAATGCTGAAATGGCTGAGATTTGAACTCGAAGAGAGCTTACTGATAAAGGTAAGTCCAAACCAGTTTGTAAGAAACTGAGTACATCCTGGACTTCTGGAGAATTACAGGAATTAGCCCTGGAAGACATATGATCTGTAAATTTTGACCAGATACGCTCATAAACTCTGTTGGTGCTATTTCTTCTAGCGTTAAGGAGAGTCAATATGGCTTCTTCTGGACATCCTAAGGCTTCCAGCCTTCCCCTCTCAAGAACCATACCCTGAGGTGCAGATGAGCTAGGCATGGGTGCAACATTGTGCCCTGAGATAGGAGATCTGGTCTGAGGGGTAGAGGGATTGAGTCCCGATAACTGAGAGACGTCAAGAGGGAAAACCATGGCCTGTTGGGCCAAAACGGAATTACTGCTATGATTTCTACTCTCTCCACTCTGAGTCTGTGAAGGAATTGAAGTATCACAGGTACTGGAGGAAAGGCATAAGCCTGGCTGAATCTCCACCGATCTGTGAGAGCATCTATCCCGTAGGCTTGGGGATCCCGAGAACTCGAGTAATACTTGGTCAACTTGTGGTTGCATGGGGACGCAAACAGATCCACTTCTGGAGACACTCCCAGAGTTAGAAGCCAATTGAATACCTCTATGTGTAAAGACCATTCGTTGTTGTTCATTTGAGTTCGTGACAGAAAGTCCGCTTGAACGTTCTGGACCCCTGGAATGTACACTGCAGAGATGTTGCATAGGTACTTCTGGGCCCAGGTCATGATTGGTTCTACTTCCCGGAGTAAGGACCAGCTGCGGGTACCACCCTGCTTCCTTATGTAAGCAACTGCGGTTGTGTTGTCCATCCTGAGCATCACAGAAGAGTCTGTCAACAGATGACAGAAGGACATGAGCGCCTGGAAGGCAGCCCGCAACGCAAGTATGTTGGACACAATTCCTTGGGACGGTGTGTTCCACCTGCCCTGGGCTATTTTCGTCAGGCAATGAGCGCCCCATCCCTGATTGCTGGCATCCGAAGTTACAGTAACCCAAGTAATGGGACGGATTGTGTGACAGTTGCAGAGATGTTTCCCCTGAAGCCACCAGAGAAGAGATTCTCTCATGGATGAAGTGAGCCTGATGCGTTGACTCTTGCTGGGGGAGTCCCATTGCTGGAGAAAACCTATTTGGAATGGGTGAGTGTGCCACTGAGCCCACCTCACCATAGGGATGGTGGCTGTCATGGTGCCGATTACCTTCAGGCATTGGAGAGCAGACAGGTGAGAGGAAGCAAGTGTTGCGCGGATCCTGTCCCAGATTGCTGCAATCTTTTCCTCGGGTTGAAGAGGGCACCTAGAAACACAAGGGACTGTGTTGGAATGAGATGACTCTTCTCCAAGTTCAGGAGCCACCCGAATTCTTGGAGAGTGGCGATTACTAGATTCTTGTGTTCCAAGAGTTGACATCTGTCTTGAGCTAGAAGTAAGAGGTCGTCTAGGTAGTGATGAAGACGAACTCCTTTCACTCAGAGCAGAGCCACAATGGCTAACAGAACCTTGGAGAACACCCGAGGTGATGTCGTGAGACCAAAGGGTAGGCAGGTGAACTGTAAGTGTTGATCGCCTACAGCAAAGCGGAGGTACTTTTGATAGACTGCAGCCACTGGGACGTGAAAATATGCATCCTTCAGATCTATTGACACTAACCAATCTCCTGGCTGGACTGACTGCTGGATTGTCAATAGTGACTCCATTTTTAATCTTTCCTTCCGAATAAATCGGTTGAGATGCGTTAGGTCTATTACTGGTCTCCAGGTACCGTTCTTTTTCTGTACCATGAACAACGGGGAGTACATGCCTTCTCCTCGTTCGCCCTCTGGAACAGTAATGGCTGCGCCTTGAGTTAATAAAGAGCTTACGTAACTTAGTAAGACTTGTTTCTTTTCTTCTGCACTTGGAAGACTTGTGGGTATGTATCTGAGCCTGGGGGTGCTGTTGAAGACCCACGTGTGGCCTGAAGAGACCGTCTTGATGGTCCAAAAATCTTGAATTGAGGCCGCCCAAACATGCTGGAAGTGGAGGAGAAGTGCCCCCACCTGACATGTTTGAACGGGCCCAATTTCAAAAAGACTTCGTAGACTCCCGACTACCGGACAGAGTACTTTTAGTTGGTTTCCTGAAAGAGGACTGTCTGGATTTCCAGGGCCTCGAAAATTCACGACCGGGTCTGTAGCTGCGTGCTTCTCTTGCACGATCTGTATTCTGTGCTCTCGAAAAGGTGCGTTTCTGGTTTTGCAAACGCCTGTCTTGAGGGAGGAACCCAGACTTACCACCCGTGGCCCGGGAAATGGCATTATCAAGTTTATTGCCATAGAGCGAGGAGCCCTCAAAAGGAATGCGGCACCAAGCTTGCTTTGAAGCTGGATCCGCCGACCAGGGACGGAGCCATAAAGCACGGCATGCGGTAACCGCTGACAACTAGGCGAATAACATCAATAGAGTCCTCCCCCAAAAAGGCAGATGCTAGCCTGATTTCCTGAATAGGAGAGCTTTTTGCCATTTCTTCAGAGATGCTTCTGAGGGAATCATCCACATTGTCTGACCATGCTTCTAGAGCTTTTGAGATAGCTGCTAAAGCCAAAATTGGTTTACAGACTGAACCTGCTGTCAGATTCGCTTCAGGTCTGAGTCAATCCGTCTCTCTAGAGGATCTTTGAATGAGACTGTATCTTCCAGAGGAAGGTTTACATATCTAACTAAACGCATTAAAGCTGCATCAACCATGGGAGCTGAATCAAGGTGTTTTACCTCTTCTTCCTTAAAAGGATATAATTTTGCAATTTTTGACTGCATAGAACTTTTCTTGTCCATTTTACCCCATTCTTCTGAGATAATGGCACCCACTTCCGTGACAAACGGGAAATAATGTCGCTCCTTACTGAGCTGTTTAAAAAATGTCCTTTGTTTGGGGGAGATATAACTGGATCTTCCCAATTCAGAACTTCTCTAACTGCTTTCACTAAAGCAGGAACTAAGGCATAATCAAACCCCATCCCAGGATCATCAACTTCCGAACCACTTTCTGAGGGAGGAGCTGAGGGATGGCTGGGTTGAGAGATTTCCAGAGTCTCATGCACCTGTCCCTGTTCTAACGAGGGAATTAGTGGGTCTGGAGGAGAATCATGCTGCATTCTAGCATCTTTCTCTTGTAGCGACTCGTTCACGACCCGCTTAACCAATGCTTAACCAATGCTTCCAGGTGTTTATCTGCACCTTCTCTCTCATTGGCTGCTTTTGTAAAACAATGGTCACAAAGGGACTTGCTGGCAGGAACCGGAGCCCTGCACCCCCAACATGATCTCTCTGACCTCTTGCTGTGAGATGAGGGGGGGTGAGGAGTGTCTCTACAGGGACGTCCGGATCTGGAAGAATCATGGTGTCTAGAGCCAGAAGAGGAGTGCCGGTGGTGTGATTTAGAGGACCCGCTGCGTCTGCGGGAACTACTCTGTTGTTCAGACCTAGAAGGGCTGAAACAGGGAAAGACAAGCATAGAGAGAGAGAGAGAAAAAAGGCACAAGTCACAATAATGCCCTACACTCCACTGAATAAAAGGAAACATTTTTCCAATCTTACCTGCTGCAAGAGGGTTGGCCACCGGGAGGCAGTGAAGAGTCCATACTGAATCAGAAATCACTGCAGGTGAAAGGTAAACATCAGACACCAGTATGAAGACAAAATGCAACTTCAGACCCTTCTGAACAGCACTTACCAGGGGTAGGCTCTGTAGGTGCTCAGGGAAGTCGCTGCTATGCCCACGATCATTCCCGTCATCCACAGGCTTCCCCAGGCTTTTAAAATTGGCGCCGCGTGACGTCACGGCTGCGCAAGGCCCGCGATTCTCGCGCGCATGTGCGAACCAGGCCTCGCTTTCGTTCCGGGCCGCGCATGCGCAGACCGAGTAAGAACACGGAAGTAAGAGGGAGCGGCGGCTGGAACGCACAAGGAACCAACCGCTTTCTGGGCATAATTTAACAAATGCAGAGAATAGCAATGAAAAAACAAACAACAAACACAAACACTGCTGCCATGAAGGCGATACAGCTTACCACCACCTACGATCGATTCGGCCAGGGACACCGCATCCATACACACACCGGGCTTGCAGCAGATAATGGCCACCTGCACATTGCTAGGTAATCAGGCCTGTGCGCGCTCATCTCTCCAATGGAAGATATCATCCAGCTCTTCAGCGCTACTCTGCCATACACTCCATACCCTGCTTCACAGTCAAGGCTTATCGGAGGGATGAGACACCATATCGTCAGCCGATCTTGATCGTAGTAACAATCGTCTTCAGGTAGGAGAACTAAAACATCTAGTCCTTCGGAGGAGGACAAAAAAGGAACACGGCTGAGAGCCCAGAGCCAAAATTTATAGGGAGGGGGTCCTATTGGGTAGTTATGGAGGCAGGGCCAACCCACACGTATGCTGCCATGGAGCATGTCAGGAAACAGCGTTTACGTACTGTGTGGGTGTGTTGTGCTCTTCCAAAAACACCCATTTAGGGCCACAAAAATATTTTGCAGTGTTTTCTGCATACCTGGAGGTGTGTGAAATAAATAATTTATATATTTTTCTTCTACTGTGCTATCCTAAAAAAAAAAATGAATAGCATTTTCTGCAGTTCTGTAGCTGTGAGATACAGCGTTTACATACTGTGGGTGTGTTGTGCTCTTCCAAAAACACCCATTTAGGGCCACAAAAAATATTTTGCAGTGTTTTCTGCATATCTGGAGGTGTGTGAAATAAACAATTTATATATGTTTCTTCTACTGTGCTATCCTAAAAAAAAAAAAAAATTAATAGCATTTTCTGCAGTTCTGTAGCTGTGAGATACAGCGTTTACATACTATGGGTGTGTTGTGCTCTCCCAAAAACACCCATTTAGGGCCACAAAAAGAAAATTTTGCAGTGTTTTCTGCATATCTGGAGGTGTGTGAAATAAACAATTTATATATTTTTCTTCTACTGTGCTATCCTAAAAAAATAATTGTAGGACAAAAACGTTTTTTTGGAATAGCATTTTCTGCAGTTCTGTAGCTGGGAGATACAGTGTTTACATACTGTGGTTGTGTTGTGCTCTTCCAAAAACACACATTTAGGGCCACAAAAAATATTTTGCAGTGTTTTCTGCATATCTGGAGGTGTGTGAAATAAACAATTTATATATTTTTCTTCTACTGTGCTATCCTAAAAAAATTATTGTAGTACAAAAACATTTTTTTAATAGCATTTTCTGCAGTTTTGTAGCTGTGAGATACAGCGTTTACATACTGTGGTTGTGTTGTGCTCTTCCAAAAACACCCATTTAGGGCCACAAAAATATTTTGCAGTGTTTTCTGCATATCTGGAGGTGTGTGAAATAAACGATTTCTATATTTTTCTTCTACTGTGCTATCCCAAAATAAAAAATTGAATAGCATTTTCTGCAGTTCTGTAGCTGTGAGATACAGCGTTTACATACTGTGGGTGTGTTGTAATCTTCCAAAAACACCCATTTAGGGCCACAAAAAATATGTTGCAGTGTTTTCTGCATATCTGGAGGGATGTGAAAAAAACTATTAATATATTTTCTTCTACTGTGCTATCCTAAAAAAATAATTGTAGGACAAAAACATTTTTTTTTAATAGCATTTTCTGCAGTCCTGTAGCTGTGAGATACAGCGTTTACGTACTGTGGGCGTGTTGTGCTCTTCCAAAAACACCCATTTAGGGCCACATAAAAAATATTCTGCAGTGTTTTCTGCATATCTGGAGGTGTGTGAAATAAACAATTTATATATTTTTCTTCTACTGTGCTATCCTAAAAAAATAATTGTAGGACAAAAACATTTTTTTGAATAGCATTTTCTGCAGTCCTGTAGCTGTGAGATACAGCGTTTACGTACTGTGGGCGTGTTGTGCTCTTCCAAAAACACCCATTTAGGGCCACCAAAAATATTTTGCAGTGTTTTCTGCAAATCTGGAGGTGTGTGAAATAAACAATTTATATATTTTCTTCTACTGTGCTATCCTAAAAAAAAAATAAAAAAAAAACTGAATAGCATTTTCTGCAGTTCTGTAGCTGTGAGATACAGCGTTTACATACTGTGGGTGTGTTGTAATCTTCCAAAAACACCCATTTAGGGCCACAAAAAATATGTTGCAGTGTATTCTGCATATATGGAGGTGTGTGAAATAAACAATTTATATATTTTTCTTCTACTGTGCTATCCTAAAAAAAATAATTGTAGGACTAAAACATTTTTTTAATAGCATTTTCTGCAGTTCTGTAGCTGTGAGATACAGCGTTTACATACTGTGGTTGTGTTGTGCTCTTCCAAAAACACCCATTTAGGGCCACAAAAATATTTTGCAGTGTTTTCTGCATATCTGGAGGTGTGTGAAATAAACGATTTCTATATTTTTCTTCTACTGTGCTATCCCAAAATAAAAAATTGAATAGCATTTTCTGCAGTTCTGTAGCTGTGAGATACAGCGTTTACATACTGTGGGTGTGTTGTAATCTTCCAAAAACACCCATTTAGGGCCACAAAAAATATGTTGCAGTGTTTTCTGCATATCTGGAGGGATGTGAAAAAAACTATTAATATATTTTCTTCTACTGTGCTATCCTAAAAAAATAATTGTAGGACAAAAACATTTTTTTTTAATAGCATTTTCTGCAGTCCTGTAGCTGTGAGATACAGCGTTTACGTACTGTGGGCGTGTTGTGCTCTTCCAAAAACACCCATTTAGGGCCACATAAAAAATATTCTGCAGTGTTTTCTGCATATCTGGAGGTGTGTGAAATAAACAATTTATATATTTTTCTTCTATTGTGCTATCCTAAAAAAATAATTGTAGGACAAAAACATTTTTTTGAATAGCATTTTCTGCAGTCCTGTAGCTGTGAGATACAGCGTTTACGTACTGTGGGCGTGTTGTGCTCTTCCAAAAACACCCATTTAGGGCCACCAAAAATATTTTGCAGTGTTTTCTGCAAATCTGGAGGTGTGTGAAATAAACAATTTATATATTTTCTTCTACTGTGCTATCCTAAAAAAAAAATAAAAAAAAAACTGAATAGCATTTTCTGCAGTTCTGTAGCTGTGAGATACAGCGTTTACATACTGTGGGTGTGTTGTAATCTTCCAAAAACACCCATTTAGGGCCACAAAAAATATGTTGCAGTGTATTCTGCATATATGGAGGTGTGTGAAATAAACAATTTATATATTTTTCTTCTACTGTGCTATCCTAAAAAAAATAATTGTAGGACTAAAACATTTTTTTAATAGCATTTTCTGCAGTTCTGTAGCTGTGAGATATAGCGTTTACATACTGTGGGTGTGTTGTGCTCTTCCAAAAACACCCATTTAGGGCCACAAAAAATATGTTGCAGTGTTTTCTGCCTATCTGGAGGTGTGTGAAATAAACAATTTATATATTTTACTTCTACTGTGCTATCCTAAAAAAAATAATTGTAGGACAAAAATTTTTTTTTGAATAGCATTTTCTGCAGTCCTGTAGCTGTGAGATACAGCGTTTATGTACTGTGGGTGTGTTGTGCTCTTCCAAAAACACCAATTTAGGGCCACAAAAAATATTTTGCAGTGTTTTCTGCATATCTGGAGGTGTGTGAAATAAACAATTTACATATTTTTCTTCTACTGTGCTATCCTAAAAAAATAATTGTAGGACAAAAACTTTTTTTTAATAGCATTTTCTGCAGTTCTGTAGCTGTGAGATACAGCGTTTACGTACTGTGGGTGTGTTGTGCTCTTCCAAAAACACCCATTTAGGGCCACAAAAAATATGTTGCAGTGTTTTCTGCCTATGTGGAGGTGTGTGAAATAAACAATTTATATATTTTACTTCTACTGTGCTATCCTAAAAAAAATAATTGTAGGCCAAAATATTTTTTTTGGAATAGCATTTTCTGCAGTCCTGTAGCTGTGAGATACAGCGTTTACGTACTGTGGGCATGTTGTGCTCTTCCAAAAACACCCATTTAGGGCCACAAAAAATATTTTGCAGTGTTTTCTGCATATCTGGAGGTGTGTGAAATAAAAAATGAATATATTTTTCTTCTTCTGTGCTATCCTAAAAAAATTATTGAAGGACAAAAACATTTTTTTTAATAGCATTTTCTGCAGTACTGCAGCTGTGAGATACAGCGTTTACGTACTGTGGGTGTGTTGTGCTTGTCTAAAAACACCCATTTAGGCCACAAAAAATATTTTGCAGTGTTTTCTGCATATCTGGAGGTGTGTGAAATAAACAATTTATATATTTTTCTTCTACTGTGCTATCCTAAAAAAATAAAAATAAAATTGAATAGCATTTTCTGCAGTTCTGTAGCTGTGAGATACAGCGTTTACATACTGTGGGCGTGTTGTGCTCTTCCAAAAACACCCATTTAGGTCCACAAAAATATTTTGCAGTGTTTTCTGCACATCTGCAGGTGTGTGAAATAAACAATTTATATATTTTTCTTCTACTGTGCTATCCTAAAAAAATAAAAATAAAATTGAATAGCATTTTCTGCAGTTCTGTAGCTGTGAGATACAGTGTTTACATACTGTGGGTGTGTTGTGCTCTTCCAAAAACACCCATTTAGGGCCACAAAAAATATTTTGCAGTGTTTTCTGCATATCTGGAGGGGTGTGAAAAAAACTATTTATATATTTTTCTTCTACTGTGCTATCCTAAAACAATAATTGTAGGACAAAAACATTTTTTTGAGTAGCATTTTCTGCAGTTCTGTAGCTGTGAGATACAACATTTACGTACTGTGGGTGTGTTGTGCTCTTCCAAAAACACCCATTTAGGGCCACAAAAAATATTTTGAAGTGTTTTCTGCAAATCTGGAGGTGTGTGAAATAAACAATGTATATATTTTTCTTCTACTGTGCTTTCCTAAAAAAAAATTGAATTGCATTTTCTGCAGTTCTGTAGCTGTGAGATGCAGCGTTTACATACTGTGGGTGTGTTGTGCTCTTTCAAAAACACCCATTTAGGGTCACAAAAAATATGTTGCAGTGTTTTCTGCATATCTGGAGGTGTGTGAAATAAACAATTTATATATTTTTCTTCTACTGTGCTATCCTAAAAAATATAATTGTAGGACAAAAACATTTTTTTTAATAGCATTTTCTGCAGTACTGTAGCTGTGAGATACAGCGTTTACGTACTGTGGGTGTGTTGTGCTTGTCTAAAAACACCCATTTAGGACCACAAAAAAATATTTTGCAGTGTTTTATGCACATCTGGAGGTGTGTGAAATAAACAATTTATATATTTTTCTTCCACTGTGCTATCCTAAAAAAAAAATTGAATAGCATTTTCTTCAGTTCTGTAGCTGTGAGATACAGCGTTTACATACTGTGGGTGTGTTGTGCTCTTCCAAAAACACCCATTTAGGGCCACAAAAAATATTTTGCAGTGTTTTCTGAATACCTGGAGGTGTGTGAAATAAACAATTTATATATTTTTCTTCTACTGTGCTATCCTAAAAAAATTATTGTAGTACAAAAACATTTTTTAATAGCAATTTCTGCAGTACGGCAGCTGTGAGATACAGCGTTCACGTACTGTGGGTGTGTTGTGCTTGTCTAAAAACACCCATTTAGGGCCACAAAAAATATTTTGCAGTGTTTTCTGCACATCTGGAGGTGTGTGAAATAAACAATTTATATATTTTTCTTCTACTGTGCTATCCTAAAAAAAATGAATAGCATTTTCTGCAGTTCTGTTGCTGTGAGATACAGCATTTACATACTGTGGGTGTGTTGTGCTCTTCCAAAAACACCCATTTGGGGCCACAAAAAATATTTTGCAGTGTTTTCTGCATATCTGGAGGTGTGTGAAATAAACAATGTATATATTTTTCTTCTACTGTGCTATCCTAAAAAATATTATTGAAGGACAAAAACATTTTTTTTGAATAGCATTTTCTGCAGTTCTGCAGAGATACAACGTTTACGTACTGTGGGTGTGATGTGCTTGTCTAAAAACACCCATTTAGGACCACAAAAAATATTTTGCAGTGTTTTCTGCACATCTGGAGGTGTGTGAAATAAACAATTTATATATTTTTCTTCTACTGTGCTATACTAAAAAAAAAAAAAAAATTGAATAGCATTTTCTGCAGTTCTGTAGCTGTGAGATACAGCGTTTACATACTGTGGTTGTGTTGTGCTCTTCCAAAACACCCATTTAGGGCCACAAAAAAATATTTTGCAGTGTTTTCTGCATATCTGGAGGTGTGTGAAATAAACAATTTATATATTTTTCTTCTACTGTGCTATCCTAAAAAAATAAAAAAAAATGAATAACATTTTCTGCAGTTCTGTAGCTGTGAGATACAGCGTTTACATACGGTGGGTGTGTTGTGCTCTTCCAAAAACACCCATTTAGGGCCCAAAAAATATTTTGCAGTGTTTTCTTCATATCTGGAGGTGTGTGAAATAAACAATTTATATATTTTTCTTCTACTGTGCTATCCTAAAAAAAAATTATAGCATTTTCTGCAGTTCTGTAGCTGTGAGATACAGCGTTTACATTCTGTGGGTGTCTTGTGCTCTTCCAAAAACACCCATTTAGGGCCACAAAAAATATTTTGTAGTGTTTTCTGCATATCTGGAGGTGTGCAAAATAAACAATTTATATATTTTTCTTCTACTGTGCTATCCTAAAAAAAATAATTGTAGGACAAAATTATTTTTTTGAATAGCATTCTCTGCAGTTCTGTAGCTGTAAGATACAGCGTGGGCGTGTTGTGCTCTTCCAAAAACACCCATTTAAGGCCACAAACATATTTTGCAGTGTTTTCTGCACATCTGGAGGTGTGTGAAATAAACAATTTACATATTTTTCTTCTACTGTGCTATCCTAAAAAAAAAAAAATTGAATAGCATTTTCTGCAGTTCTGTAGCTGTGAGATACAGCGTTTACATACTGTGGGTGTGTTGTGCTCTTCCAAAAACACCGATTTAGGGCCACAAAAAATATTTTGCAGTGTTTTCTGCATGCCTGGAGGTGTGTGAAATAAACAATTTATATATTTTTCTTCTACTGTGCTATCCTAAAAAAAATAATTGTAGGACTAAAACATTTTTTTAATAGCATTTTCTGCAGTTCTGTAGCTGGGAGATACAGCGTTTACATACTGTGGTTGTGTTGTGCTCTTCCAAAAACACCCATTTAGGGCCACAAAAAATATTTTGCAGTGTTTTCTGCATATCTGGAGGTGTGTGAAATAAACAATTTATATATTTTTCTTCTACTGTGCTATCCTAAAAAAAATAATTGTAGGACAAAAACATTTTTTTTGAATAGCATTTTCTGCAGTTCTGTAGCTGGGAGATACAGATTTTACGTACTGTGGGTGTGTTGTGCTCTTCCGAAAACACCCATTTAGGGCCACAAAAAATATTTGCAGTGTTTTCTGCATATCTGGAGGTGTGTGAAATAAACATTTTATATATTTTTCTTCTACTGTGCTATCCTAAAAAAATAATTGTAGGACAAAAACATTTTTTTTGAATAGCATTTTCTGCAGTTCTGTAGCTGTGAGATACAGTGTTTACGTACTGTGGGTGTGTTGTGCTCTTCCAAAAACACCCATTTAGGACCACAAAAAATATTTTGCAGTGTTTTCTGCATATCTGGAGGTGTGTGAAATAAACAATTTATATATTTTTCTTCTACTGTGCTATCCTAAAAAAAGAAAAAAAATGGAATAGCATTTTCTGCAGTTCTGTAGCTAGGAGATACAGCGTTTACATACTGTGGGTGTGTTGTGCTCTTCCAAAAACACCCATTTAGGGCCACAAAAAGAACATTTTGCAGTGTTTTCTGCATATCTGGAGGTGTGTGAAATAAACAATTTATATATTTTTCTTCTTCTGTGCTATCCTAAAAAAATAATTGTAGGACAAAAACATTTTTTTTGAATAGCATTTTCTGCAGTTCTGCAGCTGTGAGATACAGTGTTTACATACTGCGGTTGTGTTGTGCTCTTCCAAAAACACCCATTTAGGGCCCAAAAAATATTTTGCAATGTTTTCTTCATATCTGGAGGTGTGTGAAATAAACAATTTATATATTTTTCTTCTACTGTGCTATCCTAAAAAAATTAAAAAATTATAGCATTTTCTGCAGTTCTGTAGCTGTGAGATACAGCGTTTACATACTGTGGGTGTGTTGTGCTCTTCCAAAAACACCCATTTAGGGCCACAAAAAATATTTTGCAATGTTTTCTGCATATCTGGAGGTGTGTGAAATAAACAATTTATATATTTTTCTTCTACTGTGCTATCCTAAAAAAATAATTGTAGGACAAAAACGTTTTTTGAATAGCATTCTCTGCAGTTCTGTAGCTGTAAGATACAGTGTTTATGTACTGTGGGCGTGTTGTGCTCTTCCAAAAACACCCATTTAAGGCCACAAACATATTTTGCAGTGTTTTCTGCACATCTGGAGGTGTGTGAAATAAACAATTTATATATTTTTCTTCTACTGTGCTATCCTAAAAAAAAAAAAAAATTGAATAGCATTTTCTGCAGTTCTGTAGCTGTGAGATACAGCGTTTACATACTGTGGGTGTGTTGTGCTCTTCCAAAAACACAGATTTAGGGCCACAAAAAATATTTTGCAGTGTTTTCTGCATGCCTGGAGGTGTGTGAAATAAACAATTTATATATTTTTCTTCTACTGTGCTATCCTAAAAAAAATAATTGTAGGACAAATACATTTTTTTTTAATAGCATTTTCTGCAGTTCTGTAGCTGTGAGATACAGTGTTTACATACTGTGGGCGTGTTGTGCTCTTCCAAAAACACCCATTTAGGGCCACAAAAATATTTTGCAGTGTTTTCTGCATATATGGAGGTGTGTGAAATAAACAATTTATATATTTTTCTTCTACTGTGCTATCCTAAAAAAATAATTGTAGGACAAAAACATTTTTTTTGAATAGCATTTTCTGCAGTTCTGTAGCTGGGAGATACAGCGTTTACGTACTGTGGGTGTGTTGTGCTCTTCCAAAAACACCCATTTAGGACCACAAAAAATATTTTGCAGTGTTTTCTGCATATCTGGAGGTGTGTGAAATAAACAATTTATATATTTTTCTTCTACTGTGCTATCCTAAAAAAAGAAAAAAAATGGAATAGCATTTTCTGCAGTTCTGTAGCTAGGAGATACAGCGTTTACATACTGTGGGTGTGTTGTGCTCTTCCAAAAACACCCATTTAGGGCCACAAAAAGAACATTTTGCAGTGTTTTCTGCATATCTGGAGGTGTGTGAAATAAACAATTTATATATTTTTCTTCTACTGTGCTATCCTAAAAAAATAATTGTAGGACTAAAACATTTTTTAATAGCATTTTCTGCAGTTCTGTAGCTGTGAGATACAGCGTTTACATACGGTGGGTGTGTTGTGCTCTTCCAAAAACACCCATTTAGGGCCCAAAAAATATTTTGCAGTGTTTTCTTCATATCTGGAGGTGTGTAAAATAAACAATTTATATATTTTCTTCTACTGTGCTATCCTAAAAAATAAAAATAAATTATAGCATTTTCTGCAGTTCTGTAGCTGTGAGATACAGCGTTTACATACTGTGGGTGTGTTGTGCTCTTCCAAAAACACCGATTTAGGGCCACAAAAAATATTTTGCAGTGTTTTCTGCATGCCTGGAGGTGTGTGAAATAAACAATTTATATATTTTTCTTCTACTGTGCTATCCTAAAAAAAATAATTGTAGGACTAAAACATTTTTTTAATAGCATTTTCTGCAGTTCTGTAGCTGGGAGATACAGCGTTTACATACTGTGGTTGTGTTGTGCTCTTCCAAAAACACCCATTTAGGGCCACAAAAAATATTTTGCAGTGTTTTCTGCATATCTGGAGGTGTGTGAAATAAACAATTTATATATTTTTCTTCTACTGTGCTATCCTAAAAAAAATAATTGTAGGACAAAAACATTTTTTTTGAATAGCATTTTCTGCAGTTCTGTAGCTGGGAGATACAGATTTTACGTACCGTGGGTGTGTTGTGCTATCCCGAAAACACCCATTTAGGGCCACAAAAAATATTTGCAGTGTTTTCTGCATATCTGGAGGTGTGTGAAATATACAATTTATATATTTTTCTTCTACTGTGCTATCCTAAAAAAAATAATTGTAGGACAAAAACATTTTTTTGGAATAGCATTTTCTGCAGTTCTGTAGCTGTGAGATACAGCGTTTACGTACTGTGGGCGTGTTGTGCTCTTCCAAAAACACCCATTTAGGGCCACAAAAATATTTTGCAGTGTTTTCTGCATATCTGGAGGTGTGTGAAATAAACAATTTATATATTTTTCTTCTACTGTGCTATCCTAAAAAAAGAAAAAAAATGGAATAGCATTTTCCGCAGTTCTGTAGCTAGGAGATACAGCATTTACATACTGTGGGTGTGTTGTGCTCTTCCAAAAACACCCATTTAGGGCCCAAAAAATATTTTGCAATGTTTTCTTCATATCTGGAGGTGTGTGAAATAAACAATTTATATATTTTTCTTCTACTGTGCTATCCTAAAAAATAAAAATAAATTATAGCATTTTCTGCAGTTCTGAAGCTGTGAGATACAGCGTTTACATACTGTGGGTGTGTTGTGCTCTTCCAAAAACACCCATTTAGGGCCACAAAAAATATTTTGCAATGTTTTCTGCATATCTGGAGGTGTGTAAAATAAACAATTTATATATTTTTCTTCTACTGTGCTATCCTAAAAAAAATAATTGTAGGACAAAAACATTTTTTTGAATAGCATTCTCTGCAGTTCTGTAGCTGTAAGATACAGCGTTTACATACTGTGGGCGTGTTGTGCTCTTCCAAAAACACCCATTTAGGGCCACAAACATATTTTGCAGTGTTTTCTGCACATCTGGAGGTGTGTGAAATAAACAATTTCTATATTTTTCTTCTACTGTGCTATTCTAAAAAAATAAATGAATAGCATTTTCTGCAGTTCTGTAGCTGTGAGATACAGCGTTTACATACGGTGGGTGTGTTGTGCTCTTCCAAAAACACCCATTTAGGGCCCAAAAAATATTTTGCAGTGTTTTCTTCATATCTGGAGGTGTGTGAAATAAACAATTTATATATTTTTCTTCTACTGTGCTATCCTAAAAAATAAAAATAAATTATAGCATTTTCTGCAGTTCTGAAGCTGTGAGATACAGCGTTTAAATACTGTGGGTGTGTTGTGCTCTTCCAAAAACACCCATTTAGGGCCACAAAAAATATTTTGCAATGTTTTCTGCATATCTGGAGGTGTGTAAAATAAACAATTTATATATTTTTCTTCTACTGTGCTATCCTAAAAAAAATAATTGTAGGACAAAAACATTTTTTTGAATAGCATTCTCTGCAGTTCTGTAGCTGTAAGATACAGCGTTTACATACTGTGGGCGTGTTGTGCTCTTCCAAAAACACCCATTTAGGGCCACAAACATATTTTGCAGTGTTTTCTGCACATCTGGAGGTGTGTGAAATAAACAATTTCTATATTTTTCGTCTACTGTGCTATCCTAAAAAAAAATGAATAGCATTTTCTGCAGTTCTGTAGCTGTGAGATACAGCGTTTACATACTGTGGGTGTGTTGTGCTCTTCCAAAAACACCCATTTAGGGCCACAAAAAATATTTTGCAGTGTTTTCTGCATATCTGGAGGTGTGTGAAATAAACAATTTATATATTTTCTTCTACTGTGCTATCCTAAAAAAATAATTGTAGGACAAAAACATTTTTTTTAATAGCATTTTCTGCAGTTCTGTAGCTGTGAGATATAGCATTTACATACAGTGGGTGTGTTGTGCTCTTCCAAAAACACCCATTTAGGGCCACAAAAAATATTTTGCAGTGTTTTCTGCATATCTGGAGGTGTGTGAAATAAACAATTTATATATTTTTCTTCTACTGTGCTATCCTAAAAAAAATAATTGTAGGACTAAAACATTTTTTAATAGCATTTTCTGCAGTTCTGTAGCTGTGAGATACAGCGTTTACATACGGTGGGTGTGTTGTGCTCTTCCAAAAACACCCATTTAGGGCCCAAAAAATATTTTGCAGTGTTTTCTTCATATCTGGAGGTGTGTGAAATAAACAATTTATATATTTTTCTTCTACTGTGCTATCCTAAAAAATAAAAATAAATTATAGCATTTTCTGCAGTTCTGAAGCTGTGAGATACAGCGTTTACATACTGTGGGTGTGTTGTGCTCTTCCAAAAACACCCATTTAGGGCCACAAAAAATATTTTGCAATGTTTTCTGCATATCTGGAGGTGTGTAAAATAAACAATTTATATATTTTTCTTCTACTGTGCTATCCTAAAAAAAAAATAATTGTAGGACAAAAACATTTTTTTGAATAGCATTCTCTGCAGTTCTGTAGCTGTAAGATACAGCGTTTACATACTGTGGGCGTGTTGTGCTCTTCCAAAAACACCCATTTAGGGCCACAAACATATTTTGCAGTGTTTTCTGCACATCTGGAGGTGTGTGAAAAAAAATTGAATAGCATTTTCTGCAGTTCTGTAGCTGTGAGATACAGCGTTTACATACTGTGGGTGTGTTGTGCTCTTCCAAAAACACCCATTTAGGGCCACAAAAAATATTTTGCAGTGTTTTCTGCATATCTGGAGGTGTGTGAAATAAACAATTTATATATTTTCTTCTACTGTGCTATCCTAAAAAAATAATTGTAGGACAAAAACATTTTTTTTAATAGCATTTTCTGCAGTTCTGTAGCTGTGAGATATAGCATTTACATACAGTGGGTGTGTTGTGCTCTTCCAAAAACACCCATTTAGGGCCACAAAAAATATTTTGCAGTGTTTTCTGCATATCTGGAGGTGTGTGAAATAAACAATTTATATATTTTTCTTCTACTGTGCTATACTAAAAAAATTATTGTAGTACAAAATCATTTTTTTTAATAGCACTTTCTGCAGTTCAGTAGCTGGGAGATAAAGGGTTTACGTACTGTGGGTGTGTTGTGCTCTTCCAAAAACACCCATTTAGGGCCACAAAAAATATTTTGCAGTGTTTTCTCCATATCTGGAGGCGTGTGAAATAAACAATTTATATATTTTTCTTCTACTGTGCTATCCTAAAAAAATAATTGTAGGACAAAAATTTATTTTTTTAAATAGCATTTTCTGCAGTTCTGTAGCTGTGAGATACAGCGTTTACATACTGTGGGTGTGTTGTGCTCTTCCAAAAACACCCATTTAGGGCCACAAAAAATATTTTGCAGTGTTTTCTGCATATCTGGAGGTGTGTGAAATAAACAATTTATATATTTTTCTTCTACTGTGCTATCCTAAAAAAAATAATTGTAGGACTAAAACATTTTTTAATAGCATTTTCTGCAGTTCTGTAGCTGGGAGATACAGCGCTTACATACTGTGGTTGTGTTGTGCTCTTCCAAAAACGCCCATTTAGGGCCACAAAAAATATTTTGCAGTGTTTTCTGCATATCTGGAGGTGTGTGAAATAAACAATTTTTCTTTCTCGTACATCACGGGACACAGAGCGACATAGTCATTACTAATGGGTTATATAGATACCTTCAGGTGCTGGCACTGGCAACTTCCAAAACCGGAAGTACCCTCCCCTATATAAGCCCCTCCCATCCGTGAGCACCTCAGTTTTTTGCCAGTGTCTAAGGTGTTGGCCAAGAAGTAATATGTGTTTTTCACTGAGCTTGCGTACAGGTTCTTTTGGGCCTCAGTAAGCTATTCCGGATCCGACCAAAAAAGCTTCATAGCTAAACGGTCGGTACCCGGGCCTTGCAAGAGAAGAGCAAGGTTTTGCCTGTAATGCCTCTCTTAGGAGGGCTGGACCCTGGGATCCAGAGCTCTGGTCATACCCACGACCAAGATGTTTTCTGTGCAGGGTGCTATACAGGTCCAGGGGAGTGGAATCCTTGGGAACCCGGTCCCTGAAGGTTTGATTACAATGCCTGCCGTGATAGGTGAAGTTTGGGCTTCTGTGGACCAAACAGAGTCCTGCGGCGAGGAAAAGGTAAGTGGGGGCCCTCGGGAACTTGGTTCTATTGAGGGACCCCCAAGCCTATTTTGTCTTTCTGCCTGTTACCTAAGGTATTCCCGCTAATATTCTGTGTATGCCTGTTACTACTAAGAAAATTGAAAAATTTTAATAGTAGGCAAGAAAAAAAAAAAAGTAAGACCGCGGTACCTGTGTTAGACACTAGAGGCCGCTATGGTTCTCTTTCTTGTAATGTGGATTTTTTTCTTCCAGAATCAAATCCAGGCAGTTGGTATGTTCTCTGCTGGGAAGCTGTCTCCTCTGCCCTGTTGCTGCGCTCATCCATCCCCGGGTCCTGCGGCAAAGGGACCCTGGCTCCCATCTAGCTCCTTATTGTTTTCAAAAAAGGCGCCGAAGGCGCACGTGCCTGCGCGCGTGCGCGTGCACGCGCCTCTATATATAGAGGCGATCTGGAAAAAGGGGCGGAGCGGGTGGATGACGCTCAGGTGTGCGCCGCAGCGCTACTGTGCATGTGCGGGCGTCCAGCGTGTTTTAAAGCACATTATAGCTGGCTATTGAAGTGCACAGACAGAGCTAGCAACAGTATAAAGGCACACAGAGGCGGTTGATGCAGGCATCCCCTAGAAAGGCACTTTAGTAGACACAAACTGTGATATAGCAGCAATTGTGCTAGACTATTCTCAGTAAAAGTGGTGTATTACGGCTGGAATACCTCAGCTTTAGGCTTAGGAATATGCCGTCCAGAAGCTCCGGAACTGAATCTTCCAGGAAGCGAAGGGGGTCTCATCGGGCTCTGAGGATCTTGGGCATGCTTCTGCTGCACCAGTCTCCCCTGAAGTTCAGAGGTAAGTGACCGTAGAGACCCCGCAGGGGTACTTGGTACTGTGGCTGTCCTCAGTTCACCTGCTCCTGTGTATGTAACAGAGGAGGTTTTTTCCTCAGCTCTGGGAGGATTAGAGAGAGATTGTCAACATTGATCGCTGCCTCCCTGTCAGGGAAAGCACGCCCGATCTCGGTCTCCTCCTTCAGAGTGCCTGTTAGCAGAGCAACAGTCCCATACAGGGATCGACCTGCCTGAAGGGGATCAGGATGAGGTTGATTCTGTTATAGAGGAATCAACAGTGGGGGAACCTTTTCTCAGCATCTCAAGCTGAAAGATTATGGGTTCAGTCTCTGACTAACATGGTCCGATCAGCATTTAAAAATGCACCTTGCGGAACCATCAACCACTACTGTATCCTCGTTGGGGTCGCTAGAAGCCCCCAGACTGTCTGTTCTTTTCCACTTCACCCTTTACTGAAAGGGCTCATTTACCAGGATTGGGAACGTCCTGAGAAAATATTTATTCCCCCAAGAGATTTCCGGTGGTCTATCCCATGGAGGATAAGTTCATCAAAAAATGGAAGGTCCCTACAGTGGACACAGCCATCTCTTGTATGTATAAATCACTGACATGTCCAGTGGATAATGTCCAAATGTTCAAGAACCCAATAGATAAAAGATTGGAGTCCTTATGAAAGTCTGCTTCTTTCTACAGCAAGCTTGGTGACACAACCAGCAGTGAGGTCTGCTAAGCAGTGAAGGATCAGTTGAAACAGGTCTTGAGGGACTTGACAGATCAGCAGGCCTTGCCCTAGCTGATCTACCTAGAGCCTTAGGCTTTGCGGTTGACGCCATAAAGGATTCAGTCCATCAGGCCTCCCGCCTTACGCTGTCTATAGTACATATGCGTAGACTTCTATGGCTCAAAAACTGGTCTGCTGAAGCTCCCTGTAAAGAATGGCTGGTTAGCGTCCCATTTCATGGTGAACGCTTATTCAGGGAAAACCTGGACAAATATATCCAGAAAATTTCCAGCGGTAAAAATACGCACTTGCCGGTTAAAAACAGAGTTAGAGGTCCCTCTTTAAGAGGCCTGCTTCTCCAGTCCCTGGGGCATCGGCTGTGTAACAGTTCCGACGGCCTCCTCGGTCAATTCCCGGGGGTAAAAAACAGGGACAATAACAGGGCAATGAGAAACCCTGGGTCAGGGGAGGTACAAAACCTCCCTCAAAGTTAAATTCATTGAAGGGTTGCCCCCACTCAGTCGGGTGGGGGGAGGACTCCAGTTGTTCGCAAGAGACCTGGCGGGACACGATCAAAACAGATAGGTGCTCTCCGCAGTATGTTTGGGATACAGTTTGGAGTTAAAAGACTCTCCTCCTTCCCATTTTTGAGGTCAAACGTGCCAAGGGATCCCCGGAAGAGAGAGTCCCTCCTGTTGGCACTAGAACAACTATTGCTCCAAGGAGTAATTATGGAGGTTCCCCTGGAAGAATGAGGGTTCGGGTTTTACTCAAACCTCTTTACAGTCCCGAAGCAAACGCGGACGGGAGGCCCATATTAATTCTAAAAGGGCTATACAAATTCCTGTATATCAGGACTTTCCGATGGAGTCGATCCGATCGGTGGCCACTGCCCTACAAGGGGAGGATTGGTTAGCCGCGATCGACATCAAAGATGCTTATTTGCACATTCCCATCTTTCCAGTCCACCAAAAATTTCTACGCTTTGCAGTAGAAGGGCGCCATTTTCAGTTCAGAGCCTTACCCTTCGGTTTGGCCACAGCACCACGAGTGTTTACAAAAATTCTGGCCCTTTATTGGCCAATCTAAGAACACAAGGTGTAATGATAATGGCATATCTAGATGACTTGTTGCTGATAGACCACTCAGTGAAAAAACTAGACGTGGTCATTCACAAGACAATCAAGTATCTGGAATCTCACGGTTGGATTATCAACCGAGACAAGTCAGCCCTAAAAACCAGTCAAAAGTCTGGAATACTTGGGGCTAAGGTTGGATTCAGGCCAGAGAAAAATATTCTTGCCTCGAGGAAAGGTGTTGTCTTTGAAAGATTTGATCCACTTAGTGGGTACAAAAAAGACAGCCGTCCATACGCCTGTGCATGAGGCTGCTGGGAAAAATGGTGGCATCATTCGAAGCAGTACCCTATGGTCAATTCCATTCAAGGAATTTGCAAGGGGCCATACTGTCAGCCTGGAACAAAAAAGTTCAGGCCCTAGACTTACAATGTCCTTGTCCCCTTCCGTTCGCAAGAGCCTTCATTGGTGGTTGGTTCCCCAGAATCTGGAAAAAGGGAAATCCTTCAGTCCGATTTCTTGGAAGGTGGTCACTACAGATGCCAGCCTTATAGGCTGGGGAGCAGTACTGGAGCAATGGTCTCTCCAGGGCAGATGGTCGGATGCAGAAAAGGCCCTGCCCATCAATCTCTTAGAGATACGAGCAGCCCGGTATGCCCTAGTAGCATGGACATCCAAACTCCAAGGGTCCCCTGTCAGAATTCAATCAGACAATGCCACTGCAGTGGCATATATCAATCATCAGGGGGGCACCAGGAGTCGTGCAGCCCAGAGGGAAGTAAATTACATCCTGAAATGGGCAGAAAGATATGTCCCAGCCATATCTGCGGTATTCATTCCAGGAGTGGAGAATTGGAAGGCGGACTTTCTAAGTCGCCAGCAATTATGCCCAGAGGAATGGTCCCTTCACCCCGAGGTTTTCTGGACAATATGTCTGCGGTGGGGAACATCGGATGTAGATCTTCTAGCATCCAGATTCAACGCAAAGGTGGACAGGTTTGTCTCTCGGACAAGGGATCCCCTAGCTTGCGGCTCAGATGCCCTAGTGTTCCCTTGGGATCAGTTCAAGCTGATATATGCATTCACACCGCCACAATGGTTACCTAGATTACTCCGCAGAATCAGGGTAGAAAAGAAACCAGTGATTCTGGTGGCTCCAGCGTGGCCCCGAAGAGCGTGGTACGCGGAGATTGTAAAATGTCAGGGGGGAGTCCTTGGACTCTCCCACGTCGTCCGGACCTGCTTTCGCAAGGACCGATATACCACCCTTCCTTACCAGCCCTAGGTTTGACGGCCTGGCTATTGAAGCCCACATTCTAAAAAAGAGAGGGCTCTCTAATCCTGTGGTATCTACCATGATCAATGCCAGGAAGCCGGTATCCAGGCAGATCTACTATAGAATCTGGAAGGCGTACATCGCGTGGTGTGAGGCCAAGAAATGGCATCCACATAAGTACGTAATAGGTAGGATTCTGGACTTCCTACAGTGGGCTGTAGATAGGAAGCTTGCCTTGAGTACTATCAAAGGTCAGTTTTCGGCCTTGTCAATATTTTTTCAAAGGCCCTTGGCTTCGCATTCACTAGTCAAAGCCTTTAGATAAGGAGTGATGCGTATTAGTCCTCCGGTTAATATTCCCATATGTCCATTGGATCTAAACCTGGTTCTGTCGGTTCTACAGAAACAACCATTTGAACCATTACAGCATAGTTCCTTGGTTCTTCTCACCAGGAAATTGTTTTTTCTAGTAGCCATTTGTTCGGCTAAAAGAGTGTCGGAATTAGCAGCTATGTCCTGTAAAGAGCCATATCTGGCTATCCATAAGGACAGAGTAGTGTTACGTCCTCATCCAGCCTTTCTTCCTAAGGTGGTATCAAGGTTTTCATTTGAACCAAGATGTGGTTCTTCCTTCTTTTTTCCCCAAACCTAGTTCGGTAGAGGAAAAGTTATTGCATTCTTTGGATGTAGTAAGAGCAGTTAAAGCTTATCTAAAAGCCACTGCTCAGATTCGCAGAACGGATACTTTGTTTATTCTGCCGGAAGGCCCCAGAAAGGGTCAGGCAGCGTCAAAATCTACTTTAGCCAAGTGGATTCAACAGGTCATTATGCAAGCCTATGGCTTGAGAAGGAGACCGCCTCCGTTCAAAGTTAGAGCGCACTCCACGAGAGCAGTTGGAACTTCATGGGCAGCGCATCACCAGGCCTCCCTGGCTCAAATCTGTAAGGCCGCAACATGGTCTTCAGTACACACGTTTATTAGGTTCTACCAGGTGGACGTTAGAAGTCAGGAGGATGTCGCCTTTGGGCGCAGTGTGTTGCAGGCCGCAAAAGATCCTCATGTCTGATAGCGCTCAGCTTATGTATGGTGTATCCCCCCCCTCGTTGGGCATTGCTTTAGGACATCCCATTAGTAATGACTATGTCGCTCTGTGTCCCGTGATGTATGAGAAAGAAAATAGGATTTTTATAACAGCTTACCTGTAAAATCCTTTTCTTGGAGTACATCACGGGACACAGAGCTCCCACCCCTCTTTAGGGACACTCATTGCTTTGCTACAAAACTGAGGTGCTCCCGGATGGGAGGGGCTTATATAGGGGAGGGTACTTCCGGTTTTGGAAGTTGCCAGTGCCAGCACCTGAAGGTATCTATATAACCCATTAGTAATGACTATGTCGCTCTGTGTCCCGTGATGTACTCCAAGAAAAGGATTTTACAGGTAAGCTGTTATAAAAATCCTATTATATTTTTTTCTTCTACTGTGCTATCCTAAAAAAATTATTGTAGGACAAAAACATTTTTTTGAATAGCATTTTCTGCAGTTTCTGTAGCTGGGAGATACAGGGTTTACGTACTGTGGGTGTGTTGTGCTCTCCCGAAAACACCCATTTAGGGCCACAAAAAATATTTGCAGTGTGCTCTGCATATCTGGAGGTGTGTGAAATAAACAATTTATATATTTTTCTTCTACTGTGCTATCCTAAAAAAAAATTGAATAGCATTTTCTGCAGTTCTGTAGCTGGGAGATACAGCGTTTACATACTGTGGTTGTGTTGTGCTCTTCCAAAAACACCCATTTAGGGCCACAAAAAATATTTTGCAGTGTTTTCTGCATATCTGGAGGTGTGTGAAATAAACAATTTATATATTTTTCTTCTACTGTGCTATCCTAAAAAAAAATTGAATAGCATTTTCTGCAGTTCTGCAGCTGTGAGATACAGCGTTTACGTACTGTGGGTGTGTTGTGCTCTTCCAAAAACACCCATTTAGGGCCACAAAAAATATTTTGCAGTGTTTTCTGCAAATCTGGAGGTGTGTGAAATAAACAATTTATATATTTTTCTTATACTGTGCTATCCTAAAATTAATAATTGTAGGACAAAAACATTTTTTTTAATAGCATTTTCTGCAGTTCTGTAGCTGTGAGATATAGCGTTTACATACTGTGGGTGTGTTGTGCTCTTCCAAAAACACCCATTTAGGGCCACAAAAAATATGTTGCAGTGTTTTCTGCATATCTGGAGGTGTGTGAAATAAACAATTTATATATTTTTCTTCTACTGTGCTATCCTAAAAAAAATTGAATAGCATTTTCTGCAGTTCTGTAGCTGTGAGATACAGCGTTTACGTACTGTGGGTGTGTTGTGCTCTTCCAAAAACACCCATTTAGGGCCACAAAAAACATTCTGCAGTGTTTTCTGCAAATCTGGAGGTGTGTGAAATAAACAATTTATATATTTTTCTTATACTGTGCTATCCTAAAAACAATAATTGTAGGACAAAAACATTTTTTTTAATAGCATTTTCTGCAGTTCTGTAGCTGTGAGATATAGCGTTTACATACTGTGGGTGTGTTGTGCTCTTCCAAAAACACCCATTTAGGGCCACGAAAAATATGTTGCAGTGTTTTCTGCATATCTGGAGGTGTGTGAAATAAACAATTTATATATTTTTCCTCTACTGTGCTATCCTAAAGAAAAAATTGTAGGACAAAAACATTTTTTTAATAGCATTTTCTGCAGTCCTGTAGCTGTGAGATACAGCGTTTACGTACTGTGGGCGTGTTGTGCTCTTCCAAAAGCACCCATTTAGGGCCACAAAAAATATTCTGCAGTGTTTTCTGCATATCTGGAGGTGTGTGAAATAAACAATTTATATATTTTTTTTCTACTGTGCTATCCTAAAAAAATAATCGTAGGACAAAAACATTTGTTTTGAATAGCATTTTCTGCAGTCCTGTAGCTGTGAGATACAGCGTTTACGTACTGTGGGCGTGTTGTGCTCTTCCAAAAACACCCATTTAGGGCCACAAAAAATATGTTGCAGTGTTTTTTGCATATCTGGAGGTGTGTGAAATAAACAATTTATATATTTTTCTTCTACTGTGCTATCCTAAAAAAATAATCGTAGGACAAAAACATTGTTTTTGAATAGCATTTTCTGCAGTCCTGTAGCTGTGAGATACAGCGTTTACGTACTGTGGGTGTGTTGTGCTCTTCCAAAAACACCAGTTTAGGGCCACAAAAAATATTTTGCAGTGTTTTCTGCGTATCTGGAGGTGTTTGAAATAAACAATTTATATATTTTTCTTCTACTGTGCTATCCTAAAAAAATAAAAACATTTTTGAATAGCATTTCCTGTCGCATCATGGCAGCATACACCTTTGGGTTGTGGCTCCGCCCCCACAACCTGATAGGACCGTTTAGCTATTAAGCCCAGAGCAGGCCCCCGCCCAGGTATTCTCTTTTTTTTTCCTCACCTAAGACCTGACAAGGACATCAAAGATGAAGAACCCCCCTTACCGCTTCGCCCCAGCCAGGTTTAGCCTCTCCTGGGTGGAAGTCCTATCCTGTACAGCCTCTAAATGAGCTATATGGAAGGAACCCCACTCTGATGGTCTCAGGGGTATGTACCAGTTTTCTTTCTTACAAACCTTAAACAGGTTTATGATACAGCGACCTCCAGCTCTTCTGTGCACCCTTTTTCACTAACCTGAGCCTTGTAGTCCCACAAGTATCCCGGCCGATAACTGTCAGCTCTTCACAGACCTTAATCAGGTCTCTATAGTGGCCTCCAGCTCTCATGGGTGTCTGTATAAAATCTGGCTTTCTGAGCTGTAGTTTCATAGCACAGGCTCTCCAATGTAATTTCCTGTGTATGCCAGTTTCCAAGATGGCGCTGACTCTCTCACGACGCTACAGAGCATGTGCGGTCATCACTGGGAGACAGCAGTTTTAAAAAACCAAATCCTTTCTGCTGTTTTTTTTCTCTTGAACACTGCACCTGTCAATAGCTTTTTCGGTGGGATAGATTGCACTGCTGTCCCTTCCTTAAGGTAAGCTTCCTGGATCTATTTTTATTTATTTTTATTTTATTATTGTTTTTTCCTTTACTGGGTTTCACCTTATCTACTGCCTGCATGCTCATTTCCTACTTTCTGTTGTAGGGGGGACTATATCACTCCTCATGGAGGTCGCTGCCCCAGTAGACCATCACCAGCCTAATAGGTAAGGGGGGGAGATTGGTAAGTAGTGAAGACTGAAAAAGAGAGCCTGTCATTAATGCTGTCTAAATTGGACAGCCCTATCAGCCCTATCAGGTCGGCCAGATTGTCGGATTCAAGACGACAAGAGCCATCTAGAAGGAGTCTAAGCCATAGACAAAGCCGCTTAGATCACGGTAGAAGTCGCTCACGCACAAGACGAAGTCGCTCAAGTCGCAGAAGGAGCCGTTCAAAATCCCATTCACGGCACAGACACTCCTACAGGAGGTCTCCTTCACGCAGACGCTCTCCTCCCCCTCAGTGTTCCCGTCCATCAGGGAATTCATGCTGGGTTTGCAGTGCCATAGCACTTCCGGACAAACTGGCCTGTCGCACATGCTTGGACGAAGCAACTAGAGAGAGAGAGCCAAGCAGAGAGCCGGCTATATTTACATCCCTGCAAATCGCAGAATCTGAATGAAGCAGATCAGTGCAAGGCACTTCACCTGCGACTCCCTCCACATCTAAAAAGTCAGAACCCCTATCTGACAATGAGGACTTGGAGATATCCACTGGGTTTGACTTCTCACTTATAGAACCCTTCATAAAATCGTGAAGGAAGCTATAGAATGGGAAGAGGAAAAAGAAACTCTGCAAAAAGCGAAGAAATATTTTCCGAATCTCAAAAAAGTGGCAAAAACCTGAGAAGTCTCAGCAACAGACTTGCCAAACTGTATTCGCTAAAGGAATCCAGTGTCAATCCACTAGTAACACCACCAGTGGTAGACTCCTCCTTGATGCGCCTAGCCTGGCACGTAACTCTTCCAATAGAAGATGCGGTCACATTTAAGGATATATTAGACAGAAAGATTGATCTGGATCTTAAAAGAGCTTACCTATCCGCAGGTGGTGCCTGCAGACCAGCAATAACGCTAGCAACAGTGGGAAGGGCTATCTCAAGCTGGTCCTCAACGCTGAGAAGTTGGTAGGAGAAGGCGTGGAACAAGAGCGAGTAATCACAGCTCTCCAGGAACTCAGCCTTGCAGGCGATTTTGTTGCAGAAGTCTCTGTAGACATCATAAAGTCAACATCCAGAGCAATGTTAAGCTCAGTGATGGCCAGGAGGGCACTCTGGCTAAAACCATGGTCAGCAGACCCCTCCTCAAAGTCCAACTGGTGTAGGATCCCATTTGACGGCTCAAACCTCTTCGGGGAGAAGCTGGACTCGGCTATTTCAAAAGTCACCGGTGAAAAGTCTGGACTCATTCCTTCAGACAGAATGCCTAGACAACAAAGGCCACCTACATTCAGACGGAACCTCCCAGATAGATACAGGGGGGCAAAGTCCTATAAGCCCGGCAGGGAGTACAGAAAAACTCTAAAACTCCAAGACCTCTACCCCGGGGGACCAGAAGTCTTTTTGAAGACGCGTCCGCCCAACCAGCTGTAGTAGGAGCCAGACTAAAGGACTTCAAGCAGGTTTGGGCGGAGATAATAAGAGACCCATGGACAGTGGCTACTGTCCAAGACGGACACAAATGGAGGTTCAAGAATCGACCTCCCAGAGACCAATTCGTCAAAACTAGAAATCCAACATCCAGGGAAAAGAAGCTCATATTGGCAGAATATGTCCAAGATTTGATCCAAAAACAGGCCATAGTGGAAGTCCCACCTCCACGAAAGGGAAAAGGTTTCTACTCCCCTCTGTTTTTGGTAAAGAAAAAGACCGGGGTTCTGTGCCCTGTCCTATACCTAAAAAGTCTCAATCGCTCAATCATGGTGGAGACTTTCAAGATGGAAAGTTTACAGTCAATCCTCTATGCCATAAATGTCAGCGACTGGATGCTCTCTGTGGATTTAAAAGATGCTTACCTGCATGTTCCCATTCACATCCGCTTCTCGGTAAACCACCAACACTTTCAGTTTCAAAGTCTTCCGTTTGGAATTTCTACCGCTCTCAGAACATTTACCAAGGTCCTGCTACCAGTGATAGCTCTGAAGAAAAAATGTGGATATCTAGACAGCCGCACTCCAATCTAACATGGCTTTTATTGGATAATCAAAATAAAACAGGCACTACATGTCACAGCAACTAAATAACAGGGACAACCAACGCATTTCACACTTAAGACTGCTTGCTCATAGCTAGTCAATGTGATAGCTCTACTAAGGGAGCAAGGATTGAGAGTCCACCATTATCTGGACGACATCCTATTGCTTGCAGACAACCAAGAGTCTCTTCTACTCCATCGAGACACTCTAACATCCACCTTGCAAAAATTTGGGTGGCTGATAAACTGGAAGAAAAGCAATCTCCAACCTACTCAGAGAATGGTCTTCCTGGGGGCAGATACCAGACTCAACACCATACAACGCCCTCAAGAGAAAATTCTCATCACAATCCAGAGGGCAAAGAGATTACTCTTACCCAACACACTCCCAGCCAGAGAGTGTCTCAGAATCATGGGGTCGCTATCGGCAACCATTCCTATGGTCCAATGGGCCCAGTGGAACACAAGACCTCTCCAGATGTCATCTTTGAGACAGTGGAACTGGGTATCGATGTCTCAGCGAATAAATATCCAAAAGAAGGTCAAACAATCACTATGGTGGTGGACCCGATTGCACAACCTAAAAAGGTACAAACGCATAGTTACCCCTCCCCAGGAGGTGATTACTTTGGATGCCAGCAGGGAAGGCTGAGGAGCACACTACCAGCATCTCGCAGTCCAAGGCCTGTGGTCTTTCGAGACACAGGACGTGGTATCGAACATCCTAGAGATGAAAGCAGCTTTCCAGGCTCTACTAGCTTTCAGTGCCCTCCTGAAAGGGAAAGAAGTCCTGTTGAAGATGGACAACAGGGTAGCAGTTGACTATATCAACAGGCAAGGAGGTACCAAAAGCCGATCCATGATGCAGGAAGTCCGTCCAGTCCTCCAATGGGAGCAAGTAAATCTATCAGGGTTAAGGGAGATGTATGTCCCAGGAACCCAGAACCAACTGGCCGACACGCTAAGCAGAAACTTTGTTTCCAACAACAAATGGGCTCTGAGTCACCAAGCCTTTTCCCTCATAGCAAGGACTTGGGGCATGCCGGATATGGACCTGGCAGCGACTCCAAACAATGCGCAGTGCCGGAGGTACCTAAAAAGAACCCCCTGCCCATTAGCGGAGGGGACAGATTGCCTACAACACGATTGGAACTTCCATCTGGGTTACATCTTCCCCCTGACACCTCTCCTACTGAGATTTCTTCTCAGGCTCAAGAGGTCATCTTCCACAGTGATAACAGTCATGGTTTACCACTCTCCTTCTGCTGAATACAGTGAGACCCTTACCGCTCCCACTAGCAGCGAATCTACTCTCCCAGGGGCAACTTCTTCATCCATTCCTGGAAAGGATGCATCTGACAGCCTGGAGATTGAAAGGGCTAGGTTCTTAAACCAAGGTTGCTCACAAAAAGTAGTAGAAACTCTTCTTCAAGCCAGAAGATGCACCACCAACAGTACCTATAAGAGGATCCGGGAGAAGTTTCTCTCAGTTGCACAGCAACAAAACTGGAACCCATCATCTCCAACAGTTGCTCAAATCCTTGAGTTTCTCCAGTTAGGCCTGAAGAATGGCCTTGGGGCAAGTACCTTAAAAGTTCTCATGTCAGCATTATCAGCTATGACAGGAATCAAGTGGGCGCAAAAGCCCCTAGTTATTCAGTTTCAGAGGGCCTGCCTAAAGATAAGGCCTCCTACAGAGCCTTCCTTCCCGACTTGGGATCTTCCGGTCGTACTAGAAGTTCTATCACACGAACCATTCTTCCATTAGAAAACATCTCCTTATGGGACTTAACACTCAAAGTCACTTTCTTAATTGCAATCACATCAGCCAAGAGAGTCTCAGAGATGCAAGCTCTACTGGCAAAAGAACCATACTTGATTGTCTACCCAGATAAAGTAGTCCTAAGACCATTGGTTTATTCCGAAGGTGTCATCCTCCTTCCACTTCAATCAGGAGATTAACCTTCCTGCTCTCTCCACAGAACAAGGGGATCCACATCTGCTGGATGTAAGAACTAACATTCTAACCTACCTGTCAACAACAAACGACCTTAGGAAGTCGGAAAACCTCCTGGTCATCCCACACGGCTTTAGAAGAGGTCAAGCAGCAACCTCTCGCACCATCGCAGCATGGCTGGTGAAGATCATCAAAAAGGCTTATTCTCTGAGTCAAACGCAGATACCTGAGGGCTTAAAGGCACATTCTACAAGGGCAATAGCAACCTCCTGGGCGGCCTACTGCAGAGTGTCCTCGGAAACTATTTACCGAGCAGCGACCTTGTCCTCAAGGAATACCTTTATTTCTCATTACAAGGTGAACTCTGCCAGATTATCCACGGCAGAGTTTGGACGAGCAATTATTCAGTCCAACACCTCTATTCCATGTAAATAAAAAAATTGTCTTATGCTCAGACCCACCCAGTCTGCGAGTTATTCACCCAAAGGGTGCCATGATGCAACAGGAAAATGGAAAATTGGAAACTCACCTTTCGGGAATTTTCCTTTCCTGTCGCATCTTCATGGCAGCATACAGATGTCCACCCGTCTGAGGTGAGGTGTATATATATATACTAGAATACCTGGGCGGGGGCCCGCTCTGGGCTTAATAGCTAAACGGTCCTATCAGGTTGTGGGGGTGGAGCCACAACCCAAAGGTGTATGCTGCCATGAAGATGCGACAGGAAAGGAAAATTACGGAAAGGTGAGTATACAATTTTCCATTTTTCTGCAGTTCTGTAGCTGTTAGATACAGCGTTTACATACTGTGGGTGTGTTGTGCTCTTCCAAAAACACCCATTTAGGGCCACAAAAAATATTTTAAAGTGTTATCTGCATATCTGGAGGTGTGTGAAATAAAAAATGTATATATTTTTCTTCTACTGTGCTATCCCCAAAAAATTATTGAAGGACAAAAACAGTTTTTTTGAATAGCATTTTCTGAAGTTCTGCAGCTGTGAGATACAGCGTTTACGTACTGTGAGTGTGTTGTGCTTGTCTAAAAACACCCATTTAGGACCACAAAAAATATTTTGCAGTGTTTTATGCACATCTGGAGGTGTGTGAAATAAACAATTTATATATTTTTCTTCTACTGTGCTATCCTAAAAAAAATATTGTAGTACAAAAACATATTTTTTTAATAGCATTTTCTGCAGTTTTGTAGCTGTGAGATACAGCGTTTACATACTGTGGTTGTGTTGTGCTCTTCCAAAAACACCCATTTAGGGCCACAAAAAATATTTTGCAGTGTTTTCTGCATATCTGGAGGTGTGTGAAATAAACAATTTATATATTTTTCTTCTACTGTGCTATCCTAAAAAAATAATTGTAGGACAAAAACATTTTTTTTTTGAATAGCATTTTCTGCAGTCCTGTAGCTGTGAGATACAGCGTTTACGTACTGTGGGCGTGTTGTGCTTTTCCAAAAACACCCATTTAGGGCCACATAAAAAATATTCTGCAGTGTTTTCTGCATATCTGGAGGTGTGTGAAATAAACAATTTACATATTTTTCTTCTACTGTGCTATCCTAAAAAAAAATTGTAGGACAAAAAAATTTTTTTAATAGCATTTTCTGCAGTTCTGTAGCTGGGAGATACAGCGTTTACATACTGTGGTTGTGTTGTGCTCTTCCAAAAACATCCATTTAGGGCCACAAAAAATATTTTGCAGTGTTTTCTGCATATCTGGAGGTGTGTGAAATAAACAATTTATATATTTTTCTTCTACTGTGCTATCCCAAAAAAAAATTGAATAGCATTTTCTGCAGTTCTGTAGCTGTGAGATACAGCATTTACGTACTGTGGGTGTGTTGTGCTCTTCCAAAAACACCCATTTAGGGCCACAAAAAAATATTTTGCAGTGTTTTCTGCAAATCTGGAGGTGTGTGAAATAAACAATTTATGTATTTTTCTTCTACTGTGCTATCCTAAAATAATAAAAAAAAAATTGAATAGCATTTTCTGCAGTTCTGTAGCTGTGAGATGCAGCGTTTACATACTGTGGGTGTGTTCTGCTCTTCCAAAAACACCCATTTAGGGCCACAAAAAATATGTTGCAGTGTTTTCTGCATATCTGGAGGTGTGTGAAATAAACAATTTATATATTTTTCTTCTACTGTGCTATCCTAAAAAAAATAATTGTAGGACAAAAACATTTTTTTTTTAATAGCATTTTCTGCAGTCCTGTAAATTTGAGATACAGCGTTTACGTACTGTGGGTGTGTTGTGCTCTTCCAAAAACACCCATTTAGGGCCACAAAAAATATTCTGCAGTGTTTTCTGCATATCTGGAGGTGTGTGAAATAAACAATTTATATATTTTTCTTCTACTGTGCTATCGTAAAAAAAAATAATCGTAGGACAAAAACATTTTTTTTAATAGCATTTTCTGCAGTCCTGTAGCAGTGAGATACAGCGTTTACGTACTGTGGGTGTGTTGTGCTCTTCCAAAACACCAATTTAGGGCCACAAAAAATATTTTGCAGTGTTTTCTGCATATCTGGAGGTGTTTGAAATAAACAATTTATATATTTTTCTTCTACTGTGCTATCCTAAAAAAATAAAAACATTTTTGAATAGCATTTTCTGCAGTTCTGTAGCTGTTAGATACAGCGTTTACATACTGTGGGTGTGTTGTGCTCTTCCAAAAACACCCTTTTAGGGCCACAAAAAATATTTTAAAGTGTTATCTGCATATCTGGAGGTGTGTGAAATAAAAAATGTATATATTTTTCTTCTACTGTGCTATCCTAAAAAAATTATTGAAGGACAAAAACATTTTTTTTTAATAGCATTTTCTGCAGTTCTGCAGCTGTGAAATACAGCGTTTACGTACTGTGGGTGAGTTGTGCTTGTCTAAAAACACCCATTTAGGACCACAAAAAATATTTTGCAGTGTTTTCTGCATATCTGGAGGTGTTTGAAATAGACAATTTATATATTTTTCTTCTAATGTGCTATCCTAAAAAAAAAAAAAACATTTTTGAATAGCATTTTCTGCAGTTCTGTAGCTGTTAGATACAGCGTTTACATACTGTGGGTGTGTTGTGCTCTGCCAAAAACACCCATTTAGGGCCACAAAAAATATTTTAAAGTGTTATCTGCATATCTGGAGGTGTGTGAAATAAAAAATTTTATATATTTTTCTTCTACTGTGCTATCCTAAAAAAAATTATTGAAGGACAAAAACATTTTTTTTTGAAAAGCATTTTCTGCAGTTCTGTAGCTGTGAGATACAGTGTTTACATACTGTGGGTGTGTTGTGCTCTTCCAAAAACACCCATTTAGGGCCACAAAAAAATATTTTGCAGTGTTTTCTGCATATCTGGAGGTGTGTGAAATAAACAATTTATATATTTTTCTTCTACTGTGCTATCCTAAAAAAATAATTGTAGGACAAAAACATTTTTTTTAATAGTATTTTCTGCAGTTCTGTAGCTGTGAGATATAGCATTTACATACAGTGGGTGTGTTGTGCTCTTCCAAAAACACCCATATAGGGCCACAAAAAATATTTTGCAGTGTTTTCTGCATATCTGGAGGTGTGTGAAATAAACAGCTTATATATTTTTCTTCTACTGTGCTATCCTAAAAAAAATATTGTAGTACAAAATCATTTTTTTAATAGCATTTTCTGCAGTTCTGTAGCTGTTAGATACAGCGTTTACATACTGTGGGTGTGTTGTGCTCTTCCAAAAACACCCATTTAGGGCCCCAAAAATATTTTTAAGTGTTATCTGCATATCTGGAGGTGTGTGAAATAAAAAAAATGAATATATTTTTCCTCTACTGTGCTATCCTAAAAAAATTATTGAAGGACAAAAACATTTTTTTGGAATAGCATTTTCTGCAGTACTGCAGCTGTGAGATACAGCGTCTACGTACTGTGGGTGTGTTGTGCTTGTCTAAAAGCACCCATTTAGGGCCACAAAAAATATTTTGCAGTGTTTTCTGCACATCTGGAGGTGTGTGAAATAAACAATTTATATATTTTTCTTCTACTGTGCTATCCTAAAAAAAAAAAAAATGAATAGCATTTTCTGCAGTTCTGTAGCTGTGAGATACAGCATTTACATACTGTGGGTGTGTTGCGCTCTTCCAAAAACACCCATTTAGGGCCACAAAAAATATTTTACAGTGTTTTCTGCATATCTGGAGGTGTGTGAAATAAACAATTTATATATTTTTCTTCTACTGTGCTATTCTAAAAAAATTATTGTAGTACAAAAACATTTTTTTTAATAGCATTTTCTGCAGTTTTGTAGCTGTGAGATACAGCGTTTACATACTGTGGTTGTGTTGTGCTCTTCCAAAGCACCCATTTAGGGCCACAAAAAATATTTTGCAGTGTTTTCTGCATATCTGGAGGTGTGTGAAATAAACAATTTATATATTTTTCTTCTACTGTGCTATCCCTAAAAAAAAAAAATGAATAGCATTTTCTGCAGTTCTGTAGCTGTGAGATACAGCGTTTACATACTGTGGGTGTGTTGTGCTCTGCCAAAAACACCCATTTAGTGCCACAAAAAATATTCTGCAGTGTTTTCTGCATATCTGGAGGTGTGTAAAATAAACAATTTATATATTTTTCTTCTACTGTGCTATCCTAAAAAAATAATCGTAGGACAAAAATATTTTTTTTGAATAGCATTTTCTGCAGTCCTGTAGCTGTGAGATACAGCATTTATGTACTGTGGGTGTGTTGTGCTCTTCCAAAAACACCAATTTAGGGCCACAAAAAATATTTTGCAGTGTTTTCTGCATATCTGGAGGTGTTTGAAATAAACAATTTATATATTTTTCTTCTACTGTGCTATCCTAAAAAAATAAAAACATTTTTGAATAGCATTTTCTGCAGTTCTGTAGCTGTTAGCTACATCGTTTACATACTGTGGGTGTGTTGTGCTCCTCCAAAAACACCCATTTAGGGCCACAAAAAATATTTTAAAGTGTTATCTGCATATCTGGAGGTGTGTGAAATAAAAAATTTATATATTTTTCTTCTACTGTGCTATCCTAAAAAAATTATTGAAGGACAAAAAATTTTTTTTTTAATAGCATTTTCTGCAGTTCTGCAGCTGTGAGATACAGCGTTTACGTACTGTGGGTGTGTTGTGCTTGTCTAAAAATACCCATTTAGGACCACAAAAAAATATTTTGCAGTGTTTTATGCACATCTGGAGGTGTGTGAAATAAACAATTTATATATTTTTCTTCTACTGTGCTATTCTAAAAAAAAAAAAAAAAAATGAATAGCATTTTCTGCAGTTCTGTAGCTGTGAGATACAGCATTTACATACTGTGGGTGTGTTGTGCTCTTCCAAAAACACCCATTTAGGGCCACAAAAAATATTTTGCAGTGTTTTCTGCATATCTGGAGGTGTGTGAAATAAACAATTTATATATTTTTCTTCTACTGTGCTATTGTAAAAAAATAATTGTAGGACAAAAACATTTTTTTTAATAGCATTTTCTGCAGTTCTGTAGCTGTGAGATATAGGGGCTGATTTACTATAACTCCAGGAAGTACTGAGCACATCGCAAAAAATAGCTCCAATTTTTGACAATTAAAAATTCCATGCGCGAATGAAAAAGAGCACTATTAGCAGCAAACAAGTGTTAGTAAATGTGAAATCAGCGCTAATTAGCGAATCCGCGTACGCGCAAATGCCAATTTCCACTAAGTTTTTATATAGCACTGCACTGTAACCATGATCCATGTATGTGAAAGAAACATTTTTATATGAGATGTGCTCTATCTATTGATGTATATTGCAATTAGTATTCCTAGTTTTTTTCCTTCTTTTGCTAACAAATGCAGTTATGAAGGATTATTACATAGTAATGTCTGCTATTATGTAAAATTACATGTTTTAAACATTTAGGTTACCTATTTGTTGTATGTTGTTTTTGTCATGTTTTTATTTTTTCATTTAGGTGGCTATAAAGCGGTAATTATTTATGTCCATTCTTTAATCATACTTCACTATTATGCAGGTCTTGTACTTAGCACAATGGCTTAGTGGTCTGCTCCCATGTCTATACAGCTCTCATGTTACAAGTTCAAATACCAGCCAACCTACCATCCAACAGCTATGTTTATTATTTGCACAAGCAAATTAAAATAAACAAACAAAGAAAAGTAAACTGCCCGTTAGCTAGTGTGTGATGTTTGGAATTCCACACAATAATATTATTGAATAAAAGTGCATTGGCTAATTGGCATTCACCTATTTTCAGCATATGCTGCTTTGACTAATTGGCTAATAGGCATTTGCCTTTTTCACCAATACAATCTTTTAGTATCTCTCTGTGGGATTTGAACCCATTAGTGCTTCGAAGCCTGAGTTTTTCAAGGTAGAAGTGCTGACCACTAGCCTATTGAGCGTAGCACAAACATCTACTAGTGTGTGTAGGTTAAGGAGATATTTCTTGCACCTACAGGTAAGCCTTAATCTAGGCTTACCTATAGATGCAAGTTGTCTAAGTGGGTTTACAACCACTTTAATATTATTGTAACAACCATGCTCATGCTGATGTGGCATTGGCTAATAGGCATTCGCCTCTTTTCAGCATATGCTGCTGAGTGTTTGATGGTGGGACTACTTTATATTCTAGGTATAATAGTACTCAGCACAGTGACTTAGGCCCCTTTCACACTTGTGCGACCTGAAAGTTGTGTGATTTTGATGCGACTTTAAGCAATGCCTGTTCAATCTTGAGGTCTATGGACGCAGGAGTCGCAGGGAAAGGCGCGCAAACTTCCGTCTGCATTTTTTCTGCGATCCCAGGGAATGCCTGTCAACTCGTATCAAAGTCGGACCAAAGTAGTACAGGGACTACTTTGAAGTCGGTGTGACTTGAAATTTCACAGATATAAATGGTACACATTGAAAATCATGGGGTATGACTTGTCATGCAACTCTGTTGACCAAAGTCTCAGGAAAAGTCGTTCAAGTGTGAAAGGGGCCTCAGTCCTACTTTGTGAGCGATTTCAGAGACATCAGTGCACTTTCCTGCACAGATGTCTAGTGAAATCACATAGGTCTCAACTGTCCCTGATTTGGACCAAAGTCCCTCTGTCCCTCTTTCCTCCTCATTTTGTTCGGATCTGTATAGTTTGATATAAAATGCAATGTTTATCTTTCAAAAAGTGTTTCCCAGCGCTAAACCTTTCATCTAATTTCTAAATTGCTTTGTTTGTAAATTCCCAAAGCCAATCTAAAGGGATATTATTGTTAAAAAAAAGCACTTGGGGGTTTAACTAATATATATATATATTTTTTAATAATTCTCCTTTAAGAAGGTGTTTTAGGAGCTGTGTCCTATGCCTACATACTTTTGCTAATAGTTGTCCCTTATACCCATCTCAAAAAGTTGGGAGGTAAGAAATCGCCTCCTGAAGTCACCCAAAGTAGTGTAGGAAATACTTTTGGGAATCTGTGTGGCGTCGCACCAATTCGGACAGTTCTATTGCCGTCAATAGGTGCCGATTTGGCCTGCAATTTGACATGTCAATTCAGAGCTTTGTGAACATGGGTGAAGTTGCATAGATATGAATGGAACTCATGGGGGGGGGGATACTTTTAATGCGGCTCTGAGGTCCAAAGCTGCATGAAAAGTCACATAAGTGTGAAAGTAACCTAATGAGATTAAATGATAACACCTTTGAATAAAGCCCCATTTGCACTTGTGCGACCTTAAAATTGCACAGCTTTGCCATGACTTGAAGCAATGTCTGTGTTATCTTGTGGTGTATGGACCTCAAATCGCATCAAAGTCAAACCAAGGTAGTGCAGGGATGAATTTTCCCCACTTTCAGGATGCACAAGTGACAATAGGGCCAAATTCAAATATATCCTTGAATCTCTTTCACACTGCTGCGACCTGAAAGTCACCCTAATTTTCTGCCACTTTGTCGCTGCAACTTGTCCCCAACTTCTGGGAATGCCTGTGTAATATTGCGCCCTATGTACCTCAAGTCACATGAGGCTCTGTTTCCACTATTGCAACCCTAAATTTGCATGATTTTGCCGCAATTTTTTGCCGCGATTTTGAAGTGACATGGAGCAATGCCTGTATATTCTTGAGGTCTATGGACCTCAAGTTGTATCAAAGTGGGTCCAAAGTAGTGCAGGGACTACTTTGAAGTCTCTGCGACTTGATGTCGCACAGATATGAACCATACTCATTGGAAATCATAGGGTATGACATGTCATGCGACTTTGCAGTCCCAAGTTGCATGACAAGTCGCACTAGTGGAATCCGAGCCTGAAAGTCACACCAAAGTAGTACAAGGACTACTTTGAAGTTGGTCTGACTTAAAGTAGCACAGATATGAATGGTTATCATTGAGAATCATGAAAAGTCGCCCAACTGTGGATCAAGTCATATATATTTTAATAGAAAGGAGCTCTCATTTATACTTGCATAGTCCTTACTGATTTACATCAGCAGAACAAATGCAGGAAGTAGTGATGTGTGCACATGGGCCAGAAGCAAATGTGTAGTGATACCAAACAAATCAATGAAGCCCACCCACACTAAATCCACCCCCACCTTGAGTAAGCACAAGTACATATCCTACACTTACCCGGCAAATCAGCAGTACCTCCTCTTTGCTAAAGAGGGACCCGCCCTGTCCACCTAGACGGAGATCCTGCCCAGCACAGGAACTTCCGGGTGATTACAGTGACTCATTTCCGGGTCAGGAGGTGAAACCACGCTCTGTTGATTGCAGCTGCGAATTTTTGATCTCAATCACACTTAGAATTTATTATTTTTGATTATTTGCAGATATGCAAATCTGTATTTCTACATATGATATTTGAAGGTAAACTTAAGGGAGTTTGAAAAGGAATGGTGTCTCTGGCATAGCAGCAGGTGAATTACAAAGCCAAAAGGCCTGGTTTGAGCTCTGCTTCACACTGACAGCGGGAGGAAATCGTTCAGCTGAACTCATACGATTTTCATTCCCGCATGTCAGTCCCGACTGCAGAAGGGGGGGACATCAGAGACATCTGTGCAGGTTTCTGCACTTATATCAATACAAATCACACCAATTAGAACAGCGCAATTGCAACCGATCTGACATGTCAAATCGCACCAATGTGAACCAGAGCTGACACATACAACACTGCCTATCCTCCAGCTGAATTCATTACCTGCAATTCTCCACAGCGGTTATATATAAGGATTCCACCTTTATCATTTACTTGCAGGTGTGCTGAAGCCTAGGTTTACATTGGGGCGATTTGTCATGCAATTTCAGAAATCAAATCGCATGACTATTGGTGGCAATGGCACTGTTCCAATCGATGCAACCCCAATTTTGTGGCGCCGCACCGATTTCCAAAAGTAGTTCCTGCACTACTTTTGCTGATTTCAGGTGCGACTTCAATAGACATTTGTGTATGAAGCCACACAGATGTCTATCAAGTAGTACCTAAAATCGCACTAGCTTAAGTGAAGTAGCGCGATTTCAAAGTAGCATCAATGTGAACAAGGGCAAAGAGATTCAGTTTTTGGTGCACAAATTCATATAGAAATAAAATATTAAAGATTTTGCACTTTGCCAAAAAAAAAAAAAAAAAAGCACACACACCAAAGCTCAATAACGTACTTTTATTTTGCTAGCAGAAACAAAATTAGGTACATTTACTAGCTTAAAAAAAATTTGGACAGGATACTTGGTGCTACATTTAGCAATCGGATTTTAAGGGCCCTGCTCATAGGAGCTTACAATCTAAAATTTGTCAAAACCTTAGAGCGCACACAGCTTTACTTTTAGTGTATAACAGGCAACACATCACATTTTTATCTGCAAGATTATAGAAACATACTCAAGTCATTATTCTTACAAAGCATTCCAACATAATATTAAAAAAGACACATGTTCAAAACACCCACCCCCACCCCATAATCCACATATACATACATTGGTGACCATGTTCTGCTGGAAGCTGTATTTCTGTGTACATGATTAAGCAATGAGATCCAAGAGTAGAAGGTCAGCAGATGTTTCCAAACGATTTTGCATGGTCAGACAGGAACAATACACACAATTTTTGATTGAAAAAATGCACAAGAATTTCAGCAAATAACACTAGTTGGGGGGGGGTTTGTCAATCTGCACAATATCATTCCTTCTCTCCCCCCCCAAAAAAAAATCACAGCAAAAAACCTGGCCTTCTCAGACCAAACGATCCCCCATACTGCAGGCCTTTATATAAGAGAGGTTATATTGTTAGCAAACTGATACACGTCCAATAGAAGTACACGCCCAATAGAAGTACACGCCCACTAGAAGTACACGCCCACCAGTATCTTTCAATCTGTCTCTTCGTGTATGTCTAAAGTGATTTCACCTGATGGGCAGGAACACATAATACTATTTGCAACTGTGTTAGCCCTTGGCTATGTGCATCAAATCTCAAACTACAGGCCAAAGATCCAAGTCCATTTGCATGCACATAAACAAAGCAACAGTTTTCTAAGCATATGTACCCGTGCAGTGTAAACCCTACAATTTTAAATGTCTAAGTCCCTGGGCATGATTAGTGCTAACAAACATTAACACCAGTCCCTGGCTCCAATGAGCTTCCAATCTAAAGTCCAAAATAAACTTTCTTACATTAGAGACTATTTTGACAGGAGACAAATATAATACCAGCATGTCTTCAACACAAGCATGTTGGGGAATTGAACTATTGCTAGACGGAATTGCTGCCCACTTAGCCACCAGGCAGCCTCACACATGTTCTCTGCATCTCTGTGGTGTGAACCAGTCCTAAGTCCATAGCCATGTTCCGTGTCTCCAAGCAATATACAATATATTGGCCTAAGTATTGGGACGCCTGCCTTTAAACGCACATGAACTGTAATCGCATCCCAGTCTTAGTCTGTAGGGTTCAATATTGAGTTGGCCCACCCTTTGCAGCTATAACAGCTTCAAGTCTTCTGGGAAGGCTTCTGGGAAGGCTGTCCACAAGGTTTTGGAGTGTGTCTATGGGAATGTTTGACCATTCTTCCAGAAGTGCATTTGTGAGGCCAGGCACTGATGTTGGACGAGAAGGCCTGGCCTGCAGTCTCTGCTCTAATTCATCCCTAATTCATCCCCAAGGTGTTCTGTTGTGTTGACGTCAGGACTCTGTCCAGGCCAGTCAAGTTCCTCCACCCCGAACTCACTCATCTATGTCTTTATGGACCTTGCTTTGTGCACTGGTCCAAATCATTTGGTGGAGGGGGATTATGGTGTGGGGTTGTTTTTCAGGGGTTGGGATTGGCCCCTTAGTTCCTTAGAGGGAACTCTTAAGGCATCAGCATACTGAGACATTTTGGACAATTTCATGCTCCCAACTTTGTGGGAACAGTTTGGGGATGGCCCCTTCCTGTTTCAACATGACTGCACACCAGTGCACAAAGCAAGGTCCATAAAAACATGGATGAGTGAGTTTGGGGTGGAGAAACTTGACTGGCCTGCACAGACTCCTGACCTCAACCCGATAGAACTCCCTTTGGCTGAATTAGAGCTGAGACTGCGAGCCAGGCCTTCTCATCCAAATCAGTGCCTGGCCTCACAAATGCACTTCTGGAAGAATGATCAAACATTCCCATAGACACACTAAACCTTGTGGACAGCCTTCCCAGCCTTCCCAGAAGCTGTTCTAGTTGCAAAGGGTGGGCCAAATCAAATTTTAACCCTACGGACTAAGACTGGGCTGCCATTAAAGTTCATGTGTGTGTAAAGGCAGGCGTCCCAATACTTTGGGCTAAATTGTGTATCTGGCAAGATTTACAGTGGTGGTGGAACCCTCCTACACATAAATACAACATTTAGACATAGTTTTAGGACCTGTGATATGAGACAACTTCTCTACATGAAACAGCATGTTTGGGATTTGAACCCAGACACTCAGGGATGCTAAGCAGAAGTTCTAACCTCTAAGCCACAGAACTGCCACATGTGGAATCCTCCTACACGTAAATACTGCATTTCTTTGGACATATAGGTGATGGAATTACATTACTCAAGAGTTATTCTTCTTGATTTATTCTGTGATATTTGGTGTTTTTTTGGGGGTGAGTTTAGAATAGTGATATTACCCTCAAATTTTGGGGAATTACATTTTTATTTCTGATGTTGGAAAACATATCAAATTGTTGGGGCTCAAATTATGATTATTTAGAAATAATAATAAGCACAAAAAAATGTGACTAATTTTAAATTTGCATCAGCAATTGTATTGTTTGTGCTCTGTAAAGACACCCGTGTGAGTTGGGTAAAAATTGGTGTGAGATGGAGAGTAACTAGTGAAAGTGACAGAGAAAAATATATTTTATCAAAACATTCCACATTCTAGCTTTCTTTAAAAACAAAATATTTTAATTAGAAGCAACATTGTTGCAAAGGAAAATTTATTTCAGAGAAAGATACATTTTATCTCAACATTAAAAGGATTTATTTGTGAAAGTTACAATTGTATCATTAGAATCAATGGCTAAAACTTGCATTGGACTAAAATAGCTCAGATTTTCACTTCCAAAACATGCTCTTTAAATAGCTCTCATTTCAGTATTTACTATAACTGAAAAAAGTCACTTGAGTTAAAATTTGAGTTATATTAGCTCTGGTAATGCCCAGTTGTGTTTGCAAATAGTTGTCCAAAACGGGCATTTTTTTACTTCTCAGACTTTTAAAGATATTTCAGTGTAGAAATCACTTTTTCACACAGTTTAAAAGCAGATTATCTTTAAATAATATACCGCATATTTCAGTACCATTTAGGCAATTATATCACACTCTAAACATTATTTCCTTGTGCATAACTCCAGCTTTTAATTTCAATAATTTTTATTGAAGTATTTTCACATACAGAATAATATAATATAATAAGATATAATAAGAAAACAAAAGAAAAAATGCTGTAAAGAGTTCCTTGGGTCACTATAATTGATTACATAACATTCTGGGATAAGAAAGGAGACTGTTTCTATGCTGTCCCATGTAGTCCCCTGCTGAAAACTTGCATTGACTGGTAGCACCCGGCCCTGGCAAGCCGTCCCCCCCGCCCCCGGCACCCCGGTGGGGATCATGCTGTGCCGTCCGGCAGAGAGCGACGCCCCACCCACACCGAGTCTCCACCTTGTGAGTAATAAGGGGCTATTCCCAAACATATTTCTAACATTGGCAGAACTTAGTCACGTGTGTACACGTTAATATGACAGGTGGATGGATCTCGACCACAAAACTATCTTTAGCAGAGGTAGGTTTCATTAGAACATTTAAACAGACGTCCAAACCATAGGTAAGTAAATCAAACATGAAAACAAACATTAACATAAACATAAACATAAACATAAATGCATCAAATAATAATCTTGAGTAGTATTGTTAGACCATATTCCAACACTATGAATCAAACTGTGAGCATAAATTGAAAATCATGGAAGTCATGAGTTGGGAATTATAGAAGGAGTTTGTTTGTATCATACCAGTCTATCCATTTTTTCCATAAAGCATCAACTTTCAAGTGATTATTTTGGGCCCTGGCATGCAACCTTTCATATGTAGAATGTGTGTTAGTAGTCATAATGACCTCATCTATGCTTGGGGTCTGTTGGTTCTTCCAGTGTCTCATAAGTACTAAGCGGGCACTAAGGAGTATATGGACCATTATAGTTTTGTGCTCATGAGGTATGGATTCTATTGTCAGTGTTAGTAGTGCAAGACCCGGGGAAATAGGTATTGGCGTATTTAGTACCTTTCCAATCAAATGGAACACATTTTTCCAATAAGTCGCTATCCCTGGACAAGTCCAGAGGATGTGATACAGTGATCCCGTCGATCCACACTTCCTCCAACACCCATCAGGCGTTTGAGGAGAGAATTTGGCAATCCTGTAGGGCGTCAGATACCATCTTAATATAATTTTTTGAGTTAATTCCCACAAGTTTGCACTCCTAGTTACTGCATAGTTAACTTGCATGGCATATTTCCATTGTTCCTCTGTGTACTCACTGCCAAGGTCCCTTTCCCAGGCTATTATATTGCGATTTCTATTGAAGGTGTGCTTGTCACCTAAAATATTATAAAATAAGGATATACCTTTGATCTTAGAGGTTGGGGAATTGAAGTATTGGTTTACCTGCCACGGGAGGTTTATCGTGATGGGGGGTGAAGTATTCAGATAGTTTAACAGTCTCAGATAGGTATAGTAATCTTTATCTGGGAGACCATATTCTATTTGGAGAGAGCGAAAAGTTTTGGGAGCAGGGCCTGTTAATAAATGGTCTATTTGCGTAATCCCCCTCCTGACCCAAGCGCTGACGTCAATATTCGGAATAACGTTGGATATGCTCGCTAATGGTATCTGGACTGGTGTAAGATGGACTTTTTGGAGGTTGGTGGACAACAGTCCCTTCCAAGCTGACACAGAAGCTTTAATGGTCGGTGACCAAACACCGGATTGAGCGGTTGTTTGTGGGCTGGCTAGAAGAAAATGGACTAGGTTACCATTGTGGACTTGGGTTTTCTCGATTTCTATCCATCTATTGGTTACATGTGGGGTGAACCATGGTTTAAGTTGAGTTAGTATGGCTGCTGAGTAATAATCTTTTAGTACTGTTAAACCTACCCCTCCCACCTTCCTAGTGGATGTTAACTTGGAAAAAGCACATCTCGACCTTTTACCCATCCAAAGGTATTTATTAATTAAAGCTTGGGCTCTAGTGAAGAAACTGTTGGGAACCGGGATGGGCAGGGTCCTGAAAAAATATAAGAATTGGGGAAGTACTAACATTTTGAAAGCTGCCAGTCTCCCTGACCATGATAGTTCAGTCTTTGATATGTTCTGTAGTTTCTTGTGTAGGTTGTCTAAAAATTTTGAGTAGTTTTCCTTGACTAACTCCTTTGTAGAGGGGGTTAGTTGAATACCAAGGTACTTCATCCCTGAAGTGGTCCATCTATATGGGTATCTACCAGACAATTCTCTCATTGTATCTTGTGGCACATTGAGACCCATTATATACGATTTATCCTCATTAACCTTGTAGTATGAGATACTGTTGAATCGTTGTAGTACCTCATGTACCAAAGCCAGGGAAGTTTTTACATCAGTAATCATTAGGATGACGTCATCTGCGAATAAGCTGATGACGTGTGTTGAGTTTTTAAATTTGATTCCCTCTATATGAGAATGGTTGCGAATGTGGCTCGCCAGAGGTTCCATGACCATGTTAAAGATCAGCGGGGATAAAGGGCACCCCTGGCGGGTCCCATTTGTGATTTGAAATGGTTTTGACAGCACCCCTGAATTGAATATCTGGGCAGATGGCTTAGTGTACAGCGCCATTATAGCGGAGAATATTGGTCCCTCAAACCCGAAGGACTGCAACACCCGTGACAAGTACCCCCAGTGGACTCTATCGAACGCCTTCTCTGCGTCCAGAGCTAGGAGCAGAGAAGGCGTTCCTCTTAGGTTTGCTTGATGGATTATGTTAATTAAGCGTCTCGTGGCGTCAGACGTCTGTCGCCCTTTTGTGAATCCCGACTGGTCGGGATGTATGATTTGGGGGAGAATGTCCATCAGACGCATTGCTATCAATTTGGCATACAGTTTCAAATCATTGTTGAGGAGGGAAATTGGCCTGAAATTTTGGGGAGTGGATGGTTCCTTCCCCGGCTTCGGCAGGGTAATTATTAATGCTTTCAACATTTCAGGGGGAAAGGACGAAGAGGCAACCGCAGCATTGTAGACTTTCGATAAGTATGGTGCTAGGATAGTCTGGAAGGTCCTATAGTATTCTCCTATAAACCCATCTGGCCCTGGAGATTTATTTGCTGGGAGTGTATGTATAGCTTGTATGACCTCGGAGGTTGTGAAGGGAGAGTTGAGTTGTGTAAGCTGTTCATGGCTGATCTGTGGGAGAGAAATGTTCTGTAAGAAATCCTTGATAAGGTCAGTGGAAGGTTGAGGTATATTAGGGTCATGCGACAAATTGTATAGAGAACTATAGTAGTGACTAAAGGCCTCTGCAATGTCATTAGGGTGGAAATGTTTTTCTTTGGTAAGTGGGTGGACAATAAAAGGAATTTTGGTCTTGTATCTGGTACCTCTCAGGCGTTGGGCCAATAGTTTCCCTGCTCTATTCCCATTTGCATAATAATTAGTTTTGAGTCTTCTAGAGGACCTCTCAAATTCGCCTAATAAGAGCAAGCGTAAGTCATAGCGGAGTTGAAATAGTTGTTGTGAGATTTGAGGGGGTGTTTTTGTTTTGTGTTTCTAGGATTTGGATTTTCTGTGTTAGGTCTTGTAATTGTTTTTGCTGCTGCCTCTTCCTCCTTGCCCCCAGTTGAATAAAAATACCCCTCATATAAGCCTTATGGGCGTTCCATAACACAAAGTTATCATTGGCCGACTTTTCATTATCTATAAAATATTGAGTCAGATGTTTTTCTAGCAATTCTTTAGTGTCTTTAGACTGCAAGAGAATGGGGTTAGCTCTCCATACTGGAGTCGGATTAGAAGAGAAAGCATCGGAGATGGTCAGAGTCACTGACGCATGGTCAGACCATGTTATGGTATTAATGGCCGTGGATGTTGATCTAGCCAGCACGCCTTGATCCACTAAGAAGAGGTCCAGTCTAGAATAAGACTTGTGTGAAGCGGAAAAAAAGGTAAAATCCCTTGCACCTGCATGTAGGCAGCGCCAAGCATCAAATAGGTCATGCTGGTGAATAGAAGGTTGAAGGCAATTGGTAGTTCTAGTCCTGGGGCCTGAAGAAGTAGAGTCCAGAGTGGGATCGGGTATGAGGTTAAAGTCTCCACATACAATCAATGAGCCCTTTTGATGTTTCCTTATCTTGTTGATAGTTTTGTTAAAGAATCGAATTTGGTTGGAGTTGGGGGCGTATACATTGACAATGGTGTACTGTGAGGAGTTAATTTCGCAAAGGATTATGATGTAGCGGCCTTGTGGGTCTTTTATTTCCTCCTGGAATTTGAAGGAGACAGTGTCTCTGACTGCCACAAGAACTCCTCTTTTTTTAACCTCTGCATTGGCAGTGAAAATATAGGGGAAACTTTTATTGGAGCATTGTGGAGGATTTTTGGCGTTAAAGTGCGTTTCCTGGACACAAAGTACATTGCTCTTAAACTGAACGGCCTCCTTCCATATAGATCTCCTCTTAGCAGGGTGATTAAGACCCTTTGCATTTATGGACAAAAATGTTATCCCCATGGTTGGAAGGAGTTTTTGCCAATAGAGAGGTGTAGATCAAAGTTGTGTAATACAAGTGACCACGGCACCCTCCTGTGGCGAGAGGTGGTAGTGTAATGGACATATGTTATTTCTAGATGGATCCTGATATAAGTACTCACTGTTCGTTGTCTTAGTTGATGTTTGGATAGTTGCTGGGTTCTGAGGTATAGCTTCCTTTGGAGATTCGGCTTCTTCTCCCCAGGTCTTCCTGTTAGACCAGGTGAATGCTTCGGTGCTAGATGCTGCATTTCAAAAAAAAAAACTGAAAAACAATAGACAAAAAAGAAAAACACAACCAGAAGGAAACGACCGCTGCATATTCTGCAGCTTAAGGTCACAGGACTTAAAGGGTATAAACATTGTTCTCAGGAACTGAGAAAAACTAGTGAGAGTTTACCCTCGGGTGCAGCTATAGCTGCTCAAGTGTAAACAGGGGCGAGTTCAAGTGCGAACAAAACTTTATTCTTTCCAGGGCTCTTATGGTAGTATGTGCAATTTCCAAGGGCTAGTGCTTTGTGCCGTTTTGTGTGTTCACTTTCTGCCACTCAGGTTCCTTGTGGGGGTTGTGTTTGTTAGACACCGCCTGACCCTCCGGTTCCGGGATGATCTGCCATTCTTTAAGCTGCTTCAATCCTTTTTCCAAAGAATCTATAACAAAGGTGGCGTCATCTTTAGTTATTGTAAGTTTGGTGGGATATCCCCATCTGTAGCTGATCTTGTGGTTTCGCAGGGCCTTAGTTATGGTGTTAAGGTCTCTTCTTTTTTGGAGAGTGTGCTGCGAGAGGTCTGCAAAGAATTGCAGGTGTTGATGCTGCAGGGGGATTTGATCTTTGTTGCGCATGGCTGTCATGAGTTTGTCTTTTGTATAGTAAAAATGTAGTCGCAGGATGACATCCCGTGGTACTTGATTAGGGAGATAGGATGGTTTGGGTAAGCAGTGAATCCTGTCTATGGAAACATCCAGCTCTGTAAGGTCAGGCAGGATGTCTTTGAACAGGGCTGTGGCAAATGCTCTTAGTTCACCTTGCTGCACTGATTCAGGGATACCTCTTATTTTTAAATTGTTTCTTCTTGCCCTGTCTTCCATATCTGCGATCTTTGTTTTAAGTCCCTCTATCTCCTCCCCACGCTCATCATGCGCGTCAACCAAGTCATTAATAGTTTCCGCAAATTCTCCCATCTTATTTTCCACGTGGTCTACCCTTGCTTCAACCCCTTGGATCTCCTTAGTAAATTTCTGCATGCATGTCACAAGATCTGTGTGGAGAGAGCTCCTGAGCGACAGTAGCATATCTTTTAATACCGTGTCCATGACTGGTTGATTCTTTGTGGGGAAAACCTCTATGCTGTCTGGCAGCTCCCTCGTGTCCTCCCCAGAGTCTATGTCAGGGCCTGGGCCTGTGTTCAGATCGCATCCCGTGCCATCTAGCTGGAATCTAGCTTTAGCCGGGCTAGCGGATTGCGGGGTTACAGGGAGGGAGTGTGAGCTGTTAGGGGAGCTCTCATTACTGCTATGTGAGGCGGGATGCGAGCGGGGATGTGTGCTCTGGGCTGGGGTGGATGAGGCGCCGGCGCCATTTTGCCTACCTCCATGCATCCCCCATGCATAAAAGTCCGTCAGTTTCTGAGGTCTCCTTAGCTCCTTTCTTTTCCTGGTCATGGTCCACAGGTTGTGCGGGTGCAGAACGCTCTCTTTCTGGTATGGTAGTGTCCCTCGGTAAGCTGCTTTTAGCCGCAATGTGTCCCTGGTTCACAGAGCTCAGCTCTCACGCCGCCATCTCGGTCCGCGGCTAGCCACGCCCCTCCAGCTTTTAGTAGAGTAAGGATTTGGGCGATATTTGGATTCTGGGAGCTATAGTAAATTCGATTTTGGTAAGTATTTTTTCTCCAGCGCTTTTTCTGCAGTTCTGTAGCTGGGAGATAAAGCGTTTACGTACTGTGGGTGTGTTGTGCTCTTCCAAAAACACCCATTTAGGGCCACAAAAAATATTTTGTAGTGTTTTCTGCATACCTGGATGTGTGTGAAATAAACAATTTATATATTTTTCTTCTACTGTGGTATCCTAAAAAAAATAATTGTAGGACAAAATCATTTTTTTTAATAGCATTTTCTGCAGTTCTGTAGCTGGGAGATAAAGCGTTTACGTACTGTGGGTGTGTTGTGCTCTTCCAAAAACACCCATTTAGGGCCACAAAAAATATTTTGCAGTGTTTTCTGCATATCTGGAGGTGTGTGAAATAAACAATTTATATATTTTTCTTCTACTGTGCTATCCTAAAAAAAAATAATTGTAGGACAAAATTTTATTTTTTAATAGCATTTTCTGCAGTTCTGTAGCTGTGAGATACAGCGTTTACGTACTGTGGGTTTGTTGTGCTCTTCCAAAAACACCCATTTAGGGCCACAAAAAATATTTTGCAGTGTTTTCTGCATATCTGGAGGTGTGTGAAATAAACAATTTATATATTTTTCTTCTACTGTACTATCCTAAAAAAAATTGAATAGCATTTTCTGCAGTTCTGTAGCTGTGAGATACAGCGTTTACATACTGTGGGTGTGTTGTGCTCTTCCAAAAACACCCATTTAGGGCCACAAAAAATATTTTGCAGTGTTTTCTGCATATCTGGAGGTGTGTGAAATACACAATTTATATATTTTACTTCTACTGTGCTATCCTCAAAAAAATTATTGTAGGACTAAAACATTTTTTTAATAGCATTTTCTGCAGTTCTGTAGCTGGGAGATACAGCGTTTACATACTGTGATTGTGTTGTGCTCTTCCAAAAACACCCATTTAGGGCCACAAAAAATATTTTGCAGTGTTTTCTGCATATCTGGAGGTGTGTGAAATAAACAATTTATATATTTTTCTTCTACTGTGCTATCCTAAAAAAATAATTGTAGGACAAAAACATTTTTTTTGAATAGCATTTTCTGCAGTTCTGTAGCTGGGAGATACAGCGTTTACATACTGTGGGTGTGTTGTGCTCTTCCAAAAACACCCATTTAGGGCCATAAAAAATATTTGCAGTGTTTTCTGCATATCTGGAGGTGTGTGAAATAAACAATTTATATATTTTTCTTCTACTATGCTATCCTAAAAAAAAATTGAATAGCATTTTTTGCAGTTCTGTAGCTGTGAGATACAGTGTTTACATACTGTGGGTGTGTTGTGCTCTTCCAAAAACACCCATTTAGGGCCACAAAAAGAAAATTTTGCAGTGTTTTCTGCATATCTGGAGGTGTGTGAAATAAACAATTTATATATTTTTCTTCTACTGTGCTATCCTAAAAAAATAATTGTAGGACAAAAACATTTTTTTTGAATAGCATTTTCTGCAGTTCTGTAGCTGGGAGATACAGCGTTTACATACTGTGGTTGTGTTGTGCTCTTCCAAAAACACCCATTTAGGGCCACAAAAAATATTTTGCAGTGTTTTCTGCATATCTGGAGGTGTGTGAAATAAACAATTTATATATTTTTCTTCTACTGTGCTATCCTAAAAAAAAAAAATTGAATAGCAATTTCTGCAGTTCTGTAGCTGTGAGATACAGCGTTTACGTTCTGTGGGTGTGTTGTGCTCTTCCAAAAACACCCATTTAGGGCCACAAAAAATATTTGCAGTGTTTTCTGCAAATCTGGAGGTGTGTGAAATAAACAATTTATATATTTTTCTTATACTGTGCAATCCTAAAAACAATAATTGTAGGACAAAAACATTTTTTTTGAATAGCATTTTCTGCAGTTCTGTAGCTGTGAGATACAGCGTTTACGTACTGTGGGCGTGTTGTGCTCTTCCAAAAACACCCATTTAGGGCCACAAAAAACATTCTGCAGTGTTTTCTGCATATCTGGAGGTGTGTGAAATAAACAATTTATATATTTTTCTTCTACTGTGCTATCCTAAAAAAATAATCGTAGGACAAAAACATTTTTTTGAATAGCATTTTCTGCAGTTCTGTAGCTGTGAGATACAGCGTTTACGTACTGTGGGTGTGTTGTGCTCTTCCAAAAACACCAATTTAGGGCCACAAAAAATATTTTGCAGTGTTTTCTGCATATCTGGGGGTGTTTGAAATAAACAATTTATATATTTTTCTTCTACTGTGCTATCCTAAAAAAATAAAAACATTTTTGAATAGCATTTTCTGCAGTTCTGTAGCTGTTAGATACAGCGTTTACATACTGTGGGTGTGTTGTGCTCTTCCAAAAACACCCATTTAGGGCCACAAAAAATATTTTAAAGTGTTATCTGCATATCTGGAGGTGTGTAAAATAAACAATTTATATATTTTTCTTCTACTGTGCTATCCTAAAAAAATAATTGTAGGACAAAAAAAATTTTTTTAATAGCATTTTCTGCAGTCCTGTAGCTGTGAGATACAGCGTTTACGTACTGTGGGCGTGTTGTGCTCTTCAAAAACACCCATTTAGGGCCACAAAAAACATTCCGCAGTGTTTTCTGCATATCTGGAGGTGTGTGAAATAAACAATTTATATATTTTTCTTCTACTGTGCTAAACCAAAAAAAAGTAGGACAAAAACATTTTTTTTGAATAGCATTTTCTGCAGTCCTGTAGCTGTGAGATACAGCGTTTACGTACTGTGGGTGTGTTGTACTCTTCCAAAAACACCCATTTAGGGCCACAAAAAATATTTTAAAGTGTTATCTGCATATCTGGAGGTGTGTGAAATAAACAATTTATATATTTTTCTTCTACTGTGCTATCCTAAAAAAAATAATTGTAGGACAAAAAGATTTTTTTTAATAGCATTTTCTGCAGTCCTGTAGCTGTGAGATACAGTGTTTACGTACTGTGGGCGTGTTGTGCTCTTCCAAAAACACCAATTTAGGGCCACAAAAAATATTTTGCAGTGTTTTCTGCATATCTGGGGGTGTTTGAAATAAACAATTTATATATTTTTCTTCTACTGTGCTATCCTAAAAAAATAAAAACATTTTTGAATTGCATTTTCTGCAGTTCTGTAGCTGTTAGATACAGCGTTTACATACATATATTTTTCTTCTACTGTGCTATCCTAAAAAAAATAAAAATACAAATTTAATAGCATTTTCTGCAGTTCTGTAGCTGTGAGATACAGCGTTTACATACTGTGGGTGTGTTGTGCTCTTCCAAAAACACCCATTTAGGGCCACAAAAAATATTTTGCAGTGTTTTCTAGATATCTGGAGGTGTGTGAAATAAACAATTTATATATTTTTCTTCTACTGTGCTATCCTAAAAAAATAATTGTAGGACAAAAACGTTTTTTTAATAGCATTTTCTGCAGTTCTGTAGCTGTGAGATATATCATTTACATACAGTGGGTGTGTTGTGCTCTTCCAAAAACACCCATTTAGGGCCACAAAAAATATTTTGCAGTGTTTTCTGCATATCTGGAGGTGTGTGAAATAAACAATTTATATATTTTTCTTCTACTGTGCTATCCTAAAAAAATAATTGTAGGACAAAAATGTATTTTTAATAGCATTTTCTGCAGTTCTGTAGCTGTGAGATACAGCGTTTACGTACTGTGGGTGTGTTGTGCTCTTCCAAAAACACCCATTTAGGGCCACAAAAAATATTTTGCCGTGTTTTCTGCATACCTGGAGGTGTGTGAAATAAACAATTTATATATTTTTCTTCTACTGTGATATCCTAAAAAAATAATTGTAGGACAAAAACATTTTATTTTAATAGCATTTTCTGCAGTTCTTTAGCTGTGAGATATAGTATTTACATACAGTGGGTGTGTTGTGCTCTTCCAAAAACACCCATTTAGGGCCAAAACAATATTTTGCAGTGTTTTCTGCATATCTGGAGGTGTGTGAAATAAACAATTTATATATTTTTCTTCTACTGTGCTATCCTAAAAAAATTATTGTAGGACAAAAATTTATTTTTTTAATAGCATTTTCTGCAGTTCTGTAGCTGTGAGATACAGCGTTTACGTACTGTGGGTGTGTTGTGCTCTTCCAAAAACACCCATTTAGGGCCACAAAAATTATTTTGCAGTGTTTTCTACATATCTGGAGGTGTGTGAAATAAAAAATGTATATATTTTTCTTCTACTGTGCTATCCTAAAAAAATTATTGTAGGACAAAAACATTTTTTTTTGTTTAATATATTTTTATTGAGAAGCAATGTAGATACAACAAAACATTTTTTTTAATAGCATTTTCTGCAGTTCTGTAGCTGTGAGATATAGCATTTACATGCAGTGGGTGTGTTGTGCTCTTCCAAAAACACCCATTTAGGGCCACAAAAATATTTTGCAGTGTTTTCTGCATATCTGGAGGTGTGTGAAATAAACAATTTATATATTTTTCTTCTACTGTGCTATCCTAAAAAAATTATTGTAGGACAAAAATTTATTTTTTTAATAGCATTTTCTGCAGTTCTGTAGCTGTGAGATACAGCGTTTACGTACTGTGGGTGTGTTGTGCTCTTCCAAAAACACCCATTTAGGGCCACAAAAATTATTTTGCAGTGTTTTCTACATATCTGGAGGTGTGTGAAATAAAAAATGTATATATTTTTCTTCTACTGTGCTATCCTAAAAAAATTATTGTAGGACAAAAACATTTTTTTTTTGTTTAATATATTTTTATTGAGAAGCTATGTAGATACAACAAAACATTTTTTTTAATAGCAGTTTCTGCAGTTCTGTAGCTGTGAGATATAGCATTTACATGCAGTGGGTGTGTTGTGCTCTTCCAAAAACACCCATTTAGGGCCACAAAAATATTTTGCAGTGTTTTCTGCATATCTGGAGGTGTGTGAAATAAACAATTTATATATTTTTCTTCTACTGTAATATCCTAAAAAAAAATTATTGTAGGACAAAAACATTTTTTTTAATAGCATTTTCTGCAGTCCTGTAGCTGTGAGATACAGCATTTACGTACTGTGGGCGTGTTGTGCTCTTCCAAAAACACCCATTTAGGGCCACAAAAAACATTCTGCAGTGTTTTCTGCATATCTGGAGGTGTGTGAAATAAACAATTTATATATTTTTCTTCTACTGTGCTATCCTAAAAAAATAATCGTAGGACAAAAACTTTTTTTTGAATAGCATTTTCTGCAGTCCTGTAGTTGTGAGATACAGCGTTTACGTGCTGTGGGTGTGTTGTGCTCTTCCAAAAACACCAATTTAGGGCCACAAAAATATTTTGCAGTGTTTTCTGCATATCTGGGGGTGTTTGAAATAAACAATTTATATCTTTTTCTTCTACTGTGCTATCCTAAAAAAACAAAAATTGAATAGCATTTTCTGCAGTTCTGTAGCTGTGAGATACAGCGTTTACATACTGTGGGTGTGTTGTGCTCTTCCAAAAACACCCATTTAGGGCAACAAAAAATATTTTGCAGTGTTTTCTGTATATCTGGAGGTGTGTGAAATAAACAATTTATATATTATTCTTCTACTGTGCTATCCTAAAAAAATAATTGTAGGGCAAAAACATTTTTTTTAATAGCATTTTCTGCAGTTCTGTAGCTGTGAGACATAGCATTTACATACAGTGGGTGTGTTGTGCTCTTCCAAAAACACCCATTTAGGGCCACAAAAAATATTTTTCAGTATTTTCTGCATATCTGGAGGTGTGTGAAATAAACAATTTATATATTTTTCTTCTACTGTGCTATCCTAAAAAAATAATTGTAGGACAAAAATGTATTTTTAATAGCATTTTCTGCAGTTCTGTAGCTGTGAGATTCAGCGTTTACGTACTGTGGGTGTGTTGTGCTCTTCCAAAAACACCCATTTAGGGCCAAAAAAAATATTTTGCAGTGTTTTCTGCATACCTGGAGGTGTGTGAAATAAACAATTTATATATTTTTCTTCTACTGTGCTATCCTTAAAAAAAAATAATTGTAGGACAAAAACATTTTTTTTGAATAGCATTTTCTGCAGTTCTGTAGCTGTGAGATATAGCATTTACATACAGTGGGTGTGTTGTGCTCTTCCAAAAACACCCATTTAGGGCCAAAACAATATTTTGCAGTGTTTTCTGCATATCTGGAGGTGTGTGAAATAAACAATTTATATATTTTTCTTCTACTGTGCTATCCTAAAAAAAATATTGTAGTACAAAATCATTTTTTTAATAGCATTTTCGGCAGTTCTGTAGCTGGGAGATAAAGCGTTTACGTACTGTGGGTGTGTTGTGCTCTTCCAAAAACACCCATTTAGGGCCACAAAAAATATTTTGCAGTGCTTTCTGCATATCTGGAGGTGTGTAAAATAAACAATTTATATATTTTTCTTCTACTGTGCTATCCTAAAAAAATAATTGTAGGACAAAAATTAATTTTTTTAATAGCATTTTCTGCAGTTCTGTAGCTGTGAGATTTTCTTCTACTGTGCTATCCTTAAAAAAAATTGAATAGCATTTTCTGCAGTTCTGTAGCTGTGAGATATAGCGTTTACATACTGTGGGTGTGTTGTGCTCTTCCAAAAACACCCATTTAGGGACACAAAAAATATTTTGCAGTGTTTTCTGCATACCTGGAGGTGTGTGAAATAAACAATTTATATATTTTTCTTATACTGTGCTATCCTAAAAACAATAATTGTAGGACAAAAACATTTTGTTTTTAATAGCATTTTCTGCAGTTCTGTAGCTGTGAGATATAGCGTTTACATACTGTGGGTGTGTTGTGCTCTTCCAAAAACACCCATTTAGGGCCACAAAAAATATTTTGCAGTGTTTTCTGCATACCTGGAGGTGTGTGAAATAAACAATTTATATAATTTTCTTCTACTGTGATATCCTAAAAAAATAATTTTAGGACAAAATTTTTTTTTTGAATAGCATTTTCTGCAGTTCTGTAGCTGTGAGATACAGCGTTTACATACTGTGGGTGTGTTGTGCTCTTTCAAAAACACCCATTTAGGGCCAAAACAATATTTTGAAGTGTTTTCTGCATATCTGGAGGTGTGTGAAATAAACAATTTATATATTTTTCTTCTACTGTGCTATCCTAAAAAAATTATTCTAGTTCAAAATCATTTTTTTTAATAGCATTTTCGGCAGTTCTGTAGCTGGGAGATAAAGCGTTTACGTACTGTGGGTGTGTTGTGCTCTTTCAAAAACACCCATTTAGGGCCACAAAAAATATTTTGCAGTGCTTTCTGCATATCTGGAGGTGTGTGAAATAAACAATTTATATATTTTTCTTCTACTGTGCTATCCTAAAAAAATAATTGTAGGACAAAAATTTATTTTTTTAATAGCATTTTCTGCAGTTCTGTAGCTGTGAGATACAGCGTTTACGTACTGTGTGTGTGTTGTGCTCTTCCAAAAACACCCATTTAGGGCCACAAAAAATATTTTGCAGTGTTTTCTGCATACCTGGAGGTGTGTGAAATAAACAATTTATATATTTTTCTTCTACTGTGGTATCCTAAAAAAATAATTGTAGGACAAAAACATTTTTTTTGAATAGCATTTTCTGCAGTTCTGTAGCTGTGAGATACAGCGTTTACGTACTGTGGGTGTGTTGTGCTCTTCCAAAAACACCCATTTAGGGCCACAAAAAATATTTTGCAGTGTTTTCTGCATATCTGGAGGTGTGTGAAATAAACATATTATATATTTTTCTTCTACTGTGCTATCCTTAAAAAAAATTGAATAGCATTTTCTGCAGTTCTGTAGCTGTGAGATAACGGAAAATGTATTTCATATACTTAGCGTAATTTTCCTTTCCTGATGGACTCCATGGCAGCCTACGTGTGGGTTAATCCCGCCTCTCATACCTCATAGGACCCTTCTCCCATAAATCTTTGCTTCTAGCCAAAGACCGTGTTCCGTAATATAGCCTACTCCAGCAATGGGAGGGAACTCCTGCTGCCATGGAGTCCATCAGGAAAGGAAAATTACGCTAAGTATATTAAATAAATTTTCCGTTTTCCTGACAGACTCCATGGCAGCATACGTGTGGGAAATGACTAGCCAAACACACCCGGGTGGGCAAATGCTGGTTAAAGAAAAAAATGGTTTAATTGACACCGTCAACAGATAAGACATGTAAACCAAAATTAACTGAAGACAAAGAAGCCGGTTCTACACAATAGTGCGTCATAAATGTGTTTATCGACGACCATGAGGCCGCTTTGCAGATCACTTCTGGGGAGACATGACGGGCGGCCGCCCATGATGTGGAGACGCTCCTGGTGGAATGAGCGGTCACTGCTTCTGGTGGAGCCAGACCCTTCGCTTTATACGCCCCTTGGATGGCCTGAACGATCCAGGCTGCGATGGTTCTGGAAGAAGCACGCAAACCTTTGTTTTTCCCTTGAAAGAAAATCAACAGATGATCAGGATTGGCGAAACTAATTTGTGGCTTCCAGGTATTGTTTCAAGACTTCCCCAATGTCTAAAGGATGGACATTAGAGTTCTCAGGTGATCGGAAGGTAGGAAGAACGATTTCTTGATTCTCATGAAAAACCGATGTTACCTTAGAATTTGACCCAAGCATGGGAATCATAACTACACGATCCGGAAAGAAGGTCAGGAATGGTTCTTTGGAACCTAGGGAACCAATTTCGGAAACTCTTTTAGCCGATGTTATTGCTACAAGGAAGACCAATTTGAGGGTGAGTCCCTTGATAGATAGTTGACCCGTGTGATGTCTTTCTCTATCTGAGAAAAAATCCAAGACCAGAGGAAGATCCCATTTGGAAAATCTCGGTTTCCTCTGAGGTCTGAGCCTTATAGCTCCTCTGAAGAATTGTCTGACAAGAGTGTGTCTGGCCCAAGATATCCCTGTAAAGACCGAGATAGCCGAAATCTGCACTCTTAGGGAACTGACTGACAAGGACAGATCCAGGCCCGTTTGGAGAAAACCTAGAACGTCTTGTATCCTGGGGTCGTCAGGAGAACCTTCAACCATAGGGATATAGTCTGTGAATTTTTTCCAGATCCTTTGATATACTTTGTTGGTATTAGCCCTTCTGGCGTTCAACAATGTAGAAATTGCTCTGCTTGGGCAACCTAATGCCTCTAGCCTTCCCCTCTCAAAAACCAAGCCATCAGACGGAGATGGGATGGGCACGGATGAAGAGTTATTCCCTGAGCCAGGAGATCTGATCTGGCTGGGAGGGGAACTGGATTCTGGAAGCTCAGCTGTAACAGGAGAGGAAACCATGGCCTGTTGGGCCAGTATGGGGCTATTGCCACAATTTCGGCCTTCTCCCCCCTGAGTCTCGATAGGAACCGTAGAATGACCGGTACCGGGGGAAAGGCATACGCCTTGTTGAATCTCCACTGATCCGTCAGAGCATCCACTCCGAAGGCCTGGGGACAACGACCTCTCGTGTAATATTTCGTTAGTTTGAAATTGCACGGGGAGGCAAACAAATCTACTTCTGGTACAATTCCTAGGGATAGGATCCAATTGAAAACTTCTGTGTGGAGAGACCATTCGTTGTTGTCGAGGGTTGTTCTTGAGAGAAAATCCGCCTGTAGGTTCTGAGATCCGGGAAGATAGACAGCCGTCAGGTTCGTTAGATTTGTCTGGGCCCAAGACAAGATTGGTTCTACTTCCCTCAGTAGAGAGAGACTGCGAGTGCCTCCCTGTCTTTTGATATACGAGACTGCTGACGTGTTGTCCAGCCTTAGGAGAACTGAGGTACCCTTTATCAGATGAAGAAAAGCTTGTAGAGCACAGAAGGCTGCTCGGATCTCCAGGACATTGGACACTATCTTTCTGGATGGGAAGTCCCACTTCCCCTGAGCTACTTCCTGCATGCAGAGAGCTCCCCAACCTCTGTTGCTGGCATCCGTCGTGATTGTGACCCAGGATATTGGGGCTATGGAATGACAATTTAGAAGATTCTTCCGTAGTAGCCACCAGGGAAGGCTTTCCCGCATGGACGGAGTTATCCGTATCCAATGGTCGTGAGATCCTGGCTCCCACTGCTGGAGAAAACCCTTCTGAAAAGGACGCATCTTCCACTGTGCCCATTTCACCATCGGGGCTGTGGATACCATGGTGCCTATTATCCTGAGGCACTGTGAAGCTTTGAGGAGAGGAGAGGCCATTGCCAGGCGAATCCTGTCTCGAACTACTGGAATCTTCTCCAGGGGTAAGGAGATGGTACTTTGTATTGTATTGAATTGAGCACCGAGAAAAACCAGAGATTGCGTAGGTTCTAACTGACTTTTCTCTTTGTTCAATAGCCAACCGAATTCTGTCAGCGTGGAGATGACCTGCGACTGATGTACTAGAAGTTGCTCCCTGTTTTGGGAAAGTAATAGCAGATCGTCCAGATAATGATGTAGCTGGATTCCTCTGGTCCTGATTAGAGCTACTACAGCCAACAAGAGCTTCGAAAACACTTGCGGCGATGTTGTAAACCCGAACGGGAGACATACGAATTGGAGGTGAATATGGCCCACTGCAAACCGAAGGTACTTTTGGAATTCCACAGCTATCGGGACTTGAAAGTAAGCGTCCTTCAGACCGATGGATACAAGCCAGTCGCCTGGCTGAACTGTCTGACGTATAGTGAGTAATGACTCCATTCTGAATTTTTCTTTTTTGATGAAGGTGTTTAGATGAGTCAGATCTATCACTGGTCTCCAAGAGCCGGTCTTTTTTTGAACCATAAATAGGGGTGAGTACATCCCCTGGAATCTTTCGTCTGTTGGTACCTGTATGGCGGCACCCTGGGCCACAAGAGTGCTTGTGTAAGAAAGAAGGATTTGTTTCTTCTCTTTCGAGCAGGGTAGTACTGTGGGTACGAACTGAAGTGTGGGTGGACTGACAAACACCCAGGAGTGACCTGAACAGACTGTTTTGACAGTCCAGAAGTCTTTTATCGAGGCTGCCCAGACGTGTTGGAACTGAAGTAGCCGAGCTCCCACTTGTTCCGTCTGGGCCGACCCAATATCAAAAAGACTTAGGGGCCTCCCATCCGCCTGAAGAGGCTACTTTTGTGGATTTTTGACCAGAAGGCTGATTTCTTCTCCAGTTCTTTCTGAATTCTCGACCCGGCCTATAACGGCGAGCATCTCTTGCACGATCCTGGTCTTGTCTCTGTTGAGGTCTCTTTTGATTGAAAAAACGACGGTCCTGAGGAAGGAACCCCGACTTACCCCCTGTGGCACGTGAGATAGCGCTGTCAAGCTTATTCCCAAAAAGGGAAGATCCTTGAAAGGGGATCCTGCACCATGCCTGTTTAGAGGCAGGATCAGCTACCCAAGGACGTAGCCACAAGGCACGTTTAGCTGTAACGGAAGAGAGCATGACACGTGCCACCAGGCGAATAATATCAAGAGAAGCCTCACCCAAAAAGACCGACGCCATTCTTAGTTAATGGATCGGCGTGCTTCTGGCTAACTCCTCGGAGACATTTGTTAAGGAAGAATCCACTTCATCTGTCCAGGCCTCCATTGCTTTGGACAGGGTTGCAAGGGCTAATGCTGGCTTACAGGCCATGCCCGCAGTGATATATATACGCTTAAGATCCGTATCTATTTTTCTTTTCAAACCGTCCCTGAAGGAAACAGAGTCCTCTAGCGGGAGGGTAACGTGTCTTACCAACCTCATCAAGGCTGCATCAATCAGGGGAGCTGATTCCAGATGTTTCACATCTTCATTTTTGAATGGGTACATCTTTGCGATTTTGGAAAGTAATGAATTTTTCCTATCTACGCTAGTCCATTCATCTGTAATAATATCTCCAAGTTCACCCAAAAAGAGGAAATTTGGGCGCTCCTTCTTAAGTTGTTTGAAGTACTTCCTTTGTTTAGAAGGAGCTTCTATTGGTTCATCCCATTTTAAAGTGTCTTTGACTGCTTTGATTAAGTCTGGAACTGAAGAAAAATCAAATCCAGTGGTATTGCTGACCTCTTCAACATCACAGTGTGAGGATTCGCTTGAGGAGCAATCATGCTGAGAGGGACCCGGGATTTCGGGGTCATCCTGAACTAGAACTGGTAATGAGTCCACAGGAGGAATGATGGTACGGCTGGAGTCAGTTTTGTTCAGGGATTCCTGGACCACTCTTCTGACTAGTGCCTCCACTTGGTGGTCCCCACCTTCTCTCTCTCCTACTGCTCGGGAAAAACATGGCTCACAGAGGGATTTACCTTCCGGGACCTGAGCCTTACAACCCCAGCATACTCTTTTATCAGAACGACTGGAATGGCAGTGAGAGTGGTGCCTAGACCTAGACCTGGGCTCCTTACTATGATGTCTGGAGGATGATCTATAATGTCTAGCACTGGAAGAGGAATGTTGATGTTTTTTAGAATTGACATTATCTTCACGTGCTGAGTGTCTAATTTCAGACCTAGAGGGGCTGAAAAAAGAAAGAAAAAGAAAAGATATATTGGCTCATTTAAAAGAACCCAAAACTGCCAAGCAGAAGGAAAAATAAAATTTTCCTACCTGCAGCGCAAGGGTTGGCCACTGGGGGGCGGTGAGACGTCCATAGCTTGAGCTGGGAAAACTGCAAAATCAACCATAACATAAACACAGGGAAGGAAAGTATAACACCAGCTATCCCTGCCATAAAAAGGTTTCCTACCTTTTCCACGCCAAAACGAAGCACCGGGAAGTAGCTGGCTGATCCTGCAGGACATCCCAAGTTATAGCTGTATCTGACAGCTATTTAAACTTGGCGCCGACGATGACATCACCGCGCCCCCAGCGTGAACCAGCGGAGCTCGTGCGCATGCGCGAACGCCGCCGCAACCCGAATTGCACATGTGCGAACCAAGCCTCGATCTCGGACGAGGTTCACAGCTATGCATACAACCCTGAAGAGGTGGCTTAGTGGAACGCAGATGCGCTCCAGCCGCCATAGAGCCGAGGGAAGAAGGACAAACAACACACAAACACTTGCTGCCATATTAAAGAGAATAACAAGCGATGCATACGATACCAGCACGATCCTGATCCAGCCTGGAACTTTTAGGAGCCATCCCTCCACTGCACGGCCTGGGTGTTTTTCTTAATGGGCCTCCCGCTAATAGCTAGGACGTTTGGCCAAGTTGCCGCTTGCCCGCCAATGGCCGGGTTAGTAAGCTCTTCGTGGCACCGCAAAATGTCGCCCGCATCCACCCTGCTAATAGCTGGGCTAGTTGGACCTCCAAATAGAACCGCCATGAAACTCGTGCAACCAGGACTGAATCTGAAAACTTCTTTAAGGTAAGAAAGCACACCTTGGTCCTAGGAGGAGGACAAAAAAAGGAACACGGTCTCTGGCTAGAAGCAAAGATTTATGGGAGAAGGGTCCTATGAGGTATGAGAGGCGGGATTAACCCACACATAGGCTGCCATGGAGTCTGTCAGGAAACAGCGTTTACATACTGTGGGTGTGTTGTGCTCTTCCAAAAACACCCATTTAGGGCCACAAAAAATATTTTGCAGTGTTTTCTGCATATCTGGAGGTGTGTGAAATAAAAAAAATGTATATATTTTTCTTCTACTGTGCTATCCTAAATAAATTATTGAAGGACAAAAACATTTTTTTTTGAAAAGCATTTTCTGCAGTTCTGTAGCTGTGAGATATAGCGTTTACATACTGTGGGTGTGTTGTGCTCTTCCAAAAACACCCATTTAGGGCCACAAAAAATGTTTTGCAGTGTTTTCTGCATATCTGGAGGTGTGTGAAATAAACAATTTATATATTTTTCTTCTACTGTGCTATCCTAAAAAAAAATTGAATAGCATTTTCTGCAGTTCTGTAGCTGGGAGATACAGCGTTTACATACTGTGGGTGTGTTGTGCTCTTCCAAAAACACCCATTTAGGGCCACAAAAAGAAAATTTTGCAGTGTTTTTTGCATATCTGGAGGTGTGTGAACTAAACAATTTATATATTTTTCTTCTACTGTGCTATCCTAAAAAAATAATTGCAGGACAAAAACATTTTTTTTTAATAGCATTTTCTGCAGTTCTGTAGCTGTGAAATACAGCGTTTACATACTGTGGGTGTGTTGTGCTCTTCCAAAAACACCCATTTAGGGCCCAAAAAATATTTTGCAGTGTTTTCTTCATATTTGGAGGTGTGTGGAATAAACAATTTATATATTTTTCTTCTACTGTGCTATCCTAAAAAAATAATTGTAGGACAAAAACATTTTTTTTGAATAGCATTTTCTGCAGTTCTGTAGCTGTAAGATACATCATTTACGTACTGTGGGTGTGTTGTGCTCTTCCAAAAACACCCATTTAGGGCCACAAAAAATATTTTGCAGTGTTTTCTGCATATTTGGAGGTGTGTGGAATAAACAATTTATATATTTTTCTTCTACTGTGCTATCCTAAAAAAATAATTGTAGGACAAAAACATTTTTTTTGAATAGCATTTTCTGCAGTTCTGTAGCTGTAAGATACATCGTTTACGTACTGTGGGTGTGTTGTGCTCTTCCAAAAACACCCATTTAGGGCCACGAAAAATATTTTGCAGTGTTTTCTGCATATCTGGAGGTGTGTGAAATAAACAATTTATATATTTTTCTTCTACTGTGCTATCCTAAAAAAATAATTGTAGGACTAAAATATTTTTTTTGAATAGCATTTTCTGCAGTTCTGTAGCTGTAAGATACATCGTTTACGTACTGTGGGTGTGTTGTGCTCTTCCAAAAACACCCATGTAGGGCCACGAAAAATATTTTGCAGTGTTTTCTGCATATCTGGAGGTGTGTGAAATAAACAATTTATATATTTTTCTTCTACTGTGCTATCCTAAAAAAAGAAAAAAAATTGAATAGCATTTTCTGCAGTTCTGTAGCTGTGAGATACAGCGTTTATATACTGTGGGTGTGTTGTGCTCTTCCAAAAACACCCATTTAGGGCCACAAAAAAATATTTTGCAGTGTTTTCTGCATATCTGGAGGTGTGTGAAATAAACAATTTATATATTTTTCTTCTACTGTGCTATCCTAAAAAAATAATTGTAGGACAAAAACATTTTTTTTGAATAGCATTTTCTGCAGTTCTGTAGCTGTGAGATACATCATTTACGTACTGTTGGTGTGTTGTGCTCTTCCAAAAACACCCATTTAGGACCACAAAAAATATTTTGCAGTGTTTTCTGCATATCTGAAGGTGTGTGAAATAAACAAATTATATATTTTTCTTCTACTGTGCTATCCTAAAAAAATAAAAAAAAATTGATAGCATTTTCTGCAGTTCTGTAGCTGTGAGATACAGCGTTTACATACTGTGGGTGTGTTGTGCTCTTCCAAAAACACCCATTTAGGGCCACAAAAAATATTTTGCTGTGTTTTCTGCATATCTGGAGGTGTGTGAAATAAACAATTTATATATTTTTCTTCTACTGTGCTATCCTAAAAAAAAAAATTGAATAGCATTTTCTGCAGTTCTGTAGCTGTGAGATACAGCGTTTACGTACTGTGGGTGTGTTGTGCTCTTCCAAAAACACCCATTTAGGGCCACAAAAAATATTTTGCAGTGTTTTCTGCATATCTGGAGGTGTGTGAAATAAACAATTTATATATTTTTATTCTACTGTGCTATCCTAAAAAATAATAATTGTAGGACAAAAACATATTTTTTTTTAATAGCATTCTCTGCAGTTCTGTAGCTGTGAGATACAGCGTTTACGTACTGTGGGCGTGTTGTGCTCTTCCAAAAACACCCATTTAGGGCCACAAAAAATATTTTGCAGTGTTTTCTGCATATCTGGAGGTGTGTGAAATAATAGGATTTTTTACTCACCGTAAAATCCTTTTCTCTGAGTCCATGGACCGACACAGCTTCTCTATTGACAAAGTGGGTATTATCCGTTAATTAGGAGTGACTAGGCAGAAAAACTTGTAAAAAGTGTTGCATCACACCTTCTACAGTACCGCCCAGGGGGCGGACCCTCTGGGTATAACCTCTCAGTCTGCATCTTCGTGGATCAGTTCGTCAAAAAGCAGTACAAACTTAAAAGGAGGGGTGGGTGCTGTGTCGGTCCATGGACTCAGAGAAAAGGATTTTACGGTGAGTAAAAAATCCTATTTACTCTTGCGTCCATGGACCGACACAGCTTCTCTATTGACAAAGTGGGACGTCCCAAAGCAGTGTCAGAGAAAAAAACGAGGGGTGGCAACAGCATAAAATTAAACTTCACCCCAAACACAAAACAGCACTCCTCCAACGGAGGAGTTGCAACTCTAAACAGCCGCTTGTAAAACCTTGCGGCCGAAAGAGGCATCCGAAGATGCACCTACATCAATTTTGTAGAATTTTGTGAAAGTGTGAGCGGACGACCAAGTCGCCGCTTTACATAATTGGGAAACAGACGCTTGATGTCGGAAAGCCCAAGAGGCACCTATTGCCCTGGTCGAATGCGCCGTGACAGGAAAGGGGGGCGCCTGACACTTTAAGGCGTAAGCCTGGATTACTATCTGTCGGATCCACCTAGAGATGGTGGCTGATGAGACTGATTGGCCCTTCTTGGGACCAGCCACCGAAACAAACAGTGAGTCTGACTTCCGGAACAGGGAAGTAGCAGATAGGTATACTCTCAAAGCTCGGACAACGTCCAAGGAATGCAAGGATGACTCCTTAGGATTCGACGGCTGAGGACACAAGGATGGAAGTACAATGTCTTCGTTGAGATGAAAAGCCGAAATGACTTTCGGAAGAAAGGAAGGCTGCGGCCTGCAGCACCAATCCTTGTGGAAAATCAAATAGGGAGCCTTGCAGGACAAGGCTGCCAGCTCAGAGACTCGTCTAACTGACGTAACAGCCACCAAAATGACCACTTTCTGAGAAAGTGTCAACAGGGGAATATCTCTAATCTTCTCAAACGGTGCCTTCTGAAGCACCGAGAGGACCAGGTTCAAGTCCCATGGAGGTAACGGGGGACAGATCGGAGGGGCCACATGTCGAACCCCCTGCACGAATGTACTCACGAGAGAGTGAGTCGCCAGGGGTCGCTGAAAAAAGACAGCCAGGGCAGATATCTGACCCTTAATCATACTTAGGGCAAGCCTTTGGTCCACCCCATGCTGTAAAAACAGCAGGATTCTGGAAACCAAATAGGTACGCGGATGCCATTTCATTTCCTCACACATGGGGATGTAGGCCCTCCAAGTGCGGTGATAAACCTTCCTAGAGGATGGTTTTCGAGCACTTCTCATAGTAGAGATTACTGAGTCTGACAGGCCCCGGTCTCTCAGTACCTGGTTCTCAACAGCCATGCCGTTAAAGCCAATGACTGTAAAGCAGGATGGAATATGGGACCTTGTGATAGCAGGTCCTTCCGTAGTGGTAGGCGCCAGGGGACGTCTGCTACCAGACGTACTAGATCGGCGTACCAAGGACGCTGAGGCCAATCTGGAGCGATTAGGATCATTGGAATTCCCTCTGCCTCCACTCTGCGGAGCAGAAGAGGAAGAAGCCTTAAGGGAGGGAAGGCATAGATTAGCCGATACTGACCCCACGATGCTACCAACGCATCCGTTGCGTCTGCCCATGGGTCTCTTGACCGGGCCACAAACCTCAATACCTTCCGATTGAGTCGGGAAGCCAGAAGATCTACGTCTGGTGTGCCCCATCTTTGGCAGAGGAGTTGGAACACCTCCGGGTGTAAGGACCATTCTCCCTGATCCAGCATCTGGCGGCTCAGGTAGTCCGCCTGCCAGTTTTCCACACCCGGAATGTACACGGCCGACAGTGCCGGTACGCTCCTCTCTGCCCACTTCAGGATGCGAGCGATCTCCGATGCTGCAGCTGAGTTTCTTGTTCCTCCTTGATGATTGACATATGCCACTGCTGTGGCGTTGTCTGACTGGATCCTGACTGGACGCCCTTGCAGCCTCTGAGACCACTTGAAGAGGCACAGCCTGATCGCCCGGATTACCAGGACATTGATCGGCAGGAGGGCTTCCTCTGGGGTCCAGCGACCTTGCGCCGACTGAACACCCCAGACTCCCTCCCAACCTGTAAGGCTGGCGTCCGTCGTGATCACTATCCAGTAAACCGGAAGAAATGACTTCCCGGCCATTAGAGCCGGTGCTGTCAGCCACCATACCAGGGATCTTCTGACTAGGTAGCTCACTCGGATTTGATAATCCAGAGATGATGGACATCTATTCCATCTGGACAGAACTTCCTTCTGTAACACTCGAGTGTGGTATTGAGCATATGGGACCGCCTCGAAGGAGGCTACCATGAGGCCCAACACTCGCATGCAAAAAACGGAGTGACGACCAATTCCTGGAAGTCAGCTGCCGTACTGCAGCCCGGAGGGTCTCCAACTTTTCCACAGGGAGGAATACCTTTGCCTCTGTAGAATCCAGAATCAACCCCAGGTACACTAGGCATTGAGTGGGCACCAATACTGACTTTTGCAGAAGAGTCTGACAGGTAATGGGCACGCTTACCTCTAATTCTGAGCTTGAAGGGGCCTTCAGTAGAAGGTCGTATAAGTAGCCTGTGATATAGGCTTGTGCAATTCGTTTCGTAACGAATCGAAATTCGTCCGAATTTAGCAACTTTCGGACATTCGGAAGCATTCGAATTTCCGAACAGAGCAATTACGAATAAAACCGAATCCGAAATAAATTATACCGCAAAATAGCGAATGCCCGAAGGTCTTCGGCATAATTCGTTATGAAAAAAGTTACGAATGTACGAATCCATTCGAAGCACAATAACACTCACTCTGCTCTCTGCTTCTCGCTCACCATGCTGAACTCCCTCTCAAAATGGTGTACAGGGGGCGGAGGCTATAGCCGCATGAAAAAACGAAAATAAAATACGAGATTTCGAATCCATTCGAAGCACAATAACACTCACTCTGCTCTGCTCTCTGCTTCTCCCTCACCGTGCTGAACCCTCTCAAAATGGTGTACAGGGGCGGAGCCTATAGCCGCATGTAAAAAACGAAAGTAAAATACGAGATTTCGAATCGTTACAAATAACCGCTATGTATTTAGAAAAGTACAAATCCATTCGAAGCACATTAGGCATAATAGGCAGCGTCGTTGTGAGAGAGACACGGAAAATTACGAATCAACGAACCCAAAAAAAGTTACGAAAGTAGGAGTTGTGTCCAGAATCAACGAAAAACAATGTACTCTACCGAAAGTACGAATTATAAAGCAACAAAAAATTCAACGAAAAATGTCGCTTGCAAAAATACGAATGAGTCCGAACACGAAAAATCCCGTCTAGCAAAATTACGGACCGGAAAGAAACGAACCGAAACGGAACGAATTTTTCCGTTGTGCACAAGTCTACTGTGATAGCGATACCCCGCTGTCTTAGAAGTGCCAGAATCGGAGCGAGCACCTTGGTGAACGTCTTGGGTGCTGAGGCAAGGCCCAATGGGAGGGCCAAAAACTGGTAGTGGTCCTTCCCGATAGCAAATCGCAGAAACCTCTGGTGTCTGGAGTATATGGGGACATGCAGGTATGCGTCCTTGATGTCCAAGGAGGCCAGAAAGTCGCCCGGATGGAGAGCCGTGACTACAGATCGAGCCGACTCCATCCGAAATCTTTGTACTTTCACAAAGCAATTGAGGGCTCTGAGATCCAAGCTTGGACGAACCCCCTCCTTCATCGGCACAATGAACAGATTTGAGTAAAAACCCCGTTCCAGTTCTGGAACAGGAATAACTACCCCGCGTTCCAGTAGACCCTGGACCGCCCCATACAGGGCCTCCCGACGGGTCGGTAGTAGCTGGAGATTGGAGGTGTTGAATCTGTCCGGTGGACAAGAGAGAAACTCTATCTTGTAGCCTGAGGAGATTACTTCGCAAACCCACCTGTCGGAGATTAGAGCTGTCCACTGAGTCGCGAATTTGCGAAGACGTCCCCCCACCCAAGAGCTGGTTGGGGGTGGACCTTCATGCGGATGCAAATTTGTCCGCAGGCTTATTGGGTATGCGGGACCAAGGACACTTCTGTCCTTGGGCAGGCGCTTTATCGGCCTGGGGTCTTTTCCCTGTCGCCCTAGGGGGACGAAAAAAACGCTTGCGTGCAGTAAAGGAGGGCCCTTGCCCTTGGCATGGCCCCTTACCCTTGCTAATTTGGGGAAGCAAAGTGCCTTTACCTCCTGTGGCATCCTTGATGAGGTCATCCAGAGAGCCCCAAAAAGTCTGTCGCCCTTAAAAGGCAGATCCAACAGGGCTTTCTTGGAAGTCTGGTCCGCAGACCAGCCTTTTAGCCAGATCAGGCGGCGTATTGCTACTGCATAAACCGAAGCTTTAGACAGCAGGGGAATAGTATCCATGTCTGACTCGCAGACAACCTAAGGCCCTGGACCAACAGGTCGGCCAATGTTATCTCATCAGGAGGAGCATCTCGCTCCTTAACCCCTGGAGTAGCAATCTTGCCCATTCAGTAAGTGTGTGAGACACTAGGGCCCCCGCCAATGCCGGGCGTACTGCCGAGCCTACCACTGAGTATAGGTAGCAAGCGAGTGCTTCAGCCTTCTTATCCACAGGGTCCTTGAAAACAGGAGCCCCTTCTACAGGAATTGTGGTGGCTCTATTAAGTCTGGACACCGGAGGGTCCACTATAGGGGGAGAGGTCCATCTCTTCAGAAAACTCTCCTCAAAGGGGTACCGTACCGCAAACCTCTTTGGGCTGTAAAGACCCTCAGTGGGTTCTCCCATTCCTTGTATAAGAGTTTATCAAAAGACACACAAGGGAACACCTTAGCAGTGCGGGCAGGTCTATGAAACCCAAGTGGACCGGAGTCTCTGCTGCTTCTGCAGTATTTTCCAATTTTAGCATATCCCGCACTGCAGTAATAAGGTCAGATACCAAAGCCGTCTCGCGTACTGACCTGGACTTTGAGTCATCCTCACTGTCCGGTCACGGTCTGCAGTCTCTGATGCGTCAGAATCTGGGCCCCGAGCCGTAGCTGGACCTGGTTCTGCACCAGAATTATCCCCAGAAGCTTGCAGGGGATGGGGCGTTTACTACCCCCTGTATTCCCATGTGCTGCTTCCACCCTGGCAGCAAACGCCTCTAGGATTGCCGTCATAGTGTTCATAGACACCTCAGGGACACCAGCTGCTAAATCTGGTGTTTCAGGGGAGAAGACATCTGGCTCAGATGCCATGCTGACCACACGCTGACACCCACAGGGCCCCAGGCAAGGTATCAATAGCTATGTGAGCCTTCTTTTCATTTATGTGGCATATCCTGATTGATTACTGTTCATGAGTCATCCAAGCAAGTAGCGCTGCCTGCTGAGGACACCTTTTATTGGGATTATCTGTTTATGCGCTGACTGATCTCCTGTAATAAGAGATCATGCACTTCTGGTAAGCAGCAGTGTGTCATTAAGGTGGAAGCACTTTTCTATCACCACTTTTTCTGGATGCTGTGGGTTCATTTGCACAGTGGAGACCCATTTAAGTTTTATGGACTATATGTAAAAATATACTTGGTTTTTATACATCACATATGGACTGCAAGTTTTGCTTTTCTGTTTTTTGCACTTTAGGTCCTATTGACCTCCTACATTGAGTTTTATGCTAATTCATTGTTTTCTCACCTTCACTTTTATATTAGCGCAGCTTTTTTTCTTTTCCATTTGTTCAGTGTTTGTATAACATTTATAGTTGCTGCTCTTCTCCCCTTTTTCCACTCCCCTTTTTGAACAAGCCAGTTATTTTATTGATATCAATAGGCCACCCTCCTGTGCTGCAGAGAGGCTGGGTCACCCAGAGGACTCACCACCCTGGACCGGTACTGCTATGCTGCCGTGTGCTGCGCCTGTGATGCTGTCCCACTGCTGCTGTGTCAGCTGCTTCTTTTATCAGCATTTCCTGTGTGAATTTTCGCACCAGTGTAATGCACCCTAGAGGCCGGAGGCTCTCGCAAAATGGTTGCCAAAAACGTCTGTATGGAAGATAATGTGGGCTCTAAGAAAATGGCCGCCGACCGAAGATAGAGGTCAAGCAGCCATAGCCCACAAAAAGATGGCTGCCGAACGGCAATATATGCATACAGGGTGGACAAACATGGCCGCTGATCAGCTGATAGGGGCCAGTGGGTGTGGCTGAACCACAGGAAGATGGCCACCGGGCAGTCACAAGAGGCCAAACTCGGCATGGACCACCTCAAAATGGCCGCCAACAGCATGGAGGAGGAAGCACACAAACACAGGTAAGCAGAAATGACATTCCAAGCAGGTCATCGTCCGCGCACAGAAGGTGACTGTTGGCCAGGCATGCTGTGATTGGACCCAAAAAGGGACGATCATATGTATGCCCTGGAGTGTGACGCTCACCGGACAGGCTGCTGCGACTCGGCCGTAAGGTCAGCCGAAGCTGAGCGGTCCGATGCAAGCCTTGGAGCGTAAGCTCACCGGCCAGGCTGCTGCGACTCGGCCGTAAGGTCAGCCAAAGCTGAGCGGTCCGATGCAGGCCCTGGAGCGTAGGCTCACCGGCCACCCGTGGAGCGACGGGCATGTCTTGGAAAACCCAGCGCATAGCTAGGGTCGGCACATGCTCGATGGCCGAAACTGGGGAGACTACAAGGATCGAGGATCCAGCCTGTCACCCAGTCGGCAGTTGATCGAAGATCACAGGAAACAACAAATAGAAAAAAAAATATATATATATATTTTTTTCCCCCCCCGGACCAATGGGACCGAAGGGAGCCATGTCCTTCTCCTTGCTAGACAGAAAAAAACTGATCTGCGAAGATGCAGACTGAGAGGTTATACCCAGAGGGTCCGCCCCCTGGGCGGTACTGTAGAAGGTGTGATGCAACACTGTTTTACAAGTTTTTCTGCCTAGTCACTCCTAATTAACGGATAATACCCACTTTGTCAATAGAGAAGCTGTGTCGGTCCATGGACAAAAGAGTAAAACAATTTATATTTTTTTCTTCTACTGTGCTATCCTGAAAAAAATAATTGTAGGACAAAAACATGTTTCTTTTAATAGCATTTTCTGCAGTTCTGTAGCTGTGAGATACAGCGTTTATATACTGTGGGTGTGTTGTGCTCTTCCAAAAACACCCATTTAAGGCCACAAAAAGTATTTTGCAGTGTTTTCTGCATATCTGGAGGTGTGTGAAATAAACAATTTATATATTTTTCTTCTACTGTGCTGTCCTAAAAAAAAAAAATGAATAGCATTTTCTGCAGTTTTGTAGCTGTGAGATACAGCGTTTACGTACTGTGGGTGTGTTGTGCTCTTCCAAAAACACCCATTTAGGGCCACAAAAAATATTTTGCAGTGTTTTCTGCATATCTGGAGGTGTGTGAAATAAACAATTTATATATTTTTCTTCTACTGTGCTATCCTAAAAAAATAATTGTAGGACAAAAACATTTTTTTTAATAACATTTTCTGCAGTTCTGTAGCTGTGAGATACAGCGTTTACATACTGTGGGTGTGTTGTGCTCTCCCAAAAACACCCATTTAGGGCCCAAAAAAATATTTTGCAGTGTTTTCTTCATATCTGGAGGTGTGTGAAATAAACAATTTATATATTTTTCTTCTACTGTGCTATCCTAAAAAAATAATTGTAGGACAAATTTTTTTTTTTTAATAGCATTTATGAAGTTCTGTAGCTGTAAGATACATCGTTTACGTACTGTGGGTGTGTTGTGCTCTTCCAAAAACACCCATTTAGGGCCACAAAAAGAAAATTTTGCAGTGTTTTCTGCATATCTGGAGGTGTGTGAAATAAACAATTTATATATTTTTCTTCTACTGTGCTATCCCCAAAAAATAATTGTAGGACAAAAACATTTTTTTGGAATAGCATTTTCTGCAGTTCTGTAGCTGTGGGATATAGCATTTACATACTGTGGGTGAGTTGTGCTCTTCCAAAAACACCCATTTAGGGCCACAAAAAATATTTTGCAGTGTTTTCTGCATATCTGGAGGTGTGTAACATAAACAATTTATATATTTTTCTTCTACTGTGCTATCCTAAAAAAATAATTGTAGGACAAAAACATTTTTTTTTAATAGCATTTTCTGCAGTTCTGTAGCTGTGAGATACAGCGTTTACGTACTGTGGGCGTGTTGTGCTCTTCCAAAAACACCCATTTAGGGCCACAAAAAATATTTTGCAGTGTTTTCTGCATATCTGGAGGTATGTGAAATAAAAAAATTATATATTTTTCTTCTACTGTGCTATCCTAAAAAAATAAAAATTTGAATAGCATTTTCTGCAGTTCTGTAGCTGTGAGATACAGTGTTTATATACTGTGGGTGTGTTGTGCTCTTCCAAAAACACCCATTTAGGGCCACAAAAAATATTTTGCAGTGTTTTCTGCATATCTGGAGGTGTGTGAAATAAACAATTTATATATTTTTCTTCTACTGTGCTATCCTAAAAAAAAAAAAAATTGGATAGCATTTTCTGCAGTTTTGTAGCTGTGAGATACATCGTTTACATACTGTGGGTGTGTTGTGCTCTTCCAAAAACACCCATTTAGGGCCACAAAAAATATTTTGCAGTGTTTTCTGCATATCTGGAGGTGTGTGAAATAAACAATTTATATATTTTTCTTCTACTGTGCTATCCTAAAAAAAATACAAAAATTGGAATAGCATCTTCTGCAGTTATGTAGCTGTGAGATACAGCGTTTATATAGTGTGGGTGTGTTGTGCTCTTCCAATAACACCCATTTAGGGCCACAAAAAATATTTTGCAGTGTTTTCTGCATATCTGGAGGTGTGTGAAATAAACAATTTATATATTTTTCTTCTACTGTGCTATCCTAAAAAAATAAAAAAATTTGAATAGCATTTTCTGCAGTTCTGTAGCTGTAAGATACATTGTTTACGTACTGTGGATGTGTTGTGCTCTTCCAAAAACACCCATTTAGGGCCCCAAAAAATATTTTGCAGTGTTTTCTTCATATCTGGAGGTGTGTGAAATAAACAATTTATATATTTTTCTTCTACTGTGCTATCCTAAAAAAATAATTGTAGGACAAAAACATTTTTTTTAATAGCATTTATGAAGTTCTGTAGCTGTAAGATACATCGTTTACGTACTCTGGGTGTGTTGTGCTCTTCCAAAAACACCCATTTAGGGCCACAAAAAATATTTTGCAGTGTTTTCTGCATTACTGGAGGTGTGTGAAATAAACAACTTATATATTTTTCTTCTACTGTGCTATCCTAAAAAAAAAAAAAAAATTGAATAGCATTTTCTGCAGTTATGTAGCTGTGAGATACAGCGTTTATATACTGTGGGTGTGTTGTGCTCTTCTCCAAAAACACCCATTTAGGGCCACCAAAAAATATTTTGCAGTGTTTTCTGCATATCTGGAGGTGTGTGAAATAAACAATTTATATATTTTTCTTCTACTGTGCTATCCTAAAAAAAATAATTGTAGGACAAAAACATTTTTTTTGAATAGCATTCTCTGCAGTTCTGTAGCTGTGAGATACAGCGTTTACGTACTGTGGGCGTGTTGTGCTCTTCTAAAAACACCCATTTAGGGCCACAAAAATATTTTGCAGTGTTTTCTGCATATCTGGAGGTGTGTGAAATAAACAATTTATATATTTTTCTTCTACTGTGCTATCCTAAAAAAGAAAAAAAAATGAATAGCATTTTCTGCAGTTCTGTAGCTGTGAGATACAGCGTTTACATACTGTGGGTGTGTTGTGCTCTTCCAAAAACACCCATTTTGGGCAACAAAAAATATTTCGCAGTGTTTTCTGCATATCTGGAGGCGTGTGAAATAAACAATTTATATATTTTTCTTCTACTGTGCTATCCTAAAAAAAATAATTGTAGGACAAAAACATTTTTTTTAATAGCATTTTCTGCAGTTCTGTAGCTGTGAGATATAGCATTTACTACAGTGGGTGTGTTGTGCTCTTCCAAAAACACCCATTTAGGGCCACAAAAAATATTTTGCAGTGTTTTCTGCATATCTGGAGGTGTGTAAAATAAACAATTTATATATTTTTCTTCTACTGTGCTACCCTAAAAAAATAATTGTAGGACAAAAATGTATTTTTAATAGCATTTTCTGCAGTTCTGTAGCTGTGAGATACAGTGTTTACGTACTGTGGGTGTGTTGTGCTCTTCCAAAAACACCCATTTAGGGCCACAAAAAATATTTTGCAGTGTTTTCTGCATATCTGGAGGTGTGTGAAATAAACAATTTATATATTTTTCTTCTACTGTGCTATCCTAAAAAAATTTGAATAGCATTTTCTGCAGTTCTGTAGCTGTGAGATACAGTGTTTATATACTGTGGGTGTGTTGTGCTCTTCCAAAAACCCTTATTTAGGGCCACAAAAAGTATTTTGCAGTGTTTTCTGCATATCTGGAGGTGTGTGAAATTAACAATTTATATATTTTTCTTCTACTGTGCTATCCTAAAAAAAATTAAAAAATAATAGCATTTTCTGCAATTTTGTAGCTGTGAGATACATCGTTTACGTACTGTGGGTGTGTTGTGCTCTTCCAAAACCACCCATTTAGGGCCACAAAAATATTTTGCAGTGTTTTCTGCATATCTGGAGGTGTGTGAAATAAAAAAATTATATATTTTTCTTCTACTGTGCTATCCTAAAAAAATAAAAAAAAATGAATAGCATTTTCTGCAGTTCTGTAGCTGTGAGATACAGCGTTTATATAGTGTGGGTGTGTTGTGCTCTTCCAAAAACACCCATTTAGGGCCACAAAAAATATTTTGCAGTGTTTTCTGCATATCTGGAGGTGTGTAACATTAACAATTTATATATTTTTCTTCTACTGTGCTATCCTAAAAAAAATAATTGTAGGATAAAAACATTTTTTTTGAATAGCATTTTCTGCAGTTCTGTAGCTGTGAGATACAGCGTTTACGTACTGTGGGCGTGTTGTGCTCTTCCAAAAACACCCATTTAGGGCCACAAAAAATATTTTGCAGTGTTTTCTGCATATCTGGAGGTGTGTGAAATAAAAAAATTATATATTTTTCTTCTACTGTGCTATCCTAAAAAAATAAAAATTTGAATAGCATTTTCTGCAGTTCTGTAGCTGTGAGATACAGTGTTTACATACTGTGGGTGTGTTGTGCTCTTCCAAAAACACCCATTTAGGGCCACAAAGAATATTTTGCAGTGTTTTCTGCATATCTGGAGGTGTGTGAAATAAACAATTTATATATTTTTCTTCTACTGTGCTATCCTAAAAAAAAAAAATTGGATAGCATTTTCTGCAGTTTTGTAGCTGTGAGATACATCGTTTACGTACTGTGGGTGTGTTGTGCTCTTCCAAAAACACCCATTTAGGGCCACAAAAAATATTTTGCAGTGTTTTCTGCATATCTGGAGGTGTGTGAAATAAACAATTTATATATTTTTCTTCTACTGTGCTATCCTAAAAAAAATAAAAAATTTGAATAGCATCTTCTGCAGTTATGTAGCTGTGAGATACAGCGTTTATATAGTGTGGGTGTGTTGTGCTCTTCCAAAAACACCCATTTAGGGCCACAAAAAATATTTTGCAGTGTTTTCTGCATATCTGGAGGTGTGTGAAATAAACAATTTATATATTTTTCTTCTACTGTGCTATCCTAAAAAAAGAAAAAAAATTGAATAGCATTTTCTGCAGTTCTGTAGCTGTGAGATACAGCGTTTACATACTGTGGGTGTGTTGTGCTCTCCCAAAAACACCCATTTAGGGCCACCAAAAATATTTTGCAGTGTTTTGTGCATATCTGGAGGTGTGTGAACTAAACAATTTATATATTTTGCTTCTACTGTGCTATCCTAAAAAAATAATTGTAGGACAAAAATATTTTTTTTGAATAGCATTTTCTGCAGTTTTGTAGCTGTAAGATACATCGTTTACGTACTGTGGATGTGTTGTGCTCTTCCAAAAACACCCATTTAGGGCCACAAAAAATATTTTGCAGTGTTTTCTGTATATCTGGAGGTGTGTGAACTAAACAATTTATATATTTTTCTTCTACTGTGCTATCCTAAAAAAATAATTGTAGGACAAAAACGTTTTTTAATAGCATTTATGAAGTTCTGTAGCTGTAAGGTACATCGTTTACGTACTGTGGGTGTGTTGTGCTCTTCCAAAAACACCCATTTAGGGCCCAAAAAATATTTTGCAGTGTTTTCTTCATATCTGGAGGTGTGTGAAATAAACAATTTATATATTTTTCTTCTACTGTGCTATCCTAAAAAAATAATTGTAGGACAAAAACATTTTTTTAATAGCATTTATGAAGTTCTGTAGCTGTAAGATACATCGTTTACGTACTCTGGGTGTGTTGTGCTCTTCCAAAAACACCCATTTAGGGCCACAAAAAATATTTTGCAGTGTTTTCTGCATTACTGGAGGTGTGTGAAATAAACAACTTATATATTTTTCTTCTACTGTGCTATCCTAAAAAAATAATTGTAGGACAAAAATGTATTTTTAATAGCATTTTCTGCAGTTCTGTAGCTGTGAGATACAGCGTTTACATACTGTGGGCGTGTTGTGCTCTTCCAAAAACACCCATTTAGGGCCACAAAAAATATTTTGCAGTGTTTTCTGCATATCTGGAGGTGTGTGAAATAAACAATTTATATATTTTTCTTCTACTGTGCTGTCCTAAAAAAAAAAAAAAAATGAATAGCATTTTCTGCAGTTCTGTAGCTGTGAGATACAGCGTTTATATAGTGTGGGTGTGTTGTGCTCTTCCAAAAACACCCATTTAGGGCCACAAAAAATATTTTGCAGTGTTTTCTGCATATCTGGAGGTGTGTGAAATAAACAATTTATATATTTTTCTTCTACTGTGCTATCCTAAAAAAAGAAAAAAAATTGAATAGCATTTTCTGCAGTTCTGTAGCTGTGAGATACAGCGTTTACATACTGTGGGTGTGTTGTGCTCTTCCAAAAACACCCATTTAGGGCCACCAAAAATATTTTGCAGTGTTTTGGGCATATCTGGAGGTGTGTGAAATAAACAATTTATATATTTTTCTTCTACTGTGCTATCCTAAAAAAATAATTGTAGGACAAAAATATTTTTTTTGAATAGCATTTTCTGCAGTTCTGTAGCTGTAAGATACATCGTTTACGTACTGGATGTGTTGTGCTCTTCCAAAAACACCCATTTAGGGCCACAAAAAATATTTTGCAGTGTTTTCTGCATATCTGGAGGTGTGTGAACTAAACAATTTATATATTTTTCTTCTACTGTGCTATCCTAAAAAAAATTATTGTAGGACAAAAACATTTTTTTTTTAATAACATTTTCTGCAGTTCTGTAGCTGTGAGATACAGCGTTTACATACTGTGGGTGTGTTGTGCTCTTCCAAAAACACCCATTTAGGGCCCAAAAAAATATTTTGCAGTGTTTTCTGCATTACTGGAGGTGTGTGAAATAAACAATTTATATATTTTTCTTCTACTGTGCTATCCTAAAAAAATAATTGTAGGACAAAAACATTTTTTTTGTAATAGCATTTATGAAGTTCTGTAGCTGTAAGATACATCGTTTACGTACTGTGGGTGTGTTGTGCTCTTCCAAAAACACCCATTTAGGGCCACAAAAAGAAAATTTTGCAGTGTTCTGGAGGTGTGTGAAATAAACAATTTATATATTTTTCTTCTACTGTGCTATCCCAAAAAACTAATTGTAGGACAAAAACATTTTTTTGGAATAGCATTTTCTGCAGTTCTGTAGCTGTGAGATATAGCGTTTACATACTGTGGGTGAGTTGTGCTCTTCCAAAAACACCCATTTAGGGCCACAAAAATATTTTGCAGTGTTTTCTGCATATCTGGAGGTGTGTAACATAAACAATTTATATATTTTTGTTCTACTGTGCTATCCTAAAAAAAATAATTGTAGGACAAAAACATTTTTTTTGAATAGCATTTTCTACAGTTCTGTAGCTGTGAGATACAGCGTTTACGTACTGTGGGCGTGTTGTGCTCTTCCAAAAACACCCATTTAGGGCCACAAAAAATATTTTGCAGTGTTTTCTTTATATCTGGAGGTGTGTGAAATAAAAAATATATATATTTTTCTTCTACTGTGCTATCCTAAAAAAATAGAAATTTGAATAGCATTTTCTGCAGTTCTGTAGCTGTGAGATACAGTGTTTATATACTGTGGGTGTGTTGTGCTCTTCCAAAAACACCCATTTAGGGCCACAAAAAATATTTTGCAGTGTTTTCTGCATATCTGGAGGTGTGTGAAATAAACAATTTATATATTTTTCTTCTACTGTGCTATCCTAAAAAAAAAAATTGGATAGCATTTTCTGCAGTTTTGTAGCTGTGAGATACATCGTTTACGTACTGTGGGTGTGTTGTGCTCTTCCAAAAACACCCATTTAGGGCCACAAAAAATATTTTGCAGTGTTTTCTGCATATCTGGAGGTGTGTGAAATAAACAATTTATATATTTTGCTTCTACTGTGCTATCCTAAAAAAATAAAAAATTTGAAGAGCATCTTCTGCAGTTATGTAGCTGTGAGATACAGCGTTTATATAGTGTGGGTGTGTTGTGCTCTTCCAAAAACACCCATTTAGGGCCACAAAAAATATTTTGCAGTGTTTTCTGCATATCTGGAGGTGTGTGAAATAAACAATTTATATATTTTTCTTCTACTGTGCTATCCTAAAAAAAGAAAAAAAATTGAATAGCATTTTCTGCAGTTCTGTAGCTGTGAGATACAGCGTTTACATACTGTGGGTGTGTTGTGCTCTTCCAAAAACACCCATTTAGGGCCACCAAAAATATTTTGCAGTGTTTTGTGCATATCTGGAGGTGTGTGAACTAAACAATTTATATATTTTGCTTCTACTGTGCTATCCTAAAAAAATAATTGTAGGACAAAAACATTTTTTAATAGCATTTATGAAGTTCTGTAGCTGTAAGATACATCGTTTACGTACTGTGGGTGTGTTGTGCTCTTCCAAAAACACCCATTTAGTGCCCAAAAAAATATTTTGCAGTGTTTTCTTCATATCTGGAGGTGTGTGAAATAAACAATTTATATATTTTTCTTCTACTGTGCTATCCTAAAAAAATAATTGTAGGACAAAAACATTTTTTTAATAGCATTTATGAAGTTCTGTAGCTGTAAGATACATCGTTTACGTACTCTGGGTGTGTTGTGCTCTTCCAAAAACACCCATTTAGGGCCACAAAAAATATTTTGCAGTGTTTTCTGCATTACTGGAGGTGTGTGAAATAAACAACTTATATATTTTTCTTCTACTGTGCTATCCTAAAAAAATGAAAAAATTTGAATAGCATTTTCTGCAGTTCTGTAGCTGTGAGATACAGCGTTTATATACTGTGGGTGTGTTGTGCTCTTCCAAAAACACCCATTTAGGGCCACAAAAAAATATTTTGCAGTGTTTTCTGCATATCTGGAGGTGTGTGAAATAAACAATTTATATATTTTTCTTCTACTGTGCTATCCTAAAAAAAAATAATTGTAGGACAAAAACATTTTGTTTGAATAGCATTCTCTGCAGTTCTGTAGCTGTGAGATACAGCGTTTACGTACTGTGGGCATGTTGTGCTCTTCCAAAAACACCCATTTAGGTCCACAAAAATATTTTGCAGTGTTTTCTGCACATCTGCAGGTGTGTGAAATAAACAATTTATATATTTTTCTTGTACTGTGCTATCCTAAAAAAATAAAAATAAAATTGAATAGCATTTTCTGCAGTTCTGTAGCTGTGAGATACAGCGTTTACATACTGTGGGTGTGTTGTGCTCTGCCAAAAACACCCATTTAGGGCCACAAAAAATATTTTGCAGTGTTTTCTTCATATCTGGAGGTGTGTGAAATAAACAACTTATATATTTTTCTTCTACTGTGCTATCCTAAAAAAATAATTGTAGGACAAAAACATTTTTTTGGAATAGCATTTTCTGCAGTTCTGTAGCTGTGAGATACATCGTTTACGTACTGTTGGTGTGTTGTGCTCTTCTAAAAACACCCATTTAGGGCCAAAAAAATATTTTGCAGTGTTTTCTGCATATCTGGAGGTGTGTGAAATAAACAATTTATATATTTTTCTTCTACTGTGCTATCCTAAAAAAATAAAAAAAATTGAATAGCATTTTCTAAAGTTCTGTAGCTGTGAGATACAGCGTTTATATACTGTGGGTGTGTTTTGCTCTTCCAAAAACACCCATTTAGGGCCACAAAAAATATTTTGCAGTGTTTTCTGCATATCTGGAGGTGTGTGAAATAAACAATTTATATATTTTTCTTCTACTGTGCTATCCTAAAAGAAAAAAAAAATTGAATAGCATTTTCTGCAGTTTTGTAGCTGTGAGATACATCGTTTACGTACTGTGGGTGAGTTGTGCTCTTCCAAAAACACCCATTTAGGGCCACAAAAAATATTTTGCAGTGTTTTCTGCATATCTGGAGGTGTGTGAAATAAACAATTTATATATTTTTCTTCTACTGTGCTATCCTAAAAAAAGAAAAAAAATTGAATAGCATTTTCTGCAGTTCTGTAGCTGTGAGATACAGCGTTTACATACTGTGGGTGTGTTGTGCTCTTCCAAAAACACCCATTTAGGGCCACCAAAAATATTTTGCAGTGTTTTGTGCATATCTGGAGGTGTGTGAACTAAACAATTTATATATTTTGCTTCTACTGTGCTATCCTAAAAAAATAATTGTAGGACAAAAACATTTTTTAATAGCATTTATGAAGTTCTGTAGCTGTAAGATACATCGTTTACGTACTGTGGGTGTGTTGTGCTCTTCCAAAAACACCCATTTAGTGCCCAAAAAAATATTTTGCAGTGTTTTCTTCATATCTGGAGGTGTGTGAAATAAACAATTTATATATTTTTCTTCTACTGTGCTATCCTAAAAAAATAATTGTAGGACAAAAACATTTTTTTAATAGCATTTATGAAGTTCTGTAGCTGTAAGATACATCGTTTACGTACTCTGGGTGTGTTGTGCTCTTCCAAAAACACCCATTTAGGGCCACAAAAAATATTTTGCAGTGTTTTCTGCATTACTGGAGGTGTGTGAAATAAACAACTTATATATTTTTCTTCTACTGTGCTATCCTAAAAAAATGAAAAAATTTGAATAGCATTTTCTGCAGTTCTGTAGCTGTGAGATACAGCGTTTATATACTGTGGGTGTGTTGTGCTCTTCCAAAAACACCCATTTAGGGCCACAAAAAAATATTTTGCAGTGTTTTCTGCATATCTGGAGGTGTGTGAAATAAACAATTTATATATTTTTCTTCTACTGTGCTATCCTAAAAAAAAATAATTGTAGGACAAAAACATTTTGTTTGAATAGCATTCTCTGCAGTTCTGTAGCTGTGAGATACAGCGTTTACGTACTGTGGGCATGTTGTGCTCTTCCAAAAACACCCATTTAGGTCCACAAAAATATTTTGCAGTGTTTTCTGCACATCTGCAGGTGTGTGAAATAAACAATTTATATATTTTTCTTGTACTGTGCTATCCTAAAAAAATAAAAATAAAATTGAATAGCATTTTCTGCAGTTCTGTAGCTGTGAGATACAGCGTTTACATACTGTGGGTGTGTTGTGCTCTGCCAAAAACACCCATTTAGGGCCACAAAAAATATTTTGCAGTGTTTTCTTCATATCTGGAGGTGTGTGAAATAAACAACTTATATATTTTTCTTCTACTGTGCTATCCTAAAAAAATAATTGTAGGACAAAAACATTTTTTTGGAATAGCATTTTCTGCAGTTCTGTAGCTGTGAGATACATCGTTTACGTACTGTTGGTGTGTTGTGCTCTTCTAAAAACACCCATTTAGGGCCAAAAAAATATTTTGCAGTGTTTTCTGCATATCTGGAGGTGTGTGAAATAAACAATTTATATATTTTTCTTCTACTGTGCTATCCTAAAAAAATAAAAAAAATTGAATAGCATTTTCTAAAGTTCTGTAGCTGTGAGATACAGCGTTTATATACTGTGGGTGTGTTTTGCTCTTCCAAAAACACCCATTTAGGGCCACAAAAAATATTTTGCAGTGTTTTCTGCATATCTGGAGGTGTGTGAAATAAACAATTTATATATTTTTCTTCTACTGTGCTATCCTAAAAGAAAAAAAAAATTGAATAGCATTTTCTGCAGTTTTGTAGCTGTGAGATACATCGTTTACGTACTGTGGGTGAGTTGTGCTCTTCCAAAAACACCCATTTAGGGCCACAAAAAATATTTTGCAGTGTTTTCTGCATATCTGGAGGTGTGTGAAATAAACAATTTATATATTTTTCTTCTACTGTGCTATCCTAAAAAAAGAAAAAAAATTGAATAGCATTTTCTGCAGTTCTGTAGCTGTGAGATACAGCGTTTACATACTGTGGGTGTGTTGTGCTCTTCCAAAAACACCCATTTAGGGCCACCAAAAATATTTTGCAGTGTTTTGTGCATATCTGGAGGTGTGTGAACTAAACAATTTATATATTTTGCTTCTACTGTGCTATCCTAAAAAAATAATTGTAGGACAAAAACATTTTTTAATAGCATTTATGAAGTTCTGTAGCTGTAAGATACATCGTTTACGTACTGTGGGTGTGTTGTGCTCTTCCAAAAACACCCATTTAGTGCCCAAAAAAATATTTTGCAGTGTTTTCTTCATATCTGGAGGTGTGTGAAATAAACAATTTATATATTTTTCTTCTACTGTGCTATCCTAAAAAAATAATTGTAGGACAAAAACATTTTTTTAATAGCATTTATGAAGTTCTGTAGCTGTAAGATACATCGTTTACGTACTCTGGGTGTGTTGTGCTCTTCCAAAAACACCCATTTAGGGCCACAAAAAATATTTTGCAGTGTTTTCTGCATTACTGGAGGTGTGTGAAATAAACAACTTATATATTTTTCTTCTACTGTGCTATCCTAAAAAAATGAAAAAATTTGAATAGCATTTTCTGCAGTTCTGTAGCTGTGAGATACAGCGTTTATATACTGTGGGTGTGTTGTGCTCTTCCAAAAACACCCATTTAGGGCCACAAAAAAATATTTTGCAGTGTTTTCTGCATATCTGGAGGTGTGTGAAATAAACAATTTATATATTTTTCTTCTACTGTGCTATCCTAAAAAAAAATAATTGTAGGACAAAAACATTTTGTTTGAATAGCATTCTCTGCAGTTCTGTAGCTGTGAGATACAGCGTTTACGTACTGTGGGCATGTTGTGCTCTTCCAAAAACACCCATTTAGGTCCACAAAAATATTTTGCAGTGTTTTCTGCACATCTGCAGGTGTGTGAAATAAACAATTTATATATTTTTCTTGTACTGTGCTATCCTAAAAAAATAAAAATAAAATTGAATAGCATTTTCTGCAGTTCTGTAGCTGTGAGATACAGCGTTTACATACTGTGGGTGTGTTGTGCTCTGCCAAAAACACCCATTTAGGGCCACAAAAAATATTTTGCAGTGTTTTCTTCATATCTGGAGGTGTGTGAAATAAACAACTTATATATTTTTCTTCTACTGTGCTATCCTAAAAAAATAATTGTAGGACAAAAACATTTTTTTGGAATAGCATTTTCTGCAGTTCTGTAGCTGTGAGATACATCGTTTACGTACTGTTGGTGTGTTGTGCTCTTCTAAAAACACCCATTTAGGGCCAAAAAAATATTTTGCAGTGTTTTCTGCATATCTGGAGGTGTGTGAAATAAACAATTTATATATTTTTCTTCTACTGTGCTATCCTAAAAAAATAAAAAAAATTGAATAGCATTTTCTAAAGTTCTGTAGCTGTGAGATACAGCGTTTATATACTGTGGGTGTGTTTTGCTCTTCCAAAAACACCCATTTAGGGCCACAAAAAATATTTTGCAGTGTTTTCTGCATATCTGGAGGTGTGTGAAATAAACAATTTATATATTTTTCTTCTACTGTGCTATCCTAAAAGAAAAAAAAAATTGAATAGCATTTTCTGCAGTTTTGTAGCTGTGAGATACATCGTTTACGTACTGTGGGTGAGTTGTGCTCTTCCAAAAACACCCATTTAGGGCCACAAAAAATATTTTGCAGTGTTTTCTGCATATCTGGAGGTGTGTGAAATAAACAATTTATATATTTTTCTTCTACTGTGCTATCCTAAAAAAATAAAAAAATTTGAATAGCATTTTCTGTAGTTCTGTAGCTGTGAGATACAGCGTTTATATAGTGTGGGTGTGTTGTGCTCTTCAAAAAACACCCATTTAGGGCCACAAAAAATATTTTGCAGTGTTTTCTGAATATCTGGAGGTGTGTGAAATAAACAATTTATATATTTTTCTTCTACTGTGCTATCCTAAAAAAAGAAAAAAAATTGAATAGCATTTTCTGCAGTTCTGTAGCTGTGAGATACAGCGTTTACATACTGTGGGTGTGTTGTGCTCTTCCAAAACAACCTATTTAGGGCCACCAAAAATATTTTGCAGTGTTTTGTGCATATCTGGAGGTGTGTGAAATAAACAATTTATATATTTTTCTTCTACTGTGCTATCCTAAAAAAATAATTGTAGGACAAAAATATTTTTTTTGAATAGCAATTTCTGCAGTTCTGTAGCTGTAAGATACATCGTTTACATACTGTGGATGTGTTGTGCTCTTCCAAAAACACCCATTTAGGGCCACAAAAAATATTTTGCAGTGTTTTCTGCATATCTGGAGGTGTGTGAACTAAACAATTTATATATTTTTCTTCTACTGTGCTATCCTAAAAAAATAATTGTAGGACAAAAACATTTTTTTTTAATAGCATTTATGAAGTTCTGTAGCTGTAAGATACATCGTTTACGTACTGTGGGTGTGTTGTGCTCTTCCAAAAACACCCATTTAGGTCCACAAAAATATTTTGCAGTGTTTTCTGCACATCTGCAGGTGTGTGAAATAAACAATTTATATATTTTTCTTGTACTGTGCTATCCTAAAAAAATAAAAATAAAATTGAATAGCATTTTCTGCAGTTCTGTAGCTGTGAGATACAGCGTTTACATACTGTGGGTGTGTTGTGCTCTGCCAAAAACACCCATTTAGGGCCACAAAAAATATTTTGCAGTGTTTTCTTCATATCTGGAGGTGTGTGAAATAAACAACTTATATATTTTTCTTCTACTGTGCTATCCTAAAAAAATAATTGTAGGACAAAAACATTTTTTTGGAATAGCATTTTCTGCAGTTCTGTAGCTGTGAGATACATCGTTTACGTACTGTTGGTGTGTTGTGCTCTTCTAAAAACACCCATTTAGGGCCAAAAAAATATTTTGCAGTGTTTTCTGCATATCTGGAGGTGTGTGAAATAAACAATTTATATATTTTTCTTCTACTGTGCTATCCTAAAAAAATAAAAAAATTGAATAGCATTTTCTAAAGTTCTGTAGCTGTGAGATACATCGTTTACGTACTGTGGGTGTGTTGTGCTCTTCCAAAAACACCCATTTAGGGCCACAAAAAATATTTTGCAGTGTTTTCTGCAAATCTGGAGGTGTGTGAAATAAACAATTTATATATTTTTCTTCTACTGTGCTATCCTAAAAAAAATAATTGTAGGACAAAAACATTTTTTTTGAATAGCATTCTCTGCAGTTCTGTAGCTGTGAGATACAGCGTTTACATACTGTGGGCGTGTTGTGCTCTTCCAAAAACACCCATTTAGGGCCACAAAAAAATATTTTGCAGTGTTTTCTGTATATCTGGAGGTGTGTGAACTAAACAATTTATATATTTTTCTTCTACTGTGCTATCCTAAAAAAAATAATTGTAGGACAAAAACATTTTTTTGAATAGCATTCTCTGCAGTTCTGTAGCTGTGAGATACAGCGTTTACATACTGTGGGCGTGTTGTGCTCTTCCAAAAACACCCATTTAGGTCCACAAAAATATTTTGCAGTGTTTTCTGCACATCTGCAGGTGTGTAAAATAAACAATTTATATATTTTTCTTCTACTGTGCTATCCTAAAAAAATAAAAATAAAATTGAATAGCATTTTCTGCAGTTCTGTAGCTGTGAGATACAGCGTTTACATACTGTGGGTGTGTTGTGCTCTTCCAAAAACACCCATTTAGGGCCACAAAAATATTTTGCAGTGTTTTCTGCATATCTGGAGGTGTGTGAAATAAATAATTTATATATTTTTCTTCTACTGTGCTATCCTAAAAAAATAATTGTAGAACAAAAACATTTTTTTTAATAGCATTTTCTGCAGTTCTGTAGCTGTGAGATATAGCATTTACATACAGTGGGTGTGTTGTGCTCTTCCAAAAACACCCATTTAGGGCCACAAAAAATATTTTGCAGTGTTTTCTGCATATCTGGAGGTGTGTGAAATAAACAATTTATATATTTTTCTTCTACTGTGCTATCCTAAAAAAAATATTGTAGTACAAAATCATTTTTTTTAAATAGCATTTTCTGCAGATCTGTAGCTGGGAGATAAAGTGTTTACGTACTGTGGGTGTGTTGTGCTCTTCCAATAACACCCATTTAGGGCCACCAAAAATATTTTGCAGTGTTTTGTGCATATCTGTAGGTGTGTGAAATAAACAATTTATATATTTTTCTTCTACTGTGCTATCCTAAAAAAATAATTGTAGGACAAAAATATTATTTTTGAATAGCATTTTCTGCAGTTCTGTAGCTGTGAGATATAGCATTTACATACAGTGGGTGTGTTGTGCTCTTCCAAAAACACCCATTTAGGTCCACAAAAATATTTTGCAGTGTTTTCTGCACATCTGCAGGTGTGTGAAATAAACAATTTATATATTTTTCTTCTACTGTGCTATCCTAAAAAAATAAAAATAAAATTGAATAGCATTTTTTGCAGTTCTGTAGCTGTAAGATACATCGTTTACGTACTGTGGATGTGTTGTGCTCTTCCAAAAACACCCATTTAGGGCCACAAAAATATTTTGCAGTGTTTTCTGCATATCTGGAGGTGTGTGAACTAAACAATTTATATATTTTTCTTCTACTGTGCTATCCTAAAAAAATAATTGTAGGACAAAAACATTTTTTTTTTTAATAGCATTTATGAAGTTCTGTAGCTGTAAGATACATCGTTTGCGTACTGTGGGTGTGTTGTGCTCTTCCAAAAACACCCATTTAGGGCCACAAAAAGACAATTTTGCAGTGTTTTCTGCATATCTGGAGGTGTGTGAAATAAACAATTTATATATTTTTCTTCTACTGTGCTATCCTAAAAAAAATAATTGTAGGACCAAAACATTTTTTTTAATAGCATTTTCTGCAGTTCTGTAGCTGTGAGATACAGCGTTTACGTACTGTGGGCGTGTTGTGCTCTTCCAAAAACACTCATTTAGGGCCACAAAAAATATTTTGCAGTGTTTTCTGCATATCTGGAGGTGTGTGAAATAAAAAAATTATATATTTTTCTTCTACTGTGCTATCCTAAAAAAATAAAAAAATTTGAATAGCATTTTCTGCAGTTCTGTAGCTGTGAGATACAGTGTTTATATACTGTGGGTGTGTTGTGCTCTTCCAAAAACACCCATTTAGGGCCACAAAAAATATTTTGCAGTGTTTTCTGCATATCTGGAGGTGTGTGAAATAAACAATTTATATATTTTTCTTCTACTGTGCTATCCTAAAAAAAAAAAATTGGATAGCATTTTCTGCAGTTTTGTAGCTGTGAGATCCATCGTTTACGTACTGTGGGTGTGTTGTGCTCTTCCAAAAACACCCATTTAGGGCCACACAAAATATTTTGCAGTGTTTTCTGCATATCTGGAGGTGTGTGAAATCAACAATTTATATATTTTTCTTCTACTGTGCTATCCTAAAAAAATAAAAAAAATTGAATAGCATCTTCTGCAGTTCTGTAGCTGTGAGATACAGCGTTTATATAGTGTGGGTGTGTTGTGCTCTTCCAAAAACACCCATTTAGGGCCACAAAAAATATTTTGCAGTGTTTTCTGCATATCTGGAGGTGTGTGAAATAAACAATTTATATATTTTTCTTCTACTGTGCTATCCTAAAAAAAGAAAAAAATTTGAATACCATTTTCTGCAGTTCTGTAGCTGTGAGATACAGCGTTTACATACTGTGGGTGTGTTGTGCTCTTCCAAAAACACCCATTTAGGGCCACCAAAAATATTTTGCAGTGTTTTGTGCATATCTGGAGGTGTCTGAAATAAACAATTTATATATTTTTCTTCTACTGTGCTATCCTAAAAAATAATTGTAGGAAAAAAAAAATTTTTTTGAATAGCATTTTCTGCAGTTCTGTAGCTGTAAGATACATCGTTTACGTACTGTGGATGTGTTGTGCTCTTCCAAAAACACCCATTTAGGGCCACAAAAAAATATTTTGCAGTGTTTTCTGTATATCTGGAGGTGTGTGAACTAAACAATTTATATATTTTTCTTCTACTGTGCTATCCTAAAAAAATAATTGTAGGACAATTTTTTTTTTTTAATAGCATTTACTGCAGTTCTGTAGCTGTGAGATACAGCGTTTACATACTGTGGGTGTGTTGTGCTCTTCCAAAAACACCCATTTAGGGCCCAAAAAATATTTTGCTGTGTTTTCTTCATATCTGGAGGTGTGTGAAATAAACAATTTATATATTTTTCTTCTACTGTGCTATCCTAAAAAAATTATTGTAGGACAAAAACATTTTTTTTAATAGCATTTATGAAGTTCTGTAGCTGTAAGATACAGCATTTACATACTGTGGGCGTGTTGTGCTCTTCCAAAAACACCCATTTAGGTCCACAAAAATATTTTGCAGTGTTTTCTGCACATCTGCAGGTGTGTGAAATAAACAATTTATATATTTTTCTTCTACTGTGCTATCCTAAAAAAAATAAAAATAAAATTGAATAGCATTTTCTGCAGTTCTGTAGCTGTGAGATACAGCGTTTACATACTGTGGGTGTGTTGTGCTCTTCCAAAAACACCCATTTAGGGCCACAAACATATTTTGCAGTGTTTTCTGCATATCTGGAGGTGTGTGAAATAAATAATTTATATATTTTTCTTCTACTGTGCTATCCTAAAAAAATAATTGTAGGACAAAAACATTTTTTTTAATAGCATTTTCTGCAGTTCTGTAGCTGTAAGATACATCGTTTACGTACTGTGGATGTGTTGTGCTCTTCCAAAAACACCAATTTAGGGCCACAAAAAATATTTTGCAGTGTTTTCTGCATATCTGGAGGTGTGTGAACTAAACAATTTATATATTTTTCTTCTACTGTGCTATCCTTAAAAAAATAATTGTAGGACAAAAACATTTTTTTAATAGCATTTTCTGCAGTTCTGTAGCTGTGAGATACAGCGTTTACATACTGTGGGTGTGTTGTGCTCTTCCAAAAACACCCATTTAGGGCCACAAAAAATATTTGCAGTGTTTTCTGCATATCTGGAGGTGTGTGAAATAAACAATTTATATATTTTTCTTCTACTGTGCTATCCTAAAAAAAAATAATAGCATTTTTTGCAGTTCTGTAGCTGTGAGATACAGCGTTTACATACTGTGGGTGTGTTGTGCTCTTCCAAAAACACCCATTTAGGGCCACAAAAAGAAAATTTTGCAGTGTTTTCTGCAAATCTGGAGGTGTGTGAAATAAACAATTTATATATTTTTCTTATACTGTGCTATCCTAAAAACAATAATTGTAGGACAAAAACATTTTTTTTGAATAGCATTTCCTGCAGTTCTGTAGCTGTGAGATACAGTGTTTTCGTACTGTGGGCGTGTTGTGCACTTCCAAAAACACCCATTTAGGACCACAAAAAACATTCTGCAGTGTTTTCTGCATATCTGGAGGTGTGTGAAATAAACAATTTATATATTTTTCTTCTACTGTGCTATCCTAAAAAAAAAAAACATTTTTGAATAGCATTTTCTGCAGTTCTGTAGCTGTTAGATACAGCGTTTACATACTGTGGGTGTGTTGTGCTCTTCCAAAAACACCCATTTAGGGCCACAAAAAATATTTTAAAGTGTTATCTGCATATCTGTAGGTGTGTGAAATAAAAAATGTATATATTTTTCTTCTACTGTGCTATCCTAAAACAATTATTGAAGGACAAAAACATTTTTTTTGAATAGCATTTTCTGAAGTTCTGCAGCTGTGAGATACAGCGTTTACGTACTGTGGGTGTGTTGTGCTCTTCCAAAAACACCCATTTAGGGCCACGAAAAATATGTTGTAGTGTTTTCTGCATATCTGGAGGTGTGTGAAATAAGCAATTTATATATTTTTCTTCTACTGTGCTATCCTAAAAAAAATAATTGTAGGACAAAAACATTTTTTTTAATAGCATTTTCTGCAGTCCTGTAGCTGTGAGATACAGCGTTTACATACTGTGGGCGTGTTGTGCTCTTCCAAAAACACCCATTTAGGGCCACAAAAACATTCTGCAGTGTTTTCTGCATATCTGGAGGTGTGTGAAATAAACAATTTATATATTTTTCTTCTACTGTGCTATCCTAAAAAAAAGTAGGACAAAAACATTTTTTTTGAATAGCATTTTCTGCAGTCCTGTAGCTGTGAGATACAGAGTTTACGTACTGTGGGTGTGTTGTGCTCTTCCAAAAACACCAATTTAGGGCCACAAAAAATATTTTGCAGTGTTTTCTGCATATCTGGGGGTGTTTGAAATAAACAATTTATATATTTTTCTTCTATTGTGCTATCCTAAAAAAATAAAAACATTTTTGAATTGCATTTTCTGCAGTTCTGTAGCTGTGAGATATAGCGTTTACATACTGTGGGTGTGTTGTGCTCTTCCAAAAACACCCATTTAGGGCCACAAAAAGAAAATTTTGCAGTGTTTTCTGCATATCTGGAGGTGTGTGAACTAAACAATTTATATATTTTTGTTCTACTGTGCTATCCTAAAAAAAATTATTGCAGGACAAAAACATTTTTTTTTAATAGCATTTTCTGCAGTTCTGTAGCTGTGAGATACAGCGTTTACATACTGTGGGCGTGTTGTGCTCTTCCAAAAACACCCATTTAGGGCCACAAAAAACATTCTGCAGTGTTTTATGCATATCTGGAGGTGTGTGAAATAAACAATTTATATATTTTTCTTCTACTGTGCTATCCTAAAAAAAAAAAGTAGGACAAAAACATTTTTTTTGAATAGCATTTTCTGCAGTCCTGTAACTGTGAGATACAGCGTTTACGTACTGTGGGTGTGTTGTGCTCTTCCAAAAACACCAAGTTAGGGCCACAAAAAATATTTTGCAGTGTTTTCTGCATATCTGGGGGTGTTTGAAATAAACAATTTATATATTTTTCTTCTACTGTGCTATCCTAAAAAAATAAAAACATTTTTGAATTGCATTTTCTGCAGTTCTGTAGCTGTGAGATACAGCGTTTACATAATGTGGGTGTGTTGTGCTCTTCCAAAAACACCCATTTAGGGCCACAAAAAATATTTTAAAGTGTTATCTGCATATCTGGAGGTGTGTGAAATAAAAAATGTATATATTTTTCTTCTACTGTGCTATCCTAAAAAAATTATTGAAGGACAAAAACATTTTTTTTGAATAACATTTTCTGCAGTTTTGCAGCTGTGAGATACAGCGTTTACATACTGTTGGTGTGTTGTGCTTGTCTAAAAACACCCATTTAGGTCCACAAAAAATATTTTGCAGCGTTTTATGCACATCTGGAGGTGTGTGAAATAAACAATTTATATATTTTTCTTTTACTGTGCTATCCTAAAAAAATAATTGTAGGACAAAAACATTTTTTTTGAATAGCATTTTCTGCAGTTCTGTAGCTGTAAGATACATCGTTTACGTACTGTGGGTGTGTTGTGCTCTTCCAAAAACACCAATTTAGGGCCACAAAAAAATATTTTGCAGTGTCTTCTGCATATCTGGAGGTGTTTGAAATAAACAATGTATATATTTTTCTTCTACTGTGCTATCCTAAAAACAATAATTGTAGGACAAAAACATTTTTTTTAATAGCATTTTCTGCAGTTCTGTAGCTGTGAGATATAGCAATTACATACTGTGGGTGTGTTGTGCTCTTCCAAAAACACCCATTTAGGGCCACAAAAAATATTTTGCAGTGTTTTCTGCATATCTGGAGGTGTGTGAAATAAACAATTTATATATTTTTCCTCTACTGTGCTATCCTAAAAAAAAAATTGAATAGCATTTTCTGCAGTTCTGTAGCTGGGAGATACAGCGTTTACATACTGTGGGTGTGTTGTGCTCTTCCAAAAACACCCATTTAGGGCCACAAAAAGAAAATTTTGCAGTGTTTTCTGCATATCTGGAGGTGTGTGAACTAAACAATTTATATATTTTTGTTCTACTGTGCTATCCTAAAAAAAATAATTGCAGGACAAAAACATTTTTTTTAATAGCATTTTCTGCAGTTCTGTAGCTGTGAGATACAGCGTTTACATACTGTGGGCGTGTTGTGCTCTTCCAAAAACACCCATTTAGGGCCACAAAAAACATTCTGCAGTGTTTTCTGCATATCTGGAGGTGTGTGAAATAAACAATTTATATATTTTTCTTCTACTGTGCTATCCTAAAAAAAAAGTAGGACAAAAACATTTTTTTGAATAGCATTTTCTGCAGTCCTGTAACTGTGAGATACAGCGTTTGCGTACTGTGGGTGTGTTGTGCTCTTCCAAAAACACCAAGTTAGGGCCACAAAAAATATTTTGCAGTGTTTTCTGCATATCTGGGGGTGTTTGAAATAAACAATTTATATATTTTTCTTCTACTGTGCTATCCTAAAAAACTAAAAACATTTTTGAATTGCATTTTCTGCAGTTCTGTAGCTGTGAGATACAGCGTTTACATACTGTGGGTGTGTTGTGCTCTTCCAAAAACACCCATTTCGGGCAACAAAAAATATTTTGCAGTGTTTTCTGCATATCTGGAGGTGTGTGAAATAAACAATTTATATATTTTTCTTCTACTGTGCTATCCTAAAAAAAATAATTGTAGGACAAAAACATTTTTTTTGAATAGCATTTTCTGCAGTTCTGTAGCTGTAAGATACATTGTTTACGTACTGTGGGTGTGTTGTGCTCTTCCAAAAACACCCATTTAGGGCCACAAAAAATATTTTGCAGTGTTTTCTGCATATCTGGAGGTGTGTGAAATAAACAATTTATATATTTTTCTTCTACTGTGCTATCCCTAAAAAAAAATGAATAGCATTTTCTGCAGTTCTGTAGCTGTGAGATACAGCGTTTACATACTGTGGGTGTGTTGTGCTCTTCCAAAAACACCCATTTAGGGCAACAAAAAAAAATTTGCAGTGTTTTCTGCATATCTGGAGGTGTGTGAAATAAACAATTTATATATTTTTCTTCTACTGTGCTATCCTAAAAAAATAAAAAAATTTGAATAGCATTTTCTGCAGTTCTGTAGCTGTAAGATACAGCGTTTACGTACTGTGGGTGTGTTGTGCTCTTCCAAAAACACCAATTTAGGGCCACAAAAAATATTTTGCAGTGTTTTCTGCATATCTGGAGGTGTGTGAAATAAACAATTTATATATTTTTCTTCTACTGTGCTATCCTAAAAAAATAATCGTAGGACAAAAACATTTTTTTTTTAATAGCATTTTCTGCAGTCCTGTAGCTGTGAGATACAGCGTTTACGTACTGTGGGTGTGTTGTTCTCTTCCAAAAACACCAATTTAGGGCCACAAAAAATATTTTGCAGTGTTTTCTGCATATCTGGAGGTGTTTGAAATAAACAATTTATATATTTTTCTTCTACTGTGCTATCCTAAAAAAATAAAAACATTTTTGAATAGCATTTCCCGTCGCATCATGGCAGCATACACCTTTGGGTTGTGGCTCCGCCCCCACAACCTGATAGGACCGTTTAGCTATTAAGCCCAGAGCGGGCCCCCGCCCAGGTATTCTGTTTTTTTTTCCTCACCTAAGACCTGACAAGGACATCAAAGATGAAGAACCCCCCTTACCGCTTTGCCCCAGCCAGGTTTAGCCTTTCCTGGGTGGAAGTCCTATCCTGTACAGCCTCTAAATGAGCTATATGGAAGGAACCCCACTCTGATGGTCTCAGGGGTATGTACCAGTTTTCTTTCTTACAAACCTTAAACAGGTTTATGATACAGTGACCTCCAGCTCTTCTGTGCACCCTTTTTCACTAACCTGAGCCTTGTAGTCCCACAAGTATCCCGGCCGATAACTGCCAGCTCTTCACAGACCTTAATCAGGTCTCTATAGTGGCCTCCAGCTCTCATGGGTGTCTGTATAAAATCTGGCTTTCTGAGCTGTAGTTCCATAGCACAGGCTCTCCAATGTAATTTTCTGTGTATGCCAGTTTCCAAGATAGCGCTGACTCTCTCACGACGCTACAGAGCATGTGCGGTCATCACTGGGAGACAGCAGTTTTAAAAAACCAAATCCTTTCTGCTGTTTTTTTTCTCTTGAACACTGCACCTGTCAATAGCTTTTTCGGTGGGATAGATTGCACTGCTGTCCCTTCCTTAAGGTAAGCTTCCTGGATCTATTTTTATTTATTTTTATTTTATTATTGTTTTCTCCTTTACTGGGTTTCACCTTATCTACTGCCTGCATGCTCATTTCCTACTATCTGTTGTAGGGGGACTATATCACTCCTCATGGAGGTCGCTGCCCCAGTAGACCATCACCAGCCTAATAGGTAAGGGGGGGGAGATTGGTAAGTAGTGAAGACTGAAAAAGAGAGCCTGTCATTAATGCTGTCTAAATTGGACAGCCCTATCAGCCCTATCAGGTCGGCCAGATCGTCGGATTCAAGACGACAAGAGCCATCTAGAAGGAGTCTAAGCCATAGACAAAGCCGCTTAGATCGCGGTAGAAGTCGCTCACGCTCAAGACGAAGTCGCTCAAGTCGCAGAAGGAGCTGTTCAAAATCCCATTGACGGCACAGACACTCCTACAGGAGGTCTCCTTCACGCAGACGCTCTCCTCCCCCTCAGCATTCCCGTCCATCAGGGAATTCATGCTGGGTTTGCAGTGCCATAGCACTTCCGGACAAACTGGCCTGTCGCACATGCTTGGACGAAGCAACTAGAGAGAGACAGCCAAGCAGAGAGCCGGCTATATTTACATCCCTGCAAATCGCAGAATCTGAATGAAGCAGATCAGTGCAGTGCAGATCAGACCTGCGACTCCCTCCACATCTAAAAAGTCAGAACCCCTATCTGACAATGAGGACTTGGAGATATCCACCGGGTTTGACTTCTCACTTATAGAACCCTTCATAAAATCGTGAAGGAAGCTATAGAATGGGAAGAGGAAAAAGAAACTCTGCAAAAAGCGAAGAAATATTTTCCGAATCTCAAAAAAGTGGCAAAAACCTGAGAAGAAGTCTCAGGAACATACTTGCCAAACTGTATCCGCTAAAGGAATCCAGTGTCAATCCACTAGTAACACCACCAGTGGTAGACTCCTCCTTGATGCGCCTAGCCTGCACGTAACTCTTCCAATAGAAGATGCGGTCACATTTAAGGATATATTAGACAGAAAGATTGATCTGGATCTTAAAAGAGCTTACCTATCCGCAGGTGGTGCCTGCAGACCAGCAATAACGCTAGCAACAGTGGGAAGGGCTATCTCAAGCTGGTCCTCAATGCTGAGAAGTTGGTAGGAGAAGGCATGGAACAAGAGCGAGTAATCACAGCTCTCCAGGAACTCAGCCTTGCAGGCGATTTTGTTGCAGAAGTCTCTGTAGACATCATAAAGTCAACATCCAGAGCAATGTTAAGCTCAGTGATGGCCAGGAGGGCACTCTGGCTAAAACCATGGTCAGCAGACCCCTCCTCAAAGTCCAACTGGTGTAGGATCCCATTTGACGGCTCAAACCTCTTCGGGGAGAAGCTGGACTCGGCTATTTCAAAAGTCACCGGTGAAAAGTCTGGACTCATTCCTTCAGACAGAAGGCCTAGACAACAAAGGCCACCTACATTCAGACGGAACCTCCCAGATAGATACAGGGGGGCAAAGTCCTATAAGCCCGGCAGGGAGTACAGAAAAACTCTAAAACTCCAAGACCTCTACCCCGGGGGACCAGAAGTCTTTTTGAAGACGCGTCCGCCCAACCAGCTGTAGTAGGAGCCAGACTAAAGGACTTCAAGCAGGTTTGGGCAGAGATAATAAGAGACCCATGGACAGTGGCTACTGTCCAAGACGGACACAAATGGAGGTTCAAGAATCGACCTCCCAGAGACCAATTCGTCAAAACTAGAATTCCAACATCCAGGGAAAAGAAGCTCATATTGGCAGAATATGTCCAAGATTTGATCCAAAAACAGGCCATAGTGGATGTCCCACCTCCACGAAAGGGAAAAGGTTTCTACTCCCCTCTGTTTTTGGTAAAGAAAAAGACCGGGGTTCTGCGCCCTGTCCTAGACCTAAAAAGTCTCAATCGCTCAATCATGGTGGAGACTTTCAAGGTGGAAAGTTTACAGTCAATCCTCTATGCCAGGGATATGCAATTAGTGGACCTCCAGCTGTTGCCAAACTACAAGTCCCATGAGGCATAGCAAGACTCTGACAGCAGCAAGCATGACACCCAGAGGCAGAGGCATGATGGGACTTGTAGTTTTGCAACAGCTGGAGGTCCGCTAATTGCATATCCATGCTCTATGCCATAAATGTCGGCGACTGGATGCTCTCTGTGGATTTAAAGGATGCTTACCTGCATGTTCCCATTCACATCCGCTTCTCGGTAAACCACCAACACTTTCAGTTTCAAAGTCTTCCGTTCGGAATTTCTACCGCTCCCAGAACATTTACCAAGGTCCTGCTACCAGTGATAGCTCTGAAGAAAAAATGTGGATATCTAGACAGCCACACTCCAATCTAACATGGCTTTTATTGGATAATCAAAATAAAACAGGCACTACATGTCACAGCAACTAAATAACAGGGACATCTAACGCATTTCACACTTAAGACTGCTTGCTCATAGCTAGTCAATGTGATAGCTCTACTAAGGGAGCAAGGATTGAGAGTCCACCATTATCTGGACGACATCCTATTGCTTGCAGACAACCAAGAGTCTCTTCTACTCCATCAAGACACTCTAACATCCACCTTGCAAAAATTTGGGTGGCTGATAAACTGGAAGAAAAACAATCTCCAACCTACTCAGAGAATGGTCTTCCTGGGGGCAGATACCAGACTCAACACCATACAACGCCCTCAAGAGAAAATTCTCATCACAATCCAGAGGGCAAAGAGATTACTCTTACCCAACACACTCCCAGCCAGAGAGTGTCTCAGAATCATGGGGTCGCTATCGGCAACCATTCCTATGGTCCAATGGGCCCAGTGGAACACAAGACCTCTCCAGATGTCATCTTTGAGACAGTGGAACGGGGTATCGATGTCTCAGCGAATAAATATCCAAAAGAAGGTCAAACAATCACTATGGTGGTGGACCCGATTGCACAACCTAAAAAGGTACAAACGCATAGTTACCCCTCCCCAGGAGGTGATTACTTTGGATGCCAGCAGGGAAGGCTGAGGAGCACACTACCAGCATCTCGCAGTCCAAGGCCTGTGGTCTTTCGAGACACAGGACGTGGTATCGAACATCCTAGAGATGAAAGCAGCTTTCCAGGCTCTACTAGCTTTCAGTGCCCTCCTGAAAGGGAAAGAAGTCCTGTTGAAGATGGACAACAGGGTAGCAGTTGACTATATCAACAGGCAAGGAGGTACCAAAAGCCGATCCATGATGCAGGAAGTCCATCCAGTCCTCCAATGGGAGCAAGTAAATCTATCAGGGTTAAGGGAGATGTATGTCCCAGGAACCCAGAACCAACTGGCCGACACGCTAAGCAGAAACTTTGTTTCCAACAACGAATGGGCTCTGAGTCACCAAGCCTTTTCCCTCATAGCAAGGACTTGGGGCATGCCGGATATGGACCTGGCAGCGACTCCAAACAATGCGCAGTGCCGGAGGTACCTAACAAGAACCCCCTGCCCATTAGCGGAGGGGACAGATTGCCTACAACACGATTGGAACTTCCATCTGGGTTACATCTTCCCCCTGACACCTCTCATACCGAGATTTCTTCTCAGGCTCAAGAGGTCATCTTCCACAGTGATAAACAATTTATAAATTTTCTTCTACTGTGCTATCCTAAAAAAATAAAAAAAATTGAATAGCATTTTCTGCAGTTCTGTAGCTGTGAGATACAGCGTTTATATACTGTGGGTGTGTTGTGCTCTTCCAAAAACACCCATTTAGGGCCACAAAAAATATTTAGCAGTGTTTTCTGCATATCTGGAGATGTGTGAAATAAATAATTTATATATTTTTCTTCTACTGTGCTATCCTAAAAGAAAAAAAAAATTGAATAGCATTTTCTGCAGTTTTGTAGCTGTGAGATACATCGTTTACGTACTGTGGGTGAGTTGTGCTCTTCCAAAAACACCCATTTAGGGCCACAAAAAATATTTTGCAGTGTTTTCTGCATATCTGGAGGTGTGTGAAATAAACAATTTATATATTTTTCTTCTACTGTGCTATCCTAAAAAAATAAAAAAAATTGAATAGCATTTTCTGTAGTTCTGTAGCTGTGAGATACAGCGTTTATATAGTGTGGGTGTGTTGTGCTCTTCAAAAAACACCCATTTAGGGCCACAAAAAATATTTTGCAGTGTTTTCTGCATATCTGGAGGTGTGTGAAATAAACAATTTATATATTTTTCTTCTACTGTGCTATCCTAAAAAAAGAAAAAAAATTGAATAGCATTTTCTGCAGTTCTGTAGCTGTGAGATACAGCGTTTACATACTGTGGGTGTGTTGTGCTCTTCCAAAACAACCTATTTAGGGCCACCAAAAATATTTTGCAGTGTTTTGTGCATATCTGGAGGTGTGTGAAATAAACAATTTATATATTTTTCTTCTACTGTGCTATCCTCAAAAAATAATTGTAGGACAAAAATATTTTTTTTGAATAGCATTTTCTGCAGTTCTGTAGCTGTAATATACATCGTTTACATACTGTGGATGTGTTGTGCTCTTCCAAAAACACCCATTTAGGGCCACAAAAAATATTTTGCAGTGTTTTCTGCATATCTGGAGGTGTGTGAACTAAACAATTTATATATTTTTCTCTACTGTGCTATCCTAAAAAAATAATTGTAGGACAAAAACATTTTTTTTAATAGCATTTATGAAGTTCTGTAGCTGTAAGATACATCGTTTACGTACTGTGGGTGTGTTGTGCTCTTCCAAAAACACCCATTTAGGGCCACAAAAAGACAATTTTGCAGTGTTTTCTGCATATCTGGAGGTGTGTGAAATAAACAATTTATATATTTTTCTTCTTCTGTGCTATCCTAAAAAAAATAATTGTAGGACAAAAACATTTTTTTTGAATAGCATTTTCTGCAGTTCTGTAGCTGTGAGATACAGCGTTTACGTACTGTGGGTGTGTTGTGCTCTTCCAAAAACACCCATTTAGGGCCACAAAAAATATTTTGCAGTGTTTTCTGCATATCTGGAGGTGTGTGAAATAAAAAAAATATATATTTTTCTTCTACTGTGCTATCCTAAAAAAATAAAAAAATTTGAATAGCATTTTCTGCAGTTCTGTAGCTGTGAGATACAGTGTTTATATACTGTGGGTGTGTTGTGCTCTTCCAAAAACACCCATTTAGGGCCACAAAAGTATTTTGCAGTGTTTTCTGCATATCTGGAGGTGTGTGAAATAAACAATTTATATATTTTTCTTCTACTGTGCTATCCTAAAAAAAAAAAAAATTGGATAGCATTTTCTGCAGTTTTGTAGCTGTGAGATCCATCGTTTACGTACTGTGGGTGTGTTGTGCTCTTCCAAAAACACCCATTTAGGGCCACACAAAATATTTTGCAGTGTTTTCTGCATATCTGGAGGTGTGTGAAATCAACAATTTATATATTTTTCTTCTACTGTGCTATCCTAAAAAAATAAAAAAAATTGAATAGCATCTTCTGCAGTTCTGTAGCTGTGAGATACAGCGTTTATATAGTGTGGGTGTGTTGTGCTCTTCCAAAAACACCCATTTAGGGCCACAAAAAATATTTTGCAGTGTTTTCTGCATATCTGGAGGTGTGTGAAATAAACAATTTATATATTTTTCTTCTACTGTGCTATCCTAAAAAAGAAAAAAATTTGAATAGCATTTTCTGCAGTTCTGTAGCTGTGAGATACAGCGTTTACATACTGTGGGTGTGTTGTGCTCTTCCAAAAACACCCATTTAGGGCCACCAAAAATATTTTGCAGTGTTTTGTGCATATCTGGAGGTGTGTGAAATAAACAATTTATATATTTTTCTTCTACTGTGCTATCTTAAAAAAATAATTGTAGGACAAAAATATTTTTTTTGAATAGCATTTTCTGCAGTTCTGTAGCTGTAAGATACATTGTTTACATACTGTGGATGTGTTGTGCTCTTCCAAAAACACCCATTTAGGGCCCAAAAAAATATTTTGCTGTGTTTTCTTCATATCTGGAGGTGTGTGAAATAAACAATTTATATATTTTTCTTCTACTGTGCTATCCTAAAAAAATAATTGTAGGACAAAAACATTTTTTTTTAATAGCATTTATGAAGTTCTGTAGCTGTAAGATACATCGTTTACGTACTGTGGGTGTGTTGTGCTCTTCCAAAAACACCCATTTAGGGCCACAAAAAATATTTTGCAGTGTTTTCTGCATATCTGGAGGTGTGTGAAATAAACAACTTATATATTTTTCTTCTACTGTGCTATCCTAAAAAAATAAAAAAATTGGAATAGCATTTTCTGCAGTTCTGTAGCTGTGAGATACAGCATTTATATACTGTGGGTGTGTTGTGCTCTTCCAAAAACACCCATTTAGGGCCACAAAAAAATATTTTGCAGTGTTTTCTGCATATCTGGAGGTGTGTGAAATAAACAATGTATATACTTTTCTTCTACTGTGCTATCCTAAAAAAAATAATTGTAGGACAAAAACATTTTGTTTGAATAGCATTCTCTGTAGTTCTGTAGCTGTGAGATACAGCGTTTACGTACTGTTGGTGTGTTGTGCTCTTCTAAAAACACCCATTTAGGGCCAAAAAAATATTTTGCAGTGTTTTCTGCATATCTGGAGGTGTGTGAAATAAACAATTTATATATTTTTCTTCTACTGTGCTATCCTAAAAAAATAAAAAAATTGAATAGCATTTTCTAAAGTTCTGTAGCTGTGAGATACAGCGTTTATATACTGTGGGTGTGTTTTGCTCTTCCAAAAACACCCATTTAGGGCCACAAAAAATATTTTGCAGTGTTTTCTGCATATCTGGAGGTGTGTGAAATAAACAATTTATATATTTTTCTTCTACTGTGCTATCCTAAAAGAAAAAAAAATTGAATAGCATTTTCTGCAGTTTTGTAGCTGTGAGATACATCGTTTACGTACTGTGGGTGTGTTGTGCTCTTCCAAAAACACCCATTTAGGGCCACAAAAAAATATTTTGCAGTGTTTTCTGCATATCTGGAGGTGTGTGAAATAAACAATTTATATATTTTTCTTCTACTGTGCTATCCTAAAAAAAATAATTGTAGGACAAAAACATTTTTTTTGAATAGCATTCTCTGCAGTTCTGTAGCTGTGAGATACAGCGTTTACCAACAGTACCTATAAGAGGATCCGGGAGAAGTTTCTCTCAGTTGCACAGCAACAAAACTGGAACCCATCATCTCCAACAGTTGCTCAAATCCTTGAGTTTCTCCAGTTAGGCCTGGAGAATGGCCTTGGGGCAAGTACCTTAAAAGTTCTCATGTCAGCATTATCAGCTATGACAGGAATCAAGTGGGCGCAAAAGCCCCTAGTTATTCAGTTTCAGAGGGCCTGCCTAAAGATAAGGCCTCCTACAGAGCCTTCCTTCCCGACTTGGGATCTTCCGGTCGTACTAGAAGTTCTATCACACGAACCATTCTTCCATTAGAAAACATCTCCTTATGGGACTTAACACTCAAAGTCACTTTCTTAATTGCAATCACATCAGCCAAGAGAGTCTCAGAGATGCAAGCCCTACTGGCAAAAGAACCATACTTGATTGTCTACCCAGATAAAGTAGTCCTAAGACCATTGGTTTATTCCGAAGGTGTCATCCTCCTTCCACTTCAATCAGGAGATTAACCTTCCTGCTCTCTCCACAGAACAAGGGGATCCACATCTGCTGGATGTAAGAACTAACATTCTAACCTACCTGTCAACAACAAACGACCTTAGGAAGTCAGAAAACCTCCTGGTCATCCCACACGGCTTTAGAAGAGGTCAAGCAGCAACCTCTCGCACCATCGCAGCATGGCTGGTGAAGATCATCAAAAAGGCTTATTCTCTGAGTCAAACGCAGATACCTGAGGGCTTAAAGGCACATTCTACAAGGGCAATAGCAACCTCCTGGGCGGCCTACTGCAGAGTGTCCTCGGAAACTATTTACCGAGCAGCGACCTTGTCCTCAAGGAATACCTTTATTTCTCATTACAAGGTGAACTCTGCCAGATTATCCACGGCAGAGTTTGGACGAGCAATTATTCAGTCCAACACCTCTATTCCATGTAAATAAAAAAATTGTCTTATGCTCAGACCCACCCAGTCTGCGAGTTATTCACCCAAAGGTGTATGCTGCCATGATGCGACAGGAAAATGGAAAATTGTATACTCACCTTTCCGTAATTTTCCTTTCCTGTCGCATCTTCATGGCAGCATACAGATGCCCACCCGTCTGAGGTGAGGTGTATATATATACTAGAATACCTGGGCGGGGGCCCGCTCTGGGCTTAATAGCTCAATGGTCCTATCAGGTTGTGGGGGCGGAGCCACAACCCAAAGGTGTATGCTGCCATGAAGATGCGACAGGAAAGGAAAATTAAGGAAAGGTGAGTATACAATTTTCCATTTTTCTGCAGTTCTGTAGCTGTTAGATACAGCGTTTACATACTGTGGGTGTGTTGTGCTCTTCCAAAAACACCCATTTAGGGCCACAAAAAATATTTTAAAATGTTATCTGCATATCTGGAGGTGTGTGAAATAAAAAATGTATATATGTTTCTTCTACTGTGCTATCCAAAAAAAATTATTGAAGGACAAAAACATTTTTTTTAATAGCATTTTCTGAAGTTCTGCAGCTGTGAGATACAGCGTTTACGTACTGTGGGTGTGTTGTGCTTGTCTAAAAACAGCCATTTAGGACCACAAAAAATATTTTGCAGTGTTTTATGGACATCTGGAGGTGTGTGAAATAAACAATTTATATATTTTTCTTCTACTATGCTATCCTAAAAAAAAAAATTGAATAGCATTTTCTGCAGTTCTGTAGCTGTGAGATACAGCGTTTACATACTGTGGGTGTGTTGTGCTCTTCCAAAAACACCCATTTAGGGCCACAAAAAATATTTTGCAGTGTTTTCTGCATATCTGGAGGTGTGTGAAATAAACAATTTATAGATTTTGCTTCTACTGTGCTATCCTAAAAAAATTATTGTAGTACAAAAACATATTTTTTTTAATAGCATTTTCTGCAGTTTTGTAGCTGTGAGATACAGCGTTTACATACTGTGGTTGTGTTGTGCTTTTCCAAAAACACCCATTTAGGGCCACAAAAAATATTTTGCAGTGTTTTCTGCATATCTGGAAGTGTGTGAAATAAACAATTTATATATTTTTCTTCTACTGTGCTATCCTAAAAAAAATATTGTAGGACAAAAACTTTTTTTTTTTAACAGCATTTTCTGCAGTCCTGTAGCTGTGAGATACAGCGTTTACGTACTGTGGGCGTGTTGTGCTCTTCCAAAAACACCCATTTAGGGCCACAAAAAATATTTTGCAGTGTTTTCTGCATATCTGGAGGTGTGTGAAATAAACAATTTATATATTTTTCTTCTACTGTGCTATCCTAAAAAAAATAATTGTAGGACAAAAACATTTTTTTTGAATAGCATTCTCTGCAGTTCTGTAGCTGTGAGATACAGCGTTTACCAACAGTACCTATAAGAGGATCCGGGAGAAGTTTCTCTCAGTTGCACAGCAACAAAACTGGAACCCATCATCTCCAACAGTTGCTCAAATCCTTGAGTTTCTCCAGTTAGGCCTGGAGAATGGCCTTGGGGCAAGTACCTTAAAAGTTCTCATGTCAGCATTATCAGCTATGACAGGAATCAAGTGGGCGCAAAAGCCCCTAGTTATTCAGTTTCAGAGGGCCTGCCTAAAGATAAGGCCTCCTACAGAGCCTTCCTTCCCGACTTGGGATCTTCCGGTCGTACTAGAAGTTCTATCACACGAACCATTCTTCCATTAGAAAACATCTCCTTATGGGACTTAACACTCAAAGTCACTTTCTTAATTGCAATCACATCAGCCAAGAGAGTCTCAGAGATGCAAGCCCTACTGGCAAAAGAACCATACTTGATTGTCTACCCAGATAAAGTAGTCCTAAGACCATTGGTTTATTCCGAAGGTGTCATCCTCCTTCCACTTCAATCAGGAGATTAACCTTCCTGCTCTCTCCACAGAACAAGGGGATCCACATCTGCTGGATGTAAGAACTAACATTCTAACCTACCTGTCAACAACAAACGACCTTAGGAAGTCAGAAAACCTCCTGGTCATCCCACACGGCTTTAGAAGAGGTCAAGCAGCAACCTCTCGCACCATCGCAGCATGGCTGGTGAAGATCATCAAAAAGGCTTATTCTCTGAGTCAAACGCAGATACCTGAGGGCTTAAAGGCACATTCTACAAGGGCAATAGCAACCTCCTGGGCGGCCTACTGCAGAGTGTCCTCGGAAACTATTTACCGAGCAGCGACCTTGTCCTCAAGGAATACCTTTATTTCTCATTACAAGGTGAACTCTGCCAGATTATCCACGGCAGAGTTTGGACGAGCAATTATTCAGTCCAACACCTCTATTCCATGTAAATAAAAAAATTGTCTTATGCTCAGACCCACCCAGTCTGCGAGTTATTCACCCAAAGGTGTATGCTGCCATGATGCGACAGGAAAATGGAAAATTGTATACTCACCTTTCCGTAATTTTCCTTTCCTGTCGCATCTTCATGGCAGCATACAGATGCCCACCCGTCTGAGGTGAGGTGTATATATATACTAGAATACCTGGGCGGGGGCCCGCTCTGGGCTTAATAGCTCAATGGTCCTATCAGGTTGTGGGGGCGGAGCCACAACCCAAAGGTGTATGCTGCCATGAAGATGCGACAGGAAAGGAAAATTAAGGAAAGGTGAGTATACAATTTTCCATTTTTCTGCAGTTCTGTAGCTGTTAGATACAGCGTTTACATACTGTGGGTGTGTTGTGCTCTTCCAAAAACACCCATTTAGGGCCACAAAAAATATTTTAAAATGTTATCTGCATATCTGGAGGTGTGTGAAATAAAAAATGTATATATGTTTCTTCTACTGTGCTATCCAAAAAAAATTATTGAAGGACAAAAACATTTTTTTTAATAGCATTTTCTGAAGTTCTGCAGCTGTGAGATACAGCGTTTACGTACTGTGGGTGTGTTGTGCTTGTCTAAAAACAGCCATTTAGGACCACAAAAAATATTTTGCAGTGTTTTATGGACATCTGGAGGTGTGTGAAATAAACAATTTATATATTTTTCTTCTACTATGCTATCCTAAAAAAAAAAATTGAATAGCATTTTCTGCAGTTCTGTAGCTGTGAGATACAGCGTTTACATACTGTGGGTGTGTTGTGCTCTTCCAAAAACACCCATTTAGGGCCACAAAAAATATTTTGCAGTGTTTTCTGCATATCTGGAGGTGTGTGAAATAAACAATTTATAGATTTTGCTTCTACTGTGCTATCCTAAAAAAATTATTGTAGTACAAAAACATATTTTTTTTAATAGCATTTTCTGCAGTTTTGTAGCTGTGAGATACAGCGTTTACATACTGTGGTTGTGTTGTGCTTTTCCAAAAACACCCATTTAGGGCCACAAAAAATATTTTGCAGTGTTTTCTGCATATCTGGAAGTGTGTGAAATAAACAATTTATATATTTTTCTTCTACTGTGCTATCCTAAAAAAAAAAAAAATTGAATAGCATTTTCTGCAGTTTTGTAGCTGTGAGATACATCGTTTACGTACTGTGGGTGTGTTGTGCTCTTCCAAAAACACCCATTTAGGGCCACAAAAAAATATTTTGCAGTGTTTTCTGCATATCTGGAGGTGTGTGAAATAAACAATTTATATATTTTTCTTCTACTGTGCTATCCTAAAAAAAATAATTGTAGGACAAAAACATTTTTTTTGAATAGCATTCTCTGCAGTTCTGTAGCTGTGAGATACAGCGTTTACCAACAGTACCTATAAGAGGATCCGGGAGAAGTTTCTCTCAGTTGCACAGCAACAAAACTGGAACCCATCATCTCCAACAGTTGCTCAAATCCTTGAGTTTCTCCAGTTAGGCCTGGAGAATGGCCTTGGGGCAAGTACCTTAAAAGTTCTCATGTCAGCATTATCAGCTATGACAGGAATCAAGTGGGCGCAAAAGCCCCTAGTTATTCAGTTTCAGAGGGCCTGCCTAAAGATAAGGCCTCCTACAGAGCCTTCCTTCCCGACTTGGGATCTTCCGGTCGTACTAGAAGTTCTATCACACGAACCATTCTTCCATTAGAAAACATCTCCTTATGGGACTTAACACTCAAAGTCACTTTCTTAATTGCAATCACATCAGCCAAGAGAGTCTCAGAGATGCAAGCCCTACTGGCAAAAGAACCATACTTGATTGTCTACCCAGATAAAGTAGTCCTAAGACCATTGGTTTATTCCGAAGGTGTCATCCTCCTTCCACTTCAATCAGGAGATTAACCTTCCTGCTCTCTCCACAGAACAAGGGGATCCACATCTGCTGGATGTAAGAACTAACATTCTAACCTACCTGTCAACAACAAACGACCTTAGGAAGTCAGAAAACCTCCTGGTCATCCCACACGGCTTTAGAAGAGGTCAAGCAGCAACCTCTCGCACCATCGCAGCATGGCTGGTGAAGATCATCAAAAAGGCTTATTCTCTGAGTCAAACGCAGATACCTGAGGGCTTAAAGGCACATTCTACAAGGGCAATAGCAACCTCCTGGGCGGCCTACTGCAGAGTGTCCTCGGAAACTATTTACCGAGCAGCGACCTTGTCCTCAAGGAATACCTTTATTTCTCATTACAAGGTGAACTCTGCCAGATTATCCACGGCAGAGTTTGGACGAGCAATTATTCAGTCCAACACCTCTATTCCATGTAAATAAAAAAATTGTCTTATGCTCAGACCCACCCAGTCTGCGAGTTATTCACCCAAAGGTGTATGCTGCCATGATGCGACAGGAAAATGGAAAATTGTATACTCACCTTTCCGTAATTTTCCTTTCCTGTCGCATCTTCATGGCAGCATACAGATGCCCACCCGTCTGAGGTGAGGTGTATATATATACTAGAATACCTGGGCGGGGGCCCGCTCTGGGCTTAATAGCTCAATGGTCCTATCAGGTTGTGGGGGCGGAGCCACAACCCAAAGGTGTATGCTGCCATGAAGATGCGACAGGAAAGGAAAATTAAGGAAAGGTGAGTATACAATTTTCCATTTTTCTGCAGTTCTGTAGCTGTTAGATACAGCGTTTACATACTGTGGGTGTGTTGTGCTCTTCCAAAAACACCCATTTAGGGCCACAAAAAATATTTTAAAATGTTATCTGCATATCTGGAGGTGTGTGAAATAAAAAATGTATATATGTTTCTTCTACTGTGCTATCCAAAAAAAATTATTGAAGGACAAAAACATTTTTTTTAATAGCATTTTCTGAAGTTCTGCAGCTGTGAGATACAGCGTTTACGTACTGTGGGTGTGTTGTGCTTGTCTAAAAACAGCCATTTAGGACCACAAAAAATATTTTGCAGTGTTTTATGGACATCTGGAGGTGTGTGAAATAAACAATTTATATATTTTTCTTCTACTATGCTATCCTAAAAAAAAAAATTGAATAGCATTTTCTGCAGTTCTGTAGCTGTGAGATACAGCGTTTACATACTGTGGGTGTGTTGTGCTCTTCCAAAAACACCCATTTAGGGCCACAAAAAATATTTTGCAGTGTTTTCTGCATATCTGGAGGTGTGTGAAATAAACAATTTATAGATTTTGCTTCTACTGTGCTATCCTAAAAAAATTATTGTAGTACAAAAACATATTTTTTTTAATAGCATTTTCTGCAGTTTTGTAGCTGTGAGATACAGCGTTTACATACTGTGGTTGTGTTGTGCTTTTCCAAAAACACCCATTTAGGGCCACAAAAAATATTTTGCAGTGTTTTCTGCATATCTGGAAGTGTGTGAAATAAACAATTTATATATTTTTCTTCTACTGTGCTATCCTAAAAAAAATATTGTAGGACAAAAACTTTTTTTTTTTAACAGCATTTTCTGCAGTCCTGTAGCTGTGAGATACAGCGTTTACGTACTGTGGGCGTGTTGTGCTCTTCCAAAAACACCCATTTAGGGCCACAAAAAATATTTTGCAGTGTTTTCTGCATATCTGGAGGTGTGTGAAATAAACAATTTATATATTTTTCTTCTACTGTGCTATCCCAAAAAAAATTGAATAGCATTTTCTGCAGTTCTGTAGCTGTGAGATACAGCATTTACGTACTGTGGGTGTGTTGTGCTCTTCCAAAAACACCCATTTAGGGCCACAGAAAATATTTTGCAGTGTTTTCTGCAAATCTGGAGGTGTGTGAAATAAAGAATTTATGTATTTTTCTTCTACTGTGCTATCCTAAAAAAAAAAAAAAATTGAATAGCATTTTCTGCAGTCCTGTAGCTGTGAGATGCAGCGTTTACATACTGTGGGTGTGTTCTGCTCTTCCAAAAACACCCATTTAGGGCCACAAAAAATATGTTGCAGTGTTTTCTGCATATCTGGAGGTGTGTGAAATAAACAATTTATATATTTTTCTTCTACTGTGCTATCCTAAAAGAAAAAAAAAATTGAATAGCATTTTCTGCAGTTTTGTAGCTGTGAGATACATCGTTTACGTACTGTGGGTGAGTTGTGCTCTTCCAAAAACACCCATTTAGGGCCACAAAAAATATTTTGCAGTGTTTTCTGCATATCTGGAGGTGTGTGAAATAAACAATTTATATATTTTTCTTCTACTGTGCTATCCTAAAAAAATAAAAAAAATTGAATAGCATTTTCTGTAGTTCTGTAGCTGTGAGATACAGCGTTTATATAGTGTGGGTGTGTTGTGCTCTTCAAAAAACACCCATTTAGGGCCACAAAAAATATTTTGCAGTGTTTTCTGCATATCTGGAGGTGTGTGAAATAAACAATTTATATATTTTTCTTCTACTGTGCTATCCTAAAAAAAGAAAAAAAATTGAATAGCATTTTCTGCAGTTCTGTAGCTGTGAGATACAGCGTTTACATACTGTGGGTGTGTTGTGCTCTTCCAAAACAACCTATTTAGGGCCACCAAAAATATTTTGCAGTGTTTTGTGCATATCTGGAGGTGTGTGAAATAAACAATTTATATATTTTTCTTCTACTGTGCTATCCTAAAAAATAATTGTAGGACAAAAATATTTTTTTTGAATAGCATTTTCTGCAGTTCTGTAGCTGTAATATACATCGTTTACATACTGTGGATGTGTTGTGCTCTTCCAAAAACACCCATTTAGGGCCACAAAAAATATTTTGCAGTGTTTTCTGCATATCTGGAGGTGTGTGAACTAAACAATTTATATATTTTTCTCTACTGTGCTATCCTAAAAAAATAATTGTAGGACAAAAACATTTTTTTTAATAGCATTTATGAAGTTCTGTAGCTGTAAGATACATCGTTTACGTACTGTGGGTGTGTTGTGCTCTTCCAAAAACACCCATTTAGGGCCACAAAAAGACAATTTTGCAGTGTTTTCTGCATATCTGGAGGTGTGTGAAATAAACAATTTATATATTTTTCTTCTTCTGTGCTATCCTAAAAAAAATAATTGTAGGACAAAAACATTTTTTTTGAATAGCATTTTCTGCAGTTCTGTAGCTGTGAGATACAGCGTTTACGTACTGTGGGTGTGTTGTGCTCTTCCAAAAACACCCATTTAGGGCCACAAAAAATATTTTGCAGTGTTTTCTGCATATCTGGAGGTGTGTGAAATAAAAAAAAAATATATTTTTCTTCTACTGTGCTATCCTAAAAAAATAAAAAAATTTGAATAGCATTTTCTGCAGTTCTGTAGCTGTGAGATACAGTGTTTATAAACTGTGGGTGTGTTGTGCTCTTCCAAAAACACCCATTTAGGGCCACAAAAGTATTTTGCAGTGTTTTCTGCATATCTGGAGGTGTGTGAAATAAACAATTTATATATTTTTCTTCTACTGTGCTATCCTAAAAAAAAAAAAAATTGGATAGCATTTTCTGCAGTTTTGTAGCTGTGAGATCCATCGTTTACGTACTGTGGGTGTGTTGTGCTCTTCCAAAAACACCCATTTAGGGCCACACAAAATATTTTGCAGTGTTTTCTGCATATCTGGAGGTGTGTGAAATCAACAATTTATATATTTTTCTTCTACTGTGCTATCCTAAAAAAATAAAAAAAATTGAATAGCATCTTCTGCAGTTCTGTAGCTGTGAGATACAGCGTTTATATAGTGTGGGTGTGTTGTGCTCTTCCAAAAACACCCATTTAGGGCCACAAAAAATATTTTGCAGTGTTTTCTGCATATCTGGAGGTGTGTGAAATAAACAATTTATATATTTTTCTTCTACTGTGCTATCCTAAAAAAGAAAAAAATTTGAATAGCATTTTCTGCAGTTCTGTAGCTGTGAGATACAGCGTTTACATACTGTGGGTGTGTTGTGCTCTTCCAAAAACACCCATTTAGGGCCACCAAAAATATTTTGCAGTGTTTTGTGCATATCTGGAGGTGTGTGAAATAAACAATTTATATATTTTTCTTCTACTGTGCTATCTTAAAAAAATAATTGTAGGACAAAAATATTTTTTTTGAATAGCATTTTCTGCAGTTCTGTAGCTGTAAGATACATTGTTTACATACTGTGGATGTGTTGTGCTCTTCCAAAAACACCCATTTAGGGCCCAAAAAAATATTTTGCTGTGTTTTCTTCATATCTGGAGGTGTGTGAAATAAACAATTTATATATTTTTCTTCTACTGTGCTATCCTAAAAAAATAATTGTAGGACAAAAACATTTTTTTTTAATAGCATTTATGAAGTTCTGTAGCTGTAAGATACATCGTTTACGTACTGTGGGTGTGTTGTGCTCTTCCAAAAACACCCATTTAGGGCCACAAAAAATATTTTGCAGTGTTTTCTGCATATCTGGAGGTGTGTGAAATAAACAACTTATATATTTTTCTTCTACTGTGCTATCCTAAAAAAATAAAAAAATTTGAATAGCATTTTCTGCAGTTCTGTAGCTGTGAGATACAGCATTTATATACTGTGGGTGTGTTGTGCTCTTCCAAAAACACCCATTTAGGGCCACAAAAAAATATTTTGCAGTGTTTTCTGCATATCTGGAGGTGTGTGAAATAAACAATTTATATACTTTTCTTCTACTGTGCTATCCTAAAAAAAATAATTGTAGGACAAAAACATTTTGTTTGAATAGCATTCTCTGCAGTTCTGTAGCTGTGAGATACAGCGTTTACGTGCTGTGGGTGTGTTGTGCTCTTCCAAAAACACCCATTTAGGTCCACAAAAATATTTTGCAGTGTTTTCTGCACATCTGCAGGTGTGTGAAATAAACAATTTATATATTTTTCTTGTACTGTGCTATCCTAAAAAAATAAAAATAAAATTGAATAGCATTTTCTGCAGTTCTGTAGCTGTGAGATACAGCGTTTACATACTGTGGGTGTGTTGTGCTCTGCCAAAAACACCCATTTAGGGCCACAAAAAATATTTTGCAGTGTTTTCTGCATATCTGGAGGTGTGTGAAATAAACAATTTATATATTTTTCTTCTTCTGTGCTATCCTAAAAAAAATAATTGTAGGACAAAAACATTTTTTTTGAATAGCATTTTCTGCAGTTCTGTAGCTGTGAGATACAGCGTTTACGTACTGTGGGTGTGTTGTGCTCTTCCAAAAACACCCATTTAGGGCCACAAAAAATATTTTGCAGTGTTTTCTGCATATCTGGAGGTGTGTGAAATAAAAAAAAAATATATTTTTCTTCTACTGTGCTATCCTAAAAAAATAAAAAAATTTGAATAGCATTTTCTGCAGTTCTGTAGCTGTGAGATACAGTGTTTATAAACTGTGGGTGTGTTGTGCTCTTCCAAAAACACCCATTTAGGGCCACAAAAGTATTTTGCAGTGTTTTCTGCATATCTGGAGGTGTGTGAAATAAACAATTTATATATTTTTCTTCTACTGTGCTATCCTAAAAAAAAAAAAAATTGGATAGCATTTTCTGCAGTTTTGTAGCTGTGAGATCCATCGTTTACGTACTGTGGGTGTGTTGTGCTCTTCCAAAAACACCCATTTAGGGCCACACAAAATATTTTGCAGTGTTTTCTGCATATCTGGAGGTGTGTGAAATCAACAATTTATATATTTTTCTTCTACTGTGCTATCCTAAAAAAATAAAAAAAATTGAATAGCATCTTCTGCAGTTCTGTAGCTGTGAGATACAGCGTTTATATAGTGTGGGTGTGTTGTGCTCTTCCAAAAACACCCATTTAGGGCCACAAAAAATATTTTGCAGTGTTTTCTGCATATCTGGAGGTGTGTGAAATAAACAATTTATATATTTTTCTTCTACTGTGCTATCCTAAAAAAGAAAAAAATTTGAATAGCATTTTCTGCAGTTCTGTAGCTGTGAGATACAGCGTTTACATACTGTGGGTGTGTTGTGCTCTTCCAAAAACACCCATTTAGGGCCACCAAAAATATTTTGCAGTGTTTTGTGCATATCTGGAGGTGTGTGAAATAAACAATTTATATATTTTTCTTCTACTGTGCTATCTTAAAAAAATAATTGTAGGACAAAAATATTTTTTTTGAATAGCATTTTCTGCAGTTCTGTAGCTGTAAGATACATTGTTTACATACTGTGGATGTGTTGTGCTCTTCCAAAAACACCCATTTAGGGCCCAAAAAAATATTTTGCTGTGTTTTCTTCATATCTGGAGGTGTGTGAAATAAACAATTTATATATTTTTCTTCTACTGTGCTATCCTAAAAAAATAATTGTAGGACAAAAACATTTTTTTTTAATAGCATTTATGAAGTTCTGTAGCTGTAAGATACATCGTTTACGTACTGTGGGTGTGTTGTGCTCTTCCAAAAACACCCATTTAGGGCCACAAAAAATATTTTGCAGTGTTTTCTGCATATCTGGAGGTGTGTGAAATAAACAACTTATATATTTTTCTTCTACTGTGCTATCCTAAAAAAATAAAAAAATTTGAATAGCATTTTCTGCAGTTCTGTAGCTGTGAGATACAGCATTTATATACTGTGGGTGTGTTGTGCTCTTCCAAAAACACCCATTTAGGGCCACAAAAAAATATTTTGCAGTGTTTTCTGCATATCTGGAGGTGTGTGAAATAAACAATTTATATACTTTTCTTCTACTGTGCTATCCTAAAAAAAATAATTGTAGGACAAAAACATTTTGTTTGAATAGCATTCTCTGCAGTTCTGTAGCTGTGAGATACAGCGTTTACGTGCTGTGGGTGTGTTGTGCTCTTCCAAAAACACCCATTTAGGTCCACAAAAATATTTTGCAGTGTTTTCTGCACATCTGCAGGTGTGTGAAATAAACAATTTATATATTTTTCTTGTACTGTGCTATCCTAAAAAAATAAAAATAAAATTGAATAGCATTTTCTGCAGTTCTGTAGCTGTGAGATACAGCGTTTACATACTGTGGGTGTGTTGTGCTCTGCCAAAAACACCCATTTAGGGCCACAAAAAATATTTTGCAGTGTTTTCTTCATATCTGGAGGTGTGTGAAATAAACAACTTATATATTTTTCTTCTACTGTGCTATCCTAAAAAAATAATTGTAGGACAAAAACATTTTTTTGGAATAGCATTTTCTGCAGTTCTGTAGCTGTGAGATACATCGTTTACGTACTGTTGGTGTGTTGTGCTCTTCTAAAAACACCCATTTAGGGCCAAAAAAATATTTTGCAGTGTTTTCTGCATATCTGGAGGTGTGTGAAATAAACAATTTATATATTTTTCTTCTACTGTGCTATCCTAAAAAAATAAAAAAATTGAATAGCATTTTCTAAAGTTCTGTAGCTGTGAGATACAGCGTTTATATACTGTGGGTGTGTTTTGCTCTTCCAAAAACACCCATTTAGGGCCACAAAAAATATTTTGCAGTGTTTTCTGCATATCTGGAGGTGTGTGAAATAAACAATTTATATATTTTTCTTCTACTGTGCTATCCTAAAAGAAAAAAAAAATGAATAGCATTTTCTGCAGTTTTGTAGCTGTGAGATACATCGTTTACGTACTGTGGGTGTGTTGTGCTCTTCCAAAAACACCCATTTAGGGCCACAAAAAAATATTTTGCAGTGTTTTCTGCATATCTGGAGGTGTGTGAAATAAACAATTTATATATTTTTCTTCTACTGTGCTATCCTAAAAAAAATAATTGTAGGACAAAAACATTTTTTTTGAATAGCATTCTCTGCAGTTCTGTAGCTGTGAGATACAGCGTTTACCAACAGTACCTATAAGAGGATCCGGGAGAAGTTTCTCTCAGTTGCACAGCAACAAAACTGGAACCCATCATCTCCAACAGTTGCTCAAATCCTTGAGTTTCTCCAGTTAGGCCTGGAGAATGGCCTTGGGGCAAGTACCTTAAAAGTTCTCATGTCAGCATTATCAGCTATGACAGGAATCAAGTGGGCGCAAAAGCCCCTAGTTATTCAGTTTCAGAGGGCCTGCCTAAAGATAAGGCCTCCTACAGAGCCTTCCTTCCCGACTTGGGATCTTCCGGTCGTACTAGAAGTTCTATCACACGAACCATTCTTCCATTAGAAAACATCTCCTTATGGGACTTAACACTCAAAGTCACTTTCTTAATTGCAATCACATCAGCCAAGAGAGTCTCAGAGATGCAAGCCCTACTGGCAAAAGAACCATACTTGATTGTCTACCCAGATAAAGTAGTCCTAAGACCATTGGTTTATTCCGAAGGTGTCATCCTCCTTCCACTTCAATCAGGAGATTAACCTTCCTGCTCTCTCCACAGAACAAGGGGATCCACATCTGCTGGATGTAAGAACTAACATTCTAACCTACCTGTCAACAACAAACGACCTTAGGAAGTCAGAAAACCTCCTGGTCATCCCACACGGCTTTAGAAGAGGTCAAGCAGCAACCTCTCGCACCATCGCAGCATGGCTGGTGAAGATCATCAAAAAGGCTTATTCTCTGAGTCAAACGCAGATACCTGAGGGCTTAAAGGCACATTCTACAAGGGCAATAGCAACCTCCTGGGCGGCCTACTGCAGAGTGTCCTCGGAAACTATTTACCGAGCAGCGACCTTGTCCTCAAGGAATACCTTTATTTCTCATTACAAGGTGAACTCTGCCAGATTATCCACGGCAGAGTTTGGACGAGCAATTATTCAGTCCAACACCTCTATTCCATGTAAATAAAAAAATTGTCTTATGCTCAGACCCACCCAGTCTGCGAGTTATTCACCCAAAGGTGTATGCTGCCATGATGCGACAGGAAAATGGAAAATTGTATACTCACCTTTCCGTAATTTTCCTTTCCTGTCGCATCTTCATGGCAGCATACAGATGCCCACCCGTCTGAGGTGAGGTGTATATATATACTAGAATACCTGGGCGGGGGCCCGCTCTGGGCTTAATAGCTCAATGGTCCTATCAGGTTGTGGGGGCGGAGCCACAACCCAAAGGTGTATGCTGCCATGAAGATGCGACAGGAAAGGAAAATTAAGGAAAGGTGAGTATACAATTTTCCATTTTTCTGCAGTTCTGTAGCTGTTAGATACAGCGTTTACATACTGTGGGTGTGTTGTGCTCTTCCAAAAACACCCATTTAGGGCCACAAAAAATATTTTAAAATGTTATCTGCATATCTGGAGGTGTGTGAAATAAAAAATGTATATATGTTTCTTCTACTGTGCTATCCAAAAAAAAATATTGAAGGACAAAAACATTTTTTTTAATAGCATTTTCTGAAGTTCTGCAGCTGTGAGATACAGCGTTTACGTACTGTGGGTGTGTTGTGCTTGTCTAAAAACACCCATTTAGGACCACAAAAAATATTTTGCAGTGTTTTATGGACATCTGGAGGTGTGTGAAATAAACAATTTATATATTTTTCTTCTACTATGCTATCCTAAAAAAAAAAATTGAATAGCATTTTCTGCAGTTCTGTAGCTGTGAGATACAGCGTTTACATACTGTGGGTGTGTTGTGCTCTTCCAAAAACACCCATTTAGGGCCACAAAAAATATTTTGCAGTGTTTTCTGCATATCTGGAGGTGTGTGAAATAAACAATTTATAGATTTTGCTTCTACTGTGCTATCCTAAAAAAATTATTGTAGTACAAAAACATATTTTTTTTAATAGCATTTTCTGCAGTTTTGTAGCTGTGAGATACAGCGTTTACATACTGTGGTTGTGTTGTGCTTTTCCAAAAACACCCATTTAGGGCCACAAAAAATATTTTGCAGTGTTTTCTGCATATCTGGAAGTGTGTGAAATAAACAATTTATATATTTTTCTTCTACTGTGCTATCCTAAAAAAAATATTGTAGGACAAAAACTTTTTTTTTTTAACAGCATTTTCTGCAGTCCTGTAGCTGTGAGATACAGCGTTTACGTACTGTGGGCGTGTTGTGCTCTTCCAAAAACACCCATTTAGGGCCACAAAAAATATTTTGCAGTGTTTTCTGCATATCTGGAGGTGTGTGAAATAAACAATTTATATATTTTTCTTCTACTGTGCTATCCCAAAAAAAATTGAATAGCATTTTCTGCAGTTCTGTAGCTGTGAGATACAGCATTTACGTACTGTGGGTGTGTTGTGCTCTTCCAAAAACACCCATTTAGGGCCACAGAAAATATTTTGCAGTGTTTTCTGCAAATCTGGAGGTGTGTGAAATAAACAATTTATGTATTTTTCTTCTACTGTGCTATCCTAAAAAAAAAAATTGAATAGCATTTTCTGCAGTCCTGTAGCTGTGAGATGCAGCGTTTACATACTGTGGGTGTGTTCTGCTCTTCCAAAAACACCCATTTAGGGCCACAAAAAATATGTTGCAGTGTTTTCTGCATATCTGGAGGTGTGTGAAATAAACAATTTATATATTTTTCTTCTACTGTGCTATCCTAAAAAAAAAAATTGTAGGACAAAAACATTTATTTATTTTTAATAGCATTTTCTGCAGTCCTGTAGCTGTGAGATACAGCGTTTACGTACTGTGGGCATGTTGTGCTCTTCCAAAAACACCCATTTAGGGCCACAAAAAATATTCTGCAGTGTTTTCTGCATATCTGGAGGTGTGTGAAATAAACAATTTATATATTTTTCTTCTACTGTGCTATCCTAAAAAAAATAATTGTAGGACAAAAACATTTTTTTTTAATAGTATTTTCTGCAGTTCTGTAGCTGTGAGATATAGCAATTACATACAGTGGGTGTGTTGTGCTCTTCCAAAAACACCCATTTAGGGCCACAAAAAATATTTTGCAGTGTTTTCTGCATATCTGGAGGTGTGTGAAATAAACAGCGTATATATTTTTCTTCTACTGTGCTATCCTAAAAAAAATATTGTAGTACAAAATCATTTTTTTTAATAGCATTTTCTGCAGTTCTGTAGCTGTTAGATACAGCGTTTACATACTGTGGGTGTGTTGTGCTCTTCCAAAAACACCCATTTAGGGCCACAAAAAATATTTTTAAGTGTTATCTGCATATCTGGAGGTGTGTGAAATAAAAAATGAATATATTTTTCTTCTACTGTGCTATCCCAAAAAAATTATTGAAGGACAAAAACATTTTTTTGCAATAGCATTTTCTGCAGTACTGCAGCTGTGAGATACAGCGTTTACGTACTGTGGGTGTGTTGTGCTTGTCTAAAAACACCCATTTAGGGCCACAAAAAATATTTTGCAGTGTTTTCTGCACATCTGGAGGTGTGTGAAATAAACAATTTATATATTTTTCTTCTACTGTGCTATCCTAAAAAAAAAAAAAATAATAGCATTTTCTGCAGCTGTGAGATACAGCATTTACATACTGTGGGTGTGTTGTGCTCTTCCAAAAACACCCATTTAGGGCCACAAAAAATATTTTACAGTGTTTTCTGCATATCTGGAGGTGTGTGAAATAAACAATTTATATATTTTTCTTCTACTGTGCTATCCTAAAAAATTATTGTAGTACAAAAACATTTTTTTAATAGCATTTTCTGCAGTTTTGTAGCTGTGAGATACAGCGTTTACATACTGTGGTTGTGTTGTGCTCTTCCAAAACACCCATTTAGGGCCACAAATAATATTTTGCAGTGTTTATGCATATCTGGAGGTGTGTGAAATAAACAATTTATATATTTTTCTTCTACTGTGCTATCCCTAAAAAAAAAAATGAATAGCATTTTCTGCAGTTCTGTAGCTGTGAGATACAGCGTTTACGTACTGTGGGTGTGTTGTGCTCTTCCAAAAACACCCATTTAGGGCCACAAAAAATATTCTGCAGTGTTTTCTGCATATCTGGAGGTGTGTGAAATAAACAATTTATATATTTTTCTTCTACTGTGCTATCCCTAAAAAAAAAAATTAATAGCATTTTCTGCAGTTCTGTAGCTGTGAGATACATCGTTTACATACTGTGGGTGTGTTGTGCTCTTCCAAAAACACCAATTTAGGGCCACAAAAAATATTTTGCAGTGTTTTCTGCATATCTGGAGGTGTTTGAAATAAACAATTTATATATTTTTCTTCTACTGTGCTATCCTAAAAAAATAAAAACATTTTTGAATAGCATTTTCTGCAGTTCTGTAGCTGTTAGATACAGCGTTTACATACGGTGGGTGTGTTGTGCTCTTCCAAAAACACCCATTTAGGGCCACAAAAATATTTTAAAGTGTTATCTGCATATCTGGAGGTGTGTGAAATAAAAAATGTATACATTTTTCTTCTACTGTGCTATCCTAAAAAAATTATTGAAGGACAAAAACATTTTTTTTGAATAGCATTTTCTGCAGTTCAGCAGCTGTGAAATACAGCTTTTACGTACTGTGGGTGAGTTGTGCTTGTCTAAAAACACCCATTTAGGACCACAAAAAATATTTTGAAGTGTTTTCTGCATATCTGGAGGTGTTTGAAATAAACAATTTATATATTTTTCTTCTACTGTGCTATCCTAAAAAAATAAAAACATTTTTGAATAGCATTTTCTGCAGTTCTGTAGCTGTTAGATACAGCGTTTACATACTCTGGGTGTGTTGTGCTCTTCCAAAAACACCCATTTAGGGCCACAATTTTTTTTTTAAAGTGTTATCTGCATATCTGGAGGTGTGTGAAATAAAAAATGAATATATTTTTCTTCTACTGTGCTATCCTAAAAAAAATATTGAAGGACAAAAACATTTTTTTGGAATAGCATTTTCTGCAGTACTGCAGCTGTGAGATACAGCATTTACATACTGTGGGTGTGTTGTGCTCTTCCAAGAACACCCATTTAGGGCCACAAAAAATATTTTACAGTGTTTTCTGCATATCTGGATGTGTGTGAAATAAACAATTTATATATTTTTCTTCTACTTTGCTATCCTAAAAAAATTATTGTAGTACAAAAATATTTTTTTTAATAGCATTTTCTGCAGTTTTGTAGCTGTGAGATACAGCGTTTACATACTGTGGTTGTGTTGTGCTCTTCCAAAACACCCATTTAGGGCCACAAATAATATTTTGCAGTGTTTTCTGCATATCTGGAGGTGTGTGAAATAAACAATTTATATATTTTTCTTCTACTGTGCTATCCCTAAAAAAAAAATAGCATTTTCTGCAGTTCTGTAGCTGTGAGATACAGCGTTTACATACTGTGGGTGTGTTGTGCTCTTCCAAAAACACCCATTTAGGGCCACAAAAAATATTCTGCAGTGTTTTCTGCATATCTGGAGGTGTGTGAAATAAACAATTTATATATTTTTCTTCTACTGTGCTATCCTAAAAAAATAATCGTAGGACAAAAATATTTTTTTTGAATAGCATTTTCTGCAGTCCTGTAGCTGTGAGATACAGCGTTTACGTACTGTGGGTGTGTTGTGCTCTTCCAAAAACACCCATTTAGGGCCACAAAAAATATTCTGCAGTGTTTTCTGCATATCTGGAGGTGTGTGAAATAAACAATTTATATATTTTTCTTCTACTGTGCTATCCTAAAAAAATAATCGTAGGACAAAAAATATTTTTTTTGAATAGCATTTTCTTCAGTCCTGTAGCTGTGAGATACAGCATTTACGTACTGTGGGTGTGTTGTGCTCTTCCAAAAACACCCATTTAGGTCCACAAAAAATATTTTAAAGTGTTATCTGCATATCTGGAGGTGTGTGAAATAAAAAATGTATATATTTTTCTTCTACTGTGCTATCCTAAAAAAATTATTGAAGGACAAAAACATTTTTTTTGAATAGCATTTTCTGCAGTTCTGCAGCTGTGAGATACAGCGTTTACGTACTGTGGGTGTGTTGTGCTTGTCTAAAAACACCCATTTAGGACCACAAAAAATATTTTGCAGTGTTTTATGCACATCTGGAGGTGTGTGAAATAAACAATTTATATATTTTTCTTGTACTGTGCTATTCTAAAAAAAATAAAAAATTGAATAGCATTTTCTGCAGTTCTGTAGCTGTGAGATACAGCATTTACATACTGTGGGTGTGTTGTGCTCTTCCAAAAACACCCATTTAGGGCCACAAAAAATATTTTGCAGTGTTTTCTGCATATCTGGAGGTGTGTGAAATAAATAATGTATATATTTTTCTTCTACTGTGCTATCCTAAAAAAATAATTGTAGGACAAAAACATTTTTTTTTAATAGCATTTTCTGCAGTTCTGTAGCTGTGAGATATAGCATTTACATACAGTGGGTGTGTTGTGCTCTTCCAAAAACACCCATTTAGGGCCACAAAAAATATTTTGCAGTGTTTTCTGCATATCTGGAGGTGTGTGAAATAAACAATTTATATATTTTTCTTCTACTGTGCTATTGTAAAAAAATAATTGTAGGACAAAAACATTTTTTTTTTTAATAGCATTTTCTGCAGTTCTGTAGCTGTGAGATATAGGGGCTGATTTACTATAACTCCAGGAAGTACTGAGCACATCGCAAAAAATAGCTCCAATTTTTGACAATTAAAAATTCCATGCGCAAATTTGCAAATGAAAAAGAGCGCTAATTAGCAGCAAACAAGTGTTGGTAAATGTGAAATCAGCGCTAATTAGCGAATCCGCTGTGAGGGGGTTAGCTCGGCAGCAGGTGTGTGTGACCCCCGAGATGGGCTCCCCACACAAAAACAGGCCCAGCAAACGGAGGTTGTGGTTTTCAAAATCAAAAAGGTGCGGTTTATTTTCTATTTACAGTGACAAAAGACAGCAAAGCAAAAGAAACATAAACAAAATAAATCCTGGTCAACTTGACCTCTGACTAAACATACAGGTTTCCTAACTAACAACTGGGATCAGCCTAGTGCTGTCCTAGTCCCTAAGTCCCTGGTTTTAAATGTCCAAGCAAATAGCCACACAGGCTTTGTCTCACCGCACAGGGGTTCACTCTCCCTAGACAGTCCACACAGGTCTGGTTCCAGGTATGAGCTAACATCTAATGAAGCTGGGAGTTCTTATAGAGGCCTAAATGAGCTGACAAGCTTCAGCTGGTCTCATCAACTCCCTGTCTGCACGACGCCCCACACTCTCCCTAGAGGTATGAGTCATCCATGAGCCCATTAGCCTCAGCTGGGCTTATACAACTCTCCACCTAGTTGTATAAGTCGGCGTAAAGCCTGAATCTGGGCGAAATATATCTACCCCCCTGGATGCAACCAGGTGACTTTACCTTCCTGCTGTCACATACCCCCCCCTCTTGTTTTAACCTCGCTGTTGGAACACCAGCAATCAGGCATTCATGTACTCGAGACAAAGCATCCACATTCCCCATTTGAACGCCAGGGCGATGCTTTACTGTGAAGTTGAATTCCTGGAGGGCCAGGAACCACCTATTCACTCTTCTATTTGTTTCCTTGTTTTGAGCCATCCACTTTAACGGAGCGTGATCCGTAACCATGTCAAAGTGCCTACCTAGCAGGTAGTACCGAAGGGAATCTAGAGCCCACTTCACCGCTAAACACTCCTTTTCAACGGTGGCGTAATTTACCTCATGGGACTTCAACTTCCTGCTGAGGTAAATGACTGGGTGCTCTTCCCCGTTCCAGACCTGGGACAATACTGCTCCTAACCCCACATCTGACGCATCACTTTGTACGACAAAGTCTTTAGAGAAGTCGGGTGAGTACAACACTGGCTGGCTACATAAGGCTTGTTTCAAGAATTGGAATGCTGCCTCAGCCTCGGGGGTCCATTTAATCATGACCGACCCTTTCCCCTTCGTTAGGTTGGTTAGGGGCACAGCCTTAGAAGCAAAGTGGGGAATGAATCGCCGATAATACCCAGCGATTCCCAGAAAGGCTCGTACCTGCTTCTTGCTGTTGGGACGTGGCCAACTCTGGATGGCCTCGACTTTGTTGAGTTGGGGTTTTATTACTCCCCTCCCAATGGTGTACCCAAGATATTTGGCCTCCTCCTGCCCAATGGTACACTTCTTGGGGTTAGCCGTAAACCCCGCTTCCCGAACAGAGTCCAGGACTGCTTGCACTTTTGGCAGATGTGAGGCCCAATCTGTGCTATGGACAATTACGTCATCCAGGTAAGCCGCAGCATACTTCCGATGGGGCCTCAGCATCTGGTCCATTTTCCGCTGGAATGTGGCCGGCGCATTCTGTAACCCGAACGGCATTCTTTTATATTGGAACGCCCCGTCTGGGGTTACAAATGCGGTTTTCTCTTTGGCCAATTTGGCCAGGGGGATTTGCCAATACCCTTTTGTGAGGTCAAGAGTCGTCATGTATCGGGCTGTTCCCAGCCGGTCGATCAACTCATCTATACGTGGCATGGGGTAGGTGTCAAATTTTGTAACTTTGTTCAACTGACGAAAATCGTTACAAAATCGCCAGCTCCCATCCGGTTTAGGCACCAACACAATGGGACTAGACCAATCACTTTGGGACTCCTCTATCACCCCTAAGTTCAGCATTTTCTGTACTTCCTCCCGTATTGCCTCCCGTCGGGCCTCTGGGATCCGATAGGGTTTTAACTTCACCCTTTCACAGGGCGGGGTAATGATGTCATGCTCTACCCCAGATGTTTGTCCCGGCAGCTCAGAGAATACCTCCTTGTTGCGAAGCACAAACTCCTTAACCTCCTGTTGTTGGGGTTGTGACAAGGTGGCTGCTATTCCAACCTCAGGAATCACGCAACCAGTTTGAGCTGGTGACCAAGTGTCTGCGACTAGGGACTCTCTATCCCTCCAGGCTTTCAACAGATTAACGTGCTAGATCTGTTCGGGCTTTCGCCTTCCTGGTTGTCTGACCTTGTAATTCACTTCGCTCACTTTTTCTATTATCTCGTAGGGGCCTTGCCATTTGGCAAGGAATTTACTTTCAACCGTAGGGACAAGTACCAGTATCCTATCCCCCGGGGAAAAGGTACGGGTCTTGGCTCCGCGGTTGTACACTCTCTGCTGTGCTAACTGCGCTTGGGCCAAATGTTCCTTCACGATGGGCATTACCTGTGCAATTCGGTCTTGCATCAGGGCGACATGCTCAATCACACTCCTGTGGGGAGAACTCTCACTTTCCCAAGTTTCCTTGGCAATATCCAACAGCCCTCTTGGGTGTCTCCCATACAGTAACTCAAAGGGGGAGAATCCCGTAGAGGATTGGGGCACCTCCCTAATAGCAAACATCAGATAAGGAAGTAGACAGTCCCAATCCTTTCCATCTCTATCCACCACTTTCTTCAACATTTGTTTTAGGGTTTTGTTGAATCTTTCAACCAGCCCATCGGTTTGGGGGTGATACACAGATGTACGTAATTGCGTCACTTTGAACAATTTACACAGCTCCTTCATAACCCGGGACATAAAGGGTGTACCTTGGTCCGTAAGCAGTTCTTTACAAATACCCACCCGGCTAAACACAAGAGATAGCTCTTTGGCTATGGTTTTGGCCGAGG